>OU015531.1:39722584-40347584 GCA_907165065.1 Caprimulgus europaeus | reverse complement strand
ATGGTATTTAATGCTCAATGAGCTTCCAGGGAGGATTCATTACAATTCAAGGAGGAATCAAAATCATGGGCCATTTATATCTCTGTGCTTAGTGAATCACATCTCTCCACTTTGCTTTATGAACTGCCAAGATCCAGTCCTGACATTGCTAGCATTTTTCTGCTTTCATGCCAATTTGACCCAAGTTCATAGTACACTTGGTCTTGATGTAAAATTATATATATAAAAACAAAGAGAAAACCAGATTCATTGTGGTATTCATTCATATAAAAACAAAGAGAAAACCAGATTCATTGTGGGTCAGTATATTTGTGCCTTACTATCCTATCCACACAAGTTTAAAGCAGTTATTCCTAGCTAACAGCAGTTGGGAGATCATGAAGCTCTATTTCTGTGAAAAGATGGAATGGAACAGAAGCACCATTAAAATCTCAATTTATTTCCACATTTTGCTGAGTTTTACTTTGCTGTGGATATCTAGGGTCAGATTACTCCAAATTCCTCTCATTCTCAGAGACAAATAATCCAAAGATGAATACTGAAATACTTGCTTCCCTGATACAACATGCAGATGAACTATTTGTCTTGGAAATTAGTCACTACATAATTTATTTCAAGAAAAGGTTTTTACACAAACTTAAACCTGAAAAGTCAGTTTTACAATGTCATTGTTTTTCTAGGTCCTATTTTTAAGAGAAGTTGACAGATTTTACACTCCAAAATAGTGAGAAACAATAGACAACTTGACTATTTATTCTGCTCCAAGGTATCTCTGTGTTTGTGCAGACGAGAGCTTGCATCAGTGGATTGACTCTCAGGTTTCACTGGCAAGACTAAGAGCATGATTTTGCCTATTTCATGAGGTAGGTGAAAATTTTATCTAAACCAAGATGTGTAGGACAAATCAGGTCATGTCATTATAACAGGACTTTTACCTCAGCTTTCAACACTGCCTTCTAGAATTGCATAGAACAATAATACATAAGGAAAAACAACTTCATATGTCACTCTCTGAAAACAAAACAAACCAACAAACCAACAAACCAACAATTTATTAATCTAGGTTGTGTTGTATTTTTAAATTGCACATCTACAATGAAATTTTATCCAAAGACCACCTTATTTGAATAGGTTTGTACATCTGTTCTAGACAGATACAGGGATTTTCTACACAGACCTGCTTTCTCCTTCTCCTTCCAGTGCCTCAAACTCTCCAGGCCTTTCTGAGAACTCTGAACACTCATGTTGGACAATATTGGACAATTTATACATATCAGGAAAACCAGACAAATCTCTGCACTCAAGGGCTCATAGTCTAAGTCTGTGATGCGCTTAAAGAAAGTCCAGATCTCATGAGCAGACTGGAAAATAAGGTGCACCAACAGTTCCAAGAAGGGATATTTGTTCTGAATGCAAAGACACTTATCTTCCTCTGAATGAATAGGTTAACCACAGCTATTTCTGATTTAATTCTCACCGTTTCAGCTCTGAAATGCATGTCCAGACAATGATATTGAGAAGTGACAGAAAGAGAGCTGCAGACTGCTCCAGTGAATCCACCAGCTACAGGTATTGTTCAGGTGAAAATTAAATTTAACATGAATTCCTGAGGTGATGAATCACTGTCCTTGTGGGATTCAGTGTCTGCTGTGAATCATTTGTTTACTAATATTTGAAGCACGTTGGTATTTTCCCTTATTAGAAGTGTTTACTACAGGAATGTTATTGGCCCTGGAGTCTTAAAACAACACTGGATGCACTTTGTTCTAGCAGGCACCCAACTGTCACTATTACCCATCTATCAGGGAGTGGAGATAGGCCAAGATACAAAATCTTAGAGGTCAACTGTAATCATGAAAGTAGAGCTGGCTTCACTCTGCCCTATTTTACTCCAAAACATGGCCTTCCCAAGCTGTGGTAAGATGGGTTTTTCCCCTAAGTATCTTACAGATACCTTTATCCCAGATTCCACCACTGCTGTTGAGTGGAGTGTACTGGGCGACGTTCACCAGCTGCTCACGTTATCACTCATTGTGCTTAGTATTGAACAATAAATCTCATTTTACATATTGTACCAATGATAAAGAGAGAAATGGAGGCTCTGGTGCTGGATCATTTGTTTTGGAAGGATAAGGTTGTTTTCAGCCCATTTTATGCTCCCTTCTTCCCTTATTTTTCCATGTCTCCTGACTTCAGAGAGCAATTGAATAGAGAAGTTCATTTACCACATATTGCCCCTCAGCACAATATCTCAGCTATGTGACTTCAGAAGGTTGTGTAGAGAAGACAACACCCCCCCCCCCACACACACACATACTGAAAAACTATTTGTGTACCTTGAAATCCAAGTACAGAACTGCCTGATTTCCCTAAGTGAGGGCTCTGTTTTATAAATATCTTGGCATTACTGCTATGTCCATTGCTATATAATCATTTCCCATTCTGTTTTCTGGATGTATTTTTTGCACAGGCTATAATTATTACAGCCCAGCTTCTTCTTTTTAATTTTGATCCTTTGTAAACCTAGTCATTACACTGCCTCAGACTGGCTTCCCAAAATGTCAAGATTAAAATGGGGCATGAAAGCTTATGCAAGAGTGAGTCAGTGGAGCAATTTGAACCAATAAATATCAAAGCAGTCTCTAAGAAGTAAGCAATTCATTTGATACCACATCTTTCAACAAGTCTTTAGAGGATTTTCCTCTGCAGGGTTACACCCTGATATTTATGTCTTGATCTCTCCACTGTGCAAAAGTCGTAGTTTGCCTCATTAATGTGATGCTCTGTCAGGCAAGCATTTCTGTCTGCAAAACACATCAGATTACCCTCCATTCTTAGTGCTCAGCAGTGATTTGCAGTGCTATCTGCTATCAAAATAAATATGCCAGAACCTTGGCTTGTACCACCGTCTCTGCAATTAGTGATATTTTATTAGTTAATTAATTAGTTAACGTCAGATATGGGCCAAGAAGTAAGGATTGTGCCAATATTCATTTTTTATGTCACTGTAGGTAAATGAGTTGTCAAGACAAAAACTTCGATATAATACTGTCAGTATGACTTACTGAGTATAATAGGGTACAAAAACAATGAGTCTGTTTTCACAGATATGTCCTGCTGCTACTGCTTTTTTCCTCACTGCTTTCAATTTGATGAGTGTAACGACTCTTGCCTTTGATTTTTTGCCATGGACTCCTGCACCATTGTCTTTTTCTCTTACGTTATCCCATTTTCTTGCCAAGGTTATATTTTACTTTACTCCTATCCAGGGACCATTCAGTAAAAGCTAAGACCCCTTGAAACAAGATTGCAGAACTGGAAAATTCCAGCTCTTAAGAGTTACTCAAAATCTGAATTTCTCAAATGGCATTTCTGTCTGCAAAAGGCCCAATTAAAACTCTACTTAAATTCTCCTTATTTGACTCAGGATGAGGATGGAAAAATACTGTTTTATACATACCAATCTTTGTTTATTAATAAATAGACCATTCACCCAGTACAAGCTGTGTCCTGTGCATCATTTGCACGTTATATTCATTCACTTCATCCATTTAACCCTGTGAATTACAGGCTTTTACTGCCTTGTATAGTTGTGCACGTCCATGTCTGTTCTTCTGTATCCTGAGGCATTTTCAAAGTGATCACATTTTAGTGACCCCTCCTAATTTCTCCCTCTTTTAATTAACAGACAATGTAAAATAGTATGAATTGTTTCCTGCTTGCACTTAGATTCTGTGCAAGCAAATTACTCTAGATACACATGAAGTATTTGATAATCAAGAGCAAGAAGAATTATCCATGAGAAAATCTATTTCCTCAAGTGGAAATATTTGAGAACTTCTGACACAAGATCCTTTTTGCAATGTGTATGCTGTGATTTATCCCATTCAACAGTATTGCATATTAGATTTAAATAGCTTTTGTACAAACATTCATTTAAAATAAAAAAATTACCTGTTATCAGGAATTGTTGCAGTGTTTTCTGTACCAAAATCCAAATCTCATTTAATACTATTTTTATGTCTTGCTTTCTAAGGAAAGCAGCTCATAGTTTCTCTTCAGTGCATGTGTTGCCCTCTGCATTTCTAGTCGTTGAACAAATTAATTAATTTTAGCTATATTTTACAGAAGGGTAGAAGGTTGAAAGGTACTGACCTTGAAGAGGTATTAGAGAAAATGGATAAGGAGAAAAAGAAAGTAGTCCCTATTAATGCTTCTACAGAGAGAAAAAATGACAGTATGAGCTTTCACATTTATTAGACCTCAAGTTCCCATTCTTGGAAAACAAAATTTTTTCTTCATGCTTAGAGGACTTTTTGGTTAAAAAATATTCTAGCACCATGAGGGTTTAGGTTTCATTTAGGGTAAAAGAATATTCAATACCCAGTTCAAGATTAAAGGTTGACAAAGCCTTACAACTTGGCTAGCACTGAATAACCCCTGGAAGCTGAAGAAGCCAGAACTTTAGGGACAAGTGTCCTAAAGACATCTATGAAGTGCAGCCATCAGAACACTGAATACTTTTTCTCATTCTTTGTTCATTGTGTACCTCACATCCCACCCAATAATTAGTACTGGCAGTTTCATACTGGTGCTTTTGTTTTCCCTCTTTATTTACCTATGATGACATCACCAAAAGCATATACATTTCATTCTCTCTTTTTTTTTTTTTAATTTATTTGGTTCTGGAGCTGTAAGTACCAATACAAAATCACTAATTTCAAAGCCAAGTGCTTTGAAATGCACTTTGTAACATGAGTATTAATTTTTTTTTAAGACATATGAGCAGAAAAAATAGGAGAAACTGATATGGATTTCTTTGGGCAGAGAAAAAATTCCACAATTTTGACAATAGCTGCCTAACTTTGCAGAAAATTTCAGGGGCAGAAATAATGTTGCTGCATTTTAGGAAAATCAATTTCCAGTGAAGTTTAATGAAATCTCACTTGAGCTATTCTGAGTAAGGAACAAATAGCTTGGACATTTACTGTGCTCAGAAACCTTGTAGCATTGTGATGAACTGAAATCAGGTAGTTCCATGAGGGCAATTTCTAACAAAGAAAATTTGAAGATGGGAGTTAGTCCTATCATCTCCAAACCTGGGACAATCTGTTGCCCCAGAGGTGGCAATATTTCACAGCACTCAGTGATTTACTCTGTTCCATACAGTTCTGTGGCATCACACAGAGGCACATGATTCATATGAGTATTTGTGCACCACAAATCATGGTGTTAATGAAGTGCAACTATCTTAGCTTCTCCTAATAAATCTGCTCCTGTCACGGAGGTGCTTCAGGACATTTCCTGAGCTTTTCAGGAAAAAAAAAAAAATTGTAGCAAAGTTTGCAGAGAAAAAAACCTTGATGCTCACAGGGAATGAGTTGATTTCTCCTGGCTATAGCAAATACATGGCTGTGATGTTCAAAAGAGTTTTCAGAAAGAACTGGGTACCTCCCTGTATCCTGGATGGGCTCCAAAGCATCAGGGCACCACCTGAGAACAGGCAGCTCTCACTCATATTACTCTTTCCCCTTCACTATATTTTTGGAAAGTTTCTTACATCTGACTCTCCCTTATAGGACTCACTGTGAAAAAGGGGAAAATAATCCCCCTTGAAGGCCCAATTAGGAGGACTGCACGGCAACTGTATTTCACAGTAAATCCAGGAAAGGAAAAACAAAAAACACACTAAGTTGTGCTCCAGTAAGAAAGTTTGAAGGCTGTCTTTGCTCTCTATTGATAGCTGTTTTAAGAAGCTGTGTGGGAAGCTCTGGGGTCTCTCTCTTTTCATAAATGCCAGATGCACTTAAAAATCCATGCTATGAAAATGCTTTTCACTGTTAAATGATTAAGCTTGGATGCTTTATACGAGCACAGGTTCATTCATTTTCTTGTGCTTGTTAAATCTTTCTCCCTGTAAATGCAGCACTTACTTTTTGATGGCAGAAATAATTTTCCAAAAACTTACAAGGAAAATAGTTCATCTTATGGAACTTAAAATAAAGAAGGAATAGATTCTTCAATAAAATTTGCCTTCCACATCTGACTTTCCTTGTCCAGAAACATTTAATAGAACGTTACAGACATTCCCCATTAAATTAAAATTCATAGAAATCTTATACAAGGGCTATATTTGAATCCATTTTATGGGCCTAATGGTCATTTTTTTCCCATGTTTTTCTTAGTAACTGAAAGTTCCTTCTGTGGTAGAAGCTGCCAAAACAGCAAATACAGAGAATTCCCTGGGGAATGCCACACGAATTCCACTTCTCAGGCTGGCTGCCATTTCATATTGATCTCAGTCATGATGAAGTATTAATTTGTACACAGTTGAATGACCATGTTTTTTAAAAAACCATCTAATTCAAATAGCTATGAAGCCTTGGCAGCTCTTAACAAAGATGAATTCTTGCTTTGCTATCCTGCCGACCAGCTGTTGACACTAGCTATATTACGGACAAGGAGAAAGATCTACTAGGTCATTTAACTCAGGTCACAAAAAACTCTGAAATATAATTAATTAATTAATCATTTTATAGGTTAATAGTTAAACTTGTAACTCTTACTTTCCAAATATAAGCTTATTGCAGAATGTCACTGCCCTGACAGCTAGGATCATCCTTGCTTAGAGCTAAATTCACTCATGGGCAATTTACTCCCGTTCTTTCTTGTGTTAACATTGTGCTTTAATGCAATAGTTACTCTTCCCTCTCTGTAAACTGTAATGTTTATAAGGAACAACCATATCCCCTCCCTGACTAAATCTTGCTTGATTTACCCTGGTTAAAAAAGGAAAATTCTTTTAGTCTTTTTTTGGTATTAAAAGCTACTATTTTATCTGATTATCCCAGTAGAATAGGAGGTTTGCTAGTGACAGCAAATGTTCTCTTGAGAGAAAATGATAATGACATTTGACGATGACTTAAAAAAAGAGATACTTCACATGAGGTTTTTTCCTGAAAGTGGGCAAAGCTAGGAATGATTGCATGGAATTTCCATACCATTAATACATATTTTCATTTTCTGTAAGTTTAACCTTAATTTTAACCTTCTGGAGTTTAACAGATTTGCTTTTGTGATACAGTGTTTGTAAGGTTATTGGTATTACCCTAAATTGCTGTTCTCTAAGGTCAACCTTAACCCCAATTTAACACAGCTTTCTTTGCTTATGAATAGGAATAATAAGGAATTGACATTTTGCCAAATACACACTATAATCCTTTGAGATAAACCTTAAGACAGCCCCGTTGTCTCAGGCATGGCAGAATCAATTGCACAATTTGTGGATTTCTGTTTAAGAACTTAAGTAGATGAATTATCATTGTCTACAAATGATTTTCTAAATCAAACCTAAGAAGTGGAAGAAATTAGTAATGATGTCTTGTTAGTAACATGAGCTCTATAGAGCTCATACTCCGTGAAGGCAGGCTTTCTGCTCTTGTCTGATGCAATGCATTGCCACACCAGGTCAGATCAAACATTTTGCACTACAGTGCTCCAGTTGGTTTGGGACTTACTTCTTTATCAACCAGCAGCTGAGAGAGGGGGTAGGCTATTTTTGTTCACAAACTCAAGTTTTGGACATTTGACAGGCAAGGTATGACTTCGGAACTCTCTGTCTCTGTGCCCTGTCAGAGCACCTATGCCAGGATCACCTACTGAACCTCTTGCCTGGTGGATACCTGATGGTGATATTTTGGGTATATATTTAAGTGATCTTACCAATGAGGTCCTTGACTTAGAAATAGGAGAAGCGGGTTCTTTTTTGAGATCTATTTCTTCAACCATCTTTTCTCAGTCTATTTAACTTTTTTCTTTTTTTTTTTTTTTTTTGGTGTCGTTGCAGGGCAGCTAGGGAAACCTGTCTCTCATTATCTAGTTGTACACTGGCCACCACCGAGGCCTTGATCTCAGCTGGGGCCTCAGGCACCACAGCAGTATAAATACTAATAACACAGGGGAGTCCTTTGGTGAATATTTTTTGTTATAGATTTTGTAAGATGCTTTAAGAACTCATTTTCTGATGGGTCTATTTTACAAATTTTACACATAAATCAAATAAATACTGCAGTAGGGAACAGACTTTAAAAACTAAACCATTGCAGTAGAGAAGACAGACAAGCATATGGCAAATATTCTGATGCTGCTCAGTTGTAGAATGTATCTATATGAATACAATTAGAACAAAGCTTTTTTTTTACTGCTTTAGTATGAACTGCTTGTGAGTAATATGACCTCAGTGTGTGCAAGAAGATTAGTACAAAATTATTCATCAATATATCACTCAGCAAATAATTCTCCCTCTCTGACATCGTGATTCCTAATTACCTTACTGTCTTTTGTTAACTAATGGCAGCTAAATCTCCAATCAATTGCCTAGTAGGGAACCTGGTGAAGAAAATAATCTGTGGAAAGGTACTGAGTAAGGCAAGCAACATGTGATAGCTGAAAGCAAGAGTTTGAGAAAGGCCACACTGGAGGAAGGTTTTAATATTTTTTTTTTCCTTCCTTTCACCTTTCACTTTTCTGGATTTCAGGGATTCTCTTTTTCATTGATCTGTTCTCTCTTGCACTGTCCTTGGACATGAGAGTGGTGGAATTTGTAGTGGCAGAAGATAACAAGCGCTTAATGCATCTTTATTTCTTTTTAGCAATCCTTGCATTTGTATAAGTGAGGTTCACTTTTGAAAATATTGAACTGCCAGTGGAGAGAAGCACTTAGGGGAAGAATACTCAGGAGCAGTAATTTCATGAGTGATGCTTCCTGCATCCAACATCTTGTTTCTCTGACTTCATATCACATTGTGCCCCAAGGCAGTATCACATCTGGCAGCTGCCAGCATGCCTGCCTCTACCTTACTGCTGGAAAAGTCTAATGTTCTGAAGCAAGGGGAAAATGCCCTAATCAGAAATGTGCACCATAAAGCAATGGTTTTTCATATGATATTCCGTTCAGCTTTGCAGACTCCACAATCCTGGAGACAAGGTGTTGCACAATTAAAGCAGCTGTAGCAAAAAAGTGTAGTCACTTTGGTTTGGGCCAAGGACATACTCAGTCTCATTACACTAATTTAAAAACTGCCCTGAGGACTGAAGGGACCTCTTGTCTTCACAATATACATGTACTCCTGCTTCATATCTGCATGGTAGTAAAGGAAAGGAGCCAAATGGATTTATTGTAATAAAAAGCCCACTCTTTTCTTTCTCCCCAGAGAGCACAGAAGTGCACCTTACATATCTGCTCTTCTCCTTTTCAAAACCCCTAGGATGGTTGCCCTGTTTCTGTTGGTTTCTAGGCACCTTTCCACCTCAATTTGCCTTGCCAAAACCATCAGATATCTCTGTCATGTGAACTAGGCAGCAAGCCAGCAGGTCAGAGCTTACACAATTTGTGGCGCCTACTTAAAGTGTCTGAGATTCTTACCAATCAGTCTGAACCTGGGGGCAAAGTGTAATTCTTTCCCTCTTGCCTGTATTTATAAAATCACACAAAGGTAAAGTATGACACTGGTGCATTGCTTTGGCTTTGAATTTTTCTCTGTTGGGGAACTCAAAAAACTCCGGCATCTCTTTGACTACAGGTTAATCCCTGCTTTGCGGTAAAGGTGCAAAGCAGCTCTTGCGACAACTGTCAGAAAAGTAGGTTGAGTTAAAAGAAGTTATCTCTAGAAACAGTGTGCTTAACACAGTGTATGAGGGCCTCATCTAGGCTTTAATTACTTTTTTGTCAGGCAACATTTTCATTGAGCTGAATTTGAGGGTTCTTTTGTCACCTAAGGATTTTTAGATGTAGTGCAATACTGACTGGCTACACAGGATTTCATTGCAAATATACACCTTTTTCCTAAGCACGAATGGTATTATAATGGTTTTAGCAATGTGAATGTGGAAAAATGAGTTGGCCAAAAAATGATCTAGGGAGAAGGAATTTTAAAAAATGCAATTCTTTTAGTTCCTATTGTATTTTCTTTCTCCTTAGCTGCAAACTGCTGTATCTTTACATATAGTTTACATATAGTTACATATAGTTACATATACTCCTCCTTACAACACTGCTGTACCATTTCTGGTATGACCCACCCACACCCTCAGCCTGGGTCTTGACTGTCTTCCCAGTCTGAATTTTTACACTTTGTACTGTGTAATACCTATCAGCACATTTACTAGTGTCTTGAAAGCATAAAAAGGTGAAAGAATAACCCTTCTGCATGCTTATAATTTTCTTCCTCTTCCATTTGAGTCCGCAGGGGGAGACTGGACATAATGTGCTACCTGATTACTCTATGACCTCCCTGTGGCAGGGGCTATATGGATCATATTGTTTGTACAGTGCAATGCAAGAATTTGGCACTTGCAGTTTAATAAATATTCCAGGCCTCAGGCACGTTCAAGCTGGCTTTTGGCTCTGGAGAAGCTGGTGGCTTGCTGGGGCAGCAGGCTGAGTAGCCCCGGCTCTGCTGCCTGCTTGCTTGCCTGCAGATGCCAGGCTGCCCCTCCAAAGCAGGGCTTGGAGACACACAGCAGCAGCGAAAAACACCACTGCTTGCCTTTTCTTCTCTCAGGAGCTGAAGCACATGCTTTGACTTTGCAGGAGTCTTCTCTCAGTTCCCCAACCCACAATTGCCCCTTCCTCTGGAGCAGAAGCTGAGAAGCATCAGTCCGGCCCTCTCTCCTCATCCCAGGGGCAGGAAAATTTGTTATTGCTGCCAGGTTGGGGAGCCCCAAGGTGCTCTGGGTTCCCATTACTCAAGTCTCTGGACGGCTCCCTTTCCTCCTGTCCTCACCAAAATCACATTGGGTAAAAGTGAATTCCTGTCTAGCAACCACTTAATAATTAGAACTTCAGATGCTATGTGTTGCCATGCTCCTTTTACATATGTTCTATACATTTAATCATAAAAAGAGCTCATCTATGGAAAACACATGCCTACTGTGGGTAGGCCGGCATTACAGCTCTGAGTCAAATAAACTACCATGGATATACCCCACAGTTCCAGGAAACTTTTTCTTTAGGATACACACAGAACATATAAACAAAGTTATAAAAATCAGCTGTGCTATTTTGCTTCATTTCATGCTTCAGTTGTTTGCGTTTCTTTCACTCAGAAATTGATATTTCCCCAGGCTCCTAATAGTGTCGTTTATCCTTCAGTGATACAATTTTTTCTCTGCACTATTAATTTGTGTGCCAGAGCTGCATTAGCATTAGGACATGGGATGAAAGCCACAGCAAACTTGTAAATTTTTTTTTTTCAGACATCTGCAGGAAAGGATCACACTTCTTCAGTTTTCTAGGAACATATAACAGCTTTTATGACTGGAAAAAAATATAGGGAGCAGGCTAAAACTGGGCCTACAGAAGCCCAACGGGGCCTAGCAGAGGCCTAGCAGAGGCCTAGAAGAGGGTCAATGTGTTAGTGTAGCTGCCAGGGTGGTGTCAAAAGGGAGCAGCAATGCCAGCTCACACCATGCAAAGGGAAAAGAGGGATATAGAGGGATTCTGAGAAAATAAAATGAGAAATGAAGCAGGTTAACATTCAGCACAGATGATCCACTTCATCCCCTCTTGGCAGGCTCGTTGCTGCTAATTGCACAGCAGCATTAACACCTCTTCTTTCCAGCCCTTCTTCTGTCAGGGGCACCAACCCAGCTGTGAGTGTGAGTACCTGAGTCCAGCCTCCCTTCAGATTGCCATTCCTCCATGTTGAGATCAACTGGCTTGGAAATGATTTTCTTGTCCTGTGCAAAGGTGCTGTACTGACACAGACACCCTACCTTGGGTGATTTATGAGGGATTTAAAGTCAAATTAATAATGACTAAAGGGTGACTGGTGAAAATACCTACTTGGTAGACATCCCTGACCCCTGGTTGGGACAGAAAGCTGCAGTACATGAGGACTGGCTGCATGAGTTTTTTCTGGGCTGCTCTGTCCTTCAAGGATGGCCAGATTAGGAGCATGAAGTTTTACCAGCGCAGCTACAAGAATGTTTGGAGCCGGCAGTGCAGGACCAGAGTTACATCATCTACTCTTGTGTTTTTCTTACTCATGCCCAGAAGTATGAGGAAATACTCTTCTTCAAAAGAATATTTTGCATATCAATAACCTGCTTCATCCAAGATCTCAAAGGGCTCTATATACAGTCATTAAGTGCAATTCCTATCGCACTGATGCTCACAGAGAAGTTGGTAACTGAACTCAGAAGAATACACCCCGGAGACCTGACCCCTTGCACTCTTTCTTAACCTGCAAATTACATTTTCCTTAAAAACAAATAAATGACCCTAAAAATCCCTAAGAAGCTTTAGTTACAGAAAGAACAGCAAGAAGCACAGTCTTGGTTACTGATATCACAAAACCCTATACTTAAGCTGGAACTGTTAGAAATATTCAAGCGCATGTGTGGAAATATAACTGTAACCATGTGGCTTTGGGAAGTCAAGGCATGCCCAGCCTATTACTTGCTTCAGTAGCTGGGTGCAACTAGTTCAGCATTTATAAAAACAGCAAACTGGCTGGGAAACAAGGATGCATGAATTCCTGGGAGTACAACATTTCTCCAATGTCTGAGATTTCCTCTTTGCTGATATGATGATATCTGAGGCTGGAAGCCTGGAAAGTCTGGCAAATCGTGCTGGCAAACTGGCAAAGTATGACAGTATTCTTTTGATTCTGAATGCAGATACCTTGATAGTGTGCAAGTGTTTCAATCCTGGAGCACTCAGTGCATGAAGATGGGAAACCAGAAGAGAAAAATGAATTAACTGAAGTCAGACATCTGTCTCTTTTGTTCCAGTTTTGCTGTTTTGGTAGTTGGAAGGGTTAGTAAAATTCTTTCCTTACAAGGTTGGCACAATTGCAACGCACAGTCTAAGAGGGTGGAGAATCCCAAGCGAAAAAAAATAATCTATGTATATGGGAGATGATCTCATCCCAGACCAAGGCTCCCTGGGATAACGTATGCCCACCTGTTAGTGTTTCAGCTACTGACAAAGCATGATACTATGACTCTCTGTAGTGTGCATTTTCCAAAGACTTAGGCTACAGTTCAGTCAAAACTTAAAAAAATGTTCAGCCTGTGTTAGAGTGCACATATGAAGACTATTTAAGATGATGACCTGTCACTGCGAAAATTCCTGCAGAATGTAGGTAAGAAAACTTGCTTGTGTCTGAGGTGTCTGAGTTTGCAGTCAGCCATGTGTGTGAGGCTTATGCTCCCAGACCCGTTGTCATTATAAGTATTTGCAAGCTGTTTGTTTCTTTATATATTACTAGGTGGCTCCCTATAAAACAAAATTGCCACATTTATGCAGCTTAGAGTCCTGAGTACTTCCAGTTATTTTGTTTCTGGAGTATGGTGGCAAAGCAGTTGTCAATTACATAGCGACAGAGGTACATGCCATTAAATACATATGGGCGTGAAACAAGTGACATCTCCCCATGCCTTCTTAAACCAGTAATATGATAAAGAATATGATTACATAGGTATTACAGGAACTTCAAGAAGATGGGAACCTAAGTCTTACCTTTCCACCCTCAAGGGGAAAACAGAATGTTTGTAATAATTTCAATGCCATGCCACAAAAAACCCCACCATTCTCAATTAGAAGGCTCCCCTTGGGGAAGCAAATAACAAAGTATGGAAACCATCTCCTGGGCCTGGAAGCTCCCAACAAGATTTTGAAATGCTTTTCTTAAAGAAAGAGTCCAGATTGATGTTATGATATCCCTGCCAGTATCTGATTTTTCTGATACCTGACTCACCCTTAAAGTGAGTTTAAGGGTGAAGATAACTAAATGTCCTGTTTAAATCCCAAATGAATAATCACAGAGCCTGGAAATTCAACTATTTACCTAGGACTTATATAATGATTGCAAAATCTTTTTCCCACTGCCTGGCCAGTGAATGTTCACACTAAAAAAATTACAATGGTCTAGTCCCATTGCCCCTCCAGTGCCCTTGTTGTCTGCTGAACCTGAGGACTTTCTCTTCAAAACATTGGTGTTAGACGTAGGTTCCATTCTCATCCTTTCATCTTACAAAACAACTCCTTATGATTACTATATATTTTAAGACAGACTGCTATAAAATACAGTTTTAGTCTTGTTTTTCCCTTTTCTTGTTATTTTTTAACCACAAAATTCAATCAAAACTTGACAAATAAAAGTCTAGCTTCTTGATTGATGCAAAATATGCTGATCCAGCATGACCTAGTAGCAGATCTTAAAATGAATATGCAATATTTCAAGCAATTTTCATGGTACAGGCTCCCTCTTTCTAAATGCAGGAAACCAGAAAAGAAGCAAAGTGAAATGAAATGATCCCTTCATGGAAAGACCCCCATCTGAAAATTGTTTTAATTCAGGGCAGCCGTGGGTATAGTTTACATAATAAAAAGCAGTTTTACTAAAGTGTCTGTGGTTATACTAAACCAGTGTAGAGGTCCTGATCAAAGCTGCCTTGCAGCCAAAGTCATCAGCAACGCGACAGCATGCTTTCGTGAAAAGGACTTTCTTTCTCAGCTGGGATGGCTCAGACCCACTCTGAAGAAAACCAAAGCTGAGCAGAAAAGAGGGTGTAAACTCAAGATGCCTTTTCCACAGGTTCAGTATTATGTATTTAAGACAGGGAGAGCTTGGACAGAGTTATGCACATTTAGGAAAATAACCAAACCTCCACAACCAGACAGAGTTATGGCTTGGCAAAGCTGTTGTGAGCAGCCCTGTGACTGGGGACTGTCACTTGGCTGTTGAAAGCTCTGTTCCTGTAGTTCCTCTGCTTCACTTACCAGCTGCAGGGAGAGATAATGCTCAAAGAAAGTAGGCCTTGACCTCTGCCAAATATATTTTCAGAGCTGAAGAAATAAACTTTCCTGATCACAAGCTGATTCATTTCAGAAAATTTAAATAAGTTAGCTTCTTTTACCTTCCAATTCTTCACCAGCTCCAGTTCCAATCTGCAGGCCTTTTAAATGGAAGATGCAATAATACAATCTTATGTAACAGTTACATGAGAAAAAAAAAGATAGGGAGGGGCAGACTATGGGGTTTGCACAGTGCTTACCTAGGTGATCCAGGACTAAGCATATCTCATCCCACTAGGATGCTTTTCTTTTTAGGTTGCCCCTTGTTTTTTTTTCATTTTTCCTCCCTCCCCTAGGCATGTCACTTCTAAATATCAACCTAATACTTCTATGGGCAGAAAATGAAGCTGCTACAGGCCTTGTTCTTTTGAACTAGGACCCAGTTTGATTGGCGTCTCTTGACTTTTGGTAAACTATGTGTTCTGAAGTGTGAGAGAGATCCCTGCAGCAATAATGTCCATATCAAATCATAATTAAAAACAGCAGTGAGGAATGTGCTGAGATTTGAACTGTGGACCTCCCAGGCCTAAAGCCCAAATTGCAAAACAGGACTTTAAAGGCTCATGGAAGCTTTAAACATCAGACATTTAATCGCAACTAGTCTGTAGGGATGATTTCCAAAAAAAGAAACAAAATCACACCACCACAGGGAATAATAACAAGATCTGAGTGTATGTTGTAGCAGAAAGACAGTTTCTTCACAAAGGGGTCACACGCTGTGCATCTACTTTTCCATCTACCAATGACAGCTTGAACATTTTCAAAGACATCTGCAGTGGGAATCATATTGAGCCAAACCTGGGGGAGAGGGAAGGAGGCTCTGAAGCAAGACTACAGTATGCTTGTGATCCAATGGCAGCTTGCCATGAGTAGGAGGGCTCCACCCAAAAGTATCAAAAATAAATTAACACACCTATCTTTTCTTAGACTGCTTGGAACCTATGCAGGTACTTCTGTCAACCTCCCTACTACAAGATCTACTTACCCCTAACTGAGGTCAGCAAAAAGGTGAACAAATAAACAGACTTAAGAAAGGTTGACTATGCTGGGTCAGGCCAAGGAGCTTTCTGGCTCAGTATCCCGTCCCTAACAGCAGATACTTAGAGAAGGCATAATAAAAGGGTAAGCGTAAATTAAGCGATCCAGCACCAATTTGAAAGCGATTATTTCTACCTCACAGTGAGACCAATGAGTTGAAGCAAACCTGAACTGAAAAAATGTTTGAACTGCTAGCTTTCTCATGAACCAGAATAGGACTTCAGGAATCTCAGGTACCACTGATTCTAAACCAGGACTGAGCTTAAAGTGTGGGAATCTGATGTCATGTTGAAGACAATTTGGGTACTAGATGGAGAGTTGCCCCTTGGTGGTGTATCTGCTTAACTGAGGAGCCTGCCTGCACACCTTCCTGACCCACAATATTGAATAATCACAGGTGCACTTCCTGATGGGTTAGCTGACTGGCATGAATAAGCCTTATCCTTTATCTATAGGTACAGGAGGCACATAGCTAAACATTGGCTTTATGCTAATGAGCTGGAGGAGGGCTTTCATTTCCTTACAGGTTACTGCAGCTTTCTCACAGTCCTGCTTATGTGTTTGATGACCTTCAAAGCTCACTGTGACACTGAACCTTTTTGAGTCTAATGGTTAAAAAATCGATTACTCTTATTTAAGAGAGCAATTATTTTATTGCATGTTATGAAAAGGAGTTGAGCTTTATGGGACTTCCTGGTCTTTTCCCATGACATCTTAGTATTGCTGATGGAGACAGACTCTTGGCTGTCATGACTGTGTAGGTACACTGAAGGTGTAGGTACTTGAGCAAGCTGTTGAGGGATACCAGAGACATTGGCATCTAGAAATGTGGGAATTTGGGGGGACATATTTGAACTTTAGCTTTCTCAAGAATAAGGTCTTTTGCAATAGGGGAGTTGTGCTTCCTTACCCTTTCTACCAGCAGATGTGGAGGGTGGGGAATAGATTTTTGCTCTTCTCAGGAAGACTTCCTGGTAGTGCTAGTATTTGAATACTTAAATGTACTGATGTTCCTGCACTTAAGAGAGCTTTCTTCTGGTGGTGGCTGCAGTGGATATCTACTGTCGAGGATTCCCATTGGTTGAGGTAATGATACTGGAGTCAGAACAAGAGTATATAATGAGAGAGTATATAAAGAGAATATAACTTGGGAGAAATAGGGCAAGTAACCTGCCAGAACTCAAAATTCTAAGGAGCTCTCACCCTCTTCTTTTGAGTAAACTACCCTCTATGTCCCAAAACTGTAATTTATTTTCTTGATTTCATGGCTTTTAAGTTAAGCTTTTTCTTTCACAAGACTCAAAAGAAGACTGTATGTATATATGCATGTAAATATAAGAAAAAAACTTCCTGGTCAGTGTCAACCTTGCCTCTGGGTACAAGCTTCACTCTGCCAATCTTTCAAACCCTGTAAGAAAGACCATCATTTAATTTGTATTTAATCATATAGTAAAGTGTTTACCACAGAGATGGTACTTAACAGAAAGAGTTGGCTCTGGAGGGGTTCCTTAAACAAACTGAATACCCATCAATGGAGGACTTGAAATCTAGAGAATGGCAGAGTCTGGAAGAACAGATAAGGTTGATGCTGTATGGGACCCATGTTCAGTGTGTTAGTACATAAGGCGCAGGACAGAGAACACAAATTAATTCCTGCATTCTGTGAAATAAAGGATCTACAAATTGGAGATGGGGAAATTTCCCCTTTAGGTGCTGCTTCTTAATCTGATGTTTTCCTCTTCATGTGCTGCACATCAAGAACCTGTATTTGTTCAAAGCCAGACCTCAATCACCTTTCCTGACCCTGAAAGCATCCAGACCCTGAAAGCATCCTAAATCAAATGACACACTGAAATTGGTACTAGGGGCAAAAAAGGGGGGGAAGCTTCTTTCTTCAGCTGGAAGAAACCTTGCCTCCTGGGATGCCTTGAAAAGGAGAGATGGAGATGGATTAGACATGGAAATTGTAACTCAGTTTCAAAACCAAGTTATAAGTAAACAAACAAGTACATCCTGCAAAGCACAGTGTGGGACTAAAGATTTCCTTACATTGTCTTCTATGGTCACTCAGCCTTTCTCTGTCCTAGATTCAAGCACAGACCTCAGTACTACGTTGGAACTAGAATGAGATTGATTGAAAAGCAAGTGAGGACAGGAATTATAAAGCTGAGAAAATAGCAGAAGGGAATCATGGGTCTGACTATGAGAGGCAGGGAGAGAAAATGGGCAGATGGGTGTAGCCACATACCTTATACCTGCTCAAGTTAATGATGTTACGGGAATCTCAGCCTGAATGTCACTGTTTGGGGAAGTGATTTGCAGCCTTGCTAGGATTCCCGCTTCCCATCTCTTGTCAGTGCTATTATTCAAGAACCTATTTTGATTTTTAAGGAGTTATCTTTAACAACTTCCAGCATCAGACCTTCCTCATGCTTGGCTTTGTGTAGGAAGCTAGCTTTCAGCTTGCTCTTTGGCTCCTCATATAATTGGAAGTAGATAGGAGAAGCAGCTGTCAAATTTTCCTTTAATATCTGAAGTAGGAATCCTGTCCTACTGAGTGAGAAGAGTGGGACAAAGACTGTGAGGGTATCAGAAGAGGTGGTACTAGGACTGAAGGTCTCAAAAGATGTCTATGCGTTACCGAGTGACAGATAATCTCCAGTCTGATCTTTTCACGTGGAGGGAGGAATGCTACTGTTGGTACATGATATCCCCAAGAATACATGGGGCAAGAGGCTGGTGATGACATAATTATTATGCATTTACAGCACCTAGAAGCCACAGCTGAAATCAAAGACAAAAATCAGCCTTGCGTTCCTACAGTAAAAACAAGCACAAGGTGAAAAAGAGGATTATAAAAGTGAGAGAACATGAAAACGGATCCCATGTGTGGCTTTCAGCCATCTGAGACCAGGGTTCTAAGCAGATGGCCCTCACCTCTAGCATTCTTTCTCTGGCACTATTGTCTTTCAAAGAGATTTTGATTCACCTAGGTCTGTGTATACACATACATTTCTCAGGAGTTATTTTCTGAGGATTTTGTGGTTGTCTACTTTCCAAAATTGATTTTGTGTAGCTTGGAGGTTCATAAACCTGTCTAGTACTTGATCCAAAGGAGGGTCATATGCTCTATGCCATTCTCCTGCTTAATTTCATTTTGTTCTGTTTAATAAATGCAGACCTTCCTGTTCCAATATGATACAAAATAGTTTGAAATAGAAGCTCTAAAACTGACTCAAATCAAGCCACTTTGGATGCTAGGATTGGTGGAGCTTCACTGCTGTTCAGCACTCTGCCTGACCTGTTTGGTCTTGAGAGAACTGGAATCTATTTGCCCCAGAAGGGAGCCACATTAATGGCTTGTGCTGATGGTCAAGTTAGCATTTTCAGGTCCAGCTTATTAGCTAGCACTGTGCCCTGCAGAACTCATCCTCCATCCCTTGAAGGAACTAGGACAGCAGGATACCTTCTATACCACACCAGTCTAAAAATAAGCCACCAGAACAACAGGCAGCAGAACAACTTCTGCAAGATGTTTATGTCCTGAGCTCTTCTTTCCTAAGCTACCACATTCCCCAGCCTGTCTGAATCCCATCTACAGCTTCAAGAGTTTCCATCTCATCTTGTGCACAGTCCATGAATAACTGCCTTGTTATGTATATGTATGGTGGAAGGGTGGGGTGGAAAAAACTCTGGTAGGAGCCTGTCTTGAGCTTGCAGTAAATACTTACCCAACAGAAATGTCAATGAGATTTGGCAGCTGTGAGGAGGACTTCTGGAAAATTGTTTCAGGTTCCTAGGAAGTGAGGGAGGCATTTGGTAATGGGTGGGGACATTTTTTCTTTCCCTTGCCATTTCTTGTCAAAGAAAGGGGAAGAGCTAAGTCCTCATTACTCATCTAAGGAAATCCCCTGCACCTAGAAACAATATCCTCTGCACCTAGTCTATGCTTGTATTGTCTTTAGAGAAGTCTCAGGAGGAACCTTAAGCAGTGTAATACCGGATCTGTCACTCTCCAACAGTCCCAGTAGCTGTGGGAGTCATAGAGGCTGCCTGTCGAGGAACGCCAAGCAGAGAAAGGCAGAGAACACAGTAAAACCCACCAGGAGATATCACTTTAAATCACTGAAATATTTCTGTTATTCTAACCCTTTTAACTTCTGGGTAATACAAACAAGATAAAGCAATATTTTGTTTTTCTCTTCTTCACTGTGTTCTGTTGTCTTCCTTGGCATTGGCCCATGACTATTTATCTAGTAGTAAATAAAATTTGAGGATTAATCCTCCCTGCTTAATTCACAGTGGGCGAGCCTTTTAAGCACAATATATTTATTTTACCTCACTCTAAAATTTATAAGCACCTGGTCTTGCAGCTACAGTTTACAATGCACTGAGTGTTCCTGTCACAATGACAAAGGTTATCACTTAATCTGGGCACTTGAATGGTAAAGTACTGCCTGCCAGTACCTGAAGGGGGCCTACAAGAAAGCTGGGGAGGGACTTTTTAAAAAGGCGAGTAGTGATAGAACAAGAGGCAATGTCTTTAAACTGGAAGAGGGGAGGTTTAGATTAGAGATTAGGAAGAAATTCTTCACTGTGAGGGTGGTCAGACACTGAAACGGGTTGCCAAAGGAAGTTGTGGATGCCCCCTCCCTGGAAGTGTTCAAGGCCAGGTTGGATGAGGCTTTGAGCAATCTGATCTAGTGGAAGGTGTCCCTGCTCATGTCAGGGGGGTTGGAACTAGATGATCATTAAGGTCCCTTCCAACGTTAATCATTTGTATGATTCTACGATTCACAGATTCTTTTTTTTTTTAACCAAAAAAATCCTTCAATATTCAACCACTTGCTCACAGATATAAATGTGTGGTATCTGAGGTGTGTGAAGTAATTGATTGCTCCACTGCTCATCCCTGCAGTTTCAGGCACAGAACCCAAGGGGGACATTGCACAGACAGGTCCCTTGGAGAGCAAAAAAAAATGATCAGAGGTTTAGAAAACCCAACGTGAAGATAGATTGAAGGAACTAGGCTGGGCAGGGCAAGAGGCAGCCAAATACCATATCAAGGCAGTCTTCAGGTACCTAAAAGATTTCCCCAAGGAAGTAGGCTCTTACATGTTTTCCATGTTCAGTTGGTATTAGGCAAGATATAGTGGACTCGGATATAAAAAAAAAAGGAGGAGCTTTGAGTTTAGACACCAATGATCATTCAGTTCTGGACGAGATTCCACAGCTGCCTAGTGATCTGCATCACTGGAGAATCTTATTACTATTTTGCTTGAAGTGCCACCAAGAATTGTTCCCAGTCTATGAGGTACAAAGCAGCCAAGCAGCTTCACCCTTCCCAGGAGCCACCTGCTCTGACAAGGTGTGGAAGGGTTCACCACCAGCCCGTGGGAGGCCTGGACCAGCTGTATTGCAAGGGGCCGGGCTCATCTCCCTCCCTGCCGTATGTGAAAATTGTGCCTGTGGGCCTGACTCTTCTATCACATGTTGCCCAAAATGCCAGGGTGCCAAATCGAAAGGATTCAGGAGGCCCCTGCACCATGAACAGGCAAGGGAGCCGCAGTTGTCTGAAGACTACATGTCACAACTCAGGAAAGCAAACTGGGTTAGAGAACTTCTGTGTCTTATAATAATAAAAAATATCATTTATACAAAGAGATTACGACTTAAGGCAAAATTTGCACCAGCTTGGAATAATTTATAGGAAATACATGCATCTCAATCACCTAGATTTGCTGGAGATGATATTATTTACATATTTTATAAATATTCTATGTATTTTATACATATTATCTGTATTTTATGCATATTATATTTAAAATAAAGAAATTCAAGCTCCATAATCCAGAAGACCATAAGCATATAACAGAAATTTTGTGAGTGCATGCCCTTTAGAAAGAATCTTTTTAATATTTAGGTACTGTATTTAATTTTTTCTTCTTTATTTCACTTCACTACCTAATTTTTCTGATTCTTGCTGCTACAGTTGTTGCTAGAGATGGATCTTTTGGCTTTGACTTCCTCTTCTAGTCAGAAAAGGTGTTTGTCCAATAGTGGAATTACCTTTAAGTGATGTTCTGTTTGCTTATTACCTTATTGTCATCCTTTTTGATGTCACTCCTGGAGGGTGTGAAGGTTCTAATCATTAAAAGAAGAACAGAAAGCAGCAGAACATTGTGCCTATTGCAGAGCTCAGCTCTCTCTCACAGCTGCCCCAGGTTGCAATGATTGCAGCAAGGAGGCTAGACAAACTTTGAAAATATTTTGTAGCTTGATGCAACTCCAAAGAGTTAAATCTTTTTGCTCAGTAGCTCAGCTCTTCCCAGTACGCAGCAGAGCATACAAGGAACCACAGAAAATTTCCTTGCGAAAGTTACACCTGCCCTCTGGGTGGTAATAGTTTACAGCGCCTCTTGTTTTCCTCACAGCTTTTTTATTTGCTTAAATGTTTATGTGGTGCTTCCATCCTGTTTGAATCTACAACAGCTTGCTCTCACGTAAAGGGTGGAGGCATCTCTCCAGACACTGATTCCTGTAAACTAATGTCTTTGATTAGTTTAGATGAAAGAGACATTTATTATAAAACATCCCATACTGGGTGCAGCTATGTGGGTGGATTGTACACCCATAAAAAAGAGAGAAGCACTGTGTTAGCTAGACCCAGCACAGCAGGGTTTAATGCTACATTAGCTCCATCTGTAGTCATCTAATATCACCCTTTTTAATTCTATCAAATACTATCTCTTGCAACACCTGCTGATAAACTTTTTAAGGTAGATAGGAACAACCAGTTGCATTTGGCCAACAAATTGCATAAGTGATTATGCCCTTTGCATACAAACTGAACGGCTACCCTGCATCCCATGCGTGAAGTCTGGGGAGGATTAAACCATCAAGCAAGTCCTCTGCGAATGTAACGATCTTTATTTGGGGCAACTGAATATTTTCTTTTGTTACCCTCTTTTTCCCTTATTGGCTGTCATTAGAGAACAGAAAATGTAGCCAATGCTGTCTATAGGGATTATTGACTATGTGTGATCTTTTGAGGAGCTGTAGAGGAACAAGTGTAATAGTGGGATCTTCAGTAGAAACAGGAGCAGGATGCTAATGCTGTGTCTTTTGTCAGTTAGATAATAAGACAGTAAGGCCTTGTCATGTTTTAATTTGCATGGGCAGAATGTGTTTAGACTGGATGAGGAGGATGTTTTGGCATTGGGTGATGAGGATGTTTGGTTAAGCCACTTGTTAAGTTGGGTAAATCTGACATCAAAGAGTTTGATAAGGTATTTCTGAGATCTTTGTGACTTCAGTGATGTTGTTAGTACAGAAATGATATAAAGGTAAATGAACTGATACTTAACCAATGAAACAGGTTACCCCCAAGCATATTGTAGGCTAGATCAGTGTATGTGGCTTTAGATGAAATGGGTTGAGTTGTGAAAAGGCATGATTTCCCAGAGCTTTCCCTAGCAAATTTAACAACTAACTGCTCGTCATTTCCTTCTGCTGGGCAAGGAGGATGCACATGGAAGGGATAATAAGCTACAAGGAGCTGCTTCTTGGATTCTGATAGAAAGTAATGTTAGAGAGAAATCAAGAGACTAGTTTAAGGTAACATGTGATGACTTGCAGTGCTTTCAGTGTAACTAGTTAGCAACAAACCTAGCAAAAGCAGCAAGTATGTAATTAGTCTCTTACCCAAACAAAAGGCCAACAAGAATCTTTGGCAGCACAGCTCCACCAAGGAGCTGTGAGGAGTACAGGAGACCCAAAAGAAGTAAGGATGTTGTAAGCTTCTGTGAGGTCTCTGTGAGCTGCAGAGGAACTCAGTGTCTTCACTGCATAATGGCAAAATACAGAAGAGGGTCTGTAAGCTACAGCTGATATAACCTCTCTGAATTTCTGTCATGTGGAGGAAGATTGGTGCCCAGAACAGTATGGACCTTTAAGGGGACACTCATCACTTCACATGATGCAACATCCATGTGAGAGGGACTTTCTCCTTCATTTAGTACAGGGGCACACTGATATGGCTTAAAGCTTTAAGTTGTACTAGAAATAACTATGTTATAGGATACTGCTAACAGAAAATTGTGAATGCTCTTTCCAGTAGACTGAAGAGTAGAGTTCTCCATGTGAGCACCCCAGTTGGGGTGTAAGGTTTCTTCTCTTTCTCACCAGCACAGAAGGTGACTCACAGGGCTACTTTGCTTAGCTTCAAATGGTGGATGATTGCCTTCAGTCTCAAAAAAAAAAGCCACCTGCTTTCTACCACAGGAAAAGGCAATGATTTTGGTGGAGCTAATGGAAAAGGCCAGCAGAGTAGTGCTTGAAACATTAAGAAAGTTTGAATTCTGTCCCAGTCCAGCTTCTCCATTGTGCTGAGTCAGGACTGCACTGATTTCTGTAGTTATTGCCCACTCTCCCCCAAGACTTGTACAACGGTCTTAGGCTTGGACCTAACTCAGCAGTCACCAAGGTCTCTGAGAAGACTTTCTTTCACCTCAGTGGGTATTAGAGCATAAAAAGAGATGGATAGGAAACTCTTTTTGATATCCTCCACTTAATTTTGTTGTAAGATTAGTTTTGGATATAAGTTTTTCATCCTAAGCTGTGGCTTGTTGGGGAATGAAGGTGATACAAAATAAGAAGAAAAGGAGTTGTTTTTCTAATCAGTAAAGGAGACTTTCTGCTTTGGAGTAAAAAAAAAAAAAATCCCTGTCTCCTTTCTTTTCTGAGGACTCAATGCAAAACACGGGCCAAAACCAGCTAATGAAATTCTATTTGTCTTAATGATCCCCTGGGCACAGGAGATCCTTGATGATCAAACTGAGATGACACCTGCCGCTATTAAGTTCTGTTCCTCAAAACTCTGAGACAATCCCAGTAGATAGATGATACAACATGTTTCCCATTATGGTATTACCATAAAGCCAGACAGCCTTATGTTTACCACGTAAATAATTAGTCACCAGGCAAATCAGAAAAAATAAAAATAAAAAAAAAATCACACCATCACCTTAAATTACCTGTCAAATATTTACCTCTGTTTGTCTTTTAGGGCACTTATTTTTTACCGTGTGGTCCTAGTTCTTGATTAGTTTAACAACCCCCCTGCGTTTTGACAGCACAAGAAAAGAAGAGGTGATTATTACAGTTACTGCTCTAGCTTTGCCTTGAAAGTCCATTCTAAAGAAGGCATTAGAGGAGGCTTTCTTGTGGCTGAGAGATCAGATTACCACAATTAAAGTAAAAAGGTGTGGTGCTATTTACTCTGCATGTTATGACACATGAAAGAAAGTGATTCAGGCAAGAAAAATAATTACACATTAATTTGTGTTTGGCAACTTTGTTTCATATACGTGGCCCACAGAGCTTAGATAAAAAGCTATTTTGTCCAGCGTGTTCTCTGTGTAAGCTTTGAGGAGGGCTTGTGCCGCTGTACTACATTTTACGAGGTCTGTGTATGTGGGGATGAAGAAATACTTGGGGCTAACCTGGTCATACACTATGGCACTACCTTGGATGAATTTTTCATCACGAAGCCCCATACTGCCAATTAGGTTTCACCCAGCTGAAAAATTGTACTGCAACCCAGAAATGCCCCCCAGGTTTTGCAAAATTCTTGCAAATCTGAGAACATGTAGAGTTTCTGAGTCAGTTCATGGAGTTCTATATAGGATTTGAGTCTGAATAACTTTGAAGGTGCAACTCTGAAAACACAAATTAGCTAAATTCATACAGGTTTCTGTGAACTAGGGGGGTGACTGCAGTGTGCTCTCAGCACAGCTTGAAAGGATGTTCAGTCTTTGCAACTGCATAACATGCATGCAATAAATCATATTTGAACTTCTCTGTGCCTTGAGAAAATATCCCCTTTATTATACTGGCAATAACGCACAGGGAGGCAAGCTCTGAAACACCCAGGAGAGTTTCAGTGGTGTCACATCAGGTTTAGCAGTGCATTAGAAATGCAGAACATTAGAACAACAATGCAAGCTGAACATGACCAGCATGACTACAGTACAGCTCCCTTACTGTAAATAATTTCAGCAATAAATTCTTGACAAAATCAGTTAATTTCAGACCGTGCAGCTTCTGTGCTATGCAGATGTTAATTTTACAAAAACAGTCTTGAACCAACATTCTTTCAAGTTTCATAAAATGATACACAGATATGCATATTGGGTCTGTGAGCACAAGCCTCTTCATTAGAGAAACCACCCTCAAAATGGAAGAAACAGCAAAAGAAGCTTCAAAAAGAAGGTCTACCATCTTATTTTCATTTCTATTTTCAAAGGAAGTCTCTGCATAAAGTTATACAGTTTTTCTGACTTCAGGATAACCTAATGTTAATGAGACGATGACAATAGCATAAGATTTGGCCCTCAGGAGAATATGCTCCTATCCCTATAGGAATAACTTAGTTCAAGGAAACAGCAGTTATTCATAACATGAAAAGAACAAATACATGAAATGTAAACCCACAAAGCTTCATTTTCCCACAAAGTAAGTTTTTTGCATAAATCATCATTACCCATTGCAAAGAGGCAGTTTTAATATTAATGAAAAGTTTGCTGTTCTTATATCAATATGTATGTTGGACTGATTGCCCGAGTATGGAAAGGGAATGTATTTACATTAGTAAATAAAATAAAATTTCTGAACATACAGGAAAAATCCAGCCAATGGAATTGTGTTTGTTTTCTTATAAAAGTTTGTGGAACAATTTTTATAGAACAGTCTAGAATAGTATCTTTATTCTGTGTGCTGGTTAAAAATTATATTGATTTGATTTGGCAATTATTGTCTCTTTTCTTTCTGCCAACATATTTTTAATCTTCCAGACAAGAGACACTGAGCTTTTTTACGTAACACTACAAAACACGAATTCTAATCTGCAAGCTACAGAGTCTAGGGAGTGCATGATACTTTGGTAAAATGCTTGTATTGGCATGGCACCGTGATGGCAGCATTACTTGCAACTGACAGAGAGATGTTAGTGCCTTCTATAAACTACGAGACTTCCACATTATCCCTTTTCACATTTTGCATTCAGTTTTTGCAGTGGTTCATCTGGGCACTATATGGTGCAGGTACCACAAGCCCAGCTGCACCAGGTGAAACTGGAGATCTGCTTAGACCAGTAGCCTGTCTCCAGCAGCGGCCAGGAGCAGACATTAAGGGCAGAGCATGTGAATAGGACAAGCACGTGGTGATTATTCCTCCGGATTTGCTCTCTGCCTCTAGCTGTTTGTGGCTTAGAGATATATCCCAAGCCAGAGTTGGCACCTGCCAAACCAAGAGCTCTCAGAACATCAAACATGCAGAAAGGCACTTTCATGTGCATCATGAGCAGGACAAAATGTGTTTATGAAAGGCTGTTAAATGTCCATGTTGAACCACTAGCTACTTCTAAGAAGAACAAATACAAATGTTTCTTTAAAAAGATAAACATGCAAGTGGTGCATCCATTTCGGAGTGCTTTTGAATGCTCTGTATTTACTGGCAGGTGTCAGCATTAAGAAGCACAATTAAGGTCTGGATAGTCCTGGATCATAATGGTACCTCTGCTAATGGTACCTCTGCTAGGTAGCTTCAGTTGCTTAATGTATACCTGCCCCAGGGGACCTGGAAGATGGCCAGAGTCATTGAGAGGATCATAAAGTGTAGGTGCACCCTCTAAAGTCTCAGAAATGCTTTCAAGAAAGAAAATAAGTGTGGTGTTTCTATTGTGCTTCAGAAAACAAACCCTTCAGGAAGAAAAAAATAATGGAAACACATGAAACGTAAATTGGATACACTCAGAGTTAATGAAAGGAAAATCTTTTTTCCATTTTAGTTAATGTCTTAAATTAGGATTTTGGTATAAAAGCTGGAAAACAGATGGAGAGGATATATTTTTTTTAAATAATTTGTTAGTGAATTTGAGGCTCATGAATGGGAGTACCTAATAATAGCATTGGCTAGAGCAACACTCAGCATGGACTGCAGCTACATCAGTTTCTCCACTGTAGTTCTCCCACTGTATTGCAGGAACGTGTCCATGTGTCTTGCAGCCACACCAAGTACCTCCTGCTGGTCTAACTCAGACACAAAACCACTCCTGCTCCAGTCTTTCCCCAGTAGTTCTGACTTGTATTACACCTTTCTTTTTTGTTTTCTTTCTCCATTCTCCCTTGGACTACAGCACAGTTGATTTCTTTATGGAGCTCTTCTACTCCACCTTGCCCAATCTGATGCAGTTTGACTTGAAAACTTTGGACTATCCTCATCTTCTGGTCTTCCCAGCTTTTGCTCCCCCCCATCCCCCCCCAACTTTGGCTGGGGGATACTCATTGTGTCACATTATTCAGATTTTTCCACTGGTCTTTCCACTGCTTTTCGTAAAACTCATCAAGTTGTACATTTGCAATTTACACTAAGAGAAGTAATAAAGTTATAAATTCTTGTCTTGAAATTGCCCATCAGTTACTGTTTTTCTTATTAAAAAGTATTTCTCTTTTTCCATTCCCCGGCCTCACATGTATTTCTCTCTCTGTTTTTATCAACAATCTTGTTTGCATAGCTGGTCCTCAGGATATTTGTCACGGCTGGCTTACAGCACACTCTGCTGATTTACAGCAGCAATTAATAATTTCATATCTGTTGGGAGGGGATGGATTTCTATCTTACAAGGATGAGTAGCAAATGATACCCACAAGTCTGAAAAATGCTGATGAGCATTTTTTCATCCAAATCAAAACACAGGGTTCATGCACAGGTGACAAGCTGGAGGGAAAGATGTTGAGCAAGTATGGAGGGCATCAGCAAGCTGCTTGTAAGTCCCAGATGGGAGTGGGGCTGATGTTTCTGTCCTGAGTCAGTGGTGTCTATCCTTCTATCCACTGGGTGAGATCCTCTGCTCCTGTTAGTCCAGCTGGCCCCGTTGGCACCCCACACTGGAACTGGCTGGCCCTGCTTGAGCTCTAACGCTGTGGGTGCTGCAGGTCAGTGGCTGAGAAGCTGTGAGCAAAGTTGTGCAATTAAACTTGCAAAGCACCAGCCCACACTCTAAACAGCCATATCTGATTCTTAACTTTATGAGCAACCACACTGACAGACACTATTGATTGGTAGGAAGAGAGAAAGAAAAAAATGACCAAGTTTGCTGTTTTCATTAAAATCATTCTGGGCCAGAGTTTTGGTCTGTATCCTTCTTTGTATGCTAAGTCATAAAGGCAAATTTGAGCCAAGAGGAGCTGTTAGCTTTCTCTGCAGATACTAAACAGCAGCAGAGTGAAAACCAGGAGTTTGTACCAACACAACACAGCAAGAGACCCTTCTTTCAATCTGGCCTTTTGTTTCACTTCTGGGTATTCACTCAGCTTACAGACAGCACTGAGTGTCTCAGGCAGTGGACTGTGAAAAGCCTGCAAGTGGAAAAAAGGCAGACAAACCCCATTGATATTATTATTAATCTTATTTAGTAGATGCTCATAAATTGTTCCTGCACCAAATACTATTATTCCAATGTACCTGTGCATTACTGGTAACAGTATAGTTGGACTTAAGGCTTCCAGAGCTGTCTTCATCCTGACCTTGTCTAGCATTTAAACTCATTGCAGCTTAGCACATTTTTGTTCTTTCCCCACGGCTTTTGCTTCCCACTCGCCCAATCCACCATACCCTCTTCCTCCAAAGCTCTCACACAAACACACTAAATCAAGGTTGGTAAGCAGAAGGTACAAGAACACTTGAGCTGCCTCCACTGCTAAATGTTCAAGCTCAGACTAGTTTCTATGTTCCTAGTTTTTCAGGGGAGGGGAATATCAGGTGAGAGCAGCCTTTGGAGTTTTTACTGTCCAGTGCTGAGCACACTGTCAATATTCAAAATGCTAAGAAGTAGCAAGTGTTGACCTGAAATATGTAACTCCCACATTGGTGTTTTCCTAGGTATAAACTTGAAACTACTGAAGGGACAGGCAAAGGAGGATGGGGGAAAGTATCCCTGCATTTTATTGAATGCCTTTAGTCATTTGAACTGACCATAAGCTGAAGGTACCTTGGATAAGGCCTGAAATGTTGGCTTAGTACACATATACAGATCCCTTTAATAACCTGGATGTACACAATTGCCTTTCAACCTAGAGAATTATATAACACTTCACATGGTTTTGCAAGGAGTGTACCAGGGAGTATTTGAAAGGATCTGAGCCAAGAAGCTGTACAGACAGCAAGGCGTCTGTGTTGCCACTACAAAGTGGATGTTAATTACCTAAAACAATACATGTAATAGACGAAGAGAAAAATGCTCTGCATTGCCTTGCCATACCCACTCATCTAGTGCATCTCTAACTGCACAGTTATTTAGCCTGGAGGGATCATAATTAGCTGCTTCATAAATTAATAAGGGAAAGGAGGAGGGAAGGGGGAAAACTGCTAGTGCAAGAATGGTGGGAAACTTTAGATAGGATGTTTCTCGAAGAATGTCGTTAGCACGCATAATTGCTTCATTAAATAAAGACACATACAAATGCACAGGGATTCTCCGTCCCTCGAGAGAGAAAGGTTGCTCGATAAGCAGTGTGTGGCTCCTAGTTGAAGCACACTCTGGAGGTGCCAGGCAAATGCCAGGTGACTGTTGCACTTTGCATGCTGAAAAGCTTCCCAAAGAATATGGAAAAGTGATGTGAGGCCAAGTGTGATTCACAGCCCCCTCTAACACCTTTCATCCAAGGCACTGAAATGGTGTTGCTAGCCACAATTAGTGAAGCACAGTTCATCATGGGCAAGGTGAAGGCATGTATCATTGTTCATATTTTACAGATGGAGAAACTGAAGCGAGGCAGTGACACATCTTGCTCCAAGTCACTTGGCAGGTCAGGGTCAGGCCAGTTGCACTAACCACCACTGCCAAACTCCAACTGGGTATAATGAATCTATTGGAATCCCATTTACATTAGTTAATTATAAGTTAATAAAAACAATGGGGTTTATTTCCTTTATTATGCAAAGAATTTACAAGGTGGGAGAAGCATCTATCCAGTTAGCAACCAGACACTAGACCCATTTAGCTAATTAGTCAGTTCCAGGTTGGCAGTTGCATGTACTCATACATCTTCATACACCATTACCACAGTCTGTTTTTGAACCAAATCCTCTTATGAGACAGTGGAAATATCTTCAAATATACAGGAAGGGGACACATGCTCTATCTGATCAGAAGCACTGCACCACATTCCTCTCTTCATGAATTTTGCTCCAAGAATTCCACACTTTTAATCTGTTAATCCACAGTAACTCATCTTGGATCCAGAACCTGCCTTAACGGGCTGTTTCTGCATATTTCTCCCCTCAAAAGCCAGGCTTCTTGAATCACAGGGAAGTGAGGGATGTGACTTGACTGTAGTCCAACAGCAAGTCTCAGTGATTCAAAGTTAGAAGTGGAATTCAGCTCCCAGGCTTCAAGGAAAACTGGGCCAAAAGGAAACTCTGCTTTTCCCATTCTATGTTGGCCAGCAAGCTAAAAGTTAGGCAAATAGGAAGCATGTCCCACCCTGAGCAATATGGAGAACGTGCTTTTTAAAACTGCAGCTGGTCTTTTTTGGTGGTAACTAGCCTTTTACAGGAATATGTGGGATTTCAATAGAAAGACATGTGGAGTATTTTCTATTTGACTTTAAAGTATCCCCTGTATATGCTTATTTGCATTCATCCTTACTAAACAATTCTTCTTAATCTCCTGAGCTTTTTCATCTTCCCTCAGTGCTGGGAGTTTGTTATGTGCTGTTTTTAAATATTTTTATGCTCTTCCTCCCTCTTCTCTTTCTGGCCAAGGGTCTGGCAATTTCTCTAATGAAAACAGTTTCTCACATCCAGAAAGTATTTTTGCTTTACATTAAAGCCTTACATTCTTTTTTTACCCCACTTCTGAATGCCCATTTCAGATTGTGTATCTCCTGCACAATCTTGCTTTATTTCCTTAGCTCCCTACATGCTGTCCTACCATTACGATGATATTGGCCTTCCTGTTTCTATCCTTGCACAGTCTTCTCAGTGTCTAACCATGCCTCTGTTCCTGACTGCTTTTTTCCCTTTTTTCCCCTCTTCATGAGGCCTCTCCTGTTTTCCCCAGCCCATCTCAGGCTTCCCATTGTCTTGCAAACCCAGGACATATTCTCAAGCTTTTATTTGCCTAGAGAAGTAACTTTCTTCCCAAGTTACTGAAATCAGGAATGCCATTTGCAAAGTAAGAATGGTATATACCAGCCTGCCTTTGAGTTAAAGCTTGTGGAAAGTGAATGTCTAAATAATATTTCAGAAAATTTCTGAAAGTCTTACTCGACTCAGAAAATCTTACTTGACCTAATTACTGTGTCTGACTCTGCCAGCTCCTTGACTGGGTCTAGGAGCTTCACCATTGAGGAAGGCTAGAGGAAACCTTTCCATCAAAGACTGAGCTGGCAACAGCAAGCCTTCCCCCTCCCTCCCCTTTTCTCATTATAAATTTCCATGGCACAATAAAGCATTTTCCAACCAAGTCTAGTGCTGAACATATTGACAGAGCTAAATACATTGAGCCATTCAGATTGGGGGTTTTCTGGTCGGTTGGCTTACTAAAACTGTTGACTTTCAATGGCAAAGTTCCCACTGTCTTCAGAGGGACTTGGATTTCACCCTGTGTGGTTAGAGCATCTGCGACCCGGCCTTGTGTGAAGTATGTCATGATCAAGTTTTTATAGGTAAACAAGCACAAGTGGCAAAAGTACAGCACTCTTCCAAATCGTTCCATCTATAATAATTAAAGATAATTTCTTACAGTACTGTAAACTGCATAAAGTATATCCTTTTAAAGAGATTTTTGTACTCTTAATTAAGTGCTGTTTTTCAATAAAGTATATTATTTTTGCCCTGAGGATATTCAATCTCGGGCCTTTCACCCACTACAGAAGCAGAGAAGAGAGGTTTAAGATAAGCAGGAACTTTTAAAAGATTTATTCTGCAAGCCTAAGTAGTTCCTTGAGAGCAATGATAAGAAACTTATGGTTTTCTGGAGTTGGAACATCTCCTGTATTAAAATCTAAGCACCTCAGGTTCTTGACTTCAGGTCTCATCTTAATATAATATATTTAATTTAATCGATTTCAATGGGCTTATGATGACTTACAGCGGGGTAAGTGGGTTAGACCTCTCATTTCTATTTTGATTGTGCAGTGTGGTTCCATAAGCATCCAGATAAATCTAGTTTTCTCTCCATGGGCATGAATCATTCACTGGGTAGTGAGAATGCGAGGTTTAGTCTTCTTCTGGCGTTTCCTGCATGTAAAAAGTGAGCTTATTTTAGATCAGATGCCATGGCATTGCACTCCTACAAAGGGCTCACCAAGATAAATAAAAACCTGAGATATGTGTGAAACTCCCCCAAGGATCACCAGAGAACAAGAAATGACCTTTCACTAGTTGTTCCATGACCGTATCTTCATCCACTCTTCCTAGTGTTGCAGTCTTGCTGCCCAGGGTAGGAGCTGGGGATAATTCTGGCCACATCCTCCTGGTGTTCTCTCTCTCAGTAATAGTGTCAGTTCAATTCACTAGGGGTAAGAACAGTCACATGGAGATGGGTGCCATCATCAGGGACTACATCTCAATATTAATTCTGGAGCCGACATACATGGGGAATTTGATTTGTTTTCTAGCAGTGGTCAAAATTTCAAACTCCTTTAGCTGTGGTGTCTGATGGCCTCAAACTCTGTTCAAGTACAGGATGTAGCAGCTGCCAGTTTTACCTTTGAAGTCATTAGCAGAGGCATAGCTCTTTACTCCAGTAACATCCCAAGTACCTAGGCAGCTCTGACCTTATTGCTTCAAAAATTATCCAGCAGGCAAAACCTTTGCAAATATAAATTCAAGTGAAGTTCAGAAACTATGAACCATGGACATATTGGAGTCTAAAACCCAAGTGCTTAATTAATGCAAGTATGAGAGCAATTAACTCTTCAAAGTCCCAAGTTCTTGTGTGTGGGGCAAATACAGTTGCTCTTGAGATAGCCATATATAATCATGGATGCCCTTCTGCTGAAACTGGCCCTGAAATCAGTCCACTGGGATTTAATTGCAGTACTGGCACTATTCAGGATTTTCAGTGGATCTGAAAATTTCAGTCTTTCCCTCTTCCCTTCTTCACAACCCTGCTCTGCCAATGCCTTGCAACACGCTGCAAAATGAACATAATGCAGAGGTAAAGCATGGTGTGAGGTCCTTTTTCTGCTGCCTGCCTGGGGACATCAAGTGGTGTAATGTTTCATTTTGTGATATCGCAGAGTGTTTCAAGACCTACGAATCAACTTGTGCCTGCCTCCTGCAGAGGTGAGTAAATAAGGCAGACATACGAGGGACCACAGCAAGGAGTTTTGCATTTAGGGCATTTGATTCAAGAGGGCACTAGTCCTGCACCATCAAAGGTAAAGGGCTACCATTGTCCTGGGATAGTCCTTGTGTCTTTCCATAGCCCACTGTGGGGCAGGAGAGCTGCGTGTACATCATTTATTTGGAGAATGGGCTGGAGAGCAGTCTAAGGGCAAGGACTGGCACACCATAGCTGTGCCATCGGCCCAAATGTCAAATATCTCTTTGCACTCTGTAGAGTGACTCGCTGCCTTTGAGATCAGAAAAAATAGCGCTCTTTTTGCATCTCTGTGTTGCCTCTGCCTCAGTATTTTAAAACACTTTCCAAAGCTGCTGCAGGAGTCTTCAACTCCCCCTCCCCAGTAAATGTATGCCCTCCACTGCTGATGCAAAGAAAAGTTAATTGACTTAATTTAAGTCACACCACATCCTTGGCAGAACTGTTAAAGGAACCTGGGAGACCTAGGGAGGGAACCTCTCCTCTCCTCTGTCTGCAGGGTTTTAACAGCCACACTGTCAGCTAGGAGACAGATTTCATCAGCACAGAAGTGTCACTGGACTCTGTTAATAAACAGCTTTATGCAGTCTCCCTTAGAAGATCTAGCATATGATATGACTATGAATAAGGTTGAAAGCATGTTGGGGAGAGGATTTCAGTAATGTCAAGTGGCAAATGAAATGTAGAGCAAGTATATTGCAAAACAGTGTTTTTGCCCCAGATGAGTCCAGAGCTGCAGCACAAATTTTTTCCAGTTCATGCAATAAAGGGCTCTATGTCCTTCCCTCAGACAATGTTACAGCACTGAGTTTTGTCTTAAAATTCAGATAGGTGGATAGTAAAACAAAATGGGAGAGCTGAAAAAGGGAACTGATGGTCCTCCCCTCATGGGAAATGGAAAGCCCTGGTTTTGTAAAATTTCTTGTAAAAAAAGGGAAAATAAGGGAATTGGAAGGCTAGAGAAGGCAGACTTAAATCTAAATAAAACCTTGAGCAAGGAATACTTGAAAGAGATTTTGTTTCTTCTCTTTTTTCTCTTTTCTGTTGATTTTCTCCCGGAGGGATCTTAGGTAAATAAAGTCTGGCACGAACCCTCCTTCTTAAGAAACATGTTCTGAAGAAGGATGAAATCAACAGGTTGAGGTGTTCTTTACATCAGAATTAGTCAAATTAGTTGAACCAGAAGCAATAGATTATCATACAGCTCCAAACTTCATCTGTGGCTTTTTGTGCCAGCCATGTGACACCTGTCTTTGACATTCAGCAGCCTCACACAAGGCTTTAAAGGGGAAATTAATTTCCTTTCTTTCCTTTCTTTGGCCCAGGAAACTGTCTCTCTTTTTTTTTGTTTTTTCCTAGTCTTTTTTTTTTTCTGTCGCCAAGATTTCTGACTCATTGCACATGGAGATGGTATTAGTCACAAGCTGTTTCCTGTTTTTCAGATAACCTCACAGGCTTGGGCTTCATGGTCAACAGCACAACCAGGTGGAGTGCAAGGTAGATGAGAACCAAGCACATACAATTGCCAAGCAGGCATAAAACCTGTACATAACTGATTGTCTATCCTCACAGGCATATTTTTTGTTGTTGTTTTTTTTCTATAAAGGAAGGGCATTATTTTATGCCCTTTGTTTTCATATATTTGTCTCCCATGAGTTTTCCCAGACCAACACACCAAACATGTCTTTACTCGTCCTGCTCTCAGTATAAATTTGATTGTTAGCTTTTCAAGGTGAAACTCTTGCCTTGTTGTAAATGTATCAAGTGCCAACTGAGAGGGCCATGCCAGAAAACTGGGAAAGGTTCAAAATAATTTGCTACAACCAAAGCACCAGGCTTTTCTGTGTTGCGCTTTCTTTTCATGTTTGCTCTGCAAATGCAAACACAGAGGGGAGACATACCCCAGCCCACTGAGTTCTGCTGTCCAGCCTGCTTCAGCCCATGGTGTGGCTGTGCCTTTAGCTATTGCCTCCTAAAAAGATCAGATGCTAGTTCACCAGGAAGAAAGCAGTGGATTAACCTTGGTCATCAAGGAGCCTACTCTGTTAGGGATGCCTGTGGAATGGAGTAAGGCAGCAGTCATAATTGGACTAAAATGGATCCCTTTGTTCCCCATCTGTACAGGATCTTATGGGTGCCACACAAATATTTCACAGAAGTAATCAGACCTGCTGACCTCCACCTCCCTTCTGCTCTACCCTCCTCCCTGCTCAGCTCCAACTTTGTGTGCTGAACAGCTCGGTCTCAGCCAGGACTGGCAGTGCTGGAGAGGTGTGATCACACCTCAGGCAGACATCCCTGCCTAGCTCAGGCACAACTAACATGAAATCATGGCTCCATGAGCTCCTGCTGCTGACACAGGCAGGTGTATATAACCCATATTGAAATCGAGGATGTCACAGTTACCAATTACAAAGATAGCAAACTTAGGGCTCACTCAGGAACAGGGCTGTAATTGCACCCCTGAATTATGTTACGAGCTATCCTTAGCAATGTGGGATAGATGTTGCCCCTGATTTATTACTGCACATGTTGATAGCAAGTTTGTAGTACTTCCTTTCCAAAATACGTTAATTTTCTGAAGTGTATTGGAACATGTGTACCCACCCTTGGTAATGCAGCTAGCTCGGGGGGAGAAAATGGTTGCCGTTTTAAAGCAAATTGTAGCATTAAGCAACTACCTCGGATAAGAAGACAAGAAGACTTTACCTAAAAGGAACTGCAGGAGATATGAAAGCAGAAGGCAATTATGCAAATTGCAATTGGAACAGGATTACTCAGGCTAGAGCCATTTACTTTAGCAAAGCGTGCCATGGATTTTAATGGTATGAGTGTGCCAGGGGGAGTGAGGCTGGTCGTAGCTGGGATTTGCCACTGCTTGTACCAGGGAGATGCCACTGCTGGCAGCACAGCAGCCTCAATGCCACTGAGAACACGAGTCGGCACCAGCTCAGGCTCTGCTGGACAGAGCAGCGTCCATACCCTAAAGTGCCTGTGGTCACCGTCCTCATCTCCTACTTCATCATGCTAAGGGGACTGAGGACAAAGGAGACTTCAGCTTAGCAGGCAGGACAAGAAAGGCTATGGCAAGCAGGAAAAGAAAACCAGGTGGACTGCTGCTGAAACAGCTAGGACTTGACTTAGTTGTTTGGAAGGAAGTCTCAGGATATTTTAATGGCTGTGCCTGGGTAGGTTTAAAGGGCATTGCACCACCCAAGTCTATCTAAATGCAAATGAGCTGCTGTATGTGAAGGAATAGGCTACACTGGAAATCAGATTTCTTACCAGGAGGAAAACAAGCTTGTGGTTGTCATCTCTGGATGTTGTTCTTGGTATATCTCATTCATCCAGTATTCCCATAGCTGCCAACTTGGGGATTCAATCATGCTGATGAATTATCTTCCCAAACATTTTTGGGATTTGGAGAAAAAAATGAAAACCAGTGAAAGGTGACTTCATAAGTACCTTAAAATAGAAAGAATGGATAGCAACTCCTTAAGCTCATAAATATGGGCTAGTATGTGCTGAAAGTAATTGTTATCATCATATGTGGTTAAAATTAGTCACAAGCAAGTTAAAACTAAGCATTACATCCAGGTTCATTGCCAAAATGTCCTTGCTACTGTGTGAAGTGCAGAATAAAATAGCAAAACCAGGATACAAGTTCCTCAGGGGTTTGTTTGTTTTTTTGTTTGGTTGGTTTTTTGGTTTTTTTTCTGTATCAGTGCTAACAGAGCAAACATCAGTAAAGGGCAATGAACATCAGTAAAGGGCAAACATCAGTAAAGGGCAGTGAAACTTCAGCTTCAGCTTCTGGTCTCGGCCAGAAGCAGGAAAAACAAAGTGAAGATTTTCAAATCTCAAAATGCTAATGACACTTAGGCTGTTCAAGCCATCTATTATTCTCTCTGTGATCTATGCCTTTGTGCTTTAAATCATTTTCCAGAAGTTACAGAGCTCAGTTCTTTGGGTACCAGTTGCAAAGAGAGAACCTAATCATTAGAGAACAGGAAGACGGCTAACTTTTTTTTTGTTGATCTAAGCCCTTCCACCTGTGTTCTTTGTGATCTTCAACAAATGACTGAGACTTAAGATTTTAGTTTTCATGTATTTCTGTGTTCATGAGTTGCCTGTGCAGCACTGAGCAATGCACATGCTATGGGACATTTGCTCTCATGTCCTCTGACAGATCTGAGTACCCCTAAGGCTGAACACACTTTTTAAAATGGAGACTATAAAGTGTCTCTCTGCCAAAGTTTTACTAACAATTACACCTTACCTCTGCACCAGGAAGAGGAGTTACAAAGCTTGATTCTGTAGTGTTTTGAATAGGATCCTTGGAAAAATCTCTGTATTCTGAATGGAGATTACTATAGGAGCTTTTCTAAATACTTTTGCTGCAAAAGAGTGATTTGCATATAATCAAGCCTCTTAAACACACAAACTGGCTGCCATAGGAAGACTTTTTTAACCTACTGATTTCATACCCTGTTCAGAAATGGACAAGTCCAACCCCCAAATTATGAATCCAGTGTAACAGAGACTCTGCTAATTATGTATGGGTGCATGTCAACTGGGATTAAAAAAATTCCCTAAATCCCACCATAAACATGATACCCCTGAGTCCTCTCCTAACAAAAAGTTTTATCCTAAATGAGGAACGCTTCCCCAGCTTATTTAATGACTCCCACACAACCAAGGAAAATTGTTGAGGTTTTGTGATGTTTCCTCCTGGTGTTTCCCCCCACTGAAAACCAGTGTTTACAGTCTAAGGAGCTGGCAGCAGTTTTTTCTCTGGTGTCACCCTGCAATTTCACCAGCTACAATTCTGTCAAAATGGAAGCACACAGGGTAGCCACTGTAATTAGTCAGGTCAAAAAAGAGTCAGAGAAGGACATAAAGCCTCTTTCTTTACCTGCCCAAGGAAAATTGAGACCCCTTGTGAGAGACGTTCACATCTCTGGATGCTGTCTGTGATGCTCTGGTTGTGGCAAAGGTCTTCTCCTCTGAGAGTCAAACTCACAAACACACTCAGAGCCCAGCAAGTAAAGCAACACCCACTGCAAAAATGGTCAGTGTGATGGATAATTTCAGAATGGTGGTAAAGCTATTGGTTTTGAAGCTAGTAATTTGAAGTTGTACACTGCAATTATATAAGTGAGAAAAATGTTATTCTCTATTTTCAAAAATAATCTTTTGATACATGGGGTTAGGTTAGTGTAGTCCTAAATCTCCATGAATATAGTTACAATTCCTGTTTAATAAAACTCCAGAGATGATCCCTTTTTATCAGCCTATCATCTGTAATTAAGGCATTTAATATTCAAACCCTTTGATGTCATGTCATCTTTGAAACATAAATAAGAAGTTTGTCTCCATCTTAGAAATTAAGATAAATGAGTTGGAAGGGCAAGTCCCCAAAGATACTTTTAAAAGGTATTTTAATAGCTTAATAGGATATTTTAATAGCTACCAAAAAGCAACAATAACATTAAAAAACCACATTGGTACAAAGTGTAAAACAGAGTCTTATAGGAAGTGAGTGATACAACTTACATCTCAGCAGAGAAACCTGGACATAATCAGGTTTACTACTGTTTATTGTTGGGTTTTTTGGTCCAGGTGATTTGTTTGTAGTGAGAATCTCAAAGCACTGAAATTAATTCCCAGTCACCCTCCCTATTGCTATCAGATAGAAAAGCAAGTCCTGGCAACCCGTGAAGCAGTGCCGAGGGCCTGATACAGTGAGATATGGAGGACACCTCGTGTTACACATCCTTCTCTGCCCCAATATTTAATAAGAAAATCAGTGGGAATGTGGCAACCATCTGGTGGGGCATCTGCCCGATATGCTGGGTTCGGATGAATCTCCAAATGGGATCTCTGCAAAAAAAAGAGACTCTTTCTGTCCAGGCTTAAGCAAAGCAAGGGGCTAAGTATGGGGTCATCCTGCCACATAACCCATGGGGAGCAGTGCATCTGGGAATGCCCTCCTCAACCCTTTTTCTCTCCTCACCTGCACTAGTGGAGTAAGTCTCAACTAAGTCAAACTGGAAATCTCTATCAGAAGACCTGGGGCTCCAGACCTCAGTCTACTTCCTAATCTTACAACTTAGCCACATGATTATCCTTCACCCACACTCAAAGGCACTAAAGGATGTGCAGTTTTTTTCTGCCATCACTCTTCCCTTCAAACTTGTCAGAAATCTCTCGCTTGTACTTATGGCATGAGGCCCACTTCCACTCTCTTTATCCCTCTGCCGGTATCCCTGGATCTCAGCCAGCTTAGATGTGAGCTCTCCTTCTGTCTGCTTATAATTAGAATGTGCACACATTGAAGTTTGTTTTATTCCCAAGGTCTTATTGGTGGGTTAGAGGGAGCAGCGTGTAGGAGGTGAATCGCACAAATCCTGTTATTTGTAGGTCCAGAGTGGTGCATGGGAGTAAGATACAGAAATCCCATTAGTCATTAAACAGATTTTAGGGCAGATTCCTTAGGCAAGGCTTGGAAAATCTCTTCCTGGCTGCCTGCTCTGCTGGTATCTAGGTCTTCCTTTGCCCCACTGCTCCACGCCCAGTCAGACAGTATGAGTGTCCCAGCACATTGGGTTACCACCTCTCCTTCTCTTACTCCATTGCAGCACAGACTTCCTTTTATTTCTGTTTTGAATCATGCAGAATTCATCCAGGCTGGCTCAAATTTGCCATCATCATTATTTACTTTGAGAGCTCCAGAGAGAAACTGAAGTAGCAACACTTGCATTAGGGTCTTGCTTTGAGCTCTGCAGCAGGACAGCAGTTTGTACAGACCCTCTGTCAATCCTCATTGCTGATTTCTGACTAATCCCCCTGCCCCTTGCTTTTAATTTCCACATGGACTAAACTAGTTCTTGGAGTTAAAGGTAAAAAAGCCAATATCCAGAACTTTTCCTATGGGGATCTATCGTCTTTTGAATGTTTTAAAGTACTTGGATAAATTTTTGCATGGCTATGCATTCCCCTTTTCTGAACACAAGCCAACATGATTGATTTGAGTATTAATTAGCACTATTAATCACAGAGGACCAAAGCATGATCTCCCTGAAGTTTGTAGAGGAGCTCTGAACAGTAAATATATGAGGAAGAACAGGTCAAGTGCCAAAGAGATGACTAGACCCTGCCCTGAAGTGATTATATTCCAAAGGTACAAGTGAAGAAAAACAAAGCCAGACAAGACAGAACATATACAGAGTGGGAAGTGCTTGAATGTTTCTTGAAATAGGTGGAGTGTCAATGGCAGCTTGCTAAAAACAGTATGGGAGCTTAGCTCATGGTAGCTTTCTTTTTGGCAGGCCATGAGGTGGGGTTGTGGAAAGCTGCCAAAATGGGTGGATGAAGGAGACAGAAGTATTGGTGACTGATACTTGGGCAAGATTGTAACCGAATGGCAGGTATTCAATTTTCTCTAATCTCATTTTGACACCTGTTTCTTCCTGGGCTGGATTAATCACCACTTGTTGGATTAGGTAAAGCTGCCCAGTCACCTACAAGTCTGGTTTTAATACGGCAGCTTCATCAGCCTTTCCTTGCCACTTGTCTAAGGTGGTTTTGTTGGGTTGAAATTGATTGGATGAGCTCATACCTCAGCATTTGCAGCCTCTTCTGTCTCGGCTGATGGCCCCCGGGATTCGGGCAGCTAGAGGGAATGCCTGGTGGAAAGCTCCACCAGTGACAGAGACTGCTCTGCTGCAAGTGATGTGTTTCACATTAAGCACTAGATGACTTTTCCATCTTTTTTAGTAGCTCCTCTAAACTGGAGATTAAAATGCCAAAATGTACAACTCCAGAGCCCCATCTCAACAGACCCACCAAGCTCAAGAAACCTGCCCAGCTCAAAAAGGCATCCTGCACTGTAGAGAAGGACATGTGGGTGGCAGTTGAGCTTACCAGTGTCTGCTCCATTTGTTTAAACAATTGCTGCATGGCTGGTTTTGACTTTACAAGTATTTAGGAAGTTTTGAGATTCCCAGACTATAAGGGCTTGTATCTATTCCACCCTCTGCAGACTTGAGCTAAGCTGTCGTTTCACAGTGCACCTAATGATTCAGGTGAGGGAAATGGTTTGTTGTGCTCCTTTGCTGTTTTTTTTCTGTGAGATGAAGAATCCTTTAGACATGGAGTCTTTCTTGCTATGCTTCATCCACTTGAACCTTTCCTTCCCAGACTTAAGGCATATAAGAAAAAAACCAGATGTCTTAGGGGAAAAAAAAAAAAAAGCCCCCAAAACCCTAGCTTTACATGCGCTTGGATCTTTCATTTTATAAAAACAGCCAAGGCACAACCACAAGATTTCACAGATAAGAGAAAAAATGTGGATTGTACTTAATTCAATATTATAAAGAAATGCTCTTACGGGGAGACGGCAAGCTGAGCCAAAGCCAGACCAAGACTGCTGACTGATCTGAAAAATGTGAATATTATTCACACTGGGACACCACATCTCATAATGCTCCATGTGTGCTATAGTATATAATTATGAAATGTTTGCATTAAGTAACTTGGGTGCCTAAATACAGATGTTCCTTATTGACATTAATTGGACTTGACATATCTTTGGCCTGCTTTATAACAGTCACCAAAGCATGCATTTCCACTTTACCGTACATATTCTAAAGGAGCTCTGTTCCATATCGAGCTTATTAACAGAGAAAAACATTAGTGCCTTAGCTATCTGTCATATATTTCAGGTAAAAATGCAATTGGTTTGCATTAGAGAGTATAGTTGCTGGGAACTGACCACAAACAATAATTTCTGTTCTTTTTTATTTTTATTTACAGTGAAATCTGTCCCCAAGATTTAGAAAGTTACTTTTTCTTTCCATAACGATTAATGCATTGTGCTGCCATTTGCTCTGCTCTTCTTATTACTGTGTCTAAAATGTCAAGTTTCTGAGAAAGAAAGAAGGAAAGAATGAAAGAAAGAGAGAGAGAAATAAATTGTTCCTTAGCTCCCATATAAAATACAAATGGCTCTTGCACTTGTTGGTTTAAGTGTACTACATTAGTCTGCAGTGTGCCTCATTTCAGTATCTAGAGAAAACCCCTAAGTATTAAAGAAAAACAAGGGTGCTCATATTTATGAACTTCACCTGACTGGTTCAAAACAGGTTCTCCAAATGGGAACACAAGAAGGCCTACAGTTTCCTTTGAGATAATCTGGTGTAGATGTGATGTGCAGTTGAGATCCAGATCTCAGATTCTTCAGAATCCTTATGGAACTTGAGGTTTTAAGCAAATCTTTCTAAATAAGCTTCCTTGTTTTTGACATTTTTATCTTAATTTGCAGTGTTCAGCTGAGTTTTTAATGAGTGGGAGGTGTTTAAGTGGACGTTCATGCTTTTAAGTGATGAATACAGAGATGAAAAGGCATGTGAAGTTTGGTCTAGAATTCAGACATGAAAATTTATTCTCCTGATATTTAAGAGAAACTTCTTATACATATTGTTCCAGGCAGTTCAAGGACCAGGGTAACTGCCTCTTTTAAAAAGAGGTTTATGTAAAATCCTAGAGAAGAATGAAAATGAAAGTACACAGAGCAGAGAACCTGTGATTTCATTTGGTCAGAATCCTCCTTTTGAGAGGCGTACATCTTGCCTTTCTTGAACCAAACAGTGAAAATATGTATGTTTTCTGAGTCAAGTTCAACTTTCCCAAAACACATAAGTCTCATCAAAAAGACAAGTACCTGCCCTTTCCCTTAATACTGTAGGAGTACTTGTTGCATTACAGGAGCTTTTTCCTTTTAAAGAGAAGTTAAAAGTGATTCAGAGATTTTGTATAGGTGGAGGATTTCTGCCTTACTAAAGGAATAACATTGCTCTCTTTTGTAGCAAAATGCAACTTTCCATTCTAAAACTGCTTGAGGAAAATAATATTTTTTAAAAATTGCATTTTCTCTTTGATGCTGCCTTTGCCAATTAACACAATTCCAAGAATCTTCTGCTTGGAATATATCTTTCGGTTTCCTTGTAACAATTTAATCAAGACAAGCATGAGATGAAAAGGGAGCTTCCAATGTATGTGCAAACACTTATTATAAAAGGAAAACTCCCATGGCAAATTTTCCATGGCACAAGTCATTGTTTTGAAATCTATTTCAAGACTAAGCACATCTGATCATATCCAAGGCAGGGATATTACTGTTTATAATGTCACTGTGAGCTGTGAAGAATATGGTGTTCAGATACAGCTAGAAACTGTTAATGGAGTAATAGCATCTGAAAGGATGAATGGATTGTTTTTGAAGTAAGAAAGATAAAAATTATGTAATATTAAGCAAAAGACCATAGTTACTTCAAAATACAGAAAATAATCCGAGCAAACTTGAAGATAGGTGCTTTAACACCAAGGAGTTAATACTTTTTCACTTCTGTTCAACTGGTGAGATGTTCCTTGTAGCTGAGTGTGACATGAGTAATAAAAAATGCCTTTTTTTTTTCTATAGGCCATGCCAAATGGACAATAAATACCTGACAAAATAATCTAGAGTTCATCAGAGGTCATTCCAGGAAGTTTTTGTACAGGCATGTACAATATAATGAACTGATGGGGTCTGTAATTTATGAATTAAAAAAAAAAAAGATGTTTTTTATATTCAGCCTGTTTTTTTAACTACCAAAGTGACAATCCATAACTAGAATTATGCTAAACCTCAAAGTCGTTCAGGACCTCTCTTGTTCCCAATGAACTACTGAATGTCGATCACTCAGGTGAGTGAATGCCCTGCTTCAAGTTAATTCCAGTTTTGTTTACTCCAAAGCTGGCCTTCTCATCCCATCTCTGTTAATGTCAACAAGGCAATTGCCTTACCTACAAAGCAAATAGTTCCACAGGCTGTTGGCTTTTCAGCAGTATCTAGCTATATAAAAATGCACCTTATTTTTTCCAAGGCTTTTTCCTCTCCTGGAGGCTATTTTAAATTTTTTTTACCTTGAAGATGGTAACCCCTAGCAAAACAAATGAACAAATTTTCTCTCTGAATGTCCTCATATAGACTTCTAAGGAGGTACAGCTAAGATCTGAGAGAATATAGCCGGTAATAAGTTATTACAATAATATTGCTGCTGCAGTGGACAGTCCTGTTCACTCTAACACCTACTTGGGATTCCAACTGGTCATTTTTATACAAATGCATGAGAGTAAAAAGGTTCTTTACGGCCACAGTGATCTACCAGCACATGAACAAAACACTTCAACTCCGTTATGCAAGGTTGCAGTAAACTCTAGTTTACTTCCAGCACTAGCGTATCTTGTCAAGAAATGTTGAACAAAGGAATTAGGAAGCAAAATACAATCTTTGCCTTCCAATTCACTTATCCTTTCAAAGCACACACTGATACACCTCGCCCTCAGTTTTGCATACTTTCTGGGAAAACACCATCAAATTTAGGTAGAGCAGGCAGATTGCCCAGAATTCTTTCCAAGTTTGGATAATGGGCCCAAAAGTCTTTAACTAATGAATCACCTCAAATTCTCCATAATGGCCCCAGCAGCAGCACTCCTAAGCCAAGATGCAAGGTTCACCTCTCCTCGTCCTACAGGAGAGGCACAGACTTGCAACTCAGAGATGCCAAGAATCAGGATAATAATACACGTGAATTATAGCAAGATAAACTGGACCCATGGCTTTGAGAATGAAAACATATTGCAATTAAAAGATCAAAGGAAATCCAAATAAATCAACTTTGTTTCAAGGGCTAGTGCCAGGAACAGGCTTCCCTTTCCATGATATCAGCAATCTTCTTGCATATGCCCATCCTAAGCTGTCAGTGCCCTGCAGGACGTTATGACTCGGCCTCCATACCATGCAGCTGGGCAGCAGGGTGCAGAGGAAAGGATATTTTCTGCTTTTAACCCAGCTCTGTCTCTTGATGGTATTTCAGTATTGCCAGTGGATTTTTTTTTCCCTTAGCCACATGTCTCTCTGAGCACCCCAGGCAACACATACCTGCAGGTGGGCAGGTGAGGATTTGTCAGATTGTAACAAAACACAAATAGCAAATTATGAGTGTTTAAGCCATGGAAGTCAAGTTATGACAGCTTGTTGCCAGAAGTATTTGTACTGGTGGGTATGCTGTTCACTGTGCCCATTGTATTCCTTCCTGCATCTGTTTTGGTGAGAAGGAATGGCTTAAACATGGAAAGTGTCTGTAGAGCAAATAAAACCACACAGCTTTCAAATGGTATCGCTGTGCTTCCCTCTTTCAAAAGGTGATTTCCAAGGTAGACCTGCATCTTTGATTTAATGTGTCAGACCAGAGCTGTGTGCCAGAAGGAATGACTGATGGTGGTATAGATAAGTTGAGATGACGCAGATTCTTTTTTGGACACGTGCTTTGTGTGTGCCTTAATGCCCAGAGTCAGGGAGGGTGGAAAATGCTCGACTCTGGAAAAAATTGGGTTCAGTTAGTTCCAAAATGCAGTAAGAAATTAGTTTATTGATGGTTTCTGTTACTCAGGAAACCCCTGGATGTATCCTCGGGATCTATCATCAAACAAATTACAACTCTAATGACATTGCCTATCATTATTCCTGATAAAACTGGGATTGGAGGGACTTGAAGATGAAAGTAGCAAGTTGAGCTGGTGCTAAAATGTTGTGGGGTTTACAGCGCACCTTTCAATTCCACATACTATTAGGCCTTTGCTTTCAAATCTGCGTGTGTTGTGCATTTATTATTATTAATGTACCACTGTTCTCAATATCAAACACCTTTTCTCTTCATAAGAGCTCTGAAGCTCTTAAGAAACAATGGCAGTGCCAAGAAGGGACTGTTTCTGTTTTGGAGAGAGCTTGTACAGAGGAAACAGGGCCACTCACAGCTTGTCCATATATTGCTGGTCAAGCCTAGTCAGACTGTATTTCCTGAAGAGATGAATCAGTGCAGCTCTGCAACATTATAAATGAGGTCATGGCAGTCACCCAGAAGCTGCAATAAGCTCAGGGTCTGAAATAAGGGCTTCTCATGCTCAGGAAATAGAAGAGGCAACCCACAAAGGTGTCTGTAGACAGACTCTCTACAGGACACCAGCTGGCACATGACTTGACCAAATTACTCATTTTTGGGGTTTCTGTGAGTGATTTACTGCAAACTAACAGGATCCTGGAGCTCATAATCACAACAAAAGGCAGGGGAACTTTGCACATGGCTAGAGGCAGCTTCAGTAGCAGGATTTTTGCAGGCAAAATAGAGGCCATCATTAGGAAATGCAAGGTATGACGCTGTCTCCACTGCTTACTGTTACAGAGCTGCCTGCTGTGCTTCACATTGCCACTGGTCGCCCTCTCAGGTCCATGCAGTTGGTTGAAAAGTCTCTAAAAATTGCTCAGACAGAAGAGACTGCTGCTTTGATCCTGAAACAGACAGTTCCCTTCAAACCTACAGCCATTTCTCTTCCGATGACAAGAAGGAAAGAAAGGTTGGAGCACCATTTCTTTTAAGGCAGCATAATCTTTCCAAAAGACAGAGGAAGATTTGGGTGGGAGAAGAGGCTTATTTTGTTAGTTGGAAGGAAAATTCTGGGAGGTAGCAATTTTAAAAGCATTGAAGTGACTTAGTGTCTGTCTCTTCCCGAATTTTGAAAAAGGACCCTTTTTTGAAGAAGGCAAAAAGCAATGGCCTTCCAGTTTGTCCTACATTTCACCTGCAGAAATGAGACGTGTCTGAAAGGAACACAAGCCACTGCCTTGTTTGACGCAGTAGCTGTTAAAGGATCCTGTGGAAGGCTGATGTGGAGGTGGAAGGGAGTGAGTATTATTATTTTTCTACATTTTGACCCCATGAGACATTCCAGGCGCAGGTCAAGTGCAGCAGTTTATCTTTACCCCAGGGAGGAGTCTGATCTGTTGTCTTTGATCTATCCTGTGGTGATGAGTCTGATAATGTTTCCATCTGAGAGCACTAAAGCAAGTCAATAAATAGCAAAGCAAAAAAATTCCACCTCTGCCATAAACCAGAATGGGAGAAGGGGAGGGAACCTTGAAGTCCTTATTGTGTGGGGTTTTTCCCTTAAGAAGCAGTCATGGGGGCATTAAATATGATTTCCACTTAAAAACCCTCTATCCAAATACTCTGTCTTTTAAGCATCATTATACTTGATCAAAGGGGATCCAAATAAGTACCATTAGTCAGGAGATCCTCATTTCCAAATGTTTCCTTGAACTTTCTACTGTTTGCTGAAGTTTTAAACTCTCGAGCTACGGTCTGCATGTCAAACTACAGAGTGACAAATGAAATCAAGAGCAAAAGGCTGTCTATAGACTGTATTCCTGATTTCAGTCTCAATTATAAACCACAGGCAATTCTATTTAATCCCTGAAGAAAAGGGATGCTTTATTTGAGCTATCTGAGGAGCTGATCACAGGAAAACTGTGGTTCCCAGAGTCTCTGGTTGCCCCCATGCTAGGGGAAAAGGTGTTTGGACCAGCTCTTCTCACAGTGGGATAGCTCTGCTTGGCTGGCCAGGGCATTGAAGAGAGGAGGCCAAGAATCAGCTCTTGAGGAACATAATTTACCCCAAACCGTAACACAGAGATATGCAGCTCCCAGAGGACTGGCCACTTGGCTGACCCCTTGCAGAAGAGGGAGAGCCAGACAAAAAGATTGCTTCTCCCTCCTCCCTCCCCACTGTTTAGATGGAGAAGATTATTAAGTGGTTCTTATATCTGCCTCTGCTCAGGCAAGAAGCCAGGATCAATTTTTGTCCTCCATGGGTGGAGAGTTAGACACAAACAGGATATTACCAGTGTGACAAAAGCACACTTAAAAGTGTTAAAAGCAACATCAATTGAGACAAAATGCTATTGCAAGAGTATTTTTATTCCTCCCTCCGAAAGAAGTTACTACTTCTGACTTCTTAGAATTGCTAAATTATCTGGATTAAATTATGATTAATTTTATTTAAGACTTTTTCCAGCCTCTGGATGTCTTCAGGACTGTAACCGTTTCTTTGATCTGCTTGAACCTCTCAACTCTCAATCCAGGATGAAAGATTAACAGTTTTTACTGGTTGGAAAGTTCCACTGGCTTAGAGTATTTTCATTTTTAAAATTTTTGGTTTTCACATTTCTAAATTAAAATATTTGATTCATTGAAGCTGTATACTGATGCATATCACGGGAGTTGTAGCCTGAGTGCCCAGCTGGGTTACATGTCACAGTGAACTGGAGGAAGACTGTAGTACCTGACAAAATGCAGTACATATGGAGTACACGAACAAGTGAGGATAATGAGTGTCCAAACCATATTCAGGTTCCATGAGGCAGCACGTCCATTCAAGCAAAACTGAGCTTTGCCTGCACAACAGCTCAGCTACCCAGAACTTCACAACTTTCTACTGCTCCCACCCATAATCAGTGACTGTGGGATGCTGAGCTGTGCTCCTTCACAATGATCAGGCCAGGAGATAATAGTGAAGTTCCCATAGTCCATTTAGAAGTCAGTGAAAAGCAGGCAGGACTTAAATCCTGCACAGGAGTATCTCCCACTCGTGTTTTGGTTGTGTGAAAAACAGGCAGTCAGGGACTGTTTTCTGCCATGACATTATAGTCATTAGCCTCATAGTCTTTCTTAACTGATCTACTTTTGGTTGCCTACAATATCTGAACACGTCTTGGGCAAGAGCTATTCAACATCTGAGCACGTCTTGGGCAAGAGCTATTTATTAGATCTTTAGATCTCTCTGGAGGAGAAAGCTGCCTTATCTGGGTTTTGAATTTGTGATGGTGGAACATCCTAGGATTGAATCATGTCATTTTGTGATGGATAAGTTCTTCCTTATCTCCAAAAAGCAAAGCAGACCAATAAGACAAGAAATTGCTTCAAGAATACAATCACAGGCAGCAATTTTACAACAGAAGCAGGAAGAGCTCGCTTCCACCTGGTAAATGTTTGCTGCTATTGAATTACTCTTTTATAAAAAGCTAAACTTATTCTTTGTGAAAGTGAGAATCCAAGTGAGAAAAATTTACACAAACCTCCATCAACTCTCTAGGCTGAACTCTCTAGGAAGACAAATAAAACCACATCAGCACATTTGCACCAAATGGTGCAAAATGGAATTACATCAATTTCCTATTACACAATTTCTTTCTCTCAAAAACACTTAAAATTCACTTTTTTCCTTCTTTTCTCCTGCACTTCTGGACCCTGTGCAAAGGAAGTCTGGACATTATTACTATAAGTGTCTCCCTCAGGACTCAGACTTACAAATGCTCTCTGATCGCATGTAAACAGGATAATGTGTTAGGCTGTTTGTTTATGCCATACTGTAATTCACCCTTTGACATAAACCAGTTTCAAGTGATTTTTTTTTTTCCCCTCTCCTTGTCTGAGAATTAAACATGACCTGCAGGTTTCCCTACATAATTAGATAACAGTAATAACAGAATATTGGCCAGTAGCTGAATAGTTGCACCAAGATCACGGTCTTGATGAAAAGGCAACAAGGACTACCAGTACGTGCAGCTGCTGCCACAGAAGGTGAACCTTGTGTTGTCCTCTGGGTAAAGATAGGAATCAGTATTTGTTTATCTCCAGCCAAAATGGCTATTGCAGCAGCTGAATGTCATTGATGCTTCAAATACCGGGCTGTGTCCACTGCTGATCAGGATCCTATCTTGTCCCTCTATCTTCTCCTGACACTGACTGTTTTTCCTACAATTTCCTTCTTCTGCTACTACCCTGTAGGATGGCTCTGACTGAAAGGATGGTGGTTGGCTGGAAAAGGCAGAATTATGAGGCCCTTCTGAGACATCAAGAGTAACTCAGTGGTAAAAGCAATAGTGAGCAGCAACAACCGGCTTCCAAGGGCATTCCCACCTTACTCTGTCAGAGCTGTGCTGACATTGGAAACCATGAGAATTTGGAGGGAGGGAAAAACTATGCAAATAATACCAAGTGGTAACTAATATATTCTCGTTTGGGGAATATGGTGAATGTCTGGCCCGAAAAGTGGGATTCACAAGGGAATGAAGAGACAGAAAACACCTACATGTCTAAAGAAGCTGGCAAGTACTCACTGAGCTTCTCAGAGATACCTAAGCAATTTGGACTTGTAATTCTCATGGATTTCAACATGCATCTAGATTTCAACATGCATCTAAATGCATGTAAAATTCCTCTCACAACTTTATCCAGCTGAAATTCAGATAGATGAATAATTCACTTGGGTTTTTTTTTTTTGCTCAAGATCATGGAACAAACTGGTAGAATGACTAATAAAGCACATTCTCTTTTCTATCCTGATAAGCACTAAGAGATGTTAACCGAGTATAAAATCTCTATATTGCACCCCAGGTAGACAGGAAAAGTTAATTTATGTGTACCCTGATCTCAATGCTGATCTGTTCCCAATGAACAAAGTATTTTGTGAGAAAAGTGTGATTTTTTTCCCACCACTAGATTATTTCTGATTTTAAACATGCCGTAAAATCATTCTCTGTTTCTTGGTAATATCGTTCTTTTTCTTTTTCAAAAGGAAAGTAATGGACAGCTTAAAAACACATCAGTTTAGCAATGCTTATCCCAAAGGCATTATACTAACATTTCTTGGAGTACCGAGTGCAGTTCTCTGAGAAACAGCTTTAGCCTTTCCCTTGGCAGTTAAAAAAATGGCAATAAAACCCTCCTTGGGCAATTGGTTGATAGGACCCAGAGCTCTTGCGTTTACCAATGCAAGCCACAGACAAAGCCTAGGGAAAAGAGAGAGCTGATTTGCTAAAAAGGATTCAGTATTGCTATTGCAGCAGGCAGGGTGGGAATGGCGTACTGCTCCCAGGCTCAGAAGAAAGGTGGAAATTCCTCAGCAGCTCTGAGTGATAGAGGCTGTGAAAAGGCTGATCCAGGACCTAGGTTTTTCCTGGTCAGTTTGAAAATATTAACGTTTTCCTAACTTTATCCATGGACTCAAATAAAACCCAACCCAGATCATTCCCAGGCAATGATTAACAAGATTTCAGTCTGTAACTTTGAGAAGGATAAGCTCAGAGCACAGAGACAAACCCAGATCTAGTCTTCAGAGGAGATATCAGGCTGAAGCCTCTTTCCATTTCATTTAATTAGATCTGTGTGGTACCTGAATTAAGCATCTTTGCACTTCCTTTAATTTTGGGAAACCATTTTCAGCAGCTGCTGTACGAACTGCTGTGCATTTTTTGATATAGCTTTAATTGTACAGCTCAGCTCTCTAATGGTTTTACAAAGTGAGATCAATGGACAAACTGCCACAGCCAAAGGAGCACCAAGAGACTCCCTCTGAAAACGCTGCTTGGTGGACTTCCCTACCAGCAGGTCGTCTTCCTCACTCCTAAACACTTGGGCTTGGGTCAGAAAGTAAAATTATCAATGTAAACTTCTGTTCCTGCTGTAAATGGGCCTGTCCAACTTCTACCTGAAAAGGCAAAAGAATGCTCCATGATATTTTAACTTCTGGATATGCTATGGAACAGTCAATGGCTATTAATTCTATTTGTTCATATGCCCTTTCTTGCATGTGCTTCTGTAAACATAGTCAGAGCTCATAAAATCTTAATTAGGAATAAAATAAAATAAATAAGGCAATAATCTGAACCTTCCGGTCCCTTTTGGCCCAGAGTACATGCTTGCTGTTAACTATTTCCAGGCCATCCACAAACAAGTGAAAATTTACCAGAACAAGCGTCCTTATTCAAGCCTTTTTTACGATGCAATGAAAAGAGAAACACAGCCCAGTAAATCATATAATTAACACAAGCTTGGTGCTTGGCGTGTGAAATTAACCCAGGGAATAAACAAGTGGCTGGGTTAATCCCAGCAAAGCTCCTGTTGTGCTCCAAGAAGCGCTGAATGTGCAGGCACTAGGACGTTGCCTCTCCCGTTACCGGGGCAGGGTGGTGTCCACCTTTCCCTCTGCGAAGGCACAGCCATGGCAGAGCTGTCTGAGCCTCAAGTCCTGGAAGACTCTTGAGACATCTGTGGATGTCTGCTGTCTCACTGTGACTGTGGCACTAGGACATGGAGAGATAAGCTCAAGGGAGTCAAGGATCAATTTGGGTTGACAAAGTCATGGCTGAGTGCTGTGCAGAATCCTGTATGGGATTACTTCTATCCCAAGGAGCTCGTGAGAGGAATAGACCCAAAAGAGTAAGTGCAAGACGTGAAAGACAATGAGAGAGATGGAGTGATATGTCAAAGGTCCTTGGTGAAAGCAAAACCAGGACCTGGACTTGTGAGTCCCTATGTGGTATCTTGAGCTGAGTAGGTAACTTTATATTGCTACTTAAGAGAGCACAAATCCTTCACAAAAAGGGTAACTATCCTTGTGCACACAGATGTAAACACACACACAGAGTGAAAAGAGCTTCCCACCACGTGAGCACCAGCTGCTTCTGAGCAAAAATTAAAAATGTTTGGCAATTTAGTGTCAGTAATATAGGGCTGAAAGAATATTCAATTTAACATCAACTTTTGATATGTATTTTATCAAGATGTGTTCTTGATTTTGGTGAAATTCTGTGTTACAAAAGTGGGAAAAAATTTCTGGAACAGCTGGAGGAAGTAATATAAGTCAATGCTTTGCAGCCAGCTGAGCTAGAATATTTGTGAATCAGCATTCAAGTTGCTACCTGAATATGACTGAAAAGATACTGTATTTGTGGCTTGTTTTTTAACCTGTTTGTACTATAAGGGAAGGCCTACTTCTTCCTGGTAATTTTTGGTCAGGGACTGAACTATTCTTTTAAATCAAATTGTAGAACACAGTGGCCTTATTGTGGCCCCTTTTCAAATTTCTTGATCTTAATCTAATTAAATTCATAAATGTTGAACCTGTTCATGGTTTCTCAGAAATGTATCCCATCCAGATGAAAATTTCAATGCCCACTGAATGTATCTGAAATATCCCAAACAGCCGATATCCCAAGATTTATCAAAAGATTGGACAGGCTGGGATGGTGAATGCTTGCCTGAAAATTAGCAGTTTGCTTTTAAAATAGACCATATTAGTCAGTCAAAAGTAGTAAACAGCTGGTCTATAATTCACCTCACATTAATTGGATTCTAAAGAAAGACTTCTGACTAAAAATAAAAAACAGGTTCTTGATTGACACCCATCATTAATCTCAGAAGAAGGCAAAACCAGGGAGACTGAATTGTCTTCTCCTTTGCTGCACACAACTCTCCATCTTCTGTGAGGGTGCAGCAAGCTCTGCAGTGTAGTTAAACCACGGCAGCAAAAACAGAGAAGTGAAAGAAATAGCATAGGTGAAGGTTTATTGTCTCATTACTCACTCTGATCCTTCTTTGTGGACAAACTGCAACACAAGCAAGTATTCACCAAAAGACTTTTAAAGGATGACCAAATGTCTGTGGTGAAACGTTTAATACAAAGTGTTTGTTAGAAATAAGGAAAAAAGAGAAGAGAAACCACACACAAACACACATAAAATCCATTTCCAAAGTGAGTAAAAAAATTCAAGAAGCCAAGGTTTTTATCTTGATATAGTTATTAATCTGTTCTCTGGTTCAGCTCCTTATATAAGGGATATACTGTGGAAAAAAAAAGCTCTTTATAAAGTCTAAAGTGAGCGGTGGGGGACAGCTGGGATCCTGGATTGGACAAGTGCTGTCATGTTACAATAAGGTCACTAAAACTGCTCACAACCAGGTTCCCTCCTGACCTGCCATTTTTAGTGCAAAATTTCAGGCAGGCTTTCAGAGGCAAAAAACAAGCCCACAAAGGGAGCAGCTGTTCTGAAAACAAGTTTCTGTATTTCTGTACAGCTCTGTGTCCTCCTCAGTATATGTACCATCTTCCTTTGCATTTTTTTTTCCCTAAGTAGTCTGCTAACAGCTTATCTTCAACAGCCTTCTAAAAACAGACCAAAGGGGATGTCACAAACTTGAGGCAGCAGTCATCACTTCATCCTCAACTGCCTGTTCAGCCTAGGCTGTCTCAAGGGAAATAGTGGTGGTGGTCAGAAGCTTGGGTGTTTTCTAGGAAGATATCATGTGGCACAGGAAAATGAAAAGTCTTTTGGAGAATAGTAAGGTGTCTGCAAAATGAGAAGAGGTTCCTACTCAGAGGCTACACAGCTACTCCACAGCACCTACTTGGAGCTGTGGACAATGGGTAAATGTCAAGCATCAATAGCCATAAGATGATTTTTCTTCCTAAATCTACATTGGAGGAGACTGCTAGGAAGGACTGACTATAATTAGGAAGAAAATAATGGGGGTTAGTGAAAACAGCTTTCATTATGTCTGGCTTGATCAGCATGCTAAATTTGAACTGCAAAGTTATTTCACTATTAAACTCCGCAGGCAGTTTTTTTCTAATACACCTCAATCCTTCTTCATGGCCCCTTTGAAGTTCCAGCCTGGTGCTGCTACACAGCTGTACCTGCCCAGGGGACTGCTCATCTATGCTCCCTGTCCTAGTACCCATGGGAAGGTCAGGACTAGGGATCACAGCTTGTGTCAAAATGGGCAGAGCCATTTGGATCCTTTAAGAACAAACAAGGCTTTAAAAAAATGCAAAAAAGCCCCTCAGTTCCACTACATATATGATGTAAGCTCAGATGTGATCACAGGTTCTCAGTTCTTTTTGGGTTCATAAAACTCTAGCTCCTGGAATTCTGTGATTATTTGAGAATCACAGCTAACATTAAAAAATAACAGCAAAAAATAATTCAAAGGGATTTGAAGAAGGCCAGTAACACTTGAATAATAAATATTCAAAATTCAGACAGCAAATAAAAATAATCCATAATGACAATTTTGTAACTCCCATTATTTTGATTTTTGGAGCTTGTTTAATTGTTTTTTGCTATTTGGGACTGGTGTCCTGTGATTATTTAGTTGGTGCTTGTATAACTCCTTTTCTCCTACCTAAGTTCTCATGCAAAACTATTATTCCTGACACAAAAAAGGCCTACAGTTGATTGAAATGTATGATTCCTAACTTGTCTCTAAAAAGGGGGGCAAGGTATGACATTGTACCTTTTAGAAGTACAGACTGCACTTATTTATAAATTAGAACTAATTACAGGCAACCTGTCTTTGGCGTAAGTAGAAAGAAAAATCCAATTTTCAAATCTTGGCAGATGTTTCAGTGTCTTCCCATTATGATCTCAGTTGGCTTTATCAAGTGATACCACATTATAATTAGCTGAGGTATATGCTACAATTCAAAGGAGGATGCCCAAGAGCAGAAGCTGAATCTGAAGAAGCCTCAAGCAAAGAAGCTAATAAATGATACTATTTCAATTAGGCAATTACTTGTGAAAGAGCTGAGAGAGCTATACTGAAGACAGCATTTCTTAATGGAGCGTTCAACATTCAGGGCTCTTGAGCAAGATGTGTGGCATCCTAGGAAAATTTAAAGCATTTTGCTCTCCTGGACAGAGAATTTCCACTGTATTTGAAATATGTCTTAAGAGTCTTCCTTCTCATAAACAACACTAAGTATACCTGGATCAGTCAGGAGAAAAGTTTGCTTAAATTCTTACAAAAAAAAAGCTTGCTAAAACTTCCTTTTTTGGAGACCAAAAAAGTCTACATAAAATAATAAATATCCATATTACATATCTTAATTGCTTCCTGGCTTAGGAATAGTAAGTTTCCCTGAAAAAACAGAGGTGTTTTTGAGGCTACTAAAAAAATACAAAAAATAAAATCTCAATGCATGCCACAGTGCACTTCTAGGCTTTCAAGCTTCAGAATTTTGAATGTTTCACATAAGATTAACATTATCATAAAACAAAACCAAACAGGCAAAACCTCTTGAAGAACACTGAAGGGGCTAGAAAAAAATCGTCTCTCCCATGAAATACCTGTACAAGTCTCACGTCCACCTGAGCACTTTTTGGCACTTGAAACATGCAAACACTGTGGATGCAAGCATATGCTGGGAAAGCATTAACACCAAGAGCAGCACCCACTCATTCCTTCATTTTCACCACATTGACTGATGTCTTGTGTTGAATAAAATATTGCTGAGCTGTCTCTGAAAAAATAAGGTATTTGATTTCCCATGCAGACTTCACGCTGTCCTGCTGACACCCACTAAAAGGGATCTCAGTTCATCACTGTGGTTCCTCAGTACTATTGCTAGTGTAACCCTAATGCTTATGGTAATATTAATTACTATGGTTACAGAAATAGTAATAAATATAATGGCATGTACAGGGTAAGGTCTTTATAGGAGAGATGCTTTTAGCAGCTACAGCCTTTTAAAGGAGACCTTAACATTTGTTATTTTTATGTTGTTCTCATTTAAAACAAAGTTTTATTCATGTCAAATAATATCCTGACTCAACAAACAAAGGTGGACTACTGAGCATCCTCAGCAAGCTCAGTGGTGGCTATTTGCCATGTGGCACAGTCATTCAGTGTTCTTGTGCCTGATGAAAGATCTTTGAGAAAATCAGGAGGGCTGGTGAGACTGGACGAAGCCTGTCCCATTTGTGCATGTTTTTTGCCCAAGACATGCGTTTGGTGGCTGAAGTGCTGTGCTGCCCTTTGTTGTGGCCCTGCTCTGCTGCAGCCAAACACTCCTGCCTGTACCACAGTCCAGCTGTGAGCCCCGCACACGCATGCCAGTTCAGTGTTACAAATGCTGCAGGGATTTTACGAGGGTCAATTAGCACCTTACACACAGCTGTGGACACCTCAAAGAAAATACAGAGGAAGCGCAAAGCAGTGTCTCTGTATGGCTCAACTTTGGTCTCTGCAAACTCTGTGGAAAAAGGAGAGACACACAGGTATCAGTTCAGGGCGCACTTCAGATACTCTGAACTGCCCTCTGGAAACCCCTTCTTCACTCTCCTGACAGTACAGGGAGCCAGTCTGAGTTAAGTACCTAAAGACAGACAGCATGCATGCTCCCCTTGCATCTCCTTAGAGGGAGACTTTCAATGCCCTTGAGCCAAAATGCTCCCTGAGATTTAACTTAAACTGAAATAAAATCTTACTGTTTAATGCTATAAAACAAACATGGCAGCTCTTTGACGAGACTAGCAATAGGTCAGGCTTATTTGCAGAGAAGAAATGCTAGCGTTAGCTTGTCTCTGTAGTATACTTCTTTATAAACAGCTACTTTTCCAAGCTGATTGCATTTGAAATGCTGCAAGTTCACTTGACCTCAGTTCTCTTTGGGGTTAAGTACATCCTTGGGCTAGAGTTTAACACAGCACTTTGGGAATGTAAAGACTTAGGGTGCCTTTGGCCTTTCTACCAGCTCCATAATCTGCTTACAAGCTCGTCCTGAACTTTGACCCTTTGGAAAAACATTTGCTCCACTTAAACAGGGACATTCTGGCTGTCCTGTGAGAGCTGGAGCAATAAGAAATGTGCCAGCTTTTAAAAGTTAAGGAGAGAAGTGGAGCAAGATTTTGCCTGACTGCAAGAGCTCTAACTCCTCCAACTACATAGCAATTAATATCTGTGACCCACAAAACTCATGAATCATCAGATTAGGTCAGTGGTTAGAGTCCAGCAGGACACAGAGGGCCAGCTCTGTTCCCTGCTCTGATAGGAACCAATGGTTTGTCTCTAGACATTGTATGCTCACAATGCAGCTCAGGATAAGCCTGTATTTCCTAGCAGACATTACAGTACATATGCCTCACCCCTTGCCTTTCATACTGACATTTATCTTGTTACACTACCTGGCCTTCTCTGGTATTGCACAGGAAACATATCCCAGGTTTCCTAGCACTGCAGAGAGATGTATTTATGTGGGAAATATAGAAAACTTATCTTTCTTTGTATCTGACCACAAAAGTGTTGGTCATCTATCCTATCTCACACATCTGCCCATCTGGACCAATAGCTTATGTCATGCGTTGGGATGTGAGCAACTCCATTTTGCAGAGGAATGGCTTGCACTGCTGTGCTGGTGCTGTATGGTCCTTCTGGATGTTCTCTTAGGACTCAGGGAATGATAAAGAAGCAATCCTGAGAGGTGGGAGCCATAATTTATTTTACACATGCTTTTTGTTGCTAGGGATTATTCACATCACATTTTCTCTAACAACTTATACAACTGCATTTCAACTTGTTACTAGTAATAGTCATCCTGAAACTCTGAAGTTGCCCAGATTGTATTTCTAATTCACATACAATTTTGTATCTAGATACCACCAGAATGACAAAACCCAGAGAACATTCCTGAGACAGTTTTTGTACTATGACTATAGGCTGTGCTAAAGAACATATGTAATCTGCTTACCTATTTGTGCAGTGGGAAAGTTAAGCATGCAGCCTGCTACATCACCCATCTGAATTGCTTCCTGTGTGAAGTGTGTCATCTTTGCCCCTAGTGATGCAGTAGAAGACAGAAAAGCATAAAATTATTTTATAGTCACTATTATTTATTTTTATTCCTGTGTGGGCCTGGCAGCATTCTTTCATGAACACATATTCCACAGACACGTCCAGGTAGAGAACAGAAGGCCTTTGCCCAGAAGACTCTACAAGCTGAGTTGTCCCATTCCATTATTAAAATCCCTTTTGACCCCTGGGATAAAGAATTTTATATAGATTCTTTTGGGAGATTAAAATTTGGAAACCCACAAGCCTGTTACAGCTGGAGTTGGCTACAGCTATACTTCAGACCACTTTTGTTTTCCATAGTATTTGATTTCTTTCCCCTCCTTTCTTTATATTATAGCCAGGGCAGAGCTCAAAGAGGGTAACCAGTGACTATATGGAGCAGATGGGCTAAAGCAATGAACAAAACACCCAGAGGACCTCCCTACAGAAAGTCCATAGCAGTATATTAACCACTAACAAGTGCAGTCATTATTGCAGCTTTTCTCACTTATTCCTAAGTTAACAAAGATGAGTTTTTACACATTCTTTAGGAAGGCTCCAGATTATAACTCTCTCCCATGCTCTTGTGTGTAGAAATATATATGTGATAGCAGTCCTGGAAAATGACAGCACTGTGGCCTACAGCTCTCCACCGCAACAGTCCTGACAGGTGAATCCTTGGCACATTCACCAATATGAAAAGAAAAAATATTTGAGATTGTTACATCTACCCTCCTCTAAGTCTGTGGACATTCTTCTTGGATACTATGAACAAGAACAATATTCATGGCACCTTCCAGGCTGTTCAGAGGGCCCCACTGATGCCTTAGAGGCTGTTGTCATAATCTTACAGGGTTATAAGGAGGTTTGAATTCAGCATTCTATGGTTCGAGTATAAACCTGTCCAGAAGACAAAAAATTAGTATTTAAAACTGAGACAAAATCACTTCCAGATGGTCAAAAATCAATATCCCACCTATAAATTAGTTGCTAGTTCCATCAGACATTTTGCATCCATCTCTGCTAAATGTATCCAACAATACATATATGGAATAGAATTCATGTATTCCATAAGCTGTCTGTACCTCCCTCTTTTATAAGAGATAGCCTCCAGGAGTTTGGGTGGGTCCAGGAAAAAAAAAAAAGAAAAATAGTTTATTACTCTATATCAAAAAGGAATCAGGCAACATTTTTTTTCCCGGGATGGCAAACATACATATAATGTGTAATAATTACTGTTTATTCTTCTAATATGGCAGAACAATGCCATCTCATTGGTATCACAAAAGACAGCAGTAGTTACATTGAAAGCCTCAGCTTCTGATTTATCTTATTTGGTGGCTGGTGAAGACAATTTCTAAGCAAAGTCATGGAGGCTCTGGCCAAACTCAGCAGAGGCAACTTTCCACCAGAACCCAAAGGCTAAGTATTTCCACTGATTTCCACAAGAAACAACCCTTTCTGAGGCCCAGACCATTCACTTTGCAAAAGCAATGGTGGAAATATTTTTAGTGCTAAGAATCTTTGCCAGAAGCCTGTGATGGACAGGTCCCAACAGTGTCTATGGTTTCACTTGGCTTCATTTGGCTAGCACCACACCATTTTAATTTGTCTTCATTTGGTTTTGGCCACAGTGCAAAATTCTAGATTTTTTCCAAGGCTCTTGCATCTTACAAAATACCCAGACATTTTCCCCAAATAGACTCTTGTACAAGTAGAAATGTCAGTGTGATTTTAGAAAGTACCCATTAATATTTTTTCAGGAAAAATCCTTACATTCTTTTCAATTACACTTCCGATCCATCTTATTTGTTTCTTGCAAATCTTTCTATAAGCTGCTATTGAGTGAAACACGTCTGGCAAACATCCCCTGAGAACCTTCTTACACCTACTTGAGTAGAGTTTATGCCCTCCTGAATTTTAATTTTGAGATTTGTTTTTACATTTTCTGTTTACCAATGCTTGATCAGAAATAACTTTATGTTTGACCATGAACAACCAAGTATCAAATAATTTCCAAGCCTACTAGAAACAAGCCAATGGAGAACTATTCCTGTCTACAAGATTTAAGCAGTTCCAGGAACTGAATACATTTGTAAAAAATCAAGATCTAGAAAACATGAATTCATGATCACTGTAAAAGACAGGACTAGCAAGAAAAAGGTGTGATATGAACTCTTAAGTGAGGAACAGCTGTTATGCTTTCCTCCTTCTCTAAAAATGGAGACTTACACCAAAGCTACAGAAATCTCTGTTCCTATTTCTGACTATTTTGTATTTTAAAGAGTGGGAAAATAAATTTGTCCAATCAGATCTAGTGTTAATGCTGCCATAAGTATTTTGCAGAGTATCAGTTAGGTTTTCTCTTTAGTGACATAAGTCACCGTTAGCATAATCTTTTCTTGCCAAAACCTAGATCACCACACAGGGACCACCCCACATCTAGCTGAAACATGTAAGATCAAGCATTGCATTACCAGAGCTGACTAAGGGGCCATGATGTCTACTTCATGTTAAATATCTAAATTACTTAAACAGCTGGGAAGATCTCAAATGTATGTGCTCAATTAATCTTCTCAAATTGTCAACCTGCCCCATGGCATAGCATGTTTGCCACCAAATTTGTTGAAGCGACAGGGCCCTCGGTATGGGCTTTGTTTCTAAGAGTCAGGAAGCAGAATACATTAGCAACAACAAAAGGTGAAATATCAAAGGTTCTCTAGAGTTAGCAGCTTTAAAGCTTTCTCATAAAGCCATCCTGTGACCCTCCAGACAAAATGGTGATGTTTCAATCATGTAATCACCTGAGGCAGATTACAATTTTTTTTAATTAGTTCTTCCCTTCTGCTTTCAAAAGGCTTGTTTTTAAGTGGGAGGAGAGGAGGCTGAATAGTGGAAAGGGTGTGTGCAGCTGTACTATGAAAAGTACATTTCAATACACATAAATACACCCAAAAGCTTTATATATGTTGCAACATCCCAGACACTGGTGCTCCTGAGGAGAGCATAAGAGAAGAGCAACCCTAAGTCAGGTAAATACCGCAGTAAATCAGGTTCAGAAGAGAGGAACATAGACTCTGGTTCAGTCAAGTGCTCAAAAAACCAGTCAGTGAGGTGGGAACTTGTTTTCCTGTTCCATACTGGCATGAAACTATGTAAGTCCTGCTCCCTTGAGGGGCCTGTGGCATTCACTTTAGGTGGGAAGTGAAGACAAATCCAAATCCTTCTCTCTGAGCCTCAATTTCTCCCACTTGCAGTAAAGCTTCTTCTTAATAGGAGGAATTATTCCTCATTAGACAGGCTGTCCCTTTCTACAGAATTTTGGTTTCAAGAAACTGGCATTTTCTCATTAAGAGAACCCCCTAAAATCCCCAAGTCAATACACCTCCAGCATCAGTCAGGAAACATGTCTTCTCCTTGTATCTCTGGCATTGTGATCTCCAGCAAGTTAATTTAATTGTCCTTGGGTTTTCCCAGTGATAAAAAACAAGTAATAACAACAATAACATTCACTTACTTCTTTGAGGTCCTGAAAAAAATTTACTCTGCAAATTAACATAATTTTCCTGACATTTCATGCTATTAAGTTTGGGTTTTCCTTAGAGAAAGGTTAACTGGGGCTGAAAACATAAGCTCTGACCCAAAATTTTGCCCCAAACTCAGCAGAACATTGCCCAGCCCGCATCATTATTTACTGCTTAATGAAACCTCACACTCATCCTAGCGCACCACTGGTGTCTGACAGGTGTCCAGCACAAAGCTGCCTGCAGAGCAACGAGCACATGGTTCTCTTCAGAGTTTCTTTCTGTTCTTATTGTTTCCAAAATGCTGTGTTTATAATGCCTTTCAATGGGAGGACACTGGAAGCTTTGTTATTTTAGGTACTTATTTTTTAAAAAAGCAGGGTGCCTTTTTTGTTAACATGGTAACACTGTATTTAAATTATCATCGACATGAATGATGCTGCTGTTATGCATCACGCTGACTACAATGATGGGAGGAGGTATTATCTACCTAGAGTACACAGCTACAAGCTTTAATAGCTCACAGCTGTTCTTTAAGGTGCAGAAATTACTTTATTCCCAGTTTATTGAAATTTAACAGAGACCTAAATCCTCAAAGGTATAAGCAGTTAAATCACGTTGAATTCAGCTAAAGTCAAGCACTTACATAATGGCTGAGCCAAACATCACACAAGCAGTCAGAGTAGGAGCAGAAAACCAACTTTTGGCTAGTACTTCTGAAAAAACTACTGCACTGTTTTTGCCTTTCTTGAGCATGTCTTCTGCTTAGCTAGTACTTGGCCATGGACTTAGGGCTAGCTGACTCCTGAGACAGCACTCAAGAAGAAAATGCATTTATATTTCTGCATAGACTGTAGAGAAGCTAGAAGGAAATTTCACATTTTAACAGACATTTTGAGTTACCTTTTGAAACTGTCCTTGATTTGGGTTATCACAGCACTGGGGAGCTGTAGAAGAGCTGGAAGAAGAATAGCAAGAAAAAAACCCAAACAAACATGGCAAAGAGCTGAAGGGGTTGATTCATGAGTAATGTGGGCAGTAAGTTAAGTTCAGGGGAGCAAGGAGTGAAGGTAAAGGTTAATTGAAGCAGTCAAGGTGGTGCAATCCTGTGGCCATGGCCATGTCCTGTGCCCAGAGATGGACCTGCATCAGACTGAGGATCAGAGCTGGGACAGGGATGGCCATGTTTGCCCATCCTTTCCCAAATATCAGCAGCAGATTAATAGAAAGAAAGGAAACTATCTGGGAATATGAAGAAATTAATGTTTGGCTGTTAGTGCATTAAACCACTGTGTGATTCCCCAGAGGAGCACTGCATGTTTGCAACTCTGAAAATGCCCTTAGCATTCAGAAGACATTACATGCCAGATGGGAGAAACTAGGTTGATGTAAAGTGGCTTGTCCATCTTTATCTATTGACAGTCTGTGTTGTGCCTTTCTCAGTCCAGAAAGGAGAGGAGGAGCCAGGATCACAGGAAATCTCTTCTCAGGATGGTTATGTTTGAAGTTCAATGGGATTTTTTTTCTTATTTTCCTTTTTTTTTCTTTCTTTTTTCTTTTCCCTCTTGGTGTGTGACTTTTCCATGTTTAACTAAGGGGGTCTAATGAATGGAAAACTGAAATCAGAGGATTTTCATTCTTTAAGGAAATTAACCTCGTTTAAAGGAAATGAGTGTTCAGAGGCAGAAAGGAAAGTCATAATTTAAATGATATCAGAAGCTGGTTTTCCTTATGTAACATATTATTAAACAGTGGGGAAAAGCTTTCACTAGGCAGCCTCAGGGAGCACTCAGCAACTATAAAGAGGGTTCACATGCATGGCTCTAATATGTTAATAAATTATGCTAATTACAAGCAAGGGATTAGAGAAGGGGAAATCAAATAATGGTGCAGTAACTGGGCCTCTTTCAACTTAATTTGCAACATTGCCTGCCTAGGCTCCTTGTTGAGTTACCAAGTTTGTTTTCTTCTTTCAAAGGCTCTGAACTCCCCTTTTGTCTGTGGGAAGTTGTTGGTGTCACTATCCAGAGATAGTGGATGAAAAAAATGAAGTGCAAGGGGAGCAAAAGCGAGAACAAACCGTCTCCCTGATGAGTTTCCAATGACTCAAGGCTCAGAAGAGACAGCAGAAATCCTGCTGCTTTTGCACTGTGCCAGCCTGGAAACCTGGTTGAAAAACGTTATCAAATAGTATGTAATGGATCATGTTCCATTTCTTTTCCTTCCAGAGCCCCTGTAAGGCTGGAACTTTGCAGAGCTGCTGGAGGAGTGTGTGCCCTGAGCTGCTAGCTCTTACTGTCCTGATAACCTTTTATCCCTTTGGCTCATAGAAAGTGATTCATACATTTCAGTTATTTTCACCTGAACGGTGCTTTTCCCTAAGATGGAACATCTCTTTTCTTATTTGGAAATGGAGCCATTCCTTGCCTGGGGGCTCCTTTATCTCAACGGAAGAAACATTTTGATTGACTTCGCAGTGGCTTTTGGATCATTGATCTCAATTTGTTTGATAGATGTCTTCCCCTGCTGTTGGAGTTTTTTCTGTTCTTTTATCCTTCATATGAACATCTCAAGTGGTTTGTCAACTCTATTTACCTTTTCCTTTGTGATTTGCTGGAATTTATGACAGGAAGAATTGAAGTGAATTAAAACAAATAAAAGTAAAGCAAATTTTTTTTTATTTGTATTTTTGCTGTTAATCCAGGGTACAGAATCTCATTGTCCATCACATTCTGGCTAGAACCATATGTCCTTCAGGGAAGGGTAGTGGTCAGAAGAAGAAAAAGTTGAGTCTGATAAGGAAGAATGACATTGATACAGAGATGGGAAAGTTCGCTCTCTACAGGGTGCAAAGCACAACTCAACAGTTTAGCTATCTTACTGGGAAGAGCTAATGGAAATAGACACAAATGAACATTCACAATTTTCTCATTAAAAAATACAGAGAGTTAAAAAATAGACATAACACAACTGTATTAACAAGACACTACCCTTTACCCTTAGGAAAGGGACAAGTATTAATTTTCATAAATTCATTTTTAATAGTTTTTCCCTTATTTTTTTATCTCTTTTTTTCATTTACTTTTTCTCTCCTTCCCTCTTTTTTTTCCCCCTCCATCAGCAAGGGGGGTGGTGAAAGAAAACAGAGACAAGCCAGATGCCTTTCAGTGCTTTGATCAGTTCCTCTGCAGACAGCCAGGCTGCCTCCTAGCACCTCTTTAACTACAGCTTGCCAGTAAGAAAATGAGCTGTTTTAACTCTGCAATTACAGTGCCTGCTGAATGCCTGTCATCACAGCAATAGGAACCTGATCTGAACTGTATATCCACTGGAGAGAGAATTACAGCAACCAGGGCAGAAAGTTAAATACCCCCTGTGGCGGTGAGACTCATATAAACGAAAAAGCCCACATCCCAGGCCTCCTCTGTTGGTGTAAATATATAAAACACTGACAATACGACACAGCTTCTCAAGAGAGTCAAAGAAGGGGGAGCTGTAGGGTGATGCCATCCCGTTGCTTTCAGATGTTCTTGGGAATGGTTATGAATGCCTAAGAAAAGAGAGAACAGTGGGGGAAGGGAAGGCAAGGCATAGATAGGGTAAAAAATATATATTATAAGCAAAGACATATGTGCGCTGGGTGCTGCTCTATTCATGGCACAAATATAAATGCATATGTGGAACGAAGTCAGAAGGTAATTTGCCTTTCAACACCACCTCTCTCTTGTTCCTCTGCTATCAACATACAAATGTGGAAGGGCTGGTGAAGCTGTATAAAAAGGCTCTGTCCCTGTTTGGAGGGCAGAGGCGTGAAAAGTTTGGTGACTTCACAAATATGTGGTCATTCGGGGAATACAACTGTGATTTCCTCCTCCCTGGAGGTTAAGCTTTAATCACTAGATCGGCTTTCCCTTAGGCAGACAGCAACTTGTTTGAACCCCTGAGAATATTGTATAATCCTATTGTGTGCATTAATTTTTAAGCCACCCTCTGTTAAATTATACAAATAAAAAAACACAACCTATTTGCATTCATGGGCATTTTATGTTCTGACGTTTCTTTGGGAAATATGCAAACCAATTGCAATTTGGGCCTGATCCAATGCATATTCAATCAGACAGCCCTGAACCAGACCCTTGCTTTATATGGGCAAAATTTAATGGTGTCCTTGATTTGCAGTTTGTTTCATTTACCTTGAAAATAAGTGGGTAGCAGGCACTTCTTCAAGGCCTCTTCCATCACAACAAATGAGCTGCCCATTAAGTGGATGTGAGGTTAGAATTATACAGCTTTAACTTACTTGAATATGTGGGAAAAGATGGATTACAAGTAGGCAACTCAAGCCAGAAAGTTATTAATTAGTTAATGGCTGTTTTATAGAAGTATTTTCCCATGGATCATGGCCTGCTAGTGGAATAAAATCAGATAACTACTTCTCTAGTGCATAGAATGAAGGTCTAAGAATCCAATCTTATTAGTTTGTTTCTAATTCTTTCAACATATATTTTTTAATGGAGTAATTTTAATACCTGTATGCTTAACTTTCTGTTCTGAAACGTGTGTTCCCATGCTCAGTTATCTCAGGGATGAGTTGCAACTACTAATTGCATCCTGTTACGTTTACAAACATTAAGATGTTCAGGCCAGTGTTTTCACACTGAAATAGCAACACACAAGTGCCTTGCTTAGTTACTGACCACTGCAGGGGGTAACTCTGAACTACCCTCCAAGGGGACCTGAGATTCAGTGAACAACATGACTGATGAGAGCTGCCTGGGGAACTTGATGTTTTATTTGCTGTGGTTGAAGCAGAAATCTCTTTGCTAAACACTATAGACCACAGCAGCTGGAGGGATGATCAGTGCCAGCCAGTGGGCTCACAGCAGGGTGAACCTCTCCATGGCACTTGCTGTGACAGTCCCTCTGGCACCCACTTCCCCAGGACAATGCAAATGGTTTGCAGGTGCCTTGTAGGACACCCCTCAGGCACTGCTGTGCCAACCTGTATCGAGAAAAGCCTCCTAAGAAATCTGCTTTTTTTAGACTGATTCTCTGTGTCACCTTTCTCAGCATGGCTGCTGACCCTCCTCCTGCTACATGCAAGACCTTCATCCTCAACCCCAATTCCTGAGGGGTGGCAGTGAGTGGCACAGGGGTGCTTAATCCCATCCCTGGTCCTTTGGCTACTTGAATTCACTCTGGTTTTGCCCTGTGCTGGCTTGAACAAGCCTAGGATCAGCACAAAGCCACATTTCACATGGTTTCACCCCTATCTCAGACTGCTTTTCAACTCGAACCCATCATGGACTGCCTCTGGAAAAGGGCTGTGCATTGGATGTATCCAGCACTTATTGGATCACCTGATCTTTTTCTGATCCAGAGGGCAGGTCAGCTTTTCAGAGCTGTTCCCAAGTGCCACGATTTCTCTCCTCATTTCCCTGGAAATATCCGTGTCATTAAGGTGTGCCAACTGTGACAGGCTGGGGAAAACACGTCAAAGTGAAAGCAGCTGCTCTTTGCTGTAGACTCAAGCTCCCTCTACTGAAGAAAATGAGTAAAACAGAAGTTAATAATCGTTGCAGTTGAGTTGTCAGACTTGACTTGTTTCCGTGTCAGATTAAGTGACAATATAAAGCCCTTAATGATCTCCATGGCACATGAGGAAGATATATCCCCTTGTAAAAATATAGTTCAATTAAATATATCCACACCCTTGCAATCTGGCTGCTGTGGCATATGAGGTTTGGGGCTATTAGTGTAGAATACCACAAGTCCTTTTCTTCATAACTCTAATGACAAGGGACTGCTCTCATCATCTGCAAAATCACCTATTCAAAAGGACAAGTGGTGAGTCACACATGAATTGCTATCATATGGTATGATATATACTCCAAATATTTACAAGACAAGGCTGCGCTCTGCTCTCACTCAAGAAACCACATGTATTTACAGATGTAAGTGACAGCAAAATTTAGCCAATAACATCTCATCCTTGTATCAGACCATTAAAATACTGTGGCTGAAGCTGTTTCCTTGCTGAGTTAATACATTCTGATGCACTTATCCTCCATATTTCAGCTGCTGAGGGGTGTAGAAATATGGTGCAGATCTCAGAGATTACTACTCTTTTGGTAGCTGCAGGTTATTGTGGACATCTCAGGCAGAATTAATTTGTTCTAGCATAAATATGTGATAGTGAGACACTAAAAACTGAGCTAGTTGCCCTATTCTCCCTTTGTAGAGGGATACTTCCACATGAGAAACTATACTTAATATCACATCCTTTTTCCTTCTTGCAACTGCCTTTTATTTGTCATTAGAAGAGGGTATAGAAGCAGATACAATTGACTAGGCTATATATTAGTCTGCTTGGGAATTATAAATGTGTCAGAGCAGATGCTTATGTTATATTATGTTCTTACCTGGAAGTAAGTGTTTTCTCATGAAAGAAAAATCAAAGATGCCTATAAAGGACTGGAGATATTCCCGACTCTGCTGTAATTTTCAGTACCCTTTGTCTAATTATTTATGATGTTTGACTTCTGGGTTTAAGTTCTTTAGAAGAATTAGATCTCCAAAAAGATCTAACTTAAAAACAGATGTTTGCACTTCTGTTTTCATTACATATTGTACTTTGATGAATAATGGATTATGGAATAGGAAATGTCATTTCTTTTATCATACTTCAAGTATAGCTAGGCTGATTCAGTTGGCAGAAGCAATTGTCTAAAAATCTGATGCTGCTTTCTGTGATTATAACCAAGGTACAGTCATTAGATTTTTTTTTTAATTGTTTGTTGCATTTGCTATGTAATTTTATTCTTAAAAGCATTTAAGGTGGTCTTGTACAGGATCAATACATGATTTTCCCTGCCTGCATGCCATATATGAAAATAAAAGACTGTGTATGCTGTCAGGGGAACACAGCTGCTCTGCGTTGTGAGTGTGAGTGAGGAGAGAAATAACTCAGCAGAGGAGAACATACTCCATGCACTGACTTCAGATATATTATGTTTGTACTCCTCTTGCTTTCAGCATCAAGATATTTTTTGCACTACACATTTGGTTCTGAAAAGTAAATTAATGTTCCAAATGAATTTGGGGTATAAGATACCGTAATATATTTCCATTGATTTGGAAAGGGCTGGCATTTTGTCTCAATTAATTTACCCCAAACTCAATTGCTGCTGTTTCATAGCAGATAATTTGCCCTGAATCTAGTCTCTATGTACAACAGACTAATTTTTCTGGCAGGGATATCTGTGGGGAAACCTAATTCATATGCTCAAGAAAGAGAAGCCTTAAAAGCACCTACCTTTTTTTCCATGCTGTTGGACTAGACCTTACTTCCACAAGTCTTTCTCACTCGTTCTTAAGAGCATCAAAAGCCTGTGGATGTAATCAAACACTGTGCTTCTTCATTTCAATTATATTCATCCAGTGCCAGATCAAAAACAATACAAAGGGATCAAGCAGTCATATAGCAAGAACAAATACACCCTTGTTCAGCAAGGCATTTACCAGGTGGGATAACTTTGCTTGCAGTGTTTTACAAATTATTCTGATTCACAAAAAAACCCACAGGGATGTGTTTTTGCAGAGGGGCCACAGAACAGTGAATTAGATTAAATTGTTCAGTTGGATTTTTTTTTTTCTTGGATCTAACAGGTCTATGCCATTTTGGTATGGCGTGGTCGCAGATAGTTCAGTGGCAAGAATAACCAGGAATTGTGACTACTACATAGACTAATGGAGACATTTCCTTTGGATCTAGGATAACTTAACTGTATTCAAGAATTGTGAGCATCCAAATGAACAAAGATTATTTGACTGAACAGAAATGAAGTTGAAGAGTAATTTGATCATAAGAATCTTTACAGAAAAAGAGATACGAGGGAAATATTTTTTGATCTATCTGACCAAACCCTTAGTTAGTTGCTCAAAGCTGAAGCCAAACAAATTCAGCTGAGAAGCATAGTACAAAATCTTCAGTGATACCCTTATCTAGAGATATGAAGGCCTAAAGCCAAGAAAGGGTGTATTTCTGAAAGGCATGCTCTTTCTAGTCCAAGTAGATGCTCTGGGCCAGACAGAGGCTCCTCAGGGTGCAATTCTCCAGCATATATTATATCAGACCAAGAAATCAGACAAGATAATCAAGAAGGTCCCTTCTGGCCTTAAAATCCATGAATTTATGATCCATTTCACTTAACTGCTTTAATTGCGGGTGCAAGGTTGTACAAATATCTCATAAAGTCAGCGATAACTTTGTCTGAATGCAGCACTGTGTTTGCCAGTGTCCCATGCTGGGCTGCACTGCTGAAACATATGAAGTGCAGTGCTTGCTTCAGCTGGAAAGCCAAATACTCTTAGAAATGTGTTTTAGATTGCTGGTTTCTGACCAGACAAATGACAATGACCTGAGCCTGTTATGCCTAGATGGGTCTGTCAAGACTTGATTCTTTTTGCACTCATCATAGTTGGATGCAAAAGTCCAGTTCAGTGTGTGTATCACGTTGGGTACCTATGCTGTGCTCACATCATTCCTCAGCCAGCAGTGAGCTGCCTGTGAAGGGGTCCAGTGTCCTGTGTGGTACCACTTGTTAGAGGCTTTGACATGAACCTGATGACATAGCAGTAATGGGTTGTGATTGACACTTACAAAGTAAGCTTTAAAACAAAAGAAAAGAAACAAGCAAGCCCTGGCCTCCATGAGTGGTGTAGTTTGAAGCCAAATACATTTTTGGCTACCACAGTCTTGTGGCATTTAATATAATAATAATATTTCATTTTGTTCAATGACTAGCTTTCATCTTAAACAACCCTCCCTGCCCCAATGGAGCTCATATAGAATAAATTAAAGATGGTGTTTAGTGTGAGAATACTTTCTTGGTTCTCATTTAGTAAATGTGGTTTTGCTCTGGAAAGTACCACCTATAGTTCTTTAAAAGTATCTCAAATCTCACATGCCGTTATTCCCCTGATGTGCCCCAATGGTCCTCTCTCTTCCTCCTTCACCTCACTCCCATCACCTCCTACATCTGCTGTGCACACAGTTTCCCTTTGTTGTGGCCTTCTGAGCCACTCGTTTTGTACTGCAGCTCACTCTGCCCATACACCTTGCTGCACTCCTGCAAACCACACTGCTCTTTCAGCTGTCAGCAGGCTGAATTCATCAGCTCACAGAACTCAAGGATCTGGCAAACCTGTGTGATCTCCTTGTCAAACTGCTGTCAAACATTTGTCAAATGACTTAAAGTTGGGGACACCACTCTTGGCTCAACCAGAGGATCTCTCCAGACTCAGAAACAGATTCTTAAAGATCTTGGTCAAGCTGCCTCCTAATGTTTGCTTGGATAAATGAAGTAATTTCCTTCAATCACATACTCCAAGGTGCTTTCATTTTAATGGGACATTTCTCAGCAACATTGCAATGGGTTAATCTTCTTTTAGAAATAGGGCTTTTTGGTCCATAGTCCTTGTCCAGGTTTCCTCTAAAGGAATCCATGTCATTCAATAGTCAGAAGCCTCCAGTGGACAAGACATTCCTTTGGACATTCCCTTGGATTTTGCTACACTTTGCAAGAGAAATGCAAGGGTTAGGAAAGAGCTTTCAGATCCTGGAGACTGAGGAAACTGAATGGACATTAGAAAAAGCCTGACACAGGTGTTTCTTATTTTCTGCATGGTCTAGGTGCACACAGAAATAGCAAGGGAGAAGTCAAGGGCCATTGTGGAGAAGATTTAAGTGGTGTGTGTAGTTCAGCTGTTACAGGGGTTTTCATATGTATCTTGCTTTTATCACTAGACCACCACAATGTGCTTTTCTTTGCTTGGCCTAGAAAACTGTTGCCCAGTGTTCCAACCAAAGGGATAATATCAAAAATCACTTGACACAGGAACTCAGCACTGGTTAATGCCATGTTTTATTTTTCATGGCACTGGGCCCATGTGTGAAGTTTATAGCTGGATTAGCAGGTGGTTACCTGACCACCTCCAGCCTCTGCATGAGCTGTCAGTCCTGCAGGCCCCCTGGGAGATATAGGCTTGATCAACCTGTCCAGAGAGGTGCTGGCCTCTGATCTGGGTTAATGCCTGATGTGTCGGGATTCCCACTGGTTGCTCCTGTGGCTCAATGTCACCATTGGCTGGATGTCTGCTGACTTTGGAGTCCAAGGGCCATGCCTCGATCTTGTTTGAGCCTTGCATGCTCCTTGCTTGGCACCCAGGATTTGTAGGGTTCTTGAGCATCAGTCTGGCTTCTGACCTCCTTGTTCTCCTCCCTTTTTGACTGGCAAAGTCTTTGGCTCCCGTTCTTGATCTTTCTTTGCCCCCATCTCTCTAGCTCCCTTTTCCATGCTGACTCCAGATTTAGCTCTAACCACTGAGCAGGACTGCCAACCCTATGCAAAGGTGTAATAATAAAAAAGGATAAGGAACTGTGATAAGCTGTCTATCCCTATGAGTAAAGAATTCTTTTGATGATATTCCTCTCAAAGATACATGAACATGAGTTTTACTGCAGATGATACTTGCCACAGGATTTGCTACCAAATCCTAGCTCATTCCACAGCTTTGAGGTCTCTGGGAGTTTTCTTTCAGGCCATTCTGAAAGTAAAGGACAAGCAAAAATGCATGCCTGGATACACAAAAATATCTCTGGCGATACGGACAGGTGCAGATTTATAGGAGAGCGCGTCTAAGATGTGGTGCCTTCCACAAACCCCACCATTTCCACTGCAGCTACACTCAAGCCTAGGTGTGAAGACAGACTTCCCCAAGTGGCTGCCATTTCATTGCTGCTTCATTACAGCATTTAATTTGGTCTGTTTCCCTTGTTCCTGCTGAGCAGAGACTTCTCCACCAGCCCCACGCCATTTCCTCATCACCCAATAAAAGCCGCATGCTCAGAACTAGCCTTACCGCTGACGGCTTGCTACAGTCACTAGGGCACTAATTACCCCCTCCCCTCCCAGTGTTTGATGTCATGAAACTCACAGGACGCATTATTACTTTGGGGATTAGCACACTCAGACAAGCTCCCCTCCCTCTGGGGATGTATCTGGTGAGGGTGGGTCCTGAGCTAGCAGCTTCTGCCTGAAAAGAAAGAGCAGAAATGCCCCATGACCAGCCCTTTGCTTCTTGTTTAGGGCAGAAGGGTTTGGGGACTGCTGAAACTGTATTTAGGAGCCAAGTTGGGACTTAGCTGAAGTGCTTTGATTATAAACTCAGCATTTTTCCTAGCTGAATTTTTGTGGCCTTCTCTTGCTTGCTTTTTAGATTGTTTTTTTCCCTACTATGTTTTTCTCACAGTTACTTTCATCTGGGCCCTGCCCTCTTATGTACTGTCCCTCTTGCTCTGCAATCCTGATCTCCCCTAGAAGTGTTTAATTTTGTTTAGCCACAGTAGAGTAGGAGATATTTTGTAATAAACAATTAGGCAAAGGAAGATATCTCCACCTCAAATCCACGTGGAGCATTTCCCCATCCAGAAAATCAGATTGTGACTGCGCAGATGGAAAGCTGAGCGTAAAATCAAAGGATAGGACTAAATTCACTTTCCAGGCTGATAACATCCAAGGAAAATCGGGCAGGGCTGATTTCTCTCCCAGGTGGCTTGGAGAGAAAACAAACCCCAAAAATAAATAGCGATGTTGATTCCCATTGGACTAAGCCGTGGTGGCACTGGTGGTTTGCGTACAAGAGGTGCAGGCAGGGAAAGTGTGACCCATTAACCAGTGTGGCTACTGCAGGGAGGCAGTGCTCTGGCACTGGGCAGGAGGCCTGTGGGCATAGAGCCAGGAGGATGTGAGGGACGGGAGGAAGGAGGAAACCTGTTTTGCTCTTTGCACTCCTGGACAAAGTCATTTATCATGACAGCCCACCTTTGCTTTGAAGGTTTGCACACACCTCATGATAAGGGACTCTGAGCCCTCATTGAATAAGTTCTATGGACTCACTGAGCCCATGGCTCATCCAGGGGCTGGCCCATGGTGTACAAGTGTTATCCGTGAGGATGTTATGTGGGCCTCGCCACAGCTTTCTGTTCCCTTTCTTTCTCCTTCAGGTCAGCTGGTTTTCTAACCTGGTCAGTACTTTTTCCAAAGGCCATCTCTGACTGTGTCGCTTCTGTGGGTCCAGAAGACCCCATTGGCCTCACCTTAAGCCATGCTTCATAGGCAATACTCAGCACTGGCACATGTAAGAATGAAACAGAAAGGAATAAGGAATGCTCTGGGAAAAGAGATAACTTTTGCCTGGCCTGATAATACCTGAACAAGTACAGCAGTCCTGACTCCCGAGGTGTTATCTCAGGTGTAATCTCCAAACCATTCTGACAGAGCATCTGCTGGAAGTCATGACTGGGTGATATTTGCTGCAGGATCTTACTGGACCCAACGGGTTTTCTTTCCTGACCATTAGACCTGTGCTGAAAAAAGAAAGCTAATGTAAGAGTTGTTGGAGATCTGACTATGCTCAGTCATGAAGGTGTGATCTATGTGATCTATGTCTTACAGATCCATATCTCATCTGCAGGTGATTCCTATACTTCGGTCACTCTGGGATAGTAACCAGAAAAAGAGATTGAAGTTTGAGCACATAATGGCAGCATGCCAATAAAACACGATTTGCTTTTTTCCCATCTGTCTTGCAGACTACAGGGAATAATTAGAATATAATCTCTCTTAATTCCACAATACATAAAGTAATAAAACAGATGCCAGGACTGAACGATTACTGCAGCCAAATTACGCCATCTAAACTCTTTCAAAAGCTGTGATTTTGCTAGAATGTTGCAAAACCAGGGCCATTATTCTTAGTAGATTGGGACAGAGGAGCCGTATCAGCTTTCTTTCTATACATTTGGAAGGAACTGGAAGCCTGGATTTCAAATAGCAACTTGGGAACAGATCAGCTGTGGACATGGTGATCTTCAACATAATTATCACACTTACGACTAGTGCTTTTCTAATTAGCACTTTTCTGTAGGATTTTTACTCAAGCGTTTTCACAAAGAAGGCTCTGGGGTTTAGGCCCATTTTACAGATGAGCCAACAGAAGTTCAAGGAGGGGGAAGTATTTGCCTGGAGTCAGTAAAATGCATCTGGCACTGAGTGTGTTCCTTCTCTTCTGGACCATTGCTTTTCTGGCATGTGAGGCACCAACTGACTGTGGGTGTAACTTGTCTGTCTGGATAATTGTTTGATAATAAATATCAGATCAAAGGGAGGTATTTCTCTGGATGTGCAGAGTCTCTGGGAGGGCATTAGTGGCAGGATGTGAACTTAGAGAGGGTATAACCAGTTGCAGTATTAAAAAACCAAAAATAAACCCTCAGAAGGTGAAAGACTGATAAAACTGGATTTACACAGGCAGTTCACATTCAAATTAAATTTTATCTCATGCAGTAATGTGGAGGTGGTGAGATTACCCAGCTCTACTAATAGGACTTGCATGACATCTTACACACATAGAGTATATTCCTTAGGCAGCGCTGCATAATAAGTGTCTAATTATTATTATGATTACACTTGGCATTTTTAATAACAGCAGTAATTGGGTGATGTTGATGGCCTCATTTTAGGATTCTGTATTTGGCCTGAAGCTCCAGTCATTAAGTGCTGGCTGAGTAAAGAACAGCATATCATGAAATGTATTTCATGTCCCAGATATCTGCCGGACTGGAGAGCAAATGCTGACAGTGTCCTTAATGCTGGGAGGGGTATATGTCTTTTTACAAATGCATAAGACCTTAGTGATGCACAGTGATTTCTCATGGTAGCATACTCAGGTCACTGGGAAAGCTAATTAAACAGAATACATTTCACTTTGATCAGCTACTTACAACTATATTGCAGTGATAAGATCAAATGAAGCTCTGTTACTATCATAATGTGTTTTAAAATGTAGAAGGGTGTGGGTGAGTATTATAAGCATTATGACCTAATGGTTTAAGTTCTGGTCTAAGCCTTGCAAAGCATGGGTCTAAGTCACAGAAATCAGTCTGGATATCCAAACAAGAAATGGAGGCTGCAATTTGGCAAAGAATTTTAGCAGATGCATAGGTTGCCCTTAGAAAAGCACATATGTGAGCAGTTGACTTGAGCCAGATGGGATGTAAACTGGTACTTAAGGGTAAGCATATGTTTATACGCTATTAAATGGGAACAGGTTGTTGAACCAAAGCCTAAGAAAGTAGCTGGAGTGGTTCACGAATCCTAGAAGATTTTTAGTGAAATAAAAAGGCAACTGCTCTTCTCTCTATCCTTGTCCCTAGCAGCTTGCCACTCTCCTCCCATCTCCCAGAAACTTTTGAATTTTTTATAAAATGTAACAGAGACTTATGAAACTGAAAGAGAGCTAAATTCCTACAGGGTAGGTGTAAACTGACATCCGGGCAAAAAGAAAAATCCAGATTAGACTCCCATGCCTCTAAAACCCCCTTTGAATATATTAGGAGGAAGGAGGATGAAGGAACTTATTCAGACAGTGTCACCCATGAATCTCCAAGTGATTAGGAATGCAGCAGCATTAAATACACAGAAGCACATGCTAAAATTTCAGTATTAATGAAAGAGCAATATCTGACCTACTTGGAGGCACTGATGCTTAGGGGTGTGTTCCTGAGCTCCAATCCATAATCACAGAGCTATCATCAAGATCAGATGTCGCCAACTTTGAGTAAATTATTAGTACTCTTCTTAGCCAAAACTCCACCAGAGGCCACTGTTGTTAAATATATGAGGGGATTTTAGGGTTTGCAGTGCACAGATTGTCCACTCCCTGCATGGCAAACACAAAAGGTATTTCCTGTGGTTTTAGGGCTTTTTTTTCCCACCTTCTCATTTTTAGAAACCAGGTAGAAATACACGTATATTTCTCCCTCTTTTTCACAAGCCAGCAGATAACAATCATGATTTTTTAGAAAGCACAGCACATACTGGAAAACCACTATCACTTGGCACATAAGCTTACAGAAAATACAGAGATATCTGAGCATAAATAAAGAATAAGAAGGACAGGGGGCACTTGATACTTGATTTTAGCAAGTCTTATTGAAGTTGTCATCTAAAATAGAAAAGTGTCATATGCTGCATGATCTTACTAAAACAGAGCTCTCTTACCTCCCGTCTTCATGATTCTGTGATACTAGGCGTAAAAAAAAAATCTCATAATAATTTGCTTATGCAAACATCCTAGAGCACTCAGGATGATTCGTTGTTTAAAAATGTGATTAAAATAAAAACACCTTCATGAAAATTCATTAAAGACCACCTTTAAGGAGGATAGTCTTTCAGGGATGACTGTAGGGTTGCAGTTTGCCTATTAAAATTCACATCTTAAAATGACATAGACCTGGTAAGCCTGGTTAGGTACCAGGGCTGGAGGAGACAAAGTTTCAATTAGATATTTAACTCATGACTAAAAAGAATATTTTTTGTGAGGAAAGTGAGACTGATGTAGAACTTGTTCCAAGCATGTATTTGAGCATGGAAATGGGCATGGGGAGAGGATATTTTCTCCCTAACATGAGACAGTGCTGGGGCAAGCAGTTTCTTTCTGGCTGAAGCTTATTCTTCTGGAAATATTTAGGATCACAAGAAGCAATATTAGTGATTAGTCCTACAGATGGTAGCCTAAAAAGAAGTAATTTTGGTTTGCCCACCTATTTTAACTCAGAAGCCTAATAATGACAATTTAGACACCAGGATTTATTTAAAGACATTTCTCTGCTTCCAGCATGTGTAATAGAAGAAAGTTGATTTTTCTATGAGATATTAAAAAATGCAGTATAAATGACACAGTAGATGGAGAGCTGTGAGTTTTGGAGGGAAAGGTATTTAATTTAACACAGAATCCGATGAAGACAGTATGCTGTTTATTTCTGTAAGATAACAAATTAATATTGACTGGTCTAACACATTAAGGATCTTTGAATTCTCTAGGACACAGTATGTTTAATGCTGAAAATAGCTGGCAGCTCCTTTGCAGTCTTAACAAACTGCCTTGGACAATCTGATGAAATAATCCGCATTACAGAGTCCAATTTCCCATCAGCTGATGATGAAATCACTCTCTCAAACTGCTTTTCTGCTATTTGACTCAGGATATTGCTTCTTGGCTAGCCAGCAGCTTCCCTCTAGTCATCAATAAGCATTTTAATTAACAAAATAAAACCCTGAATGTGAATTGAATTTTCTCGGCAGCTTGAAATCGTGTCTCAGCTGCAGATCCCGTCCAGAGGTGCGACTTGGCACTAGAGGGCAATCAAGACACACTTGCGAGTCCAAATATCCCCTTCTCAATACCCTTTTTCCCTGGGAAAAGGTGAAAAATTGAGCAGTGATGTCTGTTTCCGCCCAGTTCTGCATGGAGAACAAGCCAGGCGGTCCCTCGGCAAGGCAGAGTGCACCCGGTGCCCACCCTGGGAGACCAAGGGAGGAAAATGAGCTTTCCAAGGAAGCAACGCCAAGTTGGACAGAGGGAAATGAGGATGGTGTCACTGCTGGTACTGAATGCTTTATGTTCTTCCTGGCTATGTGGTGAAGATATGAATAAAACAGGGGAAGCTGTGGCCTTTTCATACAGAAAATCAGGGAGGCAGATTTTTTTTTTTTTTTTTTTTTTTTAGGGTAGGTGCAGTTTGGGTACAGGGAAAAGCTCCTAATCTGTGTCTAGGGCAGATTTATCTCAGTGGATGGTGCTACAGGGAGCTGTAGCTTTCCTGTTACCAGCCTGGTGCAGGGTGTGATGGTTTAGAGAGAGACAGGCAGGTATCAGCCAACAGTGCACCCCTTGCCCACCCCATCCCATCAGCCATCTCGGGGCTGCAGCCAGCCTGTTCAAGGGGTTCCTCAGTGTGCATGGCCCCAGACACAACTGCAATAATAAACATGATTTAGTAATAATAATAGCAATCACTATGTGATCTTCAGGCCCTAAAATCTATGAATCTCTGATGAGATCTGCATTGTAGTAAATCCTTCTGTAATGTTCTCTGGGCCACCCTATTTAAATATTTGCTTAGTACAGCAGATAACCCTCGTAAAATGGAGTGATCTGTCAGGAGGAAATAAATGTAATTTCCCCTTCCTCCAGTCATCCAGCTGCCTGCACTCCAGCCCATGCTTTAAGCATGGAAAGTGCAATGCAGCATTAAGAAATTCTGCATATATTTTAGTTAGAGGGGTTTAGGCCCATCACTGTGGCTTGTGAATTCACAGCATCTTCACCCAACACACATACACAACCCTGATTTCCATTATGTCTGCCTGTCAGGGGTTTCTCACTGGTAATTGCAGAGAATCCTTCTCTCTTCGGTTCTGATCAGAATAAAAATAGCATCTCTTTGCATTTCCTGTAGTGCTTGTTTTATGCAAGTGTTCCAGTCAAATCCATCGCCGACAAGCATTTGAGAGGGAGCAACATATTCAATATGCCTGAATATTAATGGCAGTAGTGGTGCAATCCAAGAAACAAGCAGTCAGCCATAGCACAGATCAGTGCTATTCAGCCGGTGAGAATTAATCACCACAGCCCAAAATGTGTGATACCTCACTACAGACTCATTCAAGAGCAAGAATATAAGAAAATCATTCTCAGATGCATTTAAAGAGGTTTTACTCTGCTACAGCAGCAGGCTAGTCTGGAAGCTGCCTGCCTAGCTCGAGAGAATAGTTCCTATGGGCAGCCCAGAGTCAGTACGTGGTTTCTTTGCTGTTCATTTCTCACAGGTTTTATGGCAGATTGATTAGATCTTTCTATATGTCCTGGGATCTAATGTATGATGGCATCTGTGGCTGAGTTATCCTATGCAGAGGGACAATACAGGTGGCCCAAAGCTCCCAGAAATTACTTCAGGTGATCAGATTAATAGTTCTGTAATGATGCTGCACCAGCATCAGGCCCGTACGTCCTGTAAACTATGTGAACTCGTTACATTCATTAATGGTTATGCATATGCCTTGGTACAGCTGATCACATCTCTGTACTAGCAGATCTCCTTCTGTAACAGGTTCTACTATTCTCTTTAAGTAAGATTTAATACTTAAATTACATGACCTACAAATGAGTCAAACTACACCCAATGTATTTCTAAGTTTAAAGAATCTCATGTTGGTTAGGAATATTTTCAGAGTCTTTGTGAAGGAGTTGGTGACCAGAACTCTGAAAATAATTGAATTTTGCATTGCATTGGACTAGGAGCACACTTCCAGTCAATTACCTTGTCCCAACTGAGCAATGGAAATCTGTAGTAATGAGAGCAGTTCCTCTTAAAAAACACTAGCTCCTTCACCTGTGATCATCTCACCATATCCTAAAGCACCTAATTTAAAAGCTATTAGGCCTTCGTGTGAAACATAATGCACTGCACATGCTACAGCAAACAAAACCTTCCATATTCCACTGCAGCCTCTAACTTCATGCCTTTGCTTATCCATCTGCCTAAACTTCCTTGCTCTTCCCATCAAGCCAAACCCTAAGTCTGCTGTAAGCAGCGTCATGGGACAGGGCTGAGAAGCACTGTGCTGGAGCTGCCTTTGCAGGCGTTTGCAAGCTGATCATCTCTGACGAGCTCCCCTGCCACTTTCCACAGGAGAACAAGTCATTAGTCCCAGTGTCGCAGCCAAATTCCAATCTAGGTCATTACAAGCAGTTTAATTTCCCCCAGTGGCTTCATTTGGATGCGGTATTCATCACTCTTCTCTGAAACAGTTATGGGAGCATTGCTGCACGTTGATGACAGAGGTTTTTTCCCACATTTGGCTGCTTGTCAGTGACAGAAAAAGCTTCTCCAGGACAGACAGATAGACACACTTTTCAGAATTCTTTGGCATCCTTTGATACTCTGCACAGAGGATACTATTTCTATAGAGACAGCACCTCCCCCTTTTTGACAGCCCTGTCTGCACCATGAGCTCGAGCTACATTAAAACAGCGTCCTGTAAGTGGTGTGGACACAAGACATGTATGCTCACCATGGGCACTGTCACATCCAGCTATAGTGCTTGCTGAGGGGCAGTTCGCCTCCACACCGACTACACCCCTTCCCAAGGCTCGCACTGTCAGTGGCTTTGGCCCTGGAAGATGTTGAGTGAGCCATAAAGCTGTTTTTAATAACAATGTATTTTTGGAAATTGAGTGGAAAACTTTGCCCGAATGAACCTTCTGTCCTATTTCTTACAAGCTGTTTCTCCATCAGCAGCAGCAACCTTTTGTCTCTGACTGCTTAAGCATCCTGCAATTTATGAGGCTTTCTGGCGCTTCAGACAAAGAATGCAGAAAGCAAAGGAAGCCGCCATCCACTTTGAACCGTGAGCACCCAAAGAGAACTTGCTCTGCTGTGTGTGGTGGGCAACTTCCCAAGTAACACAGAGCATTATATACACCTAGCTGGAAAGAGAGACGTAGTTTTTTGGCGAGGTTTTTCTTGCCACTGTGAAACAAAAGCGACTTTGCTACCTTAGCAGTGTGTGGTGCTATCTGCACAACGTGTAATTATAGGTGAAACATAAAAGGATGAAGAGAGCCACATTTCAGCCCTGTGTTGCTCCCTCCCTCCCACCTCTCTGACCTGCAATGTCTCGTTTACTCCATATGCTTTTTCACAAGGCCATAAGTTTCCAGGATACTATGCAGAGTCCCAATTAGGAAGCATTCAACCTTGATCAAGACAGAAACCTTAATTCTTATTCTTCCTGTACAGAGTTACAAATTAAGAGAATTGAATCCCTCTGTCTGAGCTCATCTATTAGTTGGGCTCCTGGATGCCTGCGAGTCTGAAGTCCAATAGGACTGGATTATCATACTCTGGGGTACGCAGGCAATGTTTTGCTCCTCTGAGCTAATGAGTGGAGTCTGTTAAGGGAACTGATTATTCCTACATAACTTACACAGCTGTTCCTACACAACTTTCTTTCTCAAGTTGTAAGGATTCAGGATTGTCATGCTGCAACCCATTTTTGAGACTGCATAAAGCAGACAAAAGCTACCTGGTAAATATTCCATGGTTGCTTGCTCTGAGATTGCATCCTAGACAGATGTCAAAAAAAGCACAGGACACATATGTTAAATATTCCCTTGAGAATCTGTCAGTGCCAATATCCAAGACTATGATCAATGGGAAAGCAGCAAGCCTCCTAGCATGTGTATACATGGCTCTGTAAGTACAGCCTGTTGATAACAAGCTTTTAGGGCTTCTTCCTCAAAGCAGCCAGTATCACTACAACTAAAGGTCGACAAATATCAAAGGGAGAAATTATGCCCACAGGGAACAGCAGATATAGCTCCCTTCTCTTTAGGTGAGGCAGTTTCTTCAAACAACTTCTATGGATACTTGTCTTCACACGAGTGATTGTCACCTCTAAGCACTAAATGCAGAAGACCTAGCTATATTATGTTTATGTGCATACATGTGTATGGCCTAACTATATGGGTATATAGGTACAGCATTAAACCATACACACAAAAAAACCCCCTGGCTCTGGATCATTTGCTTTCTTCATGTATTGTGATGATGTCGATTGTTCATTCTTTCCACCCCACATCTCCTCCTGTCCCTTCTCTTCTACTCTGTCCTCCCAAATGCCTCATCGCCTCCACAGTGCTCCTCACCACTGTCTGTCAGCTGTGGTCCACATAGCAGTGGCTCTCAGCCTGAGCTGGAGCATCAGGTACAGCTATCAGAGGACAATTTGCTGGGTAAGGACTCTTCCTACACACAGTGTAACATACTGGATTGTTCCACCGTGTGTTTTAAGCATCACTGAAAACACTGAGAAATGTGACCTGGCAGTGGAGGCAGGGCTGAGCCTTCTCCATCATCTCTTGTGAACACTTATTTCACCTGAGCGCTGAACAATGTTGTTTCCCTCTCCCTTGAGTGGAATGCATAAATGAGCAAAAACCAGCAAGACATTTGTCCCATAATCTGACCTCTGAGATGCTCCAGACAGGCTAACAGACATGTAGTATTGTTAGCATCTCACTCAGCCTGTTGGTATTTCACAGTCCAATATTTTCCCGTTTCATAAATGAAAACAATCACTGGGATGGAAAGAACAAATCAACTGACAGGAAAAAAGCTAGAGTTGCTACATCATACCCCAACATGCGTATTCAACTTGGGAATAGGCTGTGCTTACCTCTGAATGTAGGATAAGTCTAGGCATCTCTCATTTTTCTTTATTAGGAGAAACCTAACTCTGGTAAGTCTTGCCCTGCAGTTTCAGAAGCAGGCACTGTCTGCAAATAAATTGATGCCAACAGCATATAGGCAACTAGAAAATGGCCCCTTAGTTTCTATTCCCATAGACCCCAATTATTAGAAATAAAACACGTTCTTCACTGGTGGCTGAGATCATGACAACAAATAACCAGTGGAGCTCCCCCGTACCTGGCTGCTGCTCTGTTCACATGTCTCTCCCTAGTCCAAGATGTTGGCTCCCACAGGGTAAAGTCAGAGTTTTTCTGGTGGCTTTGTTTTAAGCTACAGCTTTTGAGAAATTGCAAGCTGTTTCCTTTCTTTGATGAAATTCTGGATCCTGCTGTAGTGCCTTCAATAATTATTGTTAGAAAGAAAAAAAGAGCATACCTGGACAAAATAATTCTTTCTGCTGAACAAAATAGCCCATGAAAATGCATTTCCAACAAGAAATGAAAAACATTGCTACATTTTTCTTTTTTGATGAGGCAAAGCAAACCAGAAAAATGGGCAGTTTTCTGAAATATAAAATCGTATTTTCTGGAGAAATATGGGATCATGTTTTCCAGACCAACATGGAAATGCCCCATGAGACTGAGATGTTGCCACAATTGTACAATTTACACTTGGAAATGCATGCTTCATGTGAACACTGTTGTGCTACTAGACCTCCTTATAGTTTGGTGGTGGCTTTTGTTCATGACATATTTAATGATGCTTTGCAGGAGATTGGCGAGTTGCTGTAAGTCAGATGCAATCTAGCTGATCAAGGATGCACAGCATGAACATGTTCTGCTTGGGCATGATCCTATCTCAGCATATAACAAGTTACATCTAGAGAACATGTCCTGCAGAGTGGGTTGTTGAATGTTTATATCTACTGGCACAGGAAAGACTGGATGAGGGCAATCAGTTTGGTTTTGTAATGGTGATGTATGTGCTGTCTTGTTTTGTTATTCATGTACAGAGTCACAAAATTAAGACATTTTTGTTCCAGTTGATTTCTGCAATGGAGAAGGGTTAACTTTAGGCTGGAGATTGCAATGGAGGTGGTTGGGTTTGAGCCATGTCTGCTTCTTTCTCAAGAAAGGACAAGGCTCATAACACTCAATTTCAAATCTCCTCAAATATGAATGTTAAGTCTGCTACAATCAACTGCTGATTCACAGTCCTAAGGGCATCTCAGGAGATCCAGGAAGGTGTTTTCATCTTATTTTCCCCACCATTCTCTGATTTGTTCCTGACAAATACCCCTGTCTTTTTTTTCATTTCCCCTTGCTAAATGCTGAGGAAGTACTGCTTGGCTAGATGAGAAATGACCCTTTTCCAGTAGAGGAAATGGGGACAGACTAATGATGCAGGATGAAAGAGCAGCATCAGTATCAAACAAAACATTGGGCTCTCTTAGCCTCAGCTCCTTTAGGAAGTCATTCCCCAGAGCCGCACAGAGAGACATCATGTTACTGCATGGCCTATTTCTGGTGTCAGAAGACAAACAGCCCAATAGTTAACATCATTTGTGCTCTTGAAGGCAAATTTTGTTGTTCAGAAGCACAGAACAAGTAAAAATTATTCTCTCTGAGTAAGCCATAATAATGAAGTAAAAACATGTCTTAGATATTTTGTGAGCACTCATTTTTAAAGAGCTTTCCCAGTGTTGCTCCTTCTCAAAACTATCTTGCTGTTCAGGATCCCATCTCCCCTGGATGAATAAGGCAAGGAGAATTGCTGTTCCCTGTGTCTGTGAATGGACTTTGACATTCCCTGTCTGTACCATTAAATGAAGATCTGGTGAGTTCCAATACTAGTGAAAGCTATCATCTATTACACCATTCCCTTTTAAATTATTTTTCTGAAGGATTGGATTGCCTTCTTTTACAGGATTGCAGTGTTGTAAAATAGAGTCAACGGAGTAGAAATTGTAGGCTTAAATGACTTTACATTACCATTACAGATTTTGTTCATGCATTATTATGCTTATTGATGTCTATCACCAGGACATATAGGAGAGCAGTTACACCAGATCCTTTTAGATCATCATTCAGAGATTAGAAGTGAGTAAAAACTGCAAAGCTTTCTTCATAAATATTCACTGGAATTGTTTATAATGCAGTTACTCTGCAGACAGCCAGGCATCATGGCTGGAGGTACTGTATTGATTTTCTCCTATAGCTAACAAGATTAAATCTGCTCAGTGTACCAGTCAAGAGATTTCTTTTTGAAAGGAAGTTCACGTGGAGCCAATCAGTGATGTCTCTGATGAACTGAGCCTTTAGAAAGTGCTGAATCACCAAACAAAAAGTGCTCCTGGAGGTCTACTGGATTTTGGTTTTTTTTTTTCCTTTGGAGTATTACTCATACCCAGTCTGGAATTTCTTATTACAGACCTAGAGGAGACACTCATTTAGAAATAGACACTCACTTAGAAATAGCTTGAAACATGGAGATATTGTTATTAGCTTAGAATTTGATAGAGCTGAATTTACATCCTTCACAGGACTGAAGTGAAATCAGGTCTTCCTCTTCCCAGGTAATTCATTCATTTAGTGATTGGGGCAAGGATTTGAACAGGAACTCATCCTTGTTGTTTGGGCAATGTCTTTCACAAAAATAAATTCTCATTTTCCCCAGCTCTGTTCTCTACATCTATTCTTAGCTCAGGCACATCCTTAGTTATAATTATAATATATAATTATATATATAATATTATAATTAATATTTCTTAAGTTAATAGAAAGATTAAAAAGTCACTTTAGTGATGTAAGCTCAATATGTACACCTCTTTTTGGTCAGTGGTCTTACTTCCCACACAGTAGCTGACCTATTCAAAAGTTATCTTTTAACAATGCAATAGGGAATAACTTGTGAACAAGGTAATGAAAACAATGAAAATATCAAAGGATGGTATAGCATTTTAAACAAGCTATAAGCATTCAGTGTATTTCTTCCAGCATCACCTAGAAGTCTAGTTGAGAGGGGATTCTGCTGGGCAAAGGGCTGTAAATACACAGCTAAGATCAGTAAAACAAAGAAATGGATGGGAAGGATGAGTGGCACAAGGTAACGGGGACACAAGATCAATGCAATAAGCAGCAGCAGGCTCTGCATACCATCTGCCTGGTATTCTCTCCTACCCCCATTAGGACTCATTTTCACATCACACGGATCAGCCGTCTGTTTTCACCCACCCCCCGAGTGACAGTCTAACTGTGTTTGACAGAATAGATAGTTTTTTCCCACCTCCTCCACAAGCCTTTTCCTTTGTCCTCTTTTCAGCAGTTCTGGCTTCTGCCAGCAGATTATGCTGACAATTTAGTGTGAAAAGGAAATTAGAAATGCACCAGTGTTCCTCACATGAGCAGAGCCACAGCTTGAATGAAAGCATTAATTCAGATTAAAACTGAATCACTCAACAATTCATCTTTTTAGTGCATGCGTGTGTGTGTGTATGTGCTTGCTTTTACAAGGGATGTTATTGTGTTAGGTCTCTGTATATGACCCACCTGATTAATGGAACAACACAGTCTGCCAATGTAATTCGTAGAACTGAATCAGTGCATCGTGCAACACACAGATCCCCAAGGAGAGGAAGCATGCTCTAGAAGCTCAAAGAAAGAAAAGCTGGTTTCTAGCCTCTGCCTTACAACTGCGTAAGAGCTATACTGGGGACAGCTCAGCCTGGCTTCCAATCTGGCTACTAAGGGTCTCAAACAAGCTCTGCTCCACCAGCACCAAATACCAGTAATCTCCTGTTGCATCACCTCTGAGCTGTCCTAGCCAAAGCCAACAAGTAAGGGGCAGGTTTTGAGATGTCTTCAAGGAGGCTACCTACCCAAAGGAGTTGGCTGCCCTTCAAACTCTCTCACATCACCTACAACTGCCACTATTTATCTTCCATAAAGTGGAACTACTATGAAATCCATTTAAGGGAATTATAAGATTTAATTTCTAAAGCTTTATATGATCTTGGTGTAGAAAAAAATGCCATATGGAAAGAACACCTGCCAACTAAAATCTAGCCGTAAATGAAGAATATATGATACTTCCTGGTGTGGGTGAGAATGAAGTGTCAGAGTATCTAGTTTGCAAAGGCCAGAAGGACCAACACTTAAAAATGCAGAAAAATCTTTTTCTAAGGTCCTTTAGAGAGTGTTTGGTGTTGAAGGGAGAAATGCTTTCACATTCCTAAGGGCTTGTGGTACAAGTGACCTGTGACCAAACGTAATGAGAAACAACTCCACAGCATCATTTCAAAGTGTACAACAGTGTCTGCCACCCAGCCAGGAGTAAAGAGAAATGGAAAGAAATAGCAAAAGCAGGACAGGATGGCCTTCAAACTGATTAGTCAGAATGACAAAGTCGTAACGCAAACCCATGACACATTTCAGACTTTCTGTTCAAAAAAGTTTCATTTCTTTATCTATTGCCATGGGCATCCCACAGAGTTACACCAAAGTCAACAACAACAACAGAAAAATTACACTCAGTGTGCCAGGTTCATTTTGTAAAGCAGTATAATTAGAAATAAATTAAATATGATCAGTTGGTGGGGCACTTCATGTTGTCCATGCGTAATTAAGGAGAGCAATCACATGGTACTGCAGGCAGCAGACGGTCAAATAAAAAAAGGATGATAAGAAGACAAGGATGCAATCAGAAAAGGCAGTACCCAGAGGAAGCGACAGAAAATCCATCTGTTTGCTGCCTGCTGGATTCCACCTAGAAGATTAGTTCCTGTAATGTGAGGCTTAGCTTCTTTCTCCTAAGTAAATACAATTTCTCTATGCGTAGGAGCAGATGATTAGCTGCAGTCAGGACCAAACTAAGGTCCCCATTGGCCTGATTCCTGTCTCTGACAGTTGCTCCTCCCAGATCTTCAGGGAAAAGGTTCAAGAACAGGTTAAATGAAGACTGATCCTTTCCCTAGTCCATCTTCCTTGCTTACTGAAGCTGTACCCATTCATGGATTTATCAGCCCCTTATAACAGAATGATCATGGCACACTTTCCCTGCATTAATTAATTTGTCTACTAATTTTTAGCATGAATGAATATGACATCCACAATATCCTGCAGCAATGAGTCCCACAGTTTAAAGATATCTTGTGCAGGAAAAAAATTAATTTGATTTTTTTTTTAAATTTTATTTTTGGCCTTTTTTGTTTGAGGCCTACAGCTTCTCATGTAATGTTCATCTTCTTGATGTAGAAGTTGTTTTGCACTTTCAGACATCGTCATTGTCTTTCTGTGTCATTTTTCATGTTTTTCTACATCTCAGGGAACCAAAGCTATACACAGGTTTCAAGCATACTGAATGGTGGTTAATTACATCCCTGATATGTGCTCTGTTCCTTCCCTAATAGTTTCTAAAATTCTCTGCACCTTCTGACTCATTCCCACTGAGCCTTGAGCTAATGTTTTCATAGTACTGTTCAAAGCGAGTCCAAAATCTCCTTCCTGAATGCTAATAGCTAATCTACAGTTCATCACTGTGTAGGTTTTAATTACTGTTGTTTTTCCCAATGGTCATTATTCTGCATTTCTTAATATGTCAATTTCATCTTCTGTTTTATCACTCAGTCCCTCAGTACCATGAGAAGCTTCTGCAGTTCCTTACATTTATTTTAGCTTTCTCTGCCCTGAAAAAAACTCTTATCATCAGGAAATGGTATTACCTCAGCTCTTTTCATATCGTTTGTGAGCACCTTGATTAACACAGCCCCAGGCACAAGTCTCTATGCAATGGCATAGGGTAACCTTCCTCCAACATGAGACCGCTGTTCCTAGTTTTCATCCACTTACTAAATCACAATACGACCTTCTTTCTTATCCCATGACAGTTTAATTTTGTTAAAAACCTTTGAGGAGAGAATTTGTTAAAAGCTCTTGAGAATCTTAGTATATTATAGCAGCCAGATCACCCTTACCTACATACTCACTGATTCCTCAAAAATACAAAAACATTTGTGAGGCACAGCTTCTCTCTGCAAAGCCTTGCTCTTTCCTATTTTGTAATTTTTATCCTTCTGTCTTCTAATTCCATTCTTGACTATAGTTTTTGTCCTTTGCACCCTAAAGTCGTGCCAGCCTGCAGCTTTCTAGGCTCCCCTTCCCTGGATCTTTTAAAAAAATCAGCACATCAGTTGCGAACTTTTCTTCCTTTGTGATGAAGATGATGTAAACCACTGATTTACATCCCCCCATGAACAGCTGAGCAATTTTGTATCAGAGTTCCTCTAGAACTCATGAGCAAAGCCCATCTGCTGCTGGCAATTTGTTATTATCTTACTGATTCATCCCTAGACCTCTTCTATCAGCAGTTCAATCTGAGGCAGTTCTTTTGTCTTTTCTGCCATAGAGAAACGCTCTGGTAAGGTACCCTGATTGAACTCCAGAGGTGTGAATATTGGTCTACAAAATTAATCTTCCATGTGGGCTCCATTGCACTTACCTGCCCTCCAGACTCCCTCCAGGAAGTCTTCTGGCTCCTCATATGCTTGGGGCAATTTGCATTATTTCTGTTTTTATGCCTTCAGCAAGCCGATCCTCAAAATCTGTCTGAGGTTTGCTACATTGCATGTCTGCTTTTTGCTTTGTCAAAAATAGTCATCTTTGTTTTCCTCATTGGGACACAGCTTCCAGCTTGCAATCTCCCCTTAGGTAATGCAACTATGCAAAGTGGGTTGCATCCATTCCATATGACAAAGAGCCACCATTTTTCAGCTGACATTGTAACATATTCTCAGGGCTGGGACCACATTGCTTCAGCAAAGACCTGGGGCTGTTGAAGATGCTACTGCAGTGACCAGGCTGGATATCCATGTCTCCAGTGCACCCATGCCTCTTGCCCTTTGCAGCAGAGGCCGGTAGTTTGGTGGCTACATGAGATATAAAGACAACATCTATTCAGCTGACTCAGCAACAAGAGCAGTAACACACCGAGGGCAGGAGTTTTGTCTCTGGCTGAATTGCTAGAGACAGTGATGGGCAGACTGAGGGGCTGATGGAAACCACAGCCAAGCAGTGAATGTGAACAGATTAAAAACTGCCAAAGGCGACTTTCTGTGTATCTTTGGAGTGATTAAAAGAATGACTCCCTCTATCACCCCTGTTCAAGGCTAGCAAGGCCATAGTCTACCATTATGCAGGAATCCTTTTAGTACTATTAAAATGCAGCCAGCTCTGCATGAAGCAGAGCAGTCCTTTAATGGCACCCATCAATACTATAAAAGATAGGAGCTGAAATGAATACCATTTCTAATAGAAATCATTACAATTCTAAACAAAGAAATCTTTTAAAGTACAAAAAGAGCAGGACGGATAGAACAAAAAAGAGAAAAATCCAATTATATTTGTAAAAACCCTGCTATTGGGGAACTAGTACAGTTAGAGTTCATCTTCTATCCTCGAATTAGAAAGGCGGGTACAGCTAACCCATGAAACGAAAGTCTCCTTTACTTTGCAGTTATATGAAATATTCCTTCACACTTCAAGGTATCCTTTTTGTTTGGGGGGGGCAGCTTAAAAATAAATATGGTTCAATCCTTTTTCAAGGTTTAACCTTTCAGAATATGACCAAAAGTCAGCAGCGAAAAGGGCAGTCCAAAACAGACATGGAAAGCAAAGAAAAGACCAACATGTCACTTCAACACTTGGAACAAAATGTGTTATTTTTAGCCATTTTCTTCAATTAATGATGCAGGGATGATACATTGTTGTTTATAAAACTAAAGAGTTAGCATTTTGTGAATAATGAGGTACTCCCAGGTGACAGGAAATTCTATCCTTACATATTTCAGTCTTTAGAGCCCATTCTGCCATCCTTGTTTTAAACACCTTGCTGCAGTCTCAGGCCTCTTTTGGGAAACACATCTTTGATCAAGTGTCCATCCTGCCTTCTGAGCTCCTGCTGGCAAAGAGTTTCAAAGCATCTTTGCTTCTCTGAAGTCAATCAAGGCAGCATGTCCACCTCCCAGATTTGAACATCAGAACTATTGACTTTGGTGGGGATGTGTCATGTGTGCAAAAACAGCTCCTCCATGTGTCCTTGTGACAGGCAAGTCTGGAAATGAGCTTTTTATGGTCCATATACAGCCGTAGCTCTAGGTGTTAGGTCATGATTTCAGAAGATTTACTCATGTACCTAAATTTAGTTGACTTAAGGCTATCAGAAATCGCCTTTTTTCTGCATGTGTGTGCATTTAAGTATCTATATGTATATGAACAACACACGCAAATTGATCCACAAACTTCCCCTAGCAGAAAATCCACTTCTGTGTAGGCAAAGCAACTGAGACACAGACAAGAGATAATGTATTAATGTACTTCTGTGACCTGCTGTACTCATGTATCTAAATGCTTCCCAGTACTTAATGTAATTTTAATGAATCTGAGTGTCAGGGAAGGAGACAGAAACTTTCAGAACCTGTTGGCCAGCACTTTTTTCCATGCTCATCTCAGAGGACTATTCCTGAATGTGGTATTTGGTGATATGAGGAATAAGATCAGAGTTTGGCCTATTGTCTCCTATTTCATCTGAATTTAGATATTATTTACTGAGCACAAAATAGACAATTTATGACATGGCAGTGGAACAGAAATGTTATCTGCTTAATTTTAGTGATAGGATTTCTGAAGCTAATTTTATTCAAATAAATGCTGTGTGGTGGGTGCATGACCATACGTTATATACATCAGCAATGCCAGGATCTAAGTGGAGGTTATCATGTTCCAAGCGAAAAACCATCATCATCCACTCAAAAATGTGATCAGATAATGAGCAGCTCTGAAGTGGATAATTTGACTTTATTCAGAGATGGCTCAGCACCAGATAATACCTGACCCAGATCTCTTTCTAATTCATCTAAAACCTACTATTGGCCTGATTTCACGAACTGTTTCTTGAGGTGACCTCTGACGGGCCAGGGGCAGAAGAAATTACATGAAACACAGTGTTGACACTTTTTAATTTAAAAATCCAGACATAAACCTTCATTTTTCACTCCATGAGGCTTTTTCATAAAAGGTTTTCATAAGGGTTTTCAAAAAACTTTGTGTGTGTAAATGGGGAATAAAGGTTTTAACAAAAATTCAGAATATGGCATATCTTAAACAGGAAGAAAAGGGAACTCCAGTGTCCATTTTATACAAATGAAATTTATTAACCAATAAGACTAATTTAATCCACTGAGTCAATACTGGGAAATGTTACTGAAGAACCACTCATAGCCTTTCCATTTATTTGTAGACATGTTTCTGGAATAATAATGGCAAGTCATTACTCAGACACTAGTCAGTGGCTACATAGGCATTGATAGCCATGGCTGAGTTTGTTGGTCTGCATTCCTCTGTCAGTAAAAAGAATGTTTCTCACTCAGAAATTACCATCAGTGTAAGATCTCCCTAACAATTGAAAACTATAGGCTTTCTGGGTGGGATCTGAAAAAAATATTCATTGTGAATGTGATTCAGCCACCAGTAAAATCAGTAGGAGGTACACATGAAGGCAGCAAAGTCATGTCAACCCTGAGGCCTAAATAAAAACCCTAATTTATTTGCTATTTAAATGAAACTTTAGCAACAGGAAAAGGCATAGGATCCTTCCAGCATCTCTGACTGTATTGATCTTTCAGTGAGGCAGAACGACTCTGCTCCCCATTTCATGACTGATTTAGTTTAGCAATTCAAAGCAGCCCATGCCTTACTGATGGGATCAATGGGCTGTTACTCTTCATAGCTGCTCTGGGAAGGTGGATGCTGCCACTTCACCTTGCGTGGGACATAGCTGCAAGGCACATGCTGGCTTCTGCACTCATCTCCAAAAATGTGCCCCAAGCTTCTCAACAGCAGGAAGGCAGAGATGGATTCATGGCTCAGCTTTGGAAGTTTTGCATAGCTTGGAAACTCAGCCTGAGACTTGCAAAAAAATTATTTTCCTGTGTGCTCAAGGGCTATCCAAAAGGGGGTTTTTTGTTTTGTTTTTAGGGTGGTTTTGGTTTAACAGCATCCTATCCCTGGTTTAGTGAAATTAGTGAAAACCAAACTCAGACTGTCTTTAGTATAATTTTCTGGGTTTTATTTTTACTCTTTCTAATGTCCTATCTCAGTACCATTGTCCCGATTTCCGCATTTTCCCAGACATTAAACCCCCTCAACCTATCACATTAGCAGTTCTGAATGGCCCTTCTTGCACCTAGTTAAAAATTGAACTAGGCAAACTCTTTGTTATGAATAACAGTGTTTACTTATGACTAGGACATTAATGTAAATCAAAAACCTGATCCGGTTTTGCATATACCTTATTCATACATAAAATAAGCTGAGGAAACAAAAAAGGCTTTGGGGTGTTACTCAAACACCATATAAATCTCAGTAATAACTGTATCTTCCCTCCGTTACTCTTTCTTTTGCCAGAATTAAAGTTTTAAATGGTGTACAAGAATCAAAATCAACTCAGTGAAGCATTTAAGCACATGCTTATCTTTAAGCAACCAAGTAGTTCGTCAGCTTCAGCTGTTATTCACTGACTTCAGTAAGACCAGTCATGCAAACTTCCCTCTGCCCTAGCTACCATGCAACCCCAGCTATGACAGCACAAATAGTCTTGACCAGAGAAAGCACCTTGCATCCATTTTAAAAGAAGATTGCAATCACATCTGCCACCAGGTTGAGAGGGCTCCGTGATGGGCAATTGCTTCTCTCTAATGTACATTTGTCATCAAACGACTCGGTCGTGAAGACGGGCATTGGGAGCTCTCTGCTTCCTGGTGCAGGAGTGGATCATTTCTCATGAAACCCACACATCACCATATGTGTCTGAAGACCAGAGGGCAAAAGGGGGAGAGTTATATTGATGACAAATAATTGCAATGTGTCTGTTTAACATTTGCAGCAAATCAGCAGCAGCATTTAGAAGGGCTGCCTGGAGGCCTGGAGCTGTCAAGCCAGATAATGGCCCGAAACACTGCTGGCTAATAATAACACCGGGCTTCACTGCACCGTGTTTAAGTGTAAACTCAAGAGGGCTTTTTTTCCTGTATTTTCCCCTCTCTGCAGCTGTTGACATTGAATTTTGCAAGGGATGTCTCGAGCAGATCCAGTCTGTGACCTTCAGGAGACACAACCCAAGGTCTCCAGCAGCTATACATTGCATACTTGCAGCTCTACCAGCACGAGGCACCTCTGTCATGGGGGCACAAAAAATCCCAACATACAGCCCAAAGCTGACCTGGCCACCTTGGCAAGTGGCTGCCCACCCAATGGATGTCTGTCACACTGCAAACACAAGGCAGGGCTCTTGAGCACCATGGTGCCAAGTGCAATTCAGGTACATTAGCATGGGGTAGCTTTTTCTCTGTGTGCACCTATGTGCTCTGCACAGTGGTAAGCAAGGAGATGGTGGAGAAGATATTGGATGAGGGAACCCAATTTTACCTTGCTTACAGATTTGTTTCTCCAGCCAAGTGCAAAAATGGTCTGAGGGTCCTAAAATGGTCTGAGTGCTCAGACCCTTGAGAAGAGAGGATTTGGCTGTTTGCTTTTGGTGTTACCCTACTGTGATGAGGATGAATTATCAGGCGGAACTTTTCACTCTGAAAAACAGGGAGGGGAAGGCATAAGGTTCAAAACCACAAAACAAACAGCCCAACCTCCACTGAACACAGGGAGGAAACAATCTTATGCCACTGTGAACAACTGTCTTTTGGCATTAACCAAGCTTCAGCTCACTTCAGGGGTGAATCTAGCCTCTATATTTGTATTTGGAGACATCTTCAGTGCTGGAGAAGAAAGGGTGTAAAAGCCATAAACCACCATGCCCAATTAAAACTATTTTCAAAGCCTCAACAAAATATAAACATGCTCAGCACTGCAAATTTAAAGAAAAAAAAAATGCTTATTTTTCAAAAGCACTATGTTTAGCTTCACTCACCTTGATCCAAACACAGCCAGTGAGCATGAGGATTTTATTATACCTTAACCATGTCTGAAAGCATGGAAAATTACAATTCAGACACTAGTCACATCCTGTAGTTAAAAAATCAGGGAGATGTGAGCAAAGTAGTGGAGAGAAACCAACTGCACAGGGATAAAGGAGATAAATCAACTCAAGGACCTGTGTTCAAACTGCTGTGAAGTATAATGGGTTTCGTCTCTATCTGAATGCTCAGACTATAAAGGTACGGCAAGGAGGTAATAACAGCACTGAGTGTAAAACATCACATTACCTGTAACTTCAAGATGGCAGCATTGTGGGAAACAACTGGCTTGGGGGAACTAAAGGTGAGCAACGTGCCTCATCATTCATCTGGTAAAGTGCCTGGATTTATGCCAGTGTGGTGTAGGTCTGATTTATGGCAAATTAGGACATTTCTTGTGTCCACTAGATCCCAATGTTGTTTCATTTGAGAACTGGAGGATTCAACAGAAGTATAACGTGGTTTTGCCTGTGGCCAGACTGTGGAGGGAAGGAGGCATGAATGATAGATGTCATCACACAGCAGCATCAAGAGTGTTGTGGATCAGGTATTTTCTTAATTTCTTTTTCTTTTTTTTTTTCCAAATAGAGGTACCAAGGAACAACATGGCTGGAGTCTTTAACTGGCTTCAGGATCAGCCAAATTGAACAGGGGACAGAGCAAAATGTCATACGTTTCTGAAGTGCCTCCAAAATGTGGGGACATGCTACCAAAAACAACTGGCATTTTTTTCTATCCATTTCTTAGAAGGTTAAAGTAGAAGATGATGGCGTAAGAGTTTTCTCATTTACACTAAAGCTGTCCAGCAATATGGTAAGTGAAGGAAGCAGTAATGGCAGATAAGCTAAGAGTTAATAGCCAATTAGTTCTGGCTCACAATATCTGCATTCTTCCACTATACAAGCTTTGCTATTGCAGTTTTGAAACCTACAGTACTGGTACCACATGCCCTGCAAAGTAGACTCTTCCCCTCAGTTTTATACTTCCATGTGTGTATTTCTGATAAAATTAATCTTTCAATTAAAAAAAAACCCCAAACCAACACCCTCCACCCAAGTTCTCAAATACTGCCTATCAGTTTAGGTCTTATTCCTTTATATTCCCAAGCATAGGACCTAATTCATGCAAAATACTTAACGTTTGATTTTGGTCAAGTCACTTAACTTCTCAGGAGGGAAATCCATCTGACCTAACATCAGCTATCTGAAATTAGATGTCTAGTCCAAGCTTTCAGCATAGGTTCCCACTGTTGTCAGAGAGAGACAGAGTCCCCCAGAGGGTGCTTCATCTTCTACTGGCAGAGGAGCCCAGGTCTCTGCTTTGGTGATCATTAATCTTCGATCTGTGCTCTGCTGCTTGCCCAGAAGGACACATCTGATCCAGATCAAGAGTGATTTATGTTGGCTTTATGCACAGATAAACTCAGAGCCAGCAGATCAGGGTAGCTGTGAAATGAGGATAATTCTTCCTCTCTTTCATTCTTTTGCCTGTTCTGTCCATTTGCATTTCAATCCAGCAAATATTTATCCATGTTTAATTTTAGGCAGATTCATAGAAATAAGGAGGACACAGAGTTTCTGCAGGACTGGGACCCAGGACCTCAAATCTTCAGATGAAGGTCTGTTTCTCAGCATGTTTTTGTACAGCAAGCACTATACAATTCCAGCTGAGACTTCTAGGTCCTGAAGCATTAAATCACTGTCATCAGCATCAGCCCCAGCTGACAATCAAACATCTTCCTGCTGCAGATGCAAAGGAGTAGGTGATTTTTACAAAGGTCCTCTCAGCCATTTTCCTCCACAGACTAAAATGAATTCAGTTCAGTCTTCCCTCCACTATCCAAAATTGAAATAAAATCATGTTTTTTATCAGAGTAATGCTTGCCAAAACACACACCAGCATGCCTCTCTGATCTATCCACAAGGATCAGCCAGATAAAGGGCATGTGACAAGTAGGAACTTTTCAGAAGCATTTGGACTTGGCAAAGCAATAACAGGCAATTAAAACCTTGTGTGAACCCAAGTTTTGCCTCTGCTTGTTTGCAGAGTTAAAACATTTCCTTAAAAAGCAAACAAACCAAAATAGACCTCAGCAGCTTAATGAGAATGTTATTATACTACCTCTTATTTACCAGTATGGAAATATTCAGATTGTTCTGTATAAATAGCATCCTGTTTCTTTTTCCTTTTCTTAGGTTTTTAAATAATCAGGTTGAAAATGCGTTTGCCATTAATCTGATAATCTTGGTTTCCTTTAGCAATGATCAAGCCCTGGCTTTCAGATTAACTTTATTTGAAGATAAGATCTGTTTCATTTATTGCATCTTTTTAATTATGAAATGCAATTTAGGTATAATTATCCCATTTACTGAACTTAAGGTGAGTTCACCATTCACCTTGGCCAACACTCAGACCAGTTCTCCATACTAATCTCTTTCTAATTTAGATGATAAAATGACCATATTGCTTTAGACTTTCATTTTATTGTTTATTTTATGGAAACCCCAGGAGCCTTAAGCATTATAATGACCACGTGTACACAAAGACTTGCTCACAGTAGACAGACACCAACCACCAACCCTATGTGTGAGTCTTCTCACCTCTCGTGCAGATGTCCATTTATGTGCTGCCTATTCAAGATCCCACTCTCCAGGGGGAAGAAATAAGTGCTCCTGAATTGTGCGTTATCTCTTTTCAATGACCGCCATAGGATGAGACAGCGAGTGCTCTAGCTCTTTCTGCAGTCTCCAAAAGGAGTCTTGACAAAGGGTTTGCATGCAGATTTATATTACAAACCTCCACATGAGGATGGATATGCCCCCTTCTGTGTGTAAGGGCAGAAAACAGCCTAAAAGGCCCAGGTTTTTGATCCTTTTACAAATGTTGCAGTATAATGACTCCCACTATACCTGTGACCCAGTCACAGTGCAAGTGTGGTAATCACACACACAAGGCAAGATCCACTAGAAGACAGTGGTACACACCCCCCAGTGGACGTTATATAGAAGAGGAGTGTAAAACCCAAGTGTCAGAAGACATTTTGTTGGCAAAACAGAAGTGCCTGCCTGTAATCCCTAAGCCTGGCATTATTTAAGGGTACTGATAATTCTCACTAGGACATTTAGACGCTTGTGTTGCATTTGTAAACTGAAGTGGAACTGTAACTGCTCTGTTACTAGGATGCAGTGCTAAGTCTGCTTCTATGTCACTGCTTTCAGCAGCTACCTGTTCTCAGTGAACAGCAGGTTTTTGGCTCAGTGCAGCAGGAGCTCTGGTTTGATCTGCAAGCCCAGGCAGCTGCTTTTAGGGTAAACAAGAGCTGGAAACATGGATGTATTTCCTATCCAGCCTCAAAGATGGGAAAAGAAAGGCAGGTTGAGATACTCACCATTACATTTCAAGTAATTCCTCATTAATGGTTTCCAGGGAGCATCCCAACCAAAGGAGTCTCAGATTGTCTACTCTGTAAGGACGAAAGCTATCTAAGACCTTCTGGCAGTTAGGTCTGTCTGCACCACATCATCGTTGTAGATGCAACAAGTTGCCTGAGAAGGTAGCTTTTTGTTCCAATGAACTGACTCTTGACTCTGAAGTAGACTCTTCTGGGCACTCAAAGAGAAATAAAAAAATCCTGAGTGCACAAAAATGAGTGAGTTGAATTGCAAAGGCCAGTTGCAATAACTATTTACAGTCCCTGTTTTCTGAAAGAAGTGCTTTGATTTGTTCTCCTGATGTTCCTCTCCTGGTGACAATGGAGGAGAACATAAAATTAATTCCCAACTCCAAAGCAATGTGGGAATGACAGTGTGCTAGCCTGTGTAACTGTTAATGTCTCTGCTGCCATAGCAGGCCAATGAAATAGCAGTTAAATAAAGTACTTTTTAAAAAAATCCAGTTTGCATAGTATCCAAGACATTTCGTGGTGTCTGCAGTGATGTCATTAGCCCATTCTTGAAAAAATAAGCTTTCGTCTTCAGCTGCTATGGCCCTGGGAAATTCATCAGCACAGCTGGGTTCAGAGAAAGCATAAAATCATATAATACATGGGGATAGTCAGCTTACTCTTACCTGCATTTAAAAGCAATTTTCATGTCCTTAAATAATCTACACATGTTAATTAGAAGCTAGTAAAGTAGCTTAAATGGTGTGAAATTAGAATGAATTATTCATGTCATTTCTTGGCTGTAGCAGTTGCAGATAGTGTTTTTGTTTTGGGGAAAAAAGACTTGAATAATGAGAAGACGAAAATTCTTATTAATTTGTTTTCCCAGGAAGAGAAGCTTTTTCTATTGAATAGGACTTCAGTTTAGAAGAGTACTTCAGATGAGAAAAAAACAGCCACTCATTTAGCCAGTACATGTTGACCGATCTTTAATCACTGACTAGCCTCAAATTACTTTCAAGGATATCAGTGATGCAAAAATAGTCTTTTGCAGGCTACGTAGCCCATGTTCTCTGCACATGGCAAAATATTTCCTACAGCAGAAAAAGTAATTTGGAGGTTGGTAATTTGGGGTGAAGTATTACAAGTTTACCATTTTGTAAGAAACCTTTCTGCAAGGAGTGGAACAGATGGGTCCATTTCTCCTTGGGAGTACAGGCCAGCTTTGGTGATGTTCTTTACACACAAACCCGTACAAACGGCCGATGATTCACTATCTCTTTCTGAGAAGAGCTACAGACTTAGATCTTTCTATCTCTTCCAACCTGGGGCTGAATAAGTAGTAAGGACAGAGATAAAAGGCAGTTTTTAGAAATACTAATTTAGCAGGTTTTGACTTAGAGCAACTTTGTTCAAGCAAAATGAGTAAGACTTAGATAGAAATAATTAGCAGAGATGCAATTAAGCTATCCCAACAGGAGCCATCTTCAATGTCTCAGCCAGAATATGCTGTTCCGATCTCACCAGGTAGAGCAGTTCCAGTGTCATCCAAAGTATTCAGCTAAAGAAAGCATATCCTCATTTATCTGTTTGAAAACAAGTATAAAATCCAGCAGAGAAAATATCACAAGAAAGGGAACATAAAGGAGTAGAATTTCAGGAATAAGAGCTGAGGAAAAAAAATAAAGATGGTGTATCTGCATTTGTCTATATGGCTCCAAGAGTTGCACTTTATGGTACCTGAAGATGCTGCAAATTTCCTTACTCAATCACAAGGAGAAGCGCTCCTTCTAAGTGTCAGAGGTGGCATTCACTGTTCTTCTAATTTATATATGGCTGCACGTAGGATCCCTGGAAGAGCCTCCCTAACCTACCTACTTCCCTTCACCCCCTAAGCTTGCACGCAGTGAGACTTTAGCCTGGCCAAAGAGTTAACAGTACAAATACAAGAGATGGAAAGAGAAGGGATGCACAGAGATCCAACACAGCTTTTCAAAAAGCCAGATAAATGCAGTAGCTACATAAAAAAGCTACACCTGGGAATGAGAAACTCCAGTGCAACAACCAGACCAAGGGCTGTAACTCAGACAGTGGTCAGCTGTGGCACCTCTCAATGAACACGAAGGAGAACCCCTGTTTTTCATTAAAGGGTTGAATTAGTTTGCTTTTCTGTGGGATAGAAGTTTATTTTGGGGTCCATTACTCAAGAGTAGATGGCATATGGGAAGTTCACAGCTAAGTGTACCCCATAATAATGTGTTCATGTTCTTATTCCCAAAGTCAATGGCAGACACAGGAACAGACCCAGTTCCAACTCCCAGTTCAGTGCCCTACTCACTAGACCACAAAATTGTTTTTCATATAGACAGACATATGAAGATATGGATGGATGGCTCAAAGCCTGATTTTATTGCCATATGGACACCTAAAAATTAGCATTTTAAAATGCAAAGAGTTTTAGCTGCTGCATATTAATGAATCCAATCTTCTACAATGAGGCAATCATGAAATGACCTATAAAAGCAGTTAACATCAGTAAGAGTGAGATCAAACATAGCTTCAGTACTAAAAATCCTCCTATGACTGCAGAAGCAAGTACACTTTCTCATCATAATTTTCCCACCCTATACAGTACAGGCATCTCAGATATTATGGAACTGTTTATGGGTCAAATATCCAACACAAAGCTGCCCATTCACCCAAAATCCTGAGCTGCTTTATATCATCTCATCTTGCAAGACTCCTGTACCTTAAGGGGAAAACTCACAGCACTGTCAGTGTCAGATCTGGCACCTCTGCGTGCGATTGACATCCTTGACGAATGCATTTAAAATATCCGTAGAGGACCCTTTTTTCCCCCACCCTGATAAGATTTGTGATTTCCCATTGGGTTTGGTTTTCTCACACACACGCCTAAAGCGTAACAAGATACACTTTCCAAGCTATTGTCGATATTCCTTGTGACAGCAAGTGAAAGAGAGAAAAGATGCAAAACCACACCATGCCATCAAGCTCACAGCAGGAGAAATGAAACATATGTCTCCAACAACATAAAATGCATTGGGTCAAGTTCTTGGCACTGGGACTTCCACAGATTTCCAGGAACCACAAACATGATCTTTGTGCCTTGCCAAGCACTCTAGGTATGTGATCCATTTGGAGGAATGTAACTTTAGATTTGCCTTATTCCTGTCTTATTCCTTATTCTCTGTTTGTTTTCACTGCTGCAGTGAGACGTAACATGACAGAGAATGTCCCTGACTCTATCATATGCTAAATCTCTATGCAGTGACATGAAGACTGTTCAATAAACCTGTTGGATACTTGGCAGAAATGACAGTGCAGGAAACATGGTTGTCACTTGCATTTGCAGTTGAAGTCCTTCGATGTCTGGAACCAAAAAGGATGGAGCAACTACAAGTAGAGTAAGTTACAATAACTTACGAGAGCAACTCGAAACTTTGACTTCTATTTCCCCAGAAATTGTGATATGTCAGCATTTCCAGTGAAATTAAAAGTCCATAGAATTGTACTAAAAGAAAAGTCACAGGCTAATCCACAGACATCGACAACTTTTTTCTCTAATTAATATACTTCTCTTCTTCTTCAAAGTGTTAGGCTATTTCATTACAAACTTAAACAGGGGACACTTTGATCTAAAAAATGAGGTGGTTTAGATCTCCGCTAATTAGCAGCTGTCCTTAAAGATTTTTACTATGAATTTGATGAAAAATTATATAATAATCTGTCATTCTACAATGTGCTTAGTATGAGAAGATCATAGAACATTTATTTGACATGATATGGCGTATCATCTAGACATTGGTGTTGTACATTTTGAAAAAAAAATTAAGAATATGAAAGTGAAAATAAAACAAATACAATTATCAGAATAGGTTAAGTCATGCAGAAATAAGATCTCACTGTAATTAATAATTAAGTCTTTAAAACACAAATCCTTCTCCATTTAAAAATGAGTGGAAAATGCAATCAATTTCTGTATAAATTTCTTAAAAGACTGTTGTAGAAAACAAAATAACTTTTTTCTGACAGTAACAAAACATTTTTTGGAAGGGCTGTTTGCAAGGACCCATAACTCAGCAGAGACAAGGAAGGTCTTCTACTGTGCAATGGGCCCTTTAAGGGAACTACCTGCCCTCCAGCTCCACCCTACAGCCAGTATATAAGCCAGCAAGGTGACCCAGTGCTATTGATGAAGGTTTGAGTTGCTGCATGAGGTACTGTGGGATGATGGGTTGCTGCAGTACAAAGTCTGTTCAGCTGTGTGGAGACAACTATCCAGATAAAGGTAATGCTGGCAACCTCTAGGTGAGGAGATGATGGATGGTTGAAACCTTTGGCTTTTGGAGAGTATGAAATGCCGTGTACATCTAAGGATGGACTTAGTGACCCACTGCCTCTTGGTGGAGGAGGCTGAGAAGTGGGTGGATGGAGTGGTTGCAACCTGTTTGCTTTAGAGCTTGGGCTATGGCTGGTGAAGTAGTCATGCTTTGTGTTTCTGTAGTGCTTGATCTTCAAGTGCTGCCAGGTAATTTTTGTCTTTGGGGTATTAGGAGGTAGTGTGTGGCTGGCTCCCCTCTGTGGGGGAGAGGCTGAGGTCTGCCAGGTGTCTGGCATCCATCAGAAAACAGGTCTGAAATGCAGTATCTTGGTTTTTCTGGCCTGTAGCTCTAACTAGAGTTGTGATCCTCTCCTTTTGTTCCAGTCTTGTTGAGAAATACATCACAGCATGCTACTTTAAATATTAAAAATGTGCTTTAAATGCCTTGCACTAATTCTTTCAGTTGTGTGCAGTACTTTTTATTTTAAGATGCTAAAAGTATGAGTAATGAGGACAGAAGGAGTAGGTCAAGGGATCAGACATTACATATCCAGAAGAAACAGGAAGGAATAGCATTTGGAAAACAAAATTATTTCTTTGAATGAACTCTTGACATGGATGAGAATTAACTTTGCCAAACCCAGATGGTGCTGCAAGGAACAGGGAAGTTAATTCTTCCTATTGCTGAAGTGCAGTGTAACCTATTTGTCCTTTATCTGTCCTCATTATATGATGATGAGATCAAAGCTGACATCTGGCTGCAGTTTTGCTGAAACTGGGCAAATGATACTCTCTGCTGAATTCATAAAGAGAAAACACATTTGGAAAGAAAAAGCTGCTCGGGCTTCGTTACAAAAGTTTTAATGTTCAGAAGGTATCTTATGTACTGTACTAACTGCTGCTTCTTGTGATACTGCATTATCCTAAAAGGTAATGGATTAAACATGAATGCTATAAAACATATTCATCATTTCAGCCTCATTGGTATATTAAACTACTGGCCAATTTGCGTGACAGTCTGGTATTTACATCTGTGAAAAGAGATTATAAAACATAATTGTACTTCAGTGTTACAGAGTCCCTGTTATGCTCCAGTTGCAGAGGATAGAGGCTCCTATAATTCCAGTTCATTCTCCAGTGCAAGCTGTTGTGATGCACACATTTAATTCTTGAGGGCTGCAGTTCAATGTCAGTGTGTTGCTCTTGATAGATAGATTGTGCCCAGCCTAGCACAGCTGCGTTAAACACCACTTAAAGATATGTGAAAGAAAATAAAGATAATCCAGCCCATAATGTACCAGAACATCATTTTAAAAGTGCTTTGCTTGTTAAAAATGATTCTTTGCTGCATCCTCCAGGTGAAGTTAAAGGGCCTTGCTCTGGTGCAGAGCCAAGTGCTGCAAGGGCTGGGAGTGCTGGCAGAGGTTGGCTTCTCAATGTAGTGTTGCAGTAAGTGAAGCCCTATTTTGTCTTTTAAGTTGCATTTAATATTTGTAGATGCATTTCTAAATTCTATCCTTAAATATAAGGTGACAGTACCTCCTACAAAGTACAGTAAACAGCATATTTCTGAATTTTAACTAACATAGTATTCAGTACAACTTCTGGGATGCAGCATGTCCTTAGTAAGGAAAGCATTTATAGATGTGAAATTCATTATTTTAAGCTCTTTAACAGCATCTTTATTGTTTCAGTGGCTTTATTGTGACTGTAATGCCTGTGGTTACTTGAGGCAAGTTGGCACCTACAAATACCCATCTGTCTATAGCTAATAAGGACTTGGACCTTCATGGCTACTCAAGTACTTAATGGCCATGGTTTGTGTAAGGCTCAGTGTGTGCACGTCTGAGCATCTGGATTGTGAGCACTGTGTATTGCGAGGTAGTCTGCTTAAATGTCGCCTGGAGCTGTAATATGGAAAGGGTGCTCTTCTGGCCCTTCTGTGTCACTTAAGATGGCTGAGAAATGCTGAAGAGCTGCAATTACAAGTTTAATATTCTCAGCTTCTACGTAGATTTAATTTAGGTTAGGAAAAGCAGTACTGCATAGTAAGCTTCAGATGTGCAGATATTACGCATTCTGAGTATACAAATACAGTCTGAACAGATCATTTAAGAACTGCCTAAATGGTTGTTCCCCATCAGACTGAAGTTGTCCATAGGTCTGAAGGTGGCATAGAGCACTTAGTCCTCATAATATAGAACTGTGTAGCTTGATCTCACAGAAAGTAATTCTTGCAAGAAGTACACTGGACTACTAAAAATGCCTTCCACCACACTTCTGCTTTGTGAAAGGAGGCTACAACGATGGTGACTGTACAACACAAATCTGGTGATTGTCCTTTGTCTTTAGGAAAAAATATGGTGGGTGTGTAGATAGTACATACTTGAGCTGAATACCTTCTTGATATACCATCAGAAGCACATAACTTTCTGTGCTTCTCTGGCAGCAGTAAATAGCAGTAGGCTGAGCAATGGTGTTTTATCTACTCAAGGCACACTTCATAGGGAGACTTCATAGAATCATACAATGGTCTTGGTTGGAACAGACCTTAAAGATCATCTAGTTCCAACCCCCCTGCCATGAGCAGGGACATCTTCCTCTAAACCAGGTTGCTCAAAGCCTCATCCAGCCTGGCCTTGAACACTTCCAGGGAGGGGGCAGCCACAGCTTCCTTGGGCAACCTGTTCCAGTGTCTGACCACCCTCACAGTGAAGAATTTCTTCCTAATATCTAATCTAAACCTACCCTCTTTCAGATTAAAGCCATTTCCCCTTGTTCTGTCATTAACTGCCCTTATGAAAAGTCCCTCCCCAGCTTTCTTGTAACCCCTTCAGGTACTGGAAGGTCACTACAAGGTCTCCCTGGAGCCTTCTCTTTTCCAGGCTGAACAGCCCTAACTCTTTCAGCCTGTCCTCATAGGAGAGGTGCTCCAGCCCTTGGATCATCCTCGTGGCCTCCTCTGGACTTGTTCTAACTGGTCCAGGTCTCTCTTGTGTTGGGGGCTCCAGAACTGGACACAGTACTCCAGGAGATTTCAGATACCTTATTAGATCAACACGGTAAAGAACATCTTTTTTACAATACACATTCATTTGGAATTTAAGCTGCTTCCCAGGACAGAATATCCCAAGTTTGGGAAATTGGTGACCATAAGGTCATTTTGCTGTTGCTCCTCCCTCCATTTTAGATCTGAATTAATAACTTTAATTACTATACAAAAGATCGTTGTTGTCTCTGAAGCATTTCAAATATTCTGTGAAATGTTAAGTCTCTTAGAACAGCTCACTGAAGTATGTGAGCTCCGTTGGAGTATCTGCAGATGATACCAGACAAATCTCTATTGCTAGACAGCCTCAAGCTGAATTTAACAGTTAATCTATGTCTGCAATTTGTGAAATATCCATCTTCCATGTGAGAGTGGATCCCAAAGCCAGGGTCTAAATATCTCTGAGGTCTGGAAGAATCTGAAGCTGGAGCTCTACTTTGGCTTAAAGCTCTCCCTCTACTACTGATGTGAAATTATCTTGGGAGGAACACAGAGTGGTCTAAGGAATTTAGAAAGACTTTGTTTCTCAGCACTTAGACACACTGAAAGCCTTTTTGGCTCTCTTCCTTCTCTTTGCTTGGCTTTCACAAAATCTTATGATCCATTGCAAAAAGAAAGCACTCCTTCAGTCCTTTAAAAAAGCTATCTGAAGAAATAAAGGCAAACAACTTAAAAAGTTTTGCTCAGTTTTCCACATTAAAAAAAAATCCATAATGTTTGGCTCATTTGTGGTCTGGTGGATGATGTTGGGGACTTTTGCAGTGGAGGACAGAGATCTGCTGTGGGTTGAAGGCTGCTGTCAGGGTAAAGCTTGACAGTTCCTATATTGGATGCCCTATGTGGGGAGGCCTTTCCTTGTGTGTTAGTAGGCTTCTGGTAGCAGCATAATGGGGATATTCAGGGCTGTAGCTGCCTCAGAGAAATATAAATAAATATGAAATGTTTATCTGTATAAAACTGCTTTGTAAGGAAATTAATGATGGTCATACCTCTCCTGCTGACTTTAGGTCAGTGTGTCCTAAACAGTTTCTGTGAGTATTTGGTATGCTGCCTATTGATTGTCCATTAAATTAGAACCACAGTGTTGCCTTATTTATTATGAATGGGCACCCTGCCTCTTAAAATCATGTCTAGGTCAAGTCTTGCTTTTACTTTCTGCATTGAGGTAGCCTCATCACCGACTGAGGTGCTTCTCTTGTCTTTTACTTGTTTAAGTGAGATCAGAAACAAGCCCTCAAAACCCGGTGTCTGAATATCACTTGAAATAGTTTGCTGCTATTTACTTGTATTCGGGTTCAGCCAAAACAACCCAGTAGTTTCCTGAGGCTTTAGGATGTGCCTTGGGATCAAGATTTAAATTACATAGGTATTTCAAATAGCTGCTTTGCATTGTTCAGTGGTAAGGAAATATCACAGAAGAACTATGTTTCTTACAGCTGGATTATTGCAGAGAGCAAAATTTTCCATCAGGCACATGGGATACATATGATCATTTAAGAACAAAGGGTAAATAAAAATAATAACCAAAAATAAGCTGAGAACATGCCACCTTGTTATTTGTCCTTTAATGTTTTCAAAGCATTTGCATTTCAAAACACACTAATCTGTCCACTTTGATTTATTTTTATAGAAATACAAATCAAACTCAAAGCCCAAGGGAAGAGGGATTTTTTTAGCCTGTGGCAGAGAAACAATTTTAATTTCTTTTAAATGTATTCTGTACTCCTTTGTTCTTGCTTAGTCAAAACATATATGGATTTCAATGAGTTTTGTTTAACTGAGGAGTAACTGAGGACTGCAAAAGAAGCTTTGTGAGTGTGTTTCTAGCTCAGTAAATCCCCTCAAGTGTTGAGGCAAGGTCAAGAAACTGCCCTGCTTCCATGATTACATGTAAAACTACATGTTTGTGGAAAATGAGGAAGCCTAAGGGGAGAAGTTCTTTGATAACTACATGACAAGCAGAGGATGCTAGTGACTGACTGGGCCCTTTGCTCCAGGGAAATGCTGAAAGACTACAATTAGTTGACTCCAGGCTATTTTCAGCATCTACATTGGGTACAAAAGCAGCCAGCGTCAAGTGCCCACGCTCCTTATAGGTGAGGAGTGACTGTAGCTAGATGCTTAGCAGCAAACCACGAATTCCCCCCCAGTCCTAGTGAAAGGAGTTGTCAGAAATAGGTGCAATTTGGACAACTGCTTTCATTTTGAAAAACTGTCACTTTCCAAGGGGGAGGGCAGGGGGAAGCACTTTATGAATTCCTGATCAGTTGACACAGCTGAATTTCAGAGAAGACCCTAGGAGCTCAAGGGCTGACCACCAAACTGGAAACCTGTCTGCCCAGTTAAAAAAGGGCACTAGGAGGCTGCTATAGCAGATGGGAAGATCAGAGCATACACTTTACTTGCTGTAGTTTGGGGGCTCAGGAGGAAACTCTTCCTTGTCATTACATCTTCCAGGGATTTGTTTATGTTCAATGCCTTCCAAAAGGCTGTTTCTCTGGTAAAAGATGAATTGTGCAGTGAAAGGCTCCTGAGGTCCTTCAGCTAAACATTGCTTGAGTGCTTCCAGATCCTAGCTCTTGGAAGGATTGCACTGTGATGCAATGGATGAGATGGAAAATGTCAGAATATTCCCATGTATGAGGCAAAACACTACAATACCTTTTCAATATCCTTTTCTCCTCAGTGCTTCTTTTCTGTGAGTCAAAAGCTTACCCTGAATCACATTTGATTTAATAGGCAGACAGCATAATGGTGTTCATGGCCAGTGCCTGTATTTCTTATTCCTGTGGATTGCTTCCACCAATAGGTTAGAACCAGCAGTCTGAATATATCAAAACCAATTTATTCACCTCTGCCAGGAGAGGTATTTTCCTAAATTGCTAATCTCCTCCCTCATCTTTTCTCACCTCTCTTCACCTGACTTGTCTGAATACATAATATGTGAGCTGAAAGAAAAAACATTTTTTCCCTACCACTATATTCTGCATGTGAAGAACATCGAACATGTCTCAGATCAATTAGTATTTTTATCACAAAAGAGAGTGATAGTTCTGTCCTCTTCATCTATGGATGGAACGGGAATTAGTTAATTGCCTATTTAGGTATTAGGGGATGGGAATTTAGGGAATTAGCCTAAAAGCTTTCTTTTTGCCCCTTGAGGTCTGGTGTTTATTGTTACCGTTCTTAATTATTTTCTAATGCCTTGTCCCATGACAAAACACCTGTTACCTGAGAAAAGTCTTCCAGAGCAAGAGAGTACTGTCTTTAGGTATGTTAAACATTAAGTATAGGGATGTTAATTCCTACATGCACAAATTGGTGTTTGTGTGCATCTTCAAATTGCTTCCAAATGGAAAATACAAGCAAATGACAGGCTGTGCACTGGTGTGAAAATATTTGTATTTATGAGTGTGCATTGGTGTGTTGCAGTATGTCGCATATGTGGAAGAACTTGTGTTTTGTTTTATGTATGTGCTTCTGGAAGCATGTGCTGTGTCTGGGCAGCACACAAGGGGGAATGTGCAGGGAAGATTAGCAGCCAAAGAACATGATCCTCTGAGGAAGAGGAATGACAGAAAATCTGTGAAAATTTACAGCTGCAGCTGGAGACACTTGAACTGTATTGGACTAACCTCAATAATTCTGATCTCTGGATGATGCTGCAAAGGACAAACCCGTTTCTTCTTTCTAATGAATAATGGAAAAGGCACTCCAACATTACTAATTAGGTAAGATTTTATTCTAGAAGACTTTAATACAGAATATTAATAAGCATCAATTTGAACAACATTTCAGGAGCATGGAGATGTGCAGAGAAGCTTAAAGTGCAGGGCTCCAGCAAAAGCTGCCAATGAAGGAGGTGGAAAAACTGTCCAAACTGAGTTGAAAAGAAGTTTATCTCACCCCATTCCAAATTAAGCTCCAGTGAGAGGTACCAATATCCTTTTCAGAAGATCTAATACAATAAAGGCAGAAAGGACTTTTACATCTGATTTCCCAAGAAGGAATGGGCATGCCAACACATTCAGTTTTTATGCAATTTTAGTTGCATGGTGCCTTCCAGAACTGGTGCATGGGCTGAACATTTAGTAAGACTAGTGTCTGAGGACACTAAGGGACACCAAATAGCTCTTTTCAGATAAGGTGCAACTACATATCAAAAAGCCAGTAGCAAGAAATGGGACCTGTTTAACCAGCGGACTGGTACACAGAGGTGGTGTGCTGCGTTTGCAGCATTAGTGACTGGCTCTCTGCCACTTGCATTAAAAGCAGTATTGGTCACTGTGCACACACTGCTCCCTTTCCACTGTTACTTAGTGCAAAGTAAGCATAGTGTAATCCAGGTCATGTTAGGTGTTATTTTCTAGAGATAGTTGTGTTGATCACTTGCAGTTTATCTGAGGCACAGTCCTATTAAAAAAAAAAGGCTGTTCAGACTAGGGATTTAAGACAAAATACGGTCTATTGAAATGGTCCTGCTGGCAGCCCAGCTGTCCTAACAACTTTGTCCCCTGAGTAACTCACCTGGCAAGTGTGAGAAGAACAGGCCTTTTTTTTCCTTTTCTGAAGTTCTAATTACTCTTTAACACCTTCCTGTGGCCTGCATCTAGCCCAGGTTTTAGCCCTGAAGATGACCTTTGTGCATTTGCGTAGGCTTGCTGGTGTTGTCTAACTCCAGAGATGTGAGGAGCTGGATGTGTCAAATTGTGGCAATTGGGTCACAGCACTGAAATGGATGGGCCTCTTGGTTATTAGGTTATTAGCCTGGTTATTAAAACAAGCTTTTCTACTTTCCATGAGTCATTCTAGGACCCATTTGAAAGGACTCTGCAGAACTAAACTAGGTCTGACTTAGACACTGTACGATTTTGGGGCTAGTGACTTTTAATTGTACATAGAATCAACAGTGGGCAGACCACTCATCTCGGGAATCTCAAGCAAATGAAATTGACTGGAGGTGCTCAGTGTTACTGGTGAAGCAAGTAAGGGAGTGATGCTTTGACTTAATATCACAATATAAGTAGCAGTGACTGCTTGCAGCTATATCAGTGCTGTTTGATGTAGGCTAGAATGCATTTACAAACCAGCATGTCTTTGAAATATTGCATCATCTGCTGCACATTGCAAACAAGACATGTTGCAATACTAGAAAAAGCCAAGGGTTTGCCAGATTCACCACTGTCTTTTCTTCCTCCCTGCTTTATTCTCTCAGGCATGGGCAGAACAGTACCTCATTTGGAATATATTCAATGTCATGTATCACAGCAGTTTGGAATCATAATGCAAACACTGCTGAAAATTAAATCTTTCCTCTACTAGATAATTATATGCTGTACTTCTCACAGGCCCTGTATCTGCACTTATGCCTTAGATGACTGAGGTGCAGAGAGAAGACAGTTTTTCTTTTTTTAGATAAACTTTAGCAAAATGGACAGGTTTGACTTCTGATTTTGAGTTAACCAGTAGCTGAGAGCTGTGCTCTACTGCTTTGTAAGTTAGTGCCCATCATATACCCTCAGCCTATGAATCCTCTGTGGGGTGGTATCTGACCTTTAGCTGTATCTTCAGTAGGTAGCAGCACATCCAGCACAGGAAAATTCCAGTAACACTTAAAATACTGCAGTGAAAGCCATGCTACAATTTGAGGAAAAAACAAGTTCTAGATCTGCAGAGCAAGCAACTCTGTTTATTATGCCCACTGAGGCTTCAGATGAGAAAGCTCTTCACAAGAGGTTATGTGATTCCAGAGAGGTCTGCTTGCACTGACTGGTGCTCCAATACAATTTGGAGGTAGTATAATTGGAAGAGATGACAATGGGCTAAATTTGTCCTGTATTAAGCAGCCGAATTCCAGATGATTTGGACTCTAGTTGAGGTCCTGAGCGAATTTGACCCTTCTAAGATATATGCAGTGAGATGATTGCTGACATGTGCACCATCAGGCCCTAGGGAATTTGCAATGAAACTGTTTGACCATCATCTTTCATCCAGCTCTGTGGTTGCTACTGCACAGTTGTATTGCACTGGCTGCTCTGAAGCAGACGCTTTTTTAATGAGAGATGAAGTAGTCAGTTGATTTCCCTGAAATAGGCAGGGAGGTGACCTATAACTGACTGCACTGCAAGGGAATTGCCTTCACCCTAGGAAAATTTATGTTTTCATAAAGAAGCACTAACAGGGGAGTACCTGCTGGTGCATATCATAGATCAGGCTAAAAATACCAAATAATGTACTGGAAGATCCTTTTGGAGGGAGCTTTTAATTTGCAGAGGTGGATTCATCTGGTATGACAGTTCATTAGATCTAATATTTGGCTTCCTTTTATTTGTCACTGGAGAAGACTCTCTGGTGGAACAGTTCAACTTAATCAAACACAGACTTCCAAAGCAGGCCAGATGTGTCTGCCCTCCCTGGTCAACTTTGTAGATGTCTAAAATGAGACAAATGAGTCCCTACACTATATGTATCTGTACTGCTTCACAGTTGCTGCTGTTAACTTGGCAGCAAGGTGCCCTTGATCCTACTTATTCTGCATTTATAAATAAATTTTTGGTGTGTCAGTGACTCAAACCCATTGATTGAGGTAGTTATCTGGGGTTTTAATTGATTTCTTATCTCTGGCAAGTAAATGTTTTTCTAAGACTTGCCAATTGTCTACTGCTTAGGAAGCCCATCAAAATGTCAGGCTTAGTTTGAGTCCTGGCCAGATTGAGAGCAGTTACATCCAGTCCCACATTCTGCACAAGACCCAGGGAGATGCAGTCATGAAAATGTCTGGAAACTCATTTAGGTTTAAAAGATATCCCACCTGATAAACTATTGTAACTGCTTTTTGTTCACAGGTCCTCTTGGCAAGAATCTTTCCTGAGCCTAAAGAACTTGAGATAATAGATTTCATTGTAAATGGGCTAGAGATTTTTCTCTATTGGAGAGCACACTCCTGTGCATCACTGCTGTTCACCTACTGTAAACTGAACCAAAAAATCTTTATATAGAAATGGGGGGAAGAAAGTTTGTGGTCAGTGTGTGAGTTTTTGCTGCGAGCCTTAATCTTATTGAATAGCTGCCTATCACTGAGCTAGCAAGTTTAATGATGAGGAAAGGAATAGAAATGTGCTTTTGACTGGGTTCCTTATCTAAAGGCTGTGATCTTTGTCAAGAAGATTGACAAAGCTTGTATTCATGGGATTTATTTATGCACACTGATATGTACAGTCTGGGGACAGGCTGCTGCTTATGCTACTTTCTTGGAGACAGATGTCAGTGCTGTTCAGAGAAAGGTGCTGTTGCGGACTGCAATACTCTGACATGCTGTCCATCTTGTCATCTTGAATATTATTCTCCTGAATTAGCTCTGTACAAGGTACAGCCAGAGAGCTATGCTATTATGTCTGTATATGTTGTATTGTGGTCTTGGAGTGAAGAGGTGACCACTTCCAAGCAGAAGTTGTTGTAGCCACTGACCTAATATTGTTCTAAAACCTGGTGCCATTTCAAGTTGGCCACCAGAACCTAGGAGTCAAAGGCTAGAAAGAGCTAACATCAGCCTGGCACCTTGTTTCAGGATCACTGGATTTAAAATAGTAGAGGACCAGGAAACTAGAGGGTGCATAAATAAACCAAACAAAGGCAAATCTGTCACTCTGGATGACTCCCTCCCATTGAGCAGAGAGTAATATGTTTGCAATGGCTAGACTTGAAAATACCTCTAAGTCATTTCCCATCTTACTGTCTAAAGAGGAGCATCACTGAATGACAACATGATCTGCCTCTAAAAAATCTGTGAATGGCAGCTGCTCACAGTTACTTCCCAAACTATTTAGTCCCATCCAGAACTTAATGTGGCTGCCTATAGACAGGACTGGCTGGTGCTGGTTAGCTAAACAGATGGGCAATCCCTAGGCTATGGGTCATAGAGACTCTGACTATAGAATAGTTATGTTCTGTGAGAAGGAATGCTCTGGGTCTAAAGCAAAAGGGATTTTCTGGTTAACTTGCAGTCAAGCTAACCTCCACATTAAGAGTTCAGCCTTTGCTCACTGCCACTTAAATACATTTGTACCACCCTAATGTGCATGAATAAACACAAGTTGTAGAAAGGCCTCTCTGAAGCTTAATATCTTCATTTTGCTATTGGTGTAAATATGAGACTAAACTCCCATCTTTCCTTTGATTTCCTTCTCCCCCAAGGTTTCTAATGTTTCTGTTAGCAATAGCTGTAGTTAAGCTAATGAAACCCACCAGAAGAAGCTCCAAACCACCCACATTAAGCTACTCTGTGATATTTCAAGGCCCTTGAATACTCCCCTGCTAAATATGCTAGGAGACTTCTTGCAACAGCTGCCATCAGGAGTAAGTTATTGCTAACGGAGACAGAATTCATTACTTCAAGCCTGTAATGATTCAACTACAGCCCAATGCCACTGCTGTGCACAAAGCTACTTGCTTTCAACTTGGCCATTAGGAGTGACTTGGCTCCATGTTGGCAAGGTACAGTGGTTTCTGGAACAGCCACTGTGACATACCACTCCATATATAAATTAATTGACCTAAATTGGATAGATACCAAACTGAGGAGCTTCAGAAGAGGAACAGGAAGGCAGATAAGGGTTTTGCTATGGCCCTGTGAAAGAAAATTGAATTCAATCTCAGCAGGTACCACTAGATGTAATGGTCTGGGTTGTTTTGTTTATTCTGCTGGAGGGTAGTGGTTTACCCTCACTGGTCATTAATCAGGTTTAAAGAGCCTGTTTTATTAGTTACTCTGCCACACAGATTTTCCTCTTTTGCAGGGTATTTTAAATAATATGAATCAACAGTCAACTAGAAAACATTAAAACACTTGGCAGGGAAATTTCAAATAAGTGCATGAAAGGATATAAAAAGTAGGATCAATTTAACTGGAAAATGCATTACCCATGTAAGTCCTAAATAACTGCTGAGTGTGGAAAGGCTAATAATAAAAGAAAATCAATAGAATTAATTAACTGGGAGGCAGTGTGGTCTAGCAGAAATACCACAAGGATGGGAATGAATCCCCTTGTGATTTCAGCCTGTATTCTGGGACTGAATAACTAGGTATTTAGGCTTCAGCTTCTTTTTAAAGCTGTCTGAAGGGTTTAGGTGTTCACATCAATAGGACTTAGATCCTTAGATGCCTTCTCTTCATCTGTCTGCAGCACAGATAACAGTATCACTTAATCATTGTGCTTCCAAAGTGTGCTCAAAGCAGGTAGTGAAAAATCAGACATCAAGGGCTGAGGATTTGAACTGTTCTGGTGAAGGCAATGGCAAGCCTCCACCTCCCCATTAAACAGGAGCAGGATGTGGTTCCTTCTCCAGCTCTGCAAAATTAATGATCTTCAAAATTACTACTCTTTGGTTCCTGATTTTTACCAAGAAATGAAGGTAGTTGCAGGGAAATCTTGGTATCCTGCAGGATTTAGTGCATATACTACTTGTAAAAGCCCTTTTTAGATGAAGCCTGCTCTGCATTTCATCTCTCTGCAAGTGCCCAGTTTCTATAAGGTTGGCAAGGCAGCACTGAATTAATCAAAATCCCTCCCTACCAAAGCCTGTCCAGCATAAACAGAACAACTTGTTGGATCCCAGTCATGAGACTCTGCTTTTGCAGAGTGCACAGATATGCAGGGGAAGTGGCATCGCAGCTGAGCTAAAAGCTGCAAGAGACTTGCCTATTATATTGACTTATTACTAGGGTTTTTTTGAGAGTTTGACTGAATTTTCATCTGGATTTTAAAGCCTTTGCAGCTTTAGGCATAGTCTTCCTGGGAGTATAAAAGCATGACCTGTAGTGGTACACTTGAGAACCAGACTAGTGAAAGATCTCATCTACTAAGTGATGTCCCATGCATCTCTCCTTTCAATCTAATCTTTTAAAGCAGTCCTGTTTCCTCACCACTAATACATCTATGTCCAAAGTGCTGTATTCTTCATGCTATGATTATTCAGCTTGGCTCAAAATGCAATTTCCCTAGAGCTGGGATCACAGCTTAAGATCTAACTCTGCTGGGCAAATCTACAGTGCTATAATGTCTTCTCATGTATCTCAAAGTGTGTATATGGAGCCAAGGTCTGGCAGAAGCTGTAAGAGACTGAGCCTATAAAGCAGCAGACAATTTGCAAGCCTGGCAGCAGACGATTCCTACATTAATCACCCCAAGATACCCCATCTGCAGTGTAAGTTCTGTGTATTTGTGACAGTCCTTTGACATTCTGGATGGTTTTTACCTGTCAGCCCTCTGCACTTTGATAAAATAGTCCATATTTATCTTAAACTCCTCTAGCTTGACTCCAGTTGGTTGATTTATTTCTGCAAAGTAGCTTCACATTTCATTTCTGCCTTGTCTTGCCTTTTTTCTTTTCTTTTTTTTTTCCAGAAAATAAGCACAGACCTCTTCCCCTGCAAGACAGTAGAACAAATCTAGAGCAGTCCTGGATGGACAAGACTGATACCAGTGCTCTTCTGAGATGCTGCAGTCAATGCAATCATTTTGACAAAGTTTTCTTTCCTTAGCCATTCCAGATCTAAATAGGCAGCCATATGCCAGCCTGGTCACAGTGCTATCACCCTGGGTCGTGCACATACTGTCTGTTTCTGCAGACCTACTCTGAGATATTTTTTTCTTTTGGTTGACTCTTTTTATGCTGTACTTTAAATGTCAGAAGCCTTCAATGATTGCTTACAAACCTATGCTTTCACAAAAGCCAACACTTGAGTGCAGGGAATGTGGCTTTGAAATTGGCTGAAATGTCTGCCACGTTCCCAGGTACTGTTGGTGACCTTAAGCCCTGTCTTGAACTTGACCCAAGCCATGCAGGACTGACCTAATCAGTCTGCAGCAGCAATATCTATGAGCACAGAGTGGTTTTTGTGCTGGAGTTTATGCTAAACTAAAAAGTGGTTCTGACAGAAAACTAACACTGATAATCCTGCCTTATTAAGGCTCCCTGCTTTGTGTGAGAACCTTGTAAGGACAAAGAAAGGTGAAGGCCAGGATCTGGTGGGGTAGAATTAGGGAAAGATTAAAACAGTGATAACGTCTAAATACAAGACAGTTTCATAGAATCATGAGCGCTGATTAGTGTGATCAAGGCTGTAGGAAGGTGGGTGGTAGGAATGAATTGCTTTCTTGAAAGCTCTGTAAAATGTTCCTTCCTCTGACAGTCATTAAACCTAAATGGGGAGAATGTTCAGACAGCCTATGCAAGGTTAAATACTGCTGTGCTGAGACCTATTCTGGCTAACTGCATCTATGACTGTTGCTTCCTTCAAAGCAGATTTTAGGGGTGTACACTGCAAAAGTAAAGGAATACTGTCCCCTCAAACTGAGCTTGTTCTGGCACTGAAAGATCTCATCTAGGTCTTGAAATGAGAATTTCTTAAAAGGAGTACCTGGTATGAAGCAAAAGGGTTCAAGTGCATTTTTGGGTCTAAACAGGGCTATGGCTGCAGAGATGTGCAGAGGATGGCTGTGCCATTCTTTGGGGAATACCTTGGGACTAGCCATCCAGACAGTGGCTGTCCTAGTATCACTGCCTGCAGACACCAGTGTTCCTAAGGCTATATGGGGACACCTACCTGGCATGTTAGTAGTATTAGTTTATTGTTAAGCAGCTTGGTGGGATGTTGTGCTAGCTGGAACATGATGACCTCAGCCCCCTGCAAAGCACTTGTCCCTGGGCAGATAGCTTACAAAGTACACCAGGCTCATGGCAATTCAGACTTGCACATCTTTCGAGGTCCCTTCCAATGCCTAATGTTCTGTGATCTTCATTTAAAGATTGTTAGGGCTGTAACACTCTGGTCTGGTTATGAATAGATACAGAGCATCATTGTAAGGAAAAGAAGCTGGGAGTTGTTATTACAGTTAGAACCTTATCAAAAGGATTTATGTTGTTTGGCAGAGAAGTTTACATAACCTAAGGATTTTAACCTCTTTTTTATTAACATTTCTCTGAAGTGGAGTTAGGCTGGTGTTGGTCACACAAAAATAAAAGTACTCTTGCCTTTTCCTAAGTGCTTGCTTATATTCCAGGCCTTACTGATAGTCACAGTGTCTCCAGCCCATATCTTTGCCCACTTCTGTTCCCTGTAAGCCTTGTGCTCCCAGACCAGCTTTCTCAGTGTGCCAAAGCTGCTCCTTGAATGTCAATGGAAGGTGACACCTGCTAGGTTGCAATTAAAGAGCATACTTAGTGAATTAGAGGATGTCACCAGTCCAAGGTTGATTTCTAGATTCACAGTGTCTGTGCCCTTGACAGGGAACAGATGAGCAAGAGCTGCTCAAGCTTTGGGTTGGCTAAAGGTGAAGAGACCTGCAGAGAATCTTGCACATGGGGTTAATCCTATTTGGAGGGGATAAGTGAGGGATGAAGAATCTTTTAATCAGAGGTCTCAGAGCAAAGTGAACATGGCAATGGGAGCAGGCTTCAAAAGCTGACAGAATTGCAAAGCTGCACATTGTATTGTCTACTGGACTCTCCATGTTCCTGGCCTCTGTGTAGTTTTTTGAAGCAAAGAAAAAGGGTCACAGCAGCTATACTGAGCTCTGCACTCATTGACAGCCAAACCCTCTAGTTCCTTTCCCTTCTGCCACAGTGACACTTTGCACGTCCACTTGCCCTGCCCAAGTCCATACATGAGCCTAAGAGCAGACAACTGCATTTGATAAAAACTTCAATCACCTTCTCTGAGCTAAAGATCACAAGTAAATTTCCTTGGAGGACTGAATTGTGGATCTTGAAAAAACTATTAGCATCAACAATGGGATTAGTCTCTACCTGAAGCCTTTCAAACACAAATATACAACCAGTTCACCATGATTTCAGCTTTCCTTATTCCTTCCCAATGACTTCCCAATCCTGCACCCCCTCTGAAAAAGGTATGCTATTTTCATAACAACTTGAGCTCTATTTTGAGAGAGGGGAAGGAATAGGTAAGCAGGCTGAACAACCAGGCTGTGTAAAGCACAGATAACAGAACAAGCTTTCAACAGTCTCCTTTCAAGCTTTTGTGGAAACTAGAGATAACAGCTGAGCAAACCCTTCATAGGAAATTTGTAGCATGCAGGGATGGAGTGCACTGCTTCTCCGTGATGGGATGTCAGGAGAGGTGCTCCCTGGGTGAATGTGCCCATAATAGACAGGGTTATCCAGTCAGCTTCGTCTCTGTTTGGATTCTTTCCCTTGAGTGGTTTCCCAAATGCAATTTCTTCAAAGACTTTACTTATGCATGTCCTCCATCAACAGGCTGTAGCAGTTCCCTAAAATAGCTACTGAACTATACATTAACTATTTTATAGACAAAATGTCAATTAACCTGGCTGTGTAAAGCCACACAATTTTTCCACAATTTTTGTAGGGCTTGTGATGAAAACTGTCATTTATTAAAAGAACATTCATTCTTGAATGTTTTCCTATACTGAATGCTTGTATGCATGAGGTAGGAGTTTGACACCCAAGTTTTACACATTCCCACACTGATGAACGGTCTGAACTACAAATTACACACAGTTGTGTTTGGAGCTGGCCCAGTTTTAACTGAGAAACACAAGGGTCAGGTCCAGGTCTGAATCTGTAATATGAAGTGTAGTATTTTCTGTTAGTTAACTTTATCCAGGCAATGAAGTTGAGGGACAGGGTGGCAGGGTTAGAGGTTTTTCTTGGGGGAAGGAGTGGGGAGAGGGAAATTATATAGGATGTGTCTGTCCTGTCTCTAAAAACCTATTTTTTAAAAAAAAGTGGTTTAACTTCCCCCTGAAAATACACCTTCCCATGAGACCTATGTAATCTGCAGAGGAGTAGCACAATGGATGCTCATATCCAGAGACATCTGTTCAAATCTTAGCTTCAAATCACAAATTAAAAAAAATCTTGTTCACATTCTCCTAGTACCCATGTGTGCTTCAGAAAAACAGCAGACGACTTGCAGTCTGTTCAAGTAACCCTTGTGCCTGCAATGAGGTAGGGCAGAATGAGGGCAGACATGATAAGGTTTGCTAGTACTCTGGCAGAGCTACTGCTATTTACTTGCTGATAGACCCTTGACATGAATAAATAGTTTTCCATTGCTTACTTTTGTAGGCTAATACTGCAGCTTTTCCTTTAGCTATTTTTTCATGCAACCTGAAAGACCTTAATATCTTCTAGACCTCCTTCCCTTTGCTTTTAGGGACTTTATCAGAGCTTAGTGACATAAACCTTGTTTTCACAGAAATTAGTTAAGAAGCAGAGGAAATAAGCTTACTAGTTAAATATAAAGTCCATAATTTTGGGGCTTCAGAAAGACAGATGGGGAGGGAAATGTATTTCTAAAGGTTATACCAGGTGCATTAAAGGAAATGCACTTTCTACTTGACATCAAAATTTCTCTGTTAGAACTGAGGTAACTTTAACATCAGTGCCCATACGAAGTGTGATTGTTGTGACTAAGGCTTTTACTCATTGTACTTGGAAGCTTTAGAATTTACAAGTGGCTTTCATAAAATAATCGCATTCATTCTCTCTCCATACTTCCATTTAACCTCCAAACCGGACACTGACAGTGAGTGCATAGCAGAGATTTGTGTGAAGATCTACATTCTGGGCCTAAGCCAGCTTGGACTTGGAGGGAAGGATGAAAATACCAAAGCTGTCAAATGCAAACTGCTGGTTTCCTTATTTGTCCTGCTCTGTTCACAGGTCCCCTCGACAGCACTGACCTTTGTGTCTGAGAGTGGCATTGACACTGAACTTGGTCTTGCAACCCTTAAATACTAATGTTCTTGACTTAAGGATGAAAGTAGATATAATTCTGTGGCACTGTTCTGGCAAAGTAACGTAAGCAAAAACAAATTTATCCCCATTAGATAAATCACTTAAGTTCATTCTTAAGTGTTTTGTTTAATGAGCCATAATCACTTTGCGAAAGCTTCCTGTGTGTATTTGGGTGAGCCAAAAATAAATCCAGTGTGTCTGGATTCTTAACTATCCCAGCAGATACTGTCTCTTCTTTAGTTTGCTTTAAAGCTGGTGCTTTGAGAGCACTGTATTTCTTACTGCTGACTCTCTGCTAGTTTTACAGGGTGCATGTTTAATAACTGACCATAGAATTAGATATGTCATCAGTTCAGCAAAGTCTGTTCTGCACCTCATAAAATACTAGCCTCCTGTTTGAAGTATTTTGTGGAATGATTTGTATGGAATCTTGTAACACTGAATACTGAAGAAAGCAAAGGAAGAAAAGTAAAAAAATGTGACAAAACCAGCCCTGCAGCTATATGCCTTTGCTGCTCAGATGTACACAAGCTGCTTGTGAGAACCAGATGTCACTCAGGTGCCCAGATTTTACCTCAGTTCCAAGATATGTCCTAGAGAGATTACATATGCACAATATAAAGACTTAAAATTATTTATTTATATTGTATTTAAAATATTTAGTGTGGAGAGGTCATATATTACCATGTCAGAGCTTACAAACTTGAGAAAAATGTCTCATACAGACCAGCTGAGGGGTTAACACTTGCTGAGCCCTGTACAGTACCCAGACTCTGGAACTTGAGGAACATCTTGGCTCCTCTGCAAAAAGAAACAAGTCTGTTAACTTCTGCACTGAACTTGCCTGGTACCCCAGGGAAGCCTCTTTTTATCTTGTCAGTAGTTCAAAGTTACTTTGAGATGCAGGCAGATCCTTCACGAAGGAGGAAGCAAATGATGTGATATAAAGAATATGGGTGCTGTGATTCAAAGGGCAGGCTAAGAACTCTTGCAATAAGATTGGGTATGTATATGAACAGGGCAGGACTGTCTGTGCTTGTATTAGTTCAATCTTCTCTTTGATCCTGACCTGGCATGATGAGAATTTCACCTGTAAGCGTGGTTAAGAACAGGAAGGTCTTAGATACTGTACAGATTTAAATAAAACCTGGTTGGTAAGGGTCAAGTGAGAGCCCTTCTGAAAAGGTGATGGCATTAGGAGCCTGAATGATGGGCAGAATGGAGGTTTCTCAACAGGGATTGCGGGAAGTGGGCTCTTGGTCAATCTCTGGTAGTGATGCATTGTTGGCATCATCTCTCATGTCCTGATGGCTGCCTGGAAGAACCATGCCAATTCCAATTTCAGTGAGGAAGTCTCCTACTGACTTCAAGGCCCTCACTGGTGTTTATGAAATCTGCTTGGAAGCTAGTTGGTGCCATGGAAACACTTGTGTACTTGTAGCTACTGCAAATGGATGAAGGACTTCCAATTTTTCTTTCATTATTGCAGTGCTGATTCAATCAGCAGACTGTGCCGTAAGACACTTAGTCCAGTCAACAGCCTCCGAAACCCAAGGTGGCTGAGTGTTCAGAATTGGCCAAAGCATGCTTGGCACCTGGGCCCGTGTAGACATGGCTGCCCCATCTAACTTCTTTAGAAAGCAATTGTATTTGCATATCAAAAAAATAATTGTGGTTAATGGGAATGACAGATACTTATTACTTCTCACTTCAAACACAGGACTAATTGTCTCCTGTCCCTAGTAAGCAATTTAAAGAAATGCTGGTGTAGGAAGAATTAGATAATGAAGTTCTTTTCATCCAACACTTACATGTAATTTACTTCTAAATCAACTCCCCTGGGAGGTGGCACAAGCTGTGACAGTGCAGAGAATTTTTTAGTGGTTTTGGCAAGAAGTCAAAGCAGAAAACTTTCTAATTTTTAGTCCCAGGGCTGCAGTGGATAATATTTCAAAACAAAGGGGGTTAAGGGGGTCAGGGACCCTAAATGCAACATAGCTAACTGAGGTCACTCTGATCTAAAGGAGCTGGTGGAGACAGATTCACACATCTTAAATACCTGCTTATTATGTTCTTTTACTCTTATTAAAAGAAAATAAAAAATGGAGAAGGTATAGGAAGAGCTGACTATTGGTTGATTCCACCCCAACTGTAGGAGAAAACTATAGCATTTCCTTCAACGTAGAACCACAGAATCGCCCTGGTTGCAAGGGATCTTTAAAGGTCATCTAGTCCAACTCTCCTTGCAATGAGCAGGAACATCTTTAACTAGGTCAGGTTGCTCAGAGCCCTGTCCAATCTGACCTTGAATGTGTCCAGGGATGGAGCATCTACAGCCTCTCTGGGCAACCTATCGAAGCATAAGTTATTGCTTTGGCATACTATTTATATTAACACACCTTCTTACAGAATCCAGTGATAGAAGTCAACAGTCTTTTGCATGGCTGCTTAGGCCAAGCTGGGATTTAAGGAGAATACCTGTTGATATTAACAATACAAGATGAGTCAATTTATCTGTCTCTACAAGTAGATTAAATATTTTTACCATATTAAAAGACATTTAAGTGTTGTCCAGATTGAGCTGGAGTAACAATTGCTGTTTCCCAAGCTGAACTAACAATAGTGCTTAGAAAAAGAATAATCTTATTTGTCTTCAGACCTTCAAGCATGCCTTGTAGGAGTACAGAAGTGGGCCTACTCCTTACTGAAGACTTTGAAGAGAGAGTGCATTTGCTGAAAAGGCTCTTGTGTTGGACATTTTCTGTGTCCAAAGATCTCTCACTAGGAAATGGTTGGTCAGTTCTAGCTTCTTAATGATTCCTGGTAGTAAAGCGCAAGCAATGAGAATTAATCTCTAAAATTGTACAATGCCATCTCCCTTTGTTACAGTGCTCCATGTAGGCTCTTAAATCAGCCTAATTTCATTCAAGTCTTACTCTGCAGCTGCTGTTAAATTGAGTCCCCGAAGAGAACATAAGTTTGGAGGCATAAGAGGGCAGAACAGAGAACGTTTCTTTAATTGTTATTATCCACCACTCGGAGTCACTAGTGTAGAGGAGTAATTAGGGAATTGTGGAATATTTCAGTAAAAGCACTACTTCCCTCCCTTCCCTCTCCTTTTTCTGTGGAAACCATATTTCAGAGTTTGTCACATTTATAAGCCCTAGCAAGAATCTCATATGCAATAATCCCAACCTAATCATATCTTAACTAAGCCCTTTCTGCTGAGATTTATGGTGACTGAAAGGAGGCAGTAGTAAATAACTGCAATAGCAGGCACAGTGGGACACTGGGTCTGTACTTCGTGACTTTTTTAGCTAGCACCCCTTTTGCAGCTGCTCTGGGAACAATTGGTTCTTTCTTTGCTGCTACCCAGGAGGTGAAGTTCCCAGTGCACTGCAGTAAACAGAATTGCTTTGGGATCCCCAAAACATATGCGCTGTTCTTACCATGGTAGGGAAGAGTGCCAGCATCACCCTGAAAGAATAGACCATATGAAGAGGCTGAAGGGTACGGCTTCATAGGCTGTTCCCAACAGGCAGAAACTGCACAGGGAACTGGATGGGGGTATAATTTTGGCAGCCTGACAAATGCAGTCACCTGGGCTCAAAACATGGAGCTGATATAACCACTCTTCAAAGTATGTGTTCTGGGAGGAAAAATGCCTATGTGTGTGAGTCTATACTCTCCAGCCTGTTTGACTTGAGTGATTAGGTGAAAAATTTATACTGCATTGACCTCAGCACAAACTGTTATTTGACAATCACAGCTTTGGACCTCCATTCTTTGTCCAAGAACCTTTCTTCAATGTACAAGCTGCAGGAGGTCAGCAGAGATGAGGAAACTACTGGAGGACAGAAAACTGGAGGAGAATGTACCACATGAAGGTAATGCCAGTGACCTTCAGTTTCCTAGGTTGAGAAGAAGGAATATAGCCATAAACAAACAGATTTTAATACAAATTTTGGCATTATGTAGTTCTGCATGCATTGCTCTAGGCAACTTAAGCATGTAGTGTTACTTTCTTTTTACTTCTAATGCATGCTGTAGACATCTCAGCATCTGAGATCAACATGTAAGGGACAATTTCAGATAGGATGATGGCTGATGCTCACCTGCCAGCATGTAGGACAAAGCATATGAAGGGAATGGCCAAGAGGACTGGGCCATGTGTACTTACAGCTGTTGCCTAGCCATATTCCTGAACTTTGGCTATTTTCTTCTATTTCAAGGGAGCAAGGAAAGGAAAATAAACCTCTTGTTTAATTTTCTTTTCCTTCATCAGATCTAAAAAAATATCAGTTATGCTTACAAGTCAAGAGATTTCTTGCATAACCACTTAATTTGGGGAAAACAGCACATCTCAGAACCAAAGTGAAAAGGCTTTATTTTTTTTCTAAGAATTAATTAGCCTCAGTTTCCCTCACTAGTGCCTCCAGCAACAAGCAGATTAGACAGAGCTGTCATACAAATGTCTTTTATCTTGCTATGCATTGCTCTTTGCATCTGCCTGTTGGACTCATGCTGTTGAAAACTGAACTTTTTATCTTCCTGTTGGTAAGAATTTGCAGTTTTCTGCTCTCAGGCTGCACAAGAACTATTTTCTCCAGGCTACCTTAGACTGAACTTCCACAGGATCAATGTTTAGCACTGATAAATCCACTGTCTGTGGCTTCCCATCTGTTAACTGCTCCTCAGTCTGGATATCCAGCTTGGTGTTTGAAATTCATTGGATAGAGTTTTGTAGTGAGCAGACTTCAAATAATTGCTGCTTTGCTTTATGAATTCAGTTCAAGAAATAAGGACAGTTCAAGAAATAAAGACAGCCTCTTATGCTTAAGCATTTGTTTCAACAGAAGACCACTAAATAAGCCCAGTGGCATGAGGCCTGACTCTTCTTTACTTGTATCAGTCCCATGTTAATGTTAAGCGCTTGCTGCACCTCTGACCTAAATGAAGTGCTTTAAAGCACAGATTTTCTCTGGTATTTCCCTGAGGAATCCTCTTCAGGTGTCTCTTGCAGGGAGAGGTACATGGTAACAACATCAGAAGTAAGAGCAGGAAGAAATTCTTCACTGTGACGGTGGTCAGACACTGGAACAGGTTGCCCAAGGAAGTTGTGGATGTCCCCTCCCTGGAAATGTTGAAGGCCAGGCTGGATGAGGCTTTGAGCAACTTGGTCTGGTGGAAGGTGTCCCTGCTCACGGCAGGGGGGTTGGAACTGGATGATCTTTTAAGGTCCCTTCTGACCCAAACCATTCTATGATTCTATGAACAAGTCAGGATGGACATCATTCAGTGAAACACACTGTCACTCCAGGCTCAATGACATCTCAGGAACCCTCAGATTTGCAAGTTCACACTCCTAGAGCTGGATCAAGGAATATAAATGTATTTTAAAACTCTTCAGTGTGCCCACTAACCCTGGGGTCTGGGAGGTGCAGAGCAGCACACAGAGACCAGCTTGAGACTGCTCATGTTAATCTATTTGCTGGAGGAGAGACTGGAGTTTGGAGTCCACAGAAAAGACTTGTTCAGCTGCTGGACACTGATAGACCCTGAGTGCCCTTGGCTCCTTGGTGGAAGAGCTTAAAGCAGCTTGGACTTCTCAGGGCCATAAATAGTGGGAATAACACCTGTCAAAGCAGTGATGTACCTCAGCATAGTCAAAGGGATGTTGCTCTGGGAGGTGTTCTGTTGTGTTGGCACAATAGTGGAGAACATTGTCTGGAGTGGGAGAATCTCATAGGTGTTATCTCATTTTTGCTCAGCAGAGCCAAACAGCTGGGGTATATCTAGTGGGGTAATGCCCTGAGAGCCCTATGAGAAAATTGTTTGAACTGAAAAAATAGCGGTTTTCAAAGTCTGCGGGTTTGACTTTGAAACCCTGCTACTTGTTTCAGAGATGGTTCTGCTGCTTCTCTTCCTTCCTTTGTGGTTTTTCATTCAGCTTTTTTCTAAGGTCTGGTGCAAAGTCAATGGCAATTTTCCTGTTGACTCTGATGGGGCTTTATATCAGCACTTTATTGATTTACTAGCCCTTTTCCTAAAGTAGCTACACATATACATTGGTAGATACACCTGATAATTTCATCATGCCCACAGATCATGACATCTGTTCCTCAAGATCTGAGGGACATCATGCAGGAAATGTAAGGTTTCAGCTATTTCAGCCTCCTATGCCCTTGGAGAGCCCATTTCCTCACCTAGAGCAAATGAACATTGACTGTGTGTGGTTTTGTCAGTTTTGTTTTGCTTTTGTCTGCTACATGCAGCAACCCTACCTGGTTATATTGGTCCTGGGACATGTAGATTAATAAAGTGAGAGGGTGAAACTTGTACTGGCCTTAATATCTGTCTGTACAGAAAAGGTGGCTGCATGCAGATTTCTTGTTTTATCATGTTATGTACTTACAGTTTGCAAAACAAACCCCTTTTTTGTGTATGTTTCAGCATCCCCTTCATTTTTCCTAAAAACATTAACTGAGCACCATAGTTTTCTGGAACTACACTTTACATTTTTATTACCTTTCTTCCCAAAATCAATAAGCCTTTGCAGCAAAGGTGATAAGGTGATAAGCAGACAGTAGCTGCAAAGCTCTTGTATTCAAAGATCCTTAGGAGTTTTGATAAGATGGTACTTTTTTGAGGGAGAGGTGGTATAACCTGGAAAACCCTGAGGTGATTTCTTTCTGTCAAGCAATATTTGAGACTGAAGATCTTATAGCAGAATGAAGAGTTTTTGCTGAAAGTTTGAACTTAATAGGTATTTATTTTTATGCAAAAAGGATGCTGTGCAAGTCCTCATTGAATAATTACATAAATCTTTTTCATACTATAAGGTTGTACTGGTGGATAATGTACACCTTTTCAGTGGTAGTTAATCCTTCAGTCTGTGACTCAGTGAGTGACTGCCATTTAAAAAACCCTTATGGAAAAGGAGAGGGAAAAGGTGGGGGGAAGGATAAATAATAAAGTGTCAGGATAGTGTGAGAAATGCCCTGGGGAGGTGGCAAACATTTCTGCAATTAACAGTGTGAAAATGGCAGATTTGTTAGCGATCTCCTTGTGTTATTAAAAGAAGCAGAAACGAGATCTGCCCACTGTTCTCTGTCCTGATAGAGATAGTTTCCTTTTTTTCCTTATTTTGCTTCCCAGTTGGTCACTTTATCTGACACACTGGCTTCATTTCAAGCCTGGCTGGGAAAGCTATCCTGGGCACTCACTCTGAGCACTAGCAATTTTTTTTTCCTTTCAGCCAACTACTTGCCAGCCATGTCTGAGACAAGATTGCCCCTGCCCTGGCCCAGATAAGCTAATCCCCTGCTTGCTTGGCAGAGCTGGGGCTTGGTGATGGCTTCAGATGCTGTGAAAGATGGCTGTCCCACACCTTTTCTCTCTATTCTGTGTATTACCTTAATCCTTCACAAGCTTGCCCTCAGCAAATTCACAGATACAGGAGATGTGGGTGAGAAATCTTCCCTCTTGCTCTCATAGCCGGTTTGGTCTGTCCAAATTATTTCCTTACTGCAAACAGGGACATTAATATATACCTACCTCCTCCTAGAAACAGGGCTGGCCATATATACCTGCCTCCATTATGCCTTTCCCTGTGCCAGAGCTGAACATGCTCTGCATATATTCTCAGCTCCCCTTTTCCCCTGATACTGGCTAGCCACCAGCTTCTCTGCACTCATTGTAACCTCCTGATCCTCCCTGCCAAAAATCACTATATTCAGTTTTTAGTCCTCAGCACAAGGGATCTAACATCATACCTGCTGCACTCCAAATTGCACCTTTCCCTCAATCTGGAGTGTTTTGAAGCACAGCTAATGAGAACTTAATGATGACACCATCTGGGCACTAAACTGCACCTTCTCACACAATTTGTCCCACTACCAGTGCTAGTATAAGAAAGTGATACATGCAGAAATATGCCATAATACAAAACTGGTTTATTGCTGTAACCTGTTATGTTGGTACAAAGAACATTCTAGGTTGTGGCTAACAGCTCTCACACCAGGTTTTATACTGGTATGTCAGTAAATAAGCTACACAAAGCACAGACATCTTAAGCCATAGGGAGTAGCTGGCTAGGAAAGACCTCACTGAATTTCCAGAAGGCAACAGCGTAGAGCTGTCTCTGGGCTACATTTCACTAATGAAGCCTCTACAGTAATCATTTGCAGAGAAGACAGCTTAAGCCCAGTCCTTCCTCTGGAAAGTACCACCTAGTGCAATATGAGGATCTGTTCTGGCCTCCTGCTTCAGTTCCCCTGTGCAGCTTTGCAGGGTGGGTCCCAAATTCTGACTGGATGAATTGAGAGGGAGAAAGATGATGTTGAATTGCAGGTTTACCAAAAGATGGGGCTAGAGACCTCCTTCCCCAAGAAAAATGCTGCCCAGCTGGCACCCTGGGTACCTGCCTAAGGCCAAAGCAGCTCCAGAGTCCCATTTACCAATAGATAATGTTAGAAAGCTTCATGTTTTCAAGCTGCCAGGCTTCAAAGAGCTATTCTGTTCTAAGGCAAGTGTGGGCAACCGTGGAACCATTGTATTCATACTTCAGCAAGACTGAACAAGACATATGGAGCCTCATGGATATATATATTTAAACTCTGATTTATTCAAGCAAGAGAGGAATGCATCCTTTGTGCATGCTTATTCAGTAGCAGCACAAAACAAAACCTAATTAGGTCAGTTCAGCTCAAAGAGGAACTGTAATTTGCTAGCAGCTCAGTCATTAAAGTAAAAACTAGTTTATTATGCTAGATGAAAACATGCTACTAGAATCACCCTGTACAATTAGACCTATATTGCTGCCAAAACAATGTTTTCTTGATTAGTCCCACAGATGCCCAAAGGCAGGTGTCTCCTCTGAGGTCCTTTACAGTTCTTCAGTGTAAGATGCATTCAGAGATGTATGTGAAACAGGCCAATGGCTCCTTGTTGTCTTGCATTCACAAGGACCCTTGCACACCATAGATTATTTTTTTTTTCTTCTCCCAGAGAGGAATGAATGTTACTTGTCACAGTCCAGCTCCTCCATCTTCAAAGTACCTTGGTAATCTTGAAAATCTAGCTGGATTTGTTCTGAAGTTGGGTAGATTTGCCTTTTCCCTGTGTAACATGACTTATCTGGCCAAAGTAGAGATGAATTGACAAAACTGCTGTGTGAAAGAGGGAAGCTTTCTTTATCAATGCTTTTGCAATGTAGATTTTATAAATTGACAACAGGGCTTAATCTTTGAATAAGCAAAGTTAAGTTACAAACAAGTGCAATTCATCTTAGTTCACAGGCTTGTAGTCAAGAGTTTTTACAGGCAGACTGTATTATAACAAACTAGTAAAGCTAGCAGTTTGAATTTTCAGGGTTATCTGGCTATGATACGTGCTCTAATACATTGCTAAGTTGTTGGCTCTATATGCAGCCCTTAAAGGCAAGTGCATGCCTAAGCCCTTGCAAGATCAGAGTTTAAGTTAGGCCTCCAGCTCCAGTTGTGGTGGGAATTGAGTACCTACTGCTAAAGCTGCTTTCAAAATCCTATCAGCTTCAGTATTCCCTATTAACCTGCTGAGACAAAAATTATAGCAAGGCATATTTGCACTGAAATATTTCTTTCATGATTTATGCATTTGTTGCATTCAGAGCAGTGGGGTCATTCTTAATACAGCCACTGTGTTCTTCTGCTAGGTGCAAATACCATCACTGTACTGTCACAGGCAAAGATGGAAAGAAAAGTTGGTGTCAGCCTTAATAAGTTGGTGTCAGCCTTAATTCTGTGTTTCTTGGAGGCTTAGATTGGTTTAAGATAGACCTTTCACACCACTGGGATGACTTTTGGATTTCAGCCAGAGAAGAGGTCAGCATGAGTTTTACAAGTAATTTATTTGAAAGAGTGCTGTCAGAATTCATAGATCCAGAACTTGAAATATTCTACTGTTTGCAAAGTTCACATAATTCTTTGGTTGTTGTTCCTAAAAATGAAACAGCAGATTCAGCTGTTTTATTATTCAGACAAACCAATATGTCTGAGCTCCTCTAAAATATACACTGAGTACACAGGATCTGAGATGTTACTATGAAGAGCTAGGACAACATGTCTTAAATGTGTTTGTAGGTATCTGAACATATATACCTTGTAGTCTGTGAGCCTTCATATTGAGAACTTGATTCAAGATGAGCCTTTCTGACAATACTGGTGGGCTTGAATCATCAGAGTCTGCACAAGCAATACATGTGTCTTTTGCAGAAGTGTTCAATGACTACATAGTTTGGGAGGATATTTACACTTCCTTTTATTTGTACCTGGTAGACTTAGTTATGTTCATTGGCAGATAACTGAGGAAGAGAACTTTTACCTGCTATTAAGTGCCAGGAACCAAAGACAACATTAAATGTCTCATGTGACTGATCCCAGTCACAGTATCAAATGAGAACTGATCACTACTCGGGCAAACCAGCTAATAAACCACATGGCAAACTTGGTGATGCCTACTACTCCAGAAAGGGCAATGGCTAAGAGTTGAACTCAGAAGCAGTGTGGACAGTAGACTAAAAGTAGAGGTGATTTAGGGATTAATACTTGAGGTGTTCTGTGGGCAGCCCAGGCAGCCTCATTGCCCAACGTAATGAAGGAAGCTGTGTGGTCACGGGCAGAAGGACATTCCTGCCTGGGCAAGAATATGATGTCCCCACATTGAGTCTGGAAGAGCTGAGGAAAATGAATCTGACCTTCTGGGACACATAATAAAGGGAGAGAAACACTTAAGGAGGAAAATATATTAAAAAAAAACCCTACTTTAACAGCATCTGTTGATAGCAACAGCACCATTTCTAGTGAAAATGTATTAAAACTACAAGATTAAATGTGTATCATCTTTGCACTATGAAGCAGGCTGAGATTACTTCCAGGGCACAGCAGAGGGATTTGCACAAACACATGAGTAAAAGCAATGCTGCCTGGGCTTCAAGCTTAATTTCTGCTGTTCAGATACATAATTATCTAAATCCTATCTTGCAATTGACAGGCATCAGAATAAGGTCAGTTAAGCAAAGTGGAGTGGTGAAGGAAGGGAAGGGTTACTCTGATATATATGGTTCAGAAGAAAGAGCAGGTTTGGCAGGGTTTCAGCTGATTATTGCTTCTCCTATCACACAGTGTTAAAAGCAGCTCTGTGTGGGTGACCACGTGGGAGGCAACTAGGAGGAGATGGAGCCCTTGCTTGGCTAGGCTGCAAGGCAGTGGGCCATCATGAGGTTGAGTAAGGATTTACTTGCCAAGGAGAAGAAGAATTACTGTGACTAATTGCAGGGTCCTGAACTGCAATTTAGACCTGAACTGTGTTAAAGAAGCCAAATTCTTCTAGGAGGAGGATAGTGATCAACCAGTTTGGGAAGAGAATTTTAAAAAGGAAGAAGAAAGGTCAGAGATAAAGATGAAAAGCTCTGAAAGGATGCAGTAGATTCAGAGAGGGAAGAAAAACCCAGATGCTGGTAACATGTATTCGCCTAAAATTTGCATTGTTGAATCTGATAATTGGAGTTAGGGCTGAAAAGTCTCTGAAACTATTACACAACCCATCCTCCTGCCTCAAAACACCACCAGTTTTACAGCTCTCACTGCTTGCAGATTGCTGTTTGCCTGTTTCTGAAGGACATTCAGCAATGAATCCTTCACAGCATCTGCAGGAAGTCTCCTCTGCAGCTTCACTACCTATTGAAAGCTTTTCCTAATGCCTAACCTAAGACATCCTGCAGTAATTTGAGACAATTCTTGTCTTAGCTAGCACAAATACAAATAGGCTATCACTTTGTCATCACAGCTCTTCAATATTCAAAGACTAATATCCTCTCAATTTCTTCTTTATGCACATTAATCTTCTGTTATAGATCAGATTTTTACAGACTCCAGACTGTACTTGTTTGCTTCTGTGCTCTCTCCACTTGATGCATTTTAAGTCTAGCATCCAGAACTGTGTGAGCATAGATGATTCTGCTACAGCTTTTCCAGGGTGAATAGAAATAGTTCAAGGTTCTCAGATTCTTTTGATCTGTGTATCCCTGTTTGAGGTTGGCCTTTCTTACCAAAGTGCAACATTATTGTTTTGTTATGATCTGCTATTGCTCCCCAATTCTTTCCCAACAGAGTAACTCTTGGACCTGCTGTGCCTATCAAACAGTGTGCTCTAGGAAGAGGAAAATACACATCTTGTCACTTAGTGGTAAGGATGAAGTGTCTGATTTGAGTCTACAGGCACTTTTTTTAGTAAAGCATGGTCCTTTTCCATCTGACTTTTACAGTATAACCCATAATATCTCTAGTGACTAATTTAAGCAAGTTCTGTGAGAAATATTTAACTTTAAAGCTAAGAAAAAGGCCTTCCACTGCTTAGCTGAGATTTGTGGTGGTAGCTGTTATCCTAGTATGAGGCAATTAAATCCATTCCCATGGGTATGTGCTGCAGTGGGATGGGTGGATAACTTATCTTGTGCAGCTGCAGCTAACAGGACCTGGGGGTGGGTGTAGGAAACTCCAGCTCTATCTTTAGTCAGTGGAGAGAAAAATGCTTCTACAGAGGGCAATCCCATGTTTTTAGGAAGGCTGGAGGCAGTTATGTCGGATAGCTTAATCCAACTGAGAGCTTGGACTCTTCACCCTGGAGAAGATTGAGAGGGGGTCTTATCAATGTCTATAAATACCTGAAATGTGGGGGCCAGATGGATGGGGCCGGGCTCTTTTTGGTGGTGCCCAGTGACAGGACAAGGGGCAATGGGCAAAAACTGGAACACTGTAAATTCCAGACAAACTTGAGGAAAAACTTCTTTACTGTGAGGGTGTTGGAATACTGGAATAAGCTGCCCAGAGAGGTTGTGGAGTTTCCATCTCTGGAGATATTCAAAACTCACCTGGATGCTTTCCTGTGCAACTTGCTGGAGGGGACCTGCTTTGGCAGGGGTGTTGGACTAGATGATCTCCTGAGATCCCTTCCAACCCCTATGATTCTGTGACCCAAGTCACTAAAATGTCTGAAGTACCTGGGACAATTAAATGGAAGCATGTGGCCATGCAAACTACTTGCCAAGATAAAATGGATCCAAGATCTGTTCAGTCTTCCCCCATGGCAGTGTCTGGTTCAAAGCAGAAACTTCTGAAGGTGAAAACTCCACACAGTGCATTATTTGGTGTCTGCAAGAGTAAAGAAAGTGTTTTGCTTTTGCCCATCCCTATTCATTTTCCTTCTCCACTGCAGATGCTCACCTCTCTCGAAGGTCAAGAGCTGCTGCTTCTTCATCCTTGTCAGTGGCTTTGTGCAGGTGCTAATCCAAGACATACAAATGCCTAATCCTATTTTGAGACTGACTTGTTAGCCCTGTAAAATGTAACAATTAGCAGGTATTCAGAGGAATAGTTTGGCACATTAGCACACTTTTTTAGTGATTATATTCATGGAGGTCTTTAAATAACTATTAAGCTTTGACAGCACCAAGCAGAGGCAGCAGCTATTTAAAAATAGAATGAGGAAAGGGCGGGGGAAAGTGGTGAGACTGTAAAAAAAGTGGTAGGGCCCTAGATAGCCAGTCTCTCCTTCAGAATCAGGCTGCCTTTGGGGAACCCAATGTTTGCTTTGCTGGCACAAAGATGACAGATGTTACTGTTGATTTCCATGGCATTTCTCTGCCTCTGGTTATATTGCTGTTCTCACTTCTGTGCAAATGCATAGTAGGAGTTCCTGACTCAAAAGTGAGTGCAGTTAAGGATAGGTCTAAATAATCTCTTAAACTTAGCTTTTTCTTTCTTTTTCTGTGTTAACATAAAGCTGGGCTGGATTTTGTCTGAACTCTAGAGCACATCAGAGGCTGCATGTCCAGCTGTAGCTGCCCCTGTATTGCCCACTGGGCTATTGTACCTGTGATTTTGGTGGATTGGGTGTAGGTACCATCCTATGTCACTGCTTCATTAGGTAGCTAAGATTTAGCCTTGCCAGTTACAGCATCATCCTTTTTCCTCTCTCAGATTTGTTTTATGATTACAGGAAAGCTGATCAAGGGATTTCTGTCATGGCAAGGAAATATCTTTAAGGCCTGGCTTCCCTAACTGTTGAACTGAGACACAAAATATCACCTGTTTTTTATTTCCAAGAGCCTTGCCTGGCTTAAAACCCTGGAGACCCACAAAGTGGGTATGTTTGTCCTGTTAATCTCTTCCTGGTGCACTGCCCTGCATGGGGAGCTCTGCAGTCAGAAGCTGCTTTGGAAAGTCCTTGTGCTTGAGCAGCACTCTGTACATAGAGTGATTTCATTGCTTTATTTTTTTTCAGCACTCTGTTCCTGTCTGCAACATAAACACCACAAACACATAAAACATATAGTCCTGGTTAAAAAGATAGCATTCAAGAAGTAATGGGCAAAGTGTTATTAGGAACAATCATTTGAGTGCAAACACAGAGGTAGCAAATATTTAATTGAGGACTTGGACCTATTAGCTGCCTCAAACATTTTTCACTTCAATGTTGGCAATTTATTCTGTGCTTTCCTCCTGCCTTTTCTGAAACAGGGGAAGATGATGGCTGTGCCACTGAGTTACAGTGCTGAAACTGGCTTTAAACTGGAAGAAGGTAGGTTTAGATTAGATATTAGGAAGAAATTTTCCTTTGAGAGCAGTGAGACACTGGAACAAGTTGCCCGGAGAAGTTGTGGATGTCCCCTCCCTGGAAGTGTTCAAGGCCAGGCTGGATGAGGCTTTGAGCAACCTGGTCTAGTGGAAGGTGTCCCTGCTCATGGCAGGGGCACTGGAACTAGATAATCTTTAAGGTCTGTTCCAACCCAGACCATTTTATGATTCTACAAATGGTGCTCTGCTAGTGTGTACCTGCACAGGTAGGCAGTGCTGTGGGGATTCCTGGGCTCTCCTGTTCAGCTGCAGGGAGTTTCTCTGAGCATCACTGGGTGGGCTGATGGCCCAGACCTTTTGCTATCTGAAATGAAAGGAACAGTAATTGAACAGGGCAGAATTCACACTTCTTTTCATATCTGCAGAAAACAATGTTAAAATCAAATACCACAACTCCTGGAAAATAAAGATGCTTGCAAAGGTAGAAAGGCCAAAAGCAGCTCACCCCACAAAGCAAACAGAGGCAGGATTAAATGCCTGCTGCCTGGACTGATGAGCAGAACAAGAGAATAATGGGAAAGAAGTACTAAGGGTTAAGAAAGAAAGAGGGAAAGGAATCCTTTATCTAGGTATTAAAGGTTTAACCCAGCAAATCTTTCTCTTTTCCTTATTTCTAGGATAAAAATAAGAGCACTTGGAAAGATTAAGGGCTAGATTTGAGAAGACAGCCTTGAGTATAAGGATGCTCAGACACAACTGGGGACTGTAGAAATCCCTAAGCTGCTTTTTCTTAGGAGGAAAAAAAAATCACTACTTGAGAAAAATCTTATGATGTGTTTGCATTTTTAGATGACTGCAGTTTTTAAAAATGGCCTTGCAGTGGGCTTTGTTTACTTAACTTCATCCAAATCCTTTCACTAGCAAGAGCAAAACTTGTAGAATTGGGTCTGTAATTGTCATGCAGTTGCTTTCTGTGGTCATCAGAAGTATCTGGGCAAAGTGGTCTTTTCCATGCTAAAATAGGTGTCCAAGGATGACTAACCCTCTGGAAGTGCCTGCCTGTCCTCATAACCATTGTGGGAAATCTGTCCCACTAGCTCAGATGAGATCCTAGGTTTCACATAGGTAAAAATGAGTGCCACAGTATGTGAGTACTGTGAGCTTAGCTGAGTACTTTGAGCTTAGCTGTGTCATCTCTAAAGCTTTGTTCTGCAAAACTCCTCTTAAAAAGTAAATTGAAGTGGAGAGGACTCTAAAAAAGGCCATTAAACCTGAACCCTTTCAAACTCTGAGAAAACTCAAATACACAGAGGCATGTCCCAGACTCCTAAATGGGAAGCAACACCAACTCCAGAAAGGCTTGGCCCTGAATTTCAAAATTCTTAAAAGCTAGACAAGGATTCCCAAAGATGGTAGTGGGTTTCTTGCTTTCCCAAGTGGATCTTGTAGAGAATCTGTTTTTCTTTGAATTCTGTTCAATTTCTGCAAAGCTCAGATGCAAGTAGAGCAAAATCAAGTGTGAGCTGTACAAAATCTCAATGGGCCTTGCTTTCCTGTGTTAGTCACAGAGGACTGTCCTGTCCTCTGTAGTGTGAAGCAGCTGCTAAAGCGTAAAGACAGAATGAACTAAAGATTAGATCCCGAGCAACCTTGACTTCCCCTAAAACCTATTTCTCCTGCAAAAGGAGATCTTGGATTTGGATCTGTCTTGGCAACTTTGACACCACATTTACCTGGCTGACAAGGGCAAGAAAAGTTTCCTGTGTGGCTGAGGTTGCATTTTGTACTCTGAGGCAGGGAAGTCAAGCTGTGATCTCAGCTTCGTGTTGTTCATCTTCAATACAAAGGATCCAGGAATCAGACCCTGCCTGTCAGAGCTGGGACTCTGGAATATAGCTGACTGGAATATGAGGCAGACTGGAATATCGCTTTGCAACTGTATCAGGTGGCCTTAAGAACTAACTTTGCCATTATCCTGAGAAAATTGAGCTGCTGAGGAGACATGCACAGAATGTATACCAAGAAGCTGTTCTCAGAATCAGTTTTATGGTCAGAATCACATTTGAAGCAGGTTCCTGTTAAGACAGGAAATACGGTACCTACTGCAAAAAAACCCCCTGTTCATAATGTACTCGGGGTTATTTGCATTTTATGCCAGCAATAAAACACAGCAGATTTACAGGGAATCTGCCAACCTATTTATTTGGCTTAAAATCTGACTTCCCCCTGCCGCTTTGTAATAAGCAATAAATGAACAAACATTTTTTTCCCAAGCTGTGACCATGCCAGCTGATACAACCCAGGATGCTGCTCTGTAGGGAAAGGCTGAATAAGAAAGAGGTCTCTTTGTCTAGATCAGATGTGCTGGTTCAAGTAATGTTGGGCAGAACTTTTGCTGACACTGATGATAACTTCAGGGTCCCCATTCAGAGGAGTTCCTTGCTCTTGGGACAGTGGAGTTGGTACTGGGAGAGACATAGGTCAATCACCTCATCTGATGAGCTGGTTTGTTTAACAGTCTGCTTGTGAGCTGCAAAATGTTCAGAATCTTCTTGCTAAAGAAAGAGAAAACATTCTTTCTTGGAACACAGAACAGAATAGATTTTCTTTTAAGAACAGATTTTTTATTTTCCTTTTAAATACAATGTAACATTAACAGCAATCCAAATCTAAATGTTTCTGGATTATTTTGTTACTGTAACTAAGAAGTTGCTATCAGTTATTAGCATTAACAATATTGATGATCAAAAAACATTTAGTTATTTAGAGATTAAAAGACAGGATTCTTTTAAGCAAGAGGACTGGTCTTTCTCAATTCCTCCCTACAAGGAAGATAATAATGAAAAGAGTGGGGAGTCTAAGGAAGGATATCCAAGAAAACAGGATTTACTATCAAAATCTGTGTACTACCATTTCCATATGCAGTGCTCATGTAATGGACTGCTAAATAAAAATTAGATCATAAAAAGTAATCATAAGAAAATCAGAGGCCACATTACAAAAGCATAACCCCAAGCAAATAAAGACTCCTTGCAACATTGGTTTTGTGAAAACATGTTTAAAAATTAAATCTTAGTTTACCATATACATATAAAAAGTGGTACCCATGAGTAAATCCAGATACAGAGTCAAAATGACTACGTTTAACAATATCCACACAGACCTGCATCCAGCACCGCTTTGCATCTGCATCATCCTACCTCCAACTTGGCTCTGTTCCTTTTTCCACTGCAACTATTGTATTGACTGAGATTTCTTCCACCTCATTTTAGCCATCTAATAATTTGGCATCCATTGTAATACATTGTTCTAGCTTTCCTCTGTGGTTAGTGGAGCCAAATGAGGGAATAACCTTGTGGAAGTAGTTGGTTTGGATACTCACCTTAATGAGACGAGTCACACTCATTTTTAAATTTCCCAAATCTGGGAGAGAGGATCTCTGTGGTGTGACAGGGAGAGTAGGGAAACTTTCCTGTTAATTGTATGTATTTTGGTAATGCTTGAATGACTGCTGTACAGACACAGGAAAAGCAATTCCTTCTCCTGCAATGCAGAGATGGAGCCCAAGGCTCTGCTTCCAGCAGGTCAGTGGCAGAAGGAAGAACAGACCCTGCTTCTCAGTCCCTAATCCTTGCACCCATACCCAACGGAGTCCTATTCCTGTTCCCATCCTTCTACCTCTCCCCTATGTTTCCAGCTAGACTTTTATTTTTGCCAACTTTCAGGCACAACTTTCTCTCTGCTCAGATCACCTCTGTTTCCGCTCTGAAAACAGGTGGACAAAAATTATTTTATCCCAGATGAGCTAAACATGTTTGTGGTTCAGTGAGCTCCTTAAGAGAAAAGCAAAAAGATATGAAGTTCTAGCCATTAAGCTCTAATAATCTCACTAATGCTTAAACCAGTAGCTGATAAGGGCAGCTGCAGAGCATAGCCTGGTTCAAAAGAAATTCTGTAGATTGGTGTGCTCTCAAACAGGAAGGATAGGATGTGTCCTTCAGTAACCAGATCCTAGTCTCATCAGTTATCAAATCTGGAAGAAGAAATGGGAATTTGGCTGAAGGATTACATAGAAAAGAATAGTCCAAATAGGAAGTGACAGCACTAAAGAGACAAAACCACAATTCAATCCAGTAAGCAAAGGAAGGAGAGAACATTGATTTAAAGGTATTGGTAATAAGAGGATAACCAGGAAAAGAACATCTTACCAGGAAAAGGGTATCTTACTGAAGAGATGAGAAACCTAACAGTTGATACCAAAATGGAGGTTGAAACATTTAATACACTTTTATAGATGTTAACCAGTTGTCACTAAAAGACAACCATTTTGTAAATAACCTGTTCAGATGCTTGGTACAAAGGTAGCGATGCAAAATAAAGCAAGAGGGCATAGCATATGCTCCTTACAGCACTTCCCTAGGATCTGAACTGGTGTAAGAAACACTTAACTTCCCCAACAGCATGTCCTGCAGCACGGTTAGTGTTTCACCAACCCATGATACCTCCTGGTGGATTTTGACATGGTAAAGGCTCTGGTCATCTTCAACACTTTTCTAATATAGTGGTAAATTACCTGTGTGAATGGTCTAATTATGCTGCCTTAAAATGGACAATGCAAAACAAAAGTTGGTGACATTGTTCTCAGTATTACGTATAAATCCATTACACATGATTTTAATTATTTAACTGCATAAGTGTAGAGTTGTTCATTTTTCTTTTTAGCACCATCCAGAGTGGATGCTTCAGGTTTCCAGATGCTGATCAGGTGCAAACCATTACTGATTGGGTTGGATACCTGGTCTCTGAGGAAGACCTGAGCAATCTAGGATTTTTCTCCAATAGTAGATTTGCATTTCAGTACTGTAAATGGTCTTTGGAAGTAATTCATGTGAGCTAAGAATTCATTTTGGTATATCAGTGTTTCCAAATCAGCTTTGAGTTTCCTACTTGTCTTTGCATTCTGAAATGTCCATTCACAAGCCAAAATTGCATGCAAATATTTTTCAGTCTGTTTTATCACTAATCTGTGCTCTTATCTCATCCTGTTGAAGTTGGAAATGAACCATTTGGGCAGTCATTGAGGTTAGAGAGCAAACACTTATTCCACAAATAAACCTGTAGAGAAGTCTAGATTGGTGATGTCGAGTCTGGATGCTAGCTGTCCTCTCAGCTTAATGCCCTTATATTTAGCGAAATGAGAACATGGTGAATATTTTAAACTTAATGCATGTGCACAGGTAGGTATTGTCTCTTCAGTACAGCCATCCAGTCACAAGGAGCAGATCCTTCTTCTTGATGGTGTTCAGAAGCTATTGCAGCTTTGCACCTAAACATCTTCTTAACCACGCTTAGAGTTCCTGCTGTAGGGTTTGAGGAAAGGTTTCTCTTACTTCAGACCCAAATGATGACAAACAAGCCTCCTGCTGTCCTTCCCTCTCACTTTTGAAAAATTTACTTTGCTAACATGTTGGGAAATCATCATTAGAGGCCTCTGCTTTCCCTGATAGAAGATATTCTTCAAGCTACCTGCAGGTAGCTTCTATCACTGAACTTAGGTGCTAAAGATGTACATATGATGAAACTTTGGGGTATGAAAGTAAGATGAAAACTAAATTAGCCTGAAAATCTGTAAGACACAAGGAGCAAATATAAATTTATATTTTAGTAACTAAAATAATTTCCTGGTAAAAAGCTGCATGCTGTTTGCGTCAGGATGAGTGCAAGCAATGAGGTTCATTTGCACACACTGCATGAAAGGTAGCTGAGATTTATCCTGCAGCCTGAGTCAAGGGAACAAATAATTGAACTAAAAATAGTTTAATAAGTCTGCAAGAGGTAGTCTGCAGTTGCTATGCAGCTGAGTGGCAAGTATAAGTGAGTAGGACATTTTAATATCAACTGCTCTTATATCCTGCAAGGACTACTGAAAATGAATGCAATGGTAGTGCAAGTATCACAGCTTGATGTCCTGTCTTCCTGCAACCCAGTGCTGAGAATCACATATAGGCATAGATAAATCAGTGTAAATACCAACAAAATGATTGTTTTTGACATTTCTCATGTTGTTAGGATAGGCTGTTCTGTGTTTATTCTAGCAAGAACGGACATCAATGTGGTGTGTCCTCAGAAACATGAAACAATACAGAAACGGAGAGATAATGAAGTGGGGAAGTTGCTGTACTTGCATCACAGAGAAGAAAAAAAGGGATAAAGTGAAATGTGTAGAGATAAACAAGCATTTGAGAGAGGACAGTCTGAGATACCAATTAGATAGGAGTCACATACTAGATGAGCAACAAAATTAAGTCTCCAGCAATAAAGAGAATAAATGAAAAGGGACTGAAGAAGGGCGAGTGACAAATGGAAGTGCAAAATGAACCCAGAAAACAAAACAAAGATTGAGTCAGTCAGTGTGGGTGTGTGCGCAGGTGTCTGTGTTTGCAAGCACAAATATAGAACAGGAAGATGCTGATCAAATAAAAAGAACAGATTTAAAATCTGCAAAACATTCTGAAGCTGGAAGCACAAAAAATTATTGAAATAAGAATGTAAGTGGAGAAATCTGTAAATTAAGGATAAATGGGAAAGAATAACAATTGAAAGATTACAACAATTTCAGTGGTTTTCATGAACTCCAGTAACAAAGGAGAAGAGAAGCTCTAAAACCTGAAAAGCTGGAGATTTAGGACAATACTTAAATGAGCTCTTGCCTCAGAGGCATTGAGGGACTGTAGACCTTCCTGGGACAGGGAATGCAACTTAGGGGCACCTTCTGGCCCTCACAGCTCACATGGCTCGGCCATTTCCACTCAGTCTTACTGTGCCAACAGAAGGCTACTGGCAAGATGAACAAGCCAAGTGTCACCAGTTTGGCTTCCGACCTCCTTTCTGGTCACCTTGACTCCCCAAGCTATTATACTGGCATCTGTGGTTGTGCTGTAGGCATTACGCTGGTGGTGTTGGGACATACAAAGACCTTGATTTTTCCATCTGAAGAGTTTTGCCATTAGAAGATTTTGAGTCTCTTGTTTTGTGGATTTGCAGTCAATTGCTTGTGTTTCATGAGCACATCGGAAGCAATTTATGGCATTTCACAGGCACCAGGGAATAGAATACAAGTGTATCCAGAGCTCAGCCTTCTCATTTGGAGTACACTGCAGCAAACCTCTGGGGTGAAACTGAAGTGTCTGTTACAGAAAGGGCATCCTTCAATTCACTTGTAAGGCTGTAGTAAGCCACAAGCCCATATATATCTCCAGTCTGGCAAGTGGTTGGGGTAAATTGAGGAAGACAGCATGGCCCTTCAGGAATAGTCTTCTGCCTGACTGCTGTGTCTGTGATCAGATGACACCACACATCATTGTGAGCTGCTCTGTCTCTCTGGTCCCTTTGTAGACTAGTTGTGTGTAATGCAGCCTGAAAAGGAGACTGTGTCACACTAGAATCTGTGCGAAAAATACAGGAGTAAGCAACTGCACAAACTTCTCTGCTTTCATGAGCACATTATCTTCAGGTTGGATGCCCTGTCAGGAACTGTTCAGTATCAGCTTGGACTAATTCATCTGTTTAGGCTGTTGATACAAGTTAGAGATTGGATCTGCTACATGACTCAACTCTTCAGGAACTGACAGACACAGCAGTTCCCCAACTCCCTGAATAATTTTCAGATGCCTTAGCAGTGTTCAAGCACAATACAAATTGTTACACAGAAGATCTCTTTACAAAACACTGAACTCAACCTCCTCCTAGTCTATTATATATCCTGTCTCCACAGAATACCCTTTGAGAGAGCATAAATCATCCCAGGATGTGCCCATCTTCAATTCAGAGGAGCAGCCTGAACACCTGAATTAACACAACTTGGTTGTCATCTTCCCAGTGCTTTTCACTGTGTCACGTAACTTTAAGCAGAAGGGGAAGTGAACTGTGTCTAGAGAAGGACACATACCTATGTGCAGAAAATGAGGATGCTGCACAGCAGAATGCTCACCTGTTCCCACTTCTGTGCTGCAACTCACCATCACTTTGCTTTTGGCAGCACAACCTTACATAGAGATGTCACTGAAATAATCCAGGCTAAAAATAATTTGCCAAGAGAAATAAGAAATTGCTCTTCCTCAGATCACTTTCAGCAATGTCTTTTCCTAAGAAGAAACTTCTTGATGGGGTTGAGCATTCTTTTAGGGCTGCTTGTTACCAAAGTGAGCCTCCCATGCAACTGTACTCTGAGCAGCCACTGCTCAGTATGCAGTAATCTTATCTGCAAAACCTTTCTGTCACTGCGTGGTTAATTAAGTGACCTTCTGAAGCTCAACAGGATGTGAGAGGATGACTCATCCCCAGTCTCACTAATTTCAGTTCTCAGACTGATCTGGATAAAAACTGCCCTAGTTCCCACAGTACTGGAAAATCAGCATCTTACATCCACCTTGCTCTCTGGGTTTGCTCAGGAAGCTCAGGTTCTGTCAAAGTGAAGCCATTAAGTCTCCTCCCACAGCATGGTTCCTGGCAATGAAGTTGTCCTAGTCAGCCTGCATTCCGCATTGTTACATTCCACCTGTAATTTCAGGGGTTTACGGAGGAGTTTTTTATTTCTGGTCATGAAATGCCCTGAAAGAAAATCTATATCTTGCCTTCCATCCAGAAGATACTGAATTTCAATGGAGAACTGAGTGATTCATGTCATCTCTACTGAGTATAAAACACTGGGGATCTGTCTGACACAATATAATCAAACTGTGGACCATCTGTAAGATGTCCAGAGGGATTTCTTAAGCATTAGATATCCTTTGGCACTGCCATTGCTCAGGTAACTTTGATCATCCTAGCAAGAAATCCCACAGCATTAGGCATATAAACAACTTAGAAGTTGGGTCTCTGTTTCTCTGTGGGTATCAAACATTAGTTTTTCCAGCATTTTCTGATACTCTTATTGTTGTTTGTGGGGTTTGCTGAAAGGACATCCAGAGGAACAAAAAGAGACCGCTCCTCTGCACTAAGTAATACTTTGGTTTAAATACATGCCTACCTAGTAGTGAAAAGTGTAGAACAGGAAGGTAATGAAGTCCTTGCAGCAGTTGGATAATTGTACTTGTCTCAAAAACAAAGCAAAAAATAAGCACATGTGATGAATCGCTCAGTGCAATGAATACAAATAACAGGATATTATGTATTGAAGTTAATAGCAACCAAATGTTAGTGGGATGGCTTGAAAGGAACAAGAGTAGGAATGTCTGATAGAGTTTAGATATTCATCAAACAAATGTGAGTCGTTAGTGGAAAGTGTCACAAAAGAAGAATGGGTGATATCGTGCAAGGTAAAAGTCATCATCAGCCTCTGATTTAGTAGTCATGCAAAGCACCCACTCCCCTGGCAGTTATAAACCAATACATTTTGTCATCTTTCAACACTGCATCCTACAGCCTGTTTTGGTACAACTTGCTCATTTAACAGGCCAGGCTGAATACCATCCACATACAAATGGAGGGTGAGGATTTTAACCTGTGCCAAAAGTGATTAAGGCTACTAGCTCTGGTCACATAATGGCAGAAACATTGGGGAAATGGTATTTACATGGTCATCCTTGCAGTCCTTGCTTTGTCCCTTCTCCACCATCACCTGTCTCTCTGTGCTCTGACTCAGCATTGCCATGTGTGCCCACCTATCCCTCATCTGCAGTGAGGATCTCTTGCACTGGATGACCCACGTTCATGTAGCTCTCCATAGGGGTATCTGCCTTAACAGACCATGTTTTAAGGATCTGTAGAGTTCTCTGTAGAATGGGGGAGGAAAGCTAATAAACATCGGCACTGAGTGGAGCAGAGGGGTTAGGGTTGATAGCAGTCCTGCAGTTGTATTTTAGTGTCCTTATGGGTTGTTTTTTTTTTTTTTGTACCACGCTGGGCACAGACAAACTTCCCCTTGCACCTTGACTTTTGTAGGCTAACTGATAGCTACAAAACACATGGGTCTAGCTAAGTTCACAGGTCCAGCTGAGGTGCAGCACAGCTGGCAGCAGAGAATGGGTGCTGCTCTCTGTGATGTTTTGGGGGTCTGACACTGGGTGTTCTTCCTCTCCCAGAATAAACTGCCTTAGCTTTCCTACCAACACACCTTGTCCTGTTTGCCATTTTATCACCAGACCAGTCCTGGGAAGTCCATTCCAATTCTGATGCTGTTCATGACTGCAAAGGAGCTTTGCCAGGGATTTTCCTGGCAATTTACAAAGCCCAGCAAAAAGCTTTGCTTTTTCATTGTGTGTTGATGAGCACAGCTTTGAAATCCTCCCTAGGTCTAGAGTTTAGATACAGATCCAGAAGTTCAGATGCTTATCTGAACTGACTTTAAATTGACTGTATTACTCACTTTCCTTCCTGCAAGCAATGAAGAGATACACAGGGTGGGTGTGGGGCGCTGGGAAACATGTGACCTGGTAAAAGTTTTCCCAAGGTCAAAAATTATTAGGTTTAACTAGTTCTTATTTTTCACCTCTCACTTCAAACTTTGAGGGAGGGTAGCTGGTGTCAGCCAGATCCTTTCAGACTCCACATCGTGCTGTAACCAAGCAGCCATCCACTTCAATGGTGAGGGATGATAATTGCAGGTCCTAGGCTGCAGACTGACGTCAGCTCTTCAGAGGAGGATGCTGACTGGTTAATGACTATCAGTAGACACTGTTTAGCTTCTGCTCAGAAAAGAAAACTCAAAAATGGCTTTTAGGGTGCAGTCAGCGTCCATTATCTTCTTTCTGATGGTAATTTATAGATGTTTCTCCTTTCATTTGAGAAAAAGAGGCCCTGAGAAGAGTCCACTTCTTAGAGTGGGATTATGTGGCAAAGTGAACGAGGTGACATGTAGGTCTAATTAGTGTCCTTTTCTAGGAGAAAATTAATTTCTGTTGCATGCTTGGCATGATATAGTCCCATACTGATTTCTTGCAGAGCCTCTTTATTTCCTTTAAGTTCTGTTTATAATTCCCTCTATAAAGGTTAGAAAGGTGTGTTCCCCCCTTCATGCTGCTCTTTCACCTTCATTTACGTTTTTTGGAAGGTTGGGCTGCTCAGGCAGGCTGGGGGTGGGAGGTTGTTTCCTTTTTCTTAATAACATGAAGAGATGGAATTGATGTGAGTCCTGTCTCCCTGTGTGTTTCTAAGGTCCTTCTGCTGCAACCTTGTTACTGGGGATATTTGCACATGCAAATTCAGAATTAACTCTTTTTTTTTTTTTTTAATAAATCCCTCTAGCAGAGGAAACAGACCTGTAGGGCATTGCTTGTTCTGGTATTGTACCATTCCTGTATTCCTGCCTTCTTCCCATCACCAAATTCCCTCACAGAGAGGTCATGAAGAAGCCAGCTGAAACAAATCTGACAGTGGGGGTTTGTCTTCATCTCAGTGGGCTGGCTTCTGCCTCTTTGTAGTCTACTTGTGATGCCAGTGAAACACAGAGGACAGAAAATCAAGGAGCATACATCTTTCAAACCTGGGCTATATTTGTCATGATGTAGCTCTGCAGAACTCAGGTATTATACCTAGGGATGAATTTGGTCCATTAACTTTTCCTGAATGGACAGCTTCTAGCAAGATTGTACTTGCTTTGAGATTTTGCTGGGAGAATTAATTTAAATTGGATCCTTGAGAGGGGGGAAGAGATTTTGGAAACCAGAAAAGACCAAAGAAAATAAAGGGCTGAAATAAGAAAGCTAATAAGTGTTATGGAATTGAGCTTTGTTTTCATTATTGTGGTATGCAGTAAAATGAATTTTCCCGCAGTCTTCAAAGCATTCCAGTAATTTGTCTTAATTAGCATGATTTAGGTGGCTGTTTCTAGCCTTTGGAATTTAGCACAAGGTTAATGTACATAAATGTATGATGACATATAGAGAAACTATAATTGTCTTTAAGATGAAGTGTTCCAGCAGCACAGCGTAAGTAAGAAATTGGCTGAGTAGGTGGACTTATGTCTATTGCCAAGACAAAAATATAATACGCTGAAATTCAGGACTGCAGATATGTTATACATAGGAGGTTCAGTAGCAGGCAAGTAGGGATCAAAAGTCCCTCTGAAAAATTTCTGATATATTTGAATGAAGGCTGGTTTATTTTTAAGATTGTGGTTCTTTAAAAACCTAGCTTTTCATACCTAGCAGGGTTATTTTTATCGTAGTGCATTTAATTGCATGGAGCTGGGCAAGCTCAAACTTGCCTTTGAAAGCCAAACTCAATGGTGGGTAATGGAACCCACCATTACCATCTACTCTGAATTTTTTTCTTAAAATCTTATCTTTTCTATACCAGAAAGGTAGTAGTGAGGTATAGGAATGTGTGAGCTTACCTGCCAGGGACTTCCAAGGTCCATACACAGTTTGCTCAAGAGAAGCAAAGAGACAGCTCTTCTGTCTTCCTTTGCAAGTGGCTGGAAAGTCTCCATGGAAACATTTGTTGTTCCACAGCATCAATTCTTTAGAGCATCTTCTTCCTTTATTCTGAACCTTTGCAAGGGAATTTGTGGATGCTGTATGATTTCCTGGTTCCTTGAGCTGAATGGATGGCTGACATGGAAAGGCTGTCCCAAGGAATATATTTAGTGTCTCTGCCCTCTGATAGAGCACCAGTGGTCATTTTTGCCACTTAAGCTCTGCTGCAACTATCTAAGCTGTGGCCAAGAAGTTTTGGCGCAGCATCTCATTTGTATGGATAGAATTCTGTTACACAGATAAAGTGATAATCCCCATTACCAGAAGCTAATTAATTTCATTCTTGAGTTTTCTTTGAGGTATCAACTGGAAAGAAAAGGACCGAGACTGATAGGAAAAAAAATAGGGTGTTAGTTTCTATCAGGTCTTCTTTTGTGAGTCTGCTCTGAAGGAGCACAGCCTCTTTGCAGACTACAGTAAAGCCACATCATGTTCAAAATGCTGAGGTGATGCCTGGGGAGCAGTTAATGCTATTGGGAAACCATACTATGCAATAAAGGAGGAGGTGAGAAGTCAGAGAAACACAGGTGCACCAGGGCTGGATATTTCACTATTACTTTCTCCAGTAATTTTGCTTTGCACAGTGTACATGTATTTGTGAGCGTGACTGTGCATAGATGTCCATATCATTGCATTGTATGTGTAATCATTCTGTACTCAAAAGCTCACGGCTGCTAGAGGTGCAGACTGGTTGCCAAGGACAGAGTTACATTTGTTTAACTCGCTTACAGATGTGACTATGGCTGTCTCACAGGCCAACCAGAAACAATCGCACTGCTCAGAGCACCTCCCCAGCCTGAATAACAGCAGCAAATCCTTTTTTTGCAGGTGACTAGAGGTGTCTCAGGAGGGGTATGCAGAACAATTCTTTGCAGTCTGAATGGGGGAACCCACCATTACCATCTACTCTGATGATTTTTTTTCTTAAAATCTTATCTTTTCTTTACTGCCTTGAATAAAGACTCCAAAGTATATCCTGTAAAGGGTGAAAGAAAGAAGTGTGTTTCCTCTTAAATCCCTGCACCTGCTCCCATAAAAGAGCTGCACGTGGAGATCTATAAAGTGAATACACTGGGCTTGATTTATGCAAATCACTCCCATTATTAATAAAGAACCAAAAGGATGTTGGGGGTGCGGAGCAGTACTGGGAGGAGGTATCCTCAAAGCGCCGGTCCCGGCGCAGACTGTGCAGCCGCTGCAGCGGGTGGTTGATCAGCCATTCTGCATGGCTGCCTGTGGGAGGAGGCAGGCAGGGCTGCAGGGTGGGAATGTCAGCCTGCCAGTGTGCACTAACCTACCTCCTCCAGAGAGGCTGAGAATAACCCGGGTGTGCGCTCCCTGATCTCTCCTTGAGTCTGTAAGCTGTGGCTGAAGAGGAGATTTATTTTCTGTGGGTTTGAAAGTGCAACAGAATACTCATAGGGAGGGTTGGTTTGTGTTTTGAGGCTGCAGCTCCCCTGCTGTATTTCATGTTTACAGTTTATAATACACTGAATCCTTTGGTGCCTTGTTCTCAGCCCTGCAATAGAAATGTCACGAAATCCATTGCAGTGTGTGTCGTCTTATGACTTTTCCAGCCACTTGCTAATGCTTTCAGTAAGGTCTAAATCACAGCTGCCCTGGAGAGTGCTCTCTCTTCAAGCTCTGTCATATGCAGCCATGGGTTTTTCTCCCTCATCCCAAGATACCCTAATGTCAGCTTTTGCCTTGGGTCCCACCAAAGCTAGCACACCCAGCAGCAAGCATTAGCAAGGCAAAGGCATGGTTTTTGGTTAATGCACGTTCCCTGTTCACCCTCTCCAGACCCCTCACGAGCATAACCCCTCAATTGCCTTTTTCTAGGCTGTGGAGTGTCCCAGTCCTTTCAGTTGTTCCTAATCCCCACTGGTTTAAAGAGAAATAAGGAGCATGTGCTGGTTTTGCACATCCCTTTGGATACTTATCTGTTCCTTTGGCTATGCAGATACCTTTCTAAATTTAAAATGCACTGAAAGACTTAGATTAACAATGGGTTTATTCCATCATGTGAGCATGAAATACTGACCCTCTTCCACAAAACAAAAGAGACTCCATCAAAATTAGAGAGTTTTCTGTGTCTAAAAGACAGAGAACTGGAAGGTTCCAGATCTCTCTAGAGAATGACATAATCAAAGAACCAATTATCCTGATGCAGATTTTCTCTACTGCAGTCTGACCATGTTCTACTTTCTTGATTGCCTGCTATTCAAATCTTCATTTGCTCATATTTCTCCCTAGAACAGATTTGTTCAGGATCCAGGCGAGAGGTACCACAGATATGTTGTAAAGAGAAATATGGAACATCTACCTGGGAAAAAGAGTGGAGAAAAAATGCAAGCCATCTCTATTTTTGCTGGTTTATTGCTCTGCCTGAGAGTTTCTTCTCCTGCAGCAGTATGTCATTGGAATAATGAGGCAGCATGTTGCTTAACTGTGTGGTAGCCAGATCAGCAGGGATTTCAGGAGATAAGTAATTCTATTTGGTTTTGTATCCAGGAATGATAATTTACATTCCTTTCCACCTTACAGAGAGAAAAGCAGTCTGGGCTATAATTAGGGTTTTCTTCCTCCCCATCTCCTTTGGTCCTCCATTCCTCTTATTGTCAGGCAATGGTGGCAGCAGCAGCCTTAAAACAGGGAGTCATGACAACTGACTCTTCCTGGAGTAATTTGGGTTGTTATACAAAAAAAAAAAAAAATCCCCAAAACCACAAGTGCCTGAAAAAGCAATTAGATCACAAAACTGTATAAAGCAGGAAAATTACAGCAAAGGGCTGGGAACCACCCACGAATTGGGAGTTTGCTATCTGCATGTTCAACTTCTGGGCTTGGTCTTTCACTTGGAAAAAGTGAGTTGGATTCATTTATGTCATCTAAGGGTCTGACCGTGACTTCATGTTTGCAGATAAATAAATGACCGCACATATAGCTAATTAAGTGCAGGAGGATTGTCTTGCATAAGAGCACGTTAATGGCTTTAGAGCAAATATCCTGTTGAATTTCACAGTGTGAGATCTCAATCAATTAACAGTTTAGAATAGTCCATCCTGAAGCATTATGTCTATGTAGCACCATACATGAGTGCTCAGTGCCTACTTTTATTGCAGGCTTGATTGGATGGATTTGAGCTTCCAATTTAAAAAGTTACCCCTGGCAGTGAAACATTTGACCCAAATCTTAGATTGCAAACAAAAAAAGAGCCACTTTGATTGCGGTAAAGAGTCTTCTGAATTGCTGTGACTGGATTTCTGCTTAGCATGGCAGGGGATGTTTTATTAATCTCCACCCTTACTCTTGTTATATCTCACACCAATAGCAAAACTTTGTATTTATTCCCAACTTTTTGCAGAAGAGTTTCCTATTGTTTGTACATATTGATTAGGTGAATCTCTCTTGAGTCCCACAAGATATGATAGTCATATGGTTTCACCATCTTGCAGGCATTTGTTCTGGTGTTGAGATAAGAAAGTCTGAATCTATCTGTGATTTTCAGGCAACTTCTTTCCAGCTAGGTACCACATCTTCTGTGTCAGCAGAGCATAAGCATCTGTGTGACTTGCATATGCTTACAACCCACATGAATATGGGAAGCCAGGGCTTCACACTTCTGTTCACCTGTTAACCAGTGGGTGATCTAATGTCTCTGTGCAAATCAGTTATTATAGCAAAGTAATTTATTTATTTGAACTATAGTTTAAGTTAATAAGGCTTTGGTTTTGCTCCTGTAGTCCTCATTGTTTTGGTATAGTACTATTTTTCTGTTCAGGGTGAAGGATGTTATGTGGGAGATCCCATATTGAAAAAATCTGTGGTTTTCATAAACATCCGATTTATATTCTACTAAAATCAACCAGAAAAAATATTTCAAGAGCGACTTTGTTTTTTAATAGCTCCAGATGCAAAATGCTCCATGGCTGTATGTCAGGATTGTAAAAAATGAATAGAGCACAGTGAATTAATTTTGCTAATAAGCTTTGCAACCACATGATGCACTTAGGCATCTTCATACAATTAAACCACAGAACTAGGCAAGCAGATCCTGAGTGCCATCCTTTGTCAGAGCATTTCAGGACCCTCCAGAGTGCTATGTCTCCCCCTTCCTTTAATTTCTTTCCATCACAAACAAGAGAAATATACAGATCGGTTGTTTCAACAATTGAAAAATGATGTGTGGTGTTAGTTGCAACAGTATTTTTGTAGCTCTCATTTATTCTGCTATCCAGACAAGAAAGGCAAAGCAGTAGCATTTTATAGAGCAGAGAGCATTTTTACACAGTTCTCTTAAATCTTTTTAGCAGCAGTTGAACAAAATGTTTACACTGTAAACAGAATTTAGTAAACGATCCGCAAGACTTATTATGACAACCTGCCTATCCCTCCTGAACCATTGGATTTCCATCCCGTTCGTTCCTAATATCTGCTGCTGCTGACCCTCTAGCCCATATTTACCCAGTAATAGTACTCTCTCTGCAGCCTTAAAATATTTCCTGTTGATTTACATCCATTTTTCTTCTATTGTCTGTTTTTGGCTGCAGGATTTTCTGGTTTTCTTTTTGTAAAGAGAGAAAAAAAAAAAAGATGGTAACTCTTTCTTTTCATTGCTCGTGACTAAGAACCAGATAACAATGTGAATAAGCCCTGTTCAAATGGCTGTGATCAGACAAAATCATAAGGGATGTGCATGTCTCCCCAGAACTCTCCAGCCAACAGCTAGCAGTTCTGCTGAGCTCATGGAATGTCATTCCTGTACTCTTACTGCTTCTCCTGAACTTGGGTGCTCCAGCTCCTGCTTCCCTCTAGGGTAAATGTGTCTCAGTCCAAGCCAGAACTCACTGCCTACTTAACAGGGTCCAGAGCTCGAGAGACCTGTGAAGTATAGTGATTATTAGGCTGGTATGAAAGGAGAAGAGGGTAGGTAAGCCTGAAGAGCATGCCACTGGCTTACAAAAATCAGGCTCTGACCTCAGGTCCCTCTAAGTGAAGAATTTACATGAACCTACTGCACAGTCAAGCTGTTTTAACAAGAAAAGAAAACTCATTTTTCTTTAGGAAAAAGAAAAAAAAAGAAAAAAGAAAAAAAGCAGCATACAAAGAAACATAAATCTAAGCTCTGTGGAACTAAACCACCACCAGGAACCATCTCTAATGCTAATCTTCCACCAGGGACTTGCATCTGTTACTTCTTTCATTGTGGTTTTCTTCAATAGAGGTCAGCTGTATAGAAGGCTTTGCAGATAGAAAATAGTGATTACCACCACATAAAATAGCAACTCTATTTTTGTAAGCCAGGGAAGTGTGGCTAATTGCAAGCAACTTCCTCCTTCATCATCAACTCTTAAACACTAGACTAGCATTCAGGAAGCCTGGGTTCTTGGTTCAGCCACAGACATCCTGGGTGAATCTGGGGAAGCTAGTAATGAGGAGCCATTGCCCCATGCCTCAGTTTCCAGCTCCACGTAATGGAGCAAGGCAGAGTCCCATTAATGGTTGTGTACAAGGATATTGATTTCCCAGGCAAATACCAGGCAATTCCTTCAACAGTGCAGTCCCCATCAGTCCCATAAAAAAGCCATTTCAGACAAATTTCTCAGGAAAATTCTGCAGCAATACCCTTAGCACTTAGGGTCCCAGTGCACTATCTGTAGGACAGACAGATTTATACCCTCCAAAGAGGTGCCTCCTGAAAAACAACAGAGGAAATAAACCTGCCATTCTGTCCAGTCCTTCTCCTGCCTCTCTACCTGCTGGTTAAGTGGTCAGCTAATTTATTTTGTGTTGCTTTCCATTAGGAGTGGAGGATTGATGTTTGGAAGTATTTTAATGGCACTGTTGACCTTGATAATAAAACTGTCCATTCCAGTTTGTACTGATAATGGCATCTAATACCCCCTGAGTCACAGAGAAGCAGCAGGTCTAATAACACCACTGGTGAGAAGTCCCATGGAAAGATGTTAGTGGAGAGGCCTATTTTCACTTCTGTCTCCCTTCTTATATCAGGCCGATCAGCACTGCATGTGATTTGCCTATCCGTTAGCAGATATTTGGGGCTGTGGTGATGCTCAGAACCACTTCCACGCTCTCTCCTGCAAGTTGCTGGGTGCTCAACACCATATGACATTGACAGCTGCAACTGCTACTAGCTGCTATCTCAGGGCTGCGTGTAATTTGGAGAACAATTTACATAATTCTGAAACCTAAAAATACCCCTGCACAAACAAAATGCATTAATATGTGTTATTCTAACGGACATGGAAATGGCTACTGCTCTGCTTTCCCCGTGCATTTTGAACACCTCTTCTTCATCTGATGGAGCTGACATTTGTGAGAGATATTTAAGGACACAGAGCAAGTGATAATTATCCTCAACATGCATCACAGGCTTTTTGTCAAATGATTAGAGAGGTGCTTTCCAGAATAATTAACTTTCTGAAATGGTTGAGCCCCCTGTCTGCTGCATGTTGACTAAAAGGGATGTGAAATCTAAAGATTAAGGGAGAAGATGGCAGGTTCCCACCCCAGGGCTCACCTGTCCATCCATTTCTTTCCTCAGCCCTGCTGATAATGTTCTCAAGTGTGCAGTGCTGCCCTCCCCACTTTGCTCTGTTAAATAATAGCACTCGCTTTTCACGTCTCCTTGGTGATGTAAGGGGAATATTTGTGACCTTTTTGCTTTCCATGTAACAAGCATCCCTGCAGGTCATGGCAGAACAGATTGTGACAAAACAAGCTTCCCTGTGCTACCAAGTCAGTGCCACAAGCAGGAAATGCTGTGTGGATTGCTGCTTAAATATGTAAGTTAATTACGTTCAGCAGCAATATGAGCATGTATCCCAGAGCAGTTTGCCTGGGGTTGTGGTGACTTTGACAGGTACCCACTGCAATGGTCATGGCACTGGCAGTGATTTTTTTTTTCTGTTCACTGGTGAGATCCAGGAGTGTACTTGCTTGAGGATAGTCTGGCAGGAGGCAGTGCTGAGCTCTGTATAATTTTAGTCTTCTGAGTTTCTTACTGTGAAGTCTAGAGGTCTATGAAAGATATGGCCAAAGCATAGCAGCAAATCACATGAACTCTTGCTCTTTTTAAAAAAATCATCAGAATATATGTACTAGCTCTCCACATAGTTTGTAGGCATTCAGGTATCTTATGCCTAGCAATTCTTGAGGACCAGAAGATATGAGGGAAGTCTCTGGGTCATACTAATAGGATCACTGTACTGAGCTGTAAATGCCAGCTGAAATGATGAATAGGAAAAATGAACCATCCAAAACCAGAGTAAAGATGACTCAGGTATTGCCTTGCTTGCTGAGATAATCTACTTGAGGAAATATAAATGGATTAATCTGATAATAGGAATGACAAAACCCCAGCCACTAAACTCACTGTAAACAGAGATACTTGACCAAAAATCAGGTCCAAGCAGCCATGAACTTGTGTGCTCCAAAGCTGGCTCCAGCCTTCACTGGGCTGAGGCTTTCTCGAGAGGGAAGTATTTGTTGTGATAAGACAGTAATCAACTGATTTGTCAACTGGAAAATGCCTAGACAGCAGCTGCTGAACATTGCAGGGGTGTCCAATTACAGTATTATGGGCTCAATCATCACTATTTCCCCATACATTCACAAAGAAAGTCCTTGGTCTGTATTTTCTTGGCTGGACTGCTAGATTTCCCAGCTAGGCTCATAAAGAAGGTAATTCTGGGTCCAAAACTGCCCAAGGCATGCAGCCATGTAGCTTTAACTTAGTAGAGCTGCACTCATGTCAAAACTGAAAGTGATGCCCCTGCTGTGCTGACAAAACTTTCAGGAATGTGCCCTAATTGTATAACTGATTTCAGTGGAAGTCAAGAGCTCAGAATATTTGTAAAACCATCTGAGCCAAAATTAGGCCAAATGTCCTCTTGTCTCCCTTGGTCTGATTAGGCAGAGCCCAGCAGAACAGGCACTCAGCTCAACATGTTCCCACTAATGTAAAAAACAAAACCAAAAACATCTTGTTGCCATTCAGTGTCCCAGTGACTACTACAATTTCACCCAGGACAAATTGTTTACCTTCTCACAGATGGCAGACTAATATTTTATTGCTAACAGCAAATATTTGGCTTAGGATAAGGGCATATTAATCTTTTTTTTCCTAGGTTCAGCACTCCCTGTCTTTCTTTGCCTTCAGTCTCTTTAGAAGACACTTGGCAAAATCAGAAATTAATTCACCCCAGTGAGAGGACATGCTATTTATGAGTCTGGTGGTGTATAAGGACGACACAACTGAAGATGGTGTCATATTCAGCTCCTCTAGGAAAGATAAGGAGTTTGACTTCTTTTGGATTAATCTGTTTTGCTTTTTATTCTAATCATTTTCATTTCCTGGGTTTCAAATCATAAAAATGTTTTCTCCTTCTATCCTTAGTTGCCTTAGGTAACTCTATTCAAGTCACTGGATTTACACAGATGTCAAAAAACTATGAAAAGCCAATCACGCGTTGTAGTCATTGCCCTTCACGCCCTTGCTTTGTTTGCCACACACTTCTGCCTGTGGTGTGGAAGTTACATTCATTTTGTACCATCTCTGAAAGCCACATCAGTCGAAGTTGCACTTTATTACAAACATTTGTTTTCTTTCCTGCTAGCACAGCCAGGCTGACTCTCATCCCACTTACACTGGTTTTACAGCACATAACGACAATGATCACAATAATCGTTCCTCGTTTACTGGCTTGACATAATACTCAGATCGGTAAAATACCATTGACACAACTATGCTGGTGGCCTGAGAAGTGTTTGACATTGTACATTTAAGATAAAGTCTAATGTGTTTTCCTCTTTTTTTTTTTTCTTTATGAAGACAGAATGGCCTGGGATGAAATAGTCCAAGTCAGCTATTTTTTTCAGTTCTATCCAATTATATATGGACAAACCAAGTTGGTATGTACTAAAAAAAGGGTAAGACCAATAGGTTTCAAACAGTTGTGCTGTGCAGGCACAATTGATCTGTGCATTTGCAGCACAACTGATGTACTGAGGATGGATTGAACCCTGTGTGTGTGTGCAAATTGTTTCTAAAAGCAGTAGTGGACCATCTAAAGCAATAAAGTTGAGGTGTCTGTGTGTACCCTCCACAAGAAATATTGCATGTATTTCTGCTCCTCTTTAGTTTCAGATCAGGCTGCTTGGATGCCACTTTCCCAGCTCTGATAGCAATAAGATTGGATGAATCTGTTGTACAAAGGGAGACTTTAGTCAGGGCAGGCAGTGGTGGGACTAATTGCAAGCCTCTTGGCTAGCCTTTGCTCTCAAAAAAAAAAAAAAAAACCAATTCAAAAGGGTTATGAAAGGAAACCTACAGTGCTATTTTAAAATCCAGAGAAATTAACTGTGGGAATGTGGATGCTTGTCTGGTCTGTGTGCTTTCAACCCCACTTAGAAGAGAACTGGTCCTAGGTGGTTGCTTTGCTGTGCTCATTACAACTCAGTACTCTCCCCAGATATGTGGTATTCACTGAAAGAATAAACAACTGTCATTCCAAGCTTGTCAAAATTTCCTATGCAGAGTAAAACTGCACTTTTTCCAAGGTGCTTTTTCTATGACTAAAAGTTATATCTCTAATCAGGAGTAAATACATCTGAGGAAAAGGGGAATGTCAGAATCTGATTTTGCCTTGGTAGGAAATGATTTCATGGCTTTCTCATATGTTGTCTAAATGTACAGACAATTTTTCCCTCCCATTTCCTCCCCTAGAAATGAATAAGTAGGCTAGGAACTATATATACAAATGAAAAAGTTTTCTCTAAGCACATAGACTGTTATAAACAACATTGGGTTTTCTAGTGAATGGGTGAGGACTGCAATGCACTGAAGACCATTCAAGAAGAATAACATATGCTCAGAATGTCTTCTTGAAAACTGCATTCCTCCTTAATCCTCCCTATTAGAATTCTCCTGCATCGAAAACCATCTATGAATCAAGAAAACAAGGCAACATTTGGCTCAGTCCTGCAGACTCTCCACATCCCCAGCTGTCACATCAGTGAGCAGCTAGCTCAGTCGATGTGAAGGGGAGAAGGATATTGCCCAGCCGTCAGGTGGTTATTCCAGGCAATATGGGCTTTAGGCTCAATGTGCCAAGCACTTGAACATGCAATTAACTCACAGCTTTTCCTTAAGTCCAACTTCAGTGCTGAAGAGCACTGCTGAGTAAGAGTTGACATGTGTTGTAAATTAAGAATGTGACAGAGTGAAGCATTTCTGCTCAATCCCATGACACTGAGATTAATAGGAGGTCAGCCAGTGATTCCCCTGGGAGGTGAACTGGGTTCCTTGGGCTGAAGTCAGAAAGTATAATAGGCTCATTGGGTGGACAATGATGTTTTGCAAAGAGATGTAGAGATGGTAGGGTTTGATAGGGAGCCTCAAACAAAGAACTCATAAAGAATGAGGACAAATGCACATTTTTCATGAGCTCTAACAAAAGTCTATTGAATAGTTTGTTCAATTTCGTTGTATTTTGATTATTTCCATTGTCCTTTGTTTCCTGTATGTGGTTGTGATGCATCCAGAAAAAAATCACGAACATTTGCATTGAGAGTCATCCAGAATTTCCATTTAAAATGATCCACTTTGTTACAGTAATTAGTCTTGTAAGTGGAACAAAGCACACAACATTGACAATAGTTGGTAGTGATCACTTCACTTCCTAATCAGGCTGCTCCTTCAAGCATTCTAATTCATTTTACTAATGATTATAGGGCAGATGCTGCACAGATTTGCACCTCTAGGAACTCTAGTGAAATACAGAAGCAGAAAATCTTGCCCAGTATGCCTAATCCTGAAGTATCCTGAGTAATTTGAAGATCAAATAGTTATAAATAAAAGACTTTCCTTTCAGAGGTTTATTGATTTCAGATTTGAATTCATTAACTTATATCAATTGCTGTGAAGTAGGTATATCTGCTGGGAGAGGGATGTTTGGTGCTGAGCCTCTCTCAGGACTGCAGTGACAATCCCTGAAGGTGGTGATGGTTTCCACCTACTTCCTTTGAGTTCTTCATTAGAACAAGTCACCTCCTAGTTTGTTCTGCACCTTTAAATCAAAGCACCCACTCACCTCAGAGAGAGAAAACTTAGCTTCCTTGAGAAGAATGATAACAAGGAGAGGCTGGTGAGGGGCTTGCACTGTTAATCCTGTGGCAGAAATACCTATATTTGATATCAAAATATAGGTCTAGTTATATCAACATAATCCTCTACAATTAAAATCCCAACTGAGCACTAATATTTTCCACCTTCTATGATTCAAAGCCAGTTCAGCTAGACCCTTTAGTGTGCTATTTTCCCACCTTGTTCTAGGGATGCATCACACAGATTTTGGCTACTGTTTGCCTTTTGTGAAAGGGTGAAATAATCAATGTAGGTAGAACAAGTTGGTATCTGTAAGCAATCACACGCATATATAGGCATATTCAGGTGCTGCTGGGAACATTAGGGGATGCCTTTTCTCCATGCCCTTGGGAAGACACTTTTGGCTTCTTCACTAAACAATTGAGATATCTGCAGTAAGCTTGCATCTGGATGGACTTGGTATAGGAATAGTGACTTTGGCTAGTTTTTACTCTGAGTGAAAACTATCAGCTGAATCAGTGTACTGGATAGACTGCTGCATTGCTTTGCTGTGCTCCTTCCCTTTCCACTGGTTTGTGTGTCTGTGTATTGTTTAGCTGCCTGGAGTGGTTTTTGGAAAGTACACACAAAGGGATAGGGGGAGTAAATCCAAAAAAGTTGCTATTTCATCAAATAAAAAATTAATTTCAGATCATCAGGCTTGAAAAAGGCAGAACATTTCAAAACACTGATTTCTTTCACGAAGTCTGTGGGATGCTATCAGTAAAAGAGCCTTTATCCTCTGAAAGCTCAACTGCTTCATGATTAGGCCAAGCAAGTTTCTGGGTTGACTCGTAGTGGTGCAGAACCTCTAACACTCAGCTGAGCAGTTCTGGTCACAAATTTATACTGACTGGTTCAATCACATTTGGGAGGCAGAAAAAAGTTGTTTGAAACTCACTTTGTCTCTTGGACTTTGTGCCTAAAAAACATAAGCAGCCTGAATTGTAACAGCAGACTTCATGACCAAAATATTTTCTCTTTGTAACCCCTTAGGACTTTTTTACTGCTGTCTATTTCCCCTTCCATGATTATAATCCTATTTGCGGTGCCATATCTTCATTTGGAAGAGCTGTGTAAAAGTAAACATAAGTTTGAGGGGAAAATGTATGGAGACACAATTTTCTTGTCATATGCTTGGAGTAGATTCCCATCAACAGAAAATAAAGCTCAAGGAGGACAAATGCAGACAGGAGTACCATACACAGAGTTCCTTTACTCTGAGTTGCTCTTAAATTCCACCTCCAATTCTACTCTGCTGGGATGGATTTGGAGTTGCCGTATGTATGGCGCGTTCATCTGTCCTCCCCACCAGTCTCTCTGTCACCAAGAGGATAAATGCTTATTTGTGCAATAGGGTACTTATTTATGCATCCATCAGTAGTTGCAAAATACATGTTACTGGGAACACAAAATATATTGTATATGTTACCAGAGGGTTAAGACCCTTTGCTTGTTAAGATGCCTCTGAGTGGAAGAATCAGTTCCCTGCCAAACTCATCCTAGAGGCTTTGAAAAGAAAAACAGGACAGATTTCCTGCAGTCACCATTCAGGCCTGCCCCTTGCTGCAGCTAGCAGCAAGGGGATTCAGCCCTCCCTGCGTGTAAAGCAGAGCTGCCCTTGGTGCAATGCCTGGAGTTGACCAAGGAATTTAGCCCAGCAGTGTGGAGTTTAACGTTTCCTTCTGCTCACCGGTTCTGCAGAAAGGCAAAAGCTGCAAGATCTTGATGAGACTGAAATATTAATTCTCTGTTATTGCATCAAGTTTGACTAACAAGCCGCATGAATAAATCTGCAGTCTTAGTTTCTGCCAGCGCTAAGTTTCTATGGCAACAACAACCTATCTCATCTTTAGAAATTTCATTAGCAAGGGAGGGAAATGAAACACAAAAAAAAATCCCACCCAAATAAAAAAAGATTGGTCAAATTAAGAGCAGCATCTCCCCCCTCCATATCCTTTTTTGGGAAAAGTGTGCTTAGATTTTTTTCTCATTTCTAAAGATGTTTTGTAAAATTCACATCATTGTCTTAGACAACAAAAACAACCAAAAAAAAAAAAAAAAAACCCACCCCAAAACCAGAAAATGCTTTTGTACATTCAAATTGGAAAGGGGGAGATCATAAACATGCAGACTGGAGATGCAATGGAGGGGTGAACATGGCTGTTGCAGTGCACTCAGCATTCAGATGAGCCACTTTGCATATCCACACAGAGATCAGTGCTTTCTCCTTTCCCAACATTTGGACATGGGAAAGGGAGCTGGGAGTGGGAGACCTTTTGCTGTGATCACAGTGGAGGTGCCTGGCAGAATAAACTCTATGGGAGGAAGGGGCGATGTTTGGGGAGTTATAAAGGAACTTTATCCATTTGTGTACGCGTGTGCTTCTGCTTACAGCACCTCAGCGTTCGATATTCCTGGCGTGGGAATTGAGTTTGTTGGGTTTAGAAAGCGTGGCTGTGCTTTCTCCTCCTCTCACCTTGGGCTGCCCTGTACCCTTGTGACAAATAAAATAAATGCAATTTAAAAAGTCAATTGAATCAAATGGTTTTAGGGGGAAAAAAAATCCAAACCAAAACAAAAAAACAACCCATATGCTCTCATAAAAAAGGAGGAAGCGATGCACAGCCTGTGTTGTGTACAATAGGTTGGTGCTTACATTGTCCCACCACCCTCTCCTCTGAGTGGTTTTGATACCATCTTTAAGCAATAGAGGGGGAGCTATAGGGTTGTTGCACTCCTCAAGGTGGGGGATTTTGGCTTTGGCCCCACTTAAGAGGTTAAAAAGTGTTAGCCTTAATACAGCAAGCATCAGGGTCTCAGCTTTTGCCTGGGAACCTCTTTGTGCCACAGTGCAGGGAGACAGAGAGCCCCCAGCCCTGCATGTAGCACAGGAGAGGTGCTGGTCCCTGTCTTGTCTGATTCCCTGTCCTGAGTCTGCAGAGGCAGCACCACAGCCGTGCTGGAGAGGACAGGGATGGGAAGAGTCAGCAGAGAGGGCACAAGCAAAGTGGGGCAAAGGAGTCTCGGCTGGGAACTTAAGGCATGATTTTAGGGCAGGGAGGACATGTTTTCATCCAGTGCTTGTTCTTCCCGATTGCCCCGAGTTAACGCTGCAATTGGAACAAAATGCTCTGTTACAGCCGGTACCACTATAAAGCAAATAGCAGCTAGAGAAGCCTTTTATGAACCCTTTCTGTTGACTCACGAATACACAAGTACACCAGATTCACTGGGAAAAAACCCATATAAATGATATGAAACAATGGTTAAAAGAGTGTTCTGCTTCTTATGTCATTTTTATCTGCAACCAAATGCCAGCTAGGAAGCCCCTAGAGACTGTATTATTTCAGAAATACTGACTGTAAAGCCTTTTTCCACCTCAGTTTTACAGTCAGCGTTTCTGCTGACATCAATGAAGCAATCTCCCAGTTATGTCAGTGTAAGTGGATGGAGAAACATACCTGCCACTAACAAACATCCACGCTCAGATTATTTTCCTCACTTTGCCTAGAAATGGCCAATCAAGACATTTACAATCACAATTCATTCCGCACTCCCTAGTGAGCTGTATAATTCATCCAGTCAGAGACAGTATCACAAAACATAGCTAACATATCAAATCACAACATGAATTTTGTGTAGTGAATTACAACTATTCACAAAGGCTGTTAGTGAACAATCTCCAGCCCAATTTCATTATTCATGGAAGAAATTTATAAGCAATTCTGAATAACAAATAAATCTGAGAATTTTGTGAACCCTCCAGAACCAATTCAGGAGCTGGGAAGGGAAGCAATATTTGTGGAATAAATTGTTTTCTGCAGAATTGGTTGGTTAGTTCTTTCCAGCACACCCTTGGGGGCTACTGGCCTGGTACTTAAAAATCAACTAATGCATATTCCAATAAATGGAATAGCAGTATTTATTCAGCTGTATTGGTGAAGAATGCAAAGTGATGGAGGTAAACCAATTCTTTGCTCAGAACTTGCCCACCAGTAGAGAGATGAGTTCTGGGGAAAGGCACTAGCATTTTCTTTTTTATTTGTCTCCTAGTTGTTCTGGATGATTTATGTTTTCTCCTGTCCATAACAAAATCCAAGTAGCTTTGAACAAAATGCCTGGATTCTAGTTTTTGTCATACCTATAAATTCTCGCACCCTTTTTCCCCTCTCCTGAGAGTCTGCAGGAAGGCACTCAGCACTGGAAGCTCCTGGTAGGTGTATTTGCTACCGGGGAAAGAGCAGTGGGGTTGTGCACATTGTTCCTCCATATTTCTGGCTGTCAGCCTGGCCTTAGCATTGATTGTGTTGCATGGATGAGAAGGTGGTTTCAGCATATGTGCTCAGACTGGGGATCTGTCCTGATCATCTGCCAAATGAACAAGTGCTGCATGTCATGTTAAAGCATGATTTCACTGGGCACCATTGCATATTCCTGTCTGTAGAGCTCCAAAACTCAAGCTCCTTAGCATAGACGTGGTAGTTTATCATCACCACCACTGGAGCCTGGTCTGCAAAGTGGACTTGAAGCCACCCTTGCCTGATAGTGTCGATTAATGTACTCTCATAGCTGCAAACAGGATTTGGATCTAAGCCAAAAGCTGAACTTTGGGTTCTCAGACAAATTTCCCAGAAGGAAGTAGGCATTGAAAGTGCATTATTTGTCCAGCCAAACTCTAACATACTAAACTGAGAATATCCCCTTGTTTGGTAACAATACTCATTGCTATTTGCACTGAACAGAAGCTGCTGGTGAAAAACTGTTGGTGTTGCACCATTTGAATGTTCAGAATGTGTTATTTGATAAGCCTTTCTAAGAGAACTTATGTATAACTCTATTGAAAATAAGAAGGCTTTCATGGCCGTAGCTACAGTGTTAGACTAAAGAACAGAGAAACACTATATTGCAATATATTCTGGTCAAACCATTCCAGCTCTGAAAGGGATGCAGTGGGTGGTTTTAGTTCTAGATTTTTATTGAGCAGCCATATCCCCTTTGTACCCTTGATTCATCCTTGTTACGTGATTCATACTAATTGCATTTGTTAGTATTGTTTCAGATACTGTACAAAATGTTCAAAGAGAGCTGGCTGGGGAGCTGGAGTGGCTGGTATCCTTAATGCAGGACGACTGGTGCCTCTTTTCTCTTGGTGCCATAAGACAGAATCCTAGCGCTATTTTAATGTTGCTTGTCACTACACAAGTTTCCTGTGCCCACCAACGAGAAAAACATTAGCAGCAGTTAGATAACTTGGATCAGCTGCACTCAGGGTCTTGGATCCACCCTACGTTTCACCACCCAAAGAGCCACACAGTGCAAGGATATCATATGAATAATGAGGATGTTTCCCATTAGGGAAAGTGCTTTTCATTGTCATTGCAGACACTCTCCTATTGTCTGCATGTCCACCAGGCATTTTGCAAAATTCTCTTCTCAAGACCAGTCTTGTATTCACATGGTTACCATAAAACCAGTCGCTCTTGCACCAGCTTTCTGGGGAGAAGCTCGTGTTGTAGAATTTCTATGCATTCTTCAAGGGTCTAATGCTCACATTGGTGACCCTGTTTGAACACCCTTCTGTGGAAATAGGCTGAGACTTCAGGTGGACAAAAAAAAAAAACAAACCAAGACAACAAAAAACACAAAACAAAACCAAACCCAAAGCAGGTAATTTCACATGGTTTCACATCTTCTTTTACAAACCAGTTTTTAACATATCAGTAAAGAAGCTGTTTTATGGGCTTTTGCTATTAAGGTTGAGTTACAACATGGCAGTTTCTCTTAGTGACACTATTTCACTGTGCAGCTCTTAGCCAAAACATCTTCTCTTCTTCCTTGTCTATAGACCTTTGCTTGTGTCCTTTCTCTATTCCATATGTTCACTTCACTTGGCCATATGTGTTTGCAGGGTTCAGCATCCCTAATCGACATTTCCACAGCCTGCTTTTTGTTGTGATTATGTATTTGAGACCCAGTTAAGAACAGTTTCTGTGTACTAAATACAGTATAATGGTGAGAAATACTGTGTCTCAAAGGCTCTGTAGGCTAAATAGACCAGACATGCAGATTGAGGGAAAGGATGTATGATCCCCACTTCACAGCCGAGAAATGGAGTCACTGAATGAAAAGGTGACATGATCAAGAGATTTAACTGAGCTCTGAACAGTATTAAACTAAGCACAGTTTATAATTCTCTTTAAAACATTATAAAGCAACTAGGAAAAAAAAATAGAAGTAAATTACAATGTATAGATGCTGTGAGATAAATCTTGCCCTTGGTTACTTCATTCCCTCCCCTCCTCCATACATTTCAAATATCATTCAGGAGCAAGCTTCTATTATTAGGCAAAACCCTCTCTGATACTTCAGAAGGCAGTTTCCCTCCTTTCTGTAAGAAAAGAGGGAATATGATGGTAAGAACCTAATTATGAGCACTCTCAAAAAAACCTGGACTAGCTGATTTGCACTTAGCCCCTTTGACGAAAAGCAACTGAACAGTATACTTGAGCTGTAATTATTATTATCAGTCACTCTTCACCGTGACAACAAATAATTATTTTTAAAAAGCATGAAAACAGAATTAACCCCTTCCTCATACATTATCTCTCTAAAGTGGCACAGTCAGTTCTTGCAGTTCAGAATACCAGTTGTGGAGCTGCTACTTTTGATTGTTTTTTTCTCCCATTAAAATACTCTGGACTGAACTGGGATTGTGGTTTTTGGCAGTGAGGAGTGATTTGCAGTCCTTTAGTTCCTGCAGGTTAGCTTAGCAAAGTCCAGGTCTCAGGAGGAGGTTGCTTGGGTGGTTATTTTTTTAACAATCAGGCCTTTTTTGGATACTTCAGAAATGGGTGCCAAATTCTGGTGAGACTCTTGGTGTCAGAGTGAAATGAGTCATTGAAATTTTGACCCATAACTGTGTTTCAAGCATCAGCCAGGCCACGTCTTGGATTCACCCAGTCTCACGTTAGATAAGAGCTGTGGCAGTGACAACAGGAGCTTGGTTCCTTTGGGCTTTCTGTAGGGCCAGAGATCCAGCTTTGCTCCACCACCAGCCCAGGACTGCAGTTACATCCTCTACCTCGTGAGCCTGAGTCCTGTCCTGACCTGCAATATCCACTCTGATTTTCTTCTTGTCCCTCAGCCTGGAAAGGTCACTGTCCCTCAATGGATGGAGCCCGGGCAGGTGTTTCTTGCTGTCCTGGAGTATTGATCCAGCTGTAGGACAGTAAAAACACAAGAGGGTGGAAGGAAAAGACAAATGTAGGAGACCACTCACACCTGGTATGTGACACTTGTTTTCATAGGCAGCGAGAAACAGTGGAGTGTGAATGCTAAAAAATGGTGCTGGACACTGTGGTTTAATTTACTGCTTTGTTTGTACATCTGTTCATGTTTTAAGACAGGCATAGATTTAGCTGGATGGTAGGGGGGGCTGTAGCCCCTCTTTTAGGACTTCTCACTGCTGTGTTCAGCTCTAACTCATCCCCTTCAAGGTTGTGCCTCCCAGCAGCCCTGTTACTCTGTGGTAAGCGAGGTGTATTTCAGCCCTGTTAACCCAGAGTTAACCATAACAGTATTTCTTTAGAAGCAAAAGCAAATATGCAGGATCAGAAGCACATATTTCTTTCAGCCGATACGATCTCACAACCTCTGATACAAGGGAAAAATCTACAGAGGCCATTTGAACAGAGAAGGCAATTGAGCATGGAGGAATCAGGTGCCTCATCTGCACCCCTCCAGCCAGGCAACTAGAAAGCTGGGAACCCTGGTCCCCTCATCTTCCTCAGTGCCAGGACCAACCCTCCTGAGACAGCAGTGCAGCCTGGCAGGTATCCCTGCTCACCAGCTGTGGCTGGGTGCTGGTATGAAGCATTGCCCTCAGTAATGCACTGGGAGCGTGGGGATGCTGCAGCTGAACCTCCCGAGAGGGCACAGAGTATGGCAGCCAGGGAAAAGAATACAACGATCAATAAGCACACGATTTTTAATCAGTTCAGTGTGTGGCCAGCATCTGTAGGAAATCTGTTTGCAATCGTTCCTTATTAAAGACAAATGACAAGCTGTTTTTCAGGCATAAACCTCTGCCTTTCTTCTCTAGAATGCCAAGACAATTATTTGTGGCATTATTATTCTTTTTCCCTTGTTTTCTTTCCTTTTCTCAAAGGGTTCTCCCACACACATGGAAACTCCCCATTTCCAACGCATTTACAGTGGCATGAGTGTTGCACTATTAAATAACAACAAGCTCAAACACAAGGAGGAGAGGAGAGCCTCCCCACTGCTCAGTAATACTTTGATTCAACCCAAAGTGAAAGAAGAAAAGGCAGGGAAATTTGCAGTTTCAAAGCAGAGCCATCTGTCGTTATCTTGCCCCATTTCCTTGAGTGTTATGTCAAAGTGCACTGCCCATCCATAGGGTTTCCCAGGCACCACACACGGTGCAAGGTACTGAGAAGAGAACACTGGAAGCGACACATTTAGCACCAAAAGATGAGCCAGAAAGAGCAAAATGGACATTTCCTTTTCTGAAGGGATTGCTGTGAGGCTGGCTTTAAATATTTCTCAGAAGTAGCAGACTTGCTTGCCCCATTGGTAAGTGCGTAAGCTAGATCTGTGTCAACAGTCTACCTTCTGTGGAGACCCTGAGCACTGGGATCTGTTAATTCAGCTTGCATTTGCTAGCAGCTCGCTGAAGGATCCCCACAGTGATTAGGAAATTCCTCCTGTTCGCTGTTCTCTATTCAAATTCTTTGTGAAAATCTGCAAATCCAGAAAGTTAAATGCCAAAAAAGGACCAGGTCGTCCCCCTCAGTCCCCAAAACCTATCTCAGGCAAGGCATGGGTCCTGTTATGTCAGTGCTGATCAGACTGTACCAAGGCTTTAGCATGCTGGCTCAGGAGGTGGACAGAAGGACCTTCACATCTCTGGTTTTCACACTTTATATCTTTGCCAATCTCTACAGAAGCTCTCTCCCTCCTAAGAGGATTGATTTTAAAGTACATGATTCCTAGGGAAATTATTTAGAAATCTGCATGAGCTGGGACATACTGGCCTCTTGAAAGCTCAGGAGAGATCTGTTATGGCCAGCTTTGGTGGTGTCCTTTTGGGTAGTGACAGTGATAATGGCATCGGTGGAAACTTCCCCTCTAAACCACTGTTGCAGGAGGGTCCATATGGAGCTGCAATCCTTTGTGCTCCAGTCTTCTCACTATTTTTTCCTTGGAGAGTTTTCTAAAACAAAATAAAAGTGTCCTTGGTCCCATACCAGGGAATGGGCTACTGCTAGTCACCAAGACCTTCATGACAATGAGCGCGGAACACTGGAGAAGGCATTAAGAGGGTAGCACATAAAAGGCAATTCTTGCAGCTCTGAGACAGACTGTTCACAACTATCAAGCAAAGGCCAGATTCTGGTCTTTCGACCTAGGAGGAGAAAAAAATTTCACTAAAGCTCCTTTTATATAGGCACTGATAGAGTTAAAAGCAAATCCCTACCACCCTGTCCTAAATTACACTGTTGGCACTCACCTGAGCTGCACTGGCCACTATAATTGGACAGAACAAGAGCTTTGCCCAGGAACAAACACTTGTTTTCTTAATTTACCTTCCTGGTGGGTGCTTGAGAGGCTATTGTTGGAGCTGAATAGAGCCATCAGACCTGGCCCTAGAAGAAACAATCTAAGTAATCACACCTGGCTTTGCAGAGTAAATTTGAGACTGAAATGAAGCATGATTACACGAGTAATTGAGAAATGGGCAGATAGACTTTTGATAGGAAATATTACTTTTCTCTTTTTAAATATGAGAAAGACACATCATCTCAATTGGATTATACTTGTGTCCTAAGAACCTTGCATACATAATCATGCTACAGCCATGACCGATTCATTCTGTCTCCAGCTATTTCTTTTTAGTTTTGGGTTTTCTGATTTTGGTAATTGTTCCTTTTGTTTTACTTCGTTTGCCATCAATAGTCTGGAGACTGTTTCATAACTACTAGTGATTTCTCAGTATGTAGAGTGGTGATGTATCCATATAGAGACACACATTCACAGCAACCAGCAAACACTGATCTTCTGCAAAGTAGTGCATAAGGGAAGACCAGCCAGAGTGTCGGGTAACCATCTCTAATTTAGTTTCTAACAAAAGTGTCCAGGAGAAATGAGGTTTTCTGGGGGAGTACTAGCAACATTATCCTAACTTTATAGAAGGATACCCTCTCTTTGGCATGTGAATGGTTCTATTACATTTTTAAGAGGTGAAACCTGCACATAGACCTCTGAGGGGCAAAAGGCTTGGGGAGTGCTAGTGGGGCAGGACTGATGTGAACCAACCTCCCAGATACCCGTGAGTGATACACGTCAGCAAGGCTTGCTCAAATATGAGTGTTCTTGTAGACATTTCAGACAGGCTGCTGAAAGCAGGCAACAGCCTTTTCTTGCCTGTGCAGTCTCTTTCCCACTCCTGATACATCCTCACCCACCCACACAGGGCAGGGAATGTAAATCAAAAAATTGAAGCGGTGCGACAGGTCTGTATCTCCAAGGTTAGTGTTTTTAGTTTGAACAGTGCTATAAACAAAGTCTGAGATTAAAGACAGATAGAGTAACTGCATCATTCACTTCCTGCCTTCTTTTTACCTCTAGATGTTCATTTAAACATGTATAGAGAGTGTATGCACACAGGAAGACAAAAACTTTTAACTTATAATATGCTGATAGCAAGAATTGTCAGCATTGCTCAGAAAAGGTACAGAACTGCTACACCTGAGATCACAGTCATGAGCTGTGAAAGCAACCTTCAAATAGTGGGACATGAACAACCAAGTAAAATAAAGCAGATGGATGGAGGGATAGACACACAGATAAATAGATAAACAAAGGTCTGTGTCTCCAGATGCAGCTAGGCAATTGACTCTCAAAGAAACCAAAAGGAGTGATTCAAATTAATACCTTGAGGATCTAAGTTTATATCAGTATAAAGAACTGGCATGAATTCCTCCCCCTATTAAAAATAATAAGGTCCAGGTCCCTCCTGGAGCCACCATTTCATTCACCATTCTGAGATGCATATCTCAGTACTTGCTGGGCATTATAGGCTTTTCCAGAATTGATTGGCATTGACCATCTGGGCCAGATTTTCAAAGGAATTTTTTCTCCTTTGAGACCGGGAGCAGATTGCATGTCACACTGCTCCTGGAGGGCATTGGGATGGTTTGAAAATCTGGCCACAAGTGACACAAGAGAAGCAGCTGGTTGCTGAGCACTTGGAAAAGTGATTCTAAGGCCTTGCATTTGGGGGTGCATGCAATTAACGTAATCTTTTGATTTGAGTTTTTTTTCCAAACATAGCTGTCACCACAGAGAACTACCTTCATTGTATTAAGGTTTTGGTACCAATGCCTGCATGCCTAACTCTCTGTCTGTCCAGCCACCAGCCTACTCTCTGATTACAGTGTGAGGGTCTTGCAAGATGACCCTCTACTCTCATTTCTCATCTTCGTCCCAGTGAAAACAATAGGACTAATTGCAAGAAAAGCCTTTGAACTAAGTGATTTCACCCATTTACAAATCAGGGAACCTATGGGTATCTCAGATGAAAGCCTAACCCCAAATAAATTTGATTGTTTCTTTCCACAGATTGCTGGTTTACAGAGAAGGAGGAACATTTTCATATAGAAAGAAAGTAGGAGAAGGTTGTTGGGGGTGGGAGGGCAAAGGCAAGCTAGGCACAGAACAGACCAGCTATTTTTCCTCTTTTATTTCAAAAATCCCTGCCAATATGCTAGCTGTGCCATCTGGCACCCGTGATAAATTTGACTATGTGTAATTGCAAGCTGCAGTGAATTTTAGAGAGGCTGGAAATTTCTCTGTCTAGGTTCTTATGTAGCCATTATCACTGTAATCGTTGAATACAGGAAAGCAAAATTTTCTTTTTCAATACTCTCCTGGAATGAAAAGCTCTTCAGTCACTTACTTTTTCACTTCAGTTTGTTTCATTTGAACAGCAAAGCAAAGGTGATGTTAGTTCCCTCCCCATCCTCCATGAATATTTCATGTAATTTAAAAACTATAATTTTAGAGAGGCAGAGAACATAAAATTAATCTATTTCTAAACAAATTCCCCACCATAGATTTGTAAATGAGGGAAGAACTTTAAACTTTTAATTTTCATTTCAACTTTGCTCTGTTTCTTTTGCTTCATGTTTTCTTTACACATTTTATTTTGAGCTGTGAACATCCATCACTCAGTTTCACTCTTATTTCTAACTATTTAAGCTACTTTTTGCTTTTCATGTATTATTTTTACATTTCTGGAGTATGAAACTTTCTTTTGTCAGTAAAGTAAAGCCGAAGCAGAGAACAAGTGTTCAAAGGAGGCCTTGCCAAATCCTTTTCCGTATGTATGGTTGCTGCTATTTTTTCCTTACTATAATTTACATTTACCCACACAAAAGATAAAGACTTTATTAATCGTTAGGTCAGGTGAAGTAGGCAGATGGGATAGGGATAGGGATAGAATTTAGGGATTCCTGCACCCTAGAGAAGAGCTGGAGCCCACCAAGCTCTTGCACACTCTACAGGTACCTGGGGATGCTTTAATTCGCACTGTTTGGCCATGACCCCGATTGGATCATCCACCAGCTCTGTGCACTTAAAGCACACTGCGATCATGTCATGCCTGTCCTCATCCCAACACACCTCTCTGCACTGGAGTTAAGTGGATAGTGGTGAACATATTAGTTCTGCATCACCTGCCAGTCTCTGCCATGCCAGAAAAATTATCACTGAACTGGCTCTGGATGCCTTCCAGGTCCTGTGAGCAAAAGGGCAGGACACCAGGGAGACTGTGGCATCCCAGGACACAACACACCAGCAAACCAGGGCATCCTGCTTTATGAGCAACAAGAAAGATTTGCACTGCTCCACTGACCCCTTTCCCTTGCAATTCCCTCCCCAGATTACAGAAGCACGGGAAGGTGGGGGTGCTTCCATGTCACACAGTCCCTTTGCTTCTTTCTGCTTGTGAAACAAAACTGTGGTCTCAGTCCTGTGAGTGCATTTGCTCACGTGTTGCCGCTGACCTCGGCGTAATGTGGTAACATGTGTGTGACTCCTGGGCTGGAGCGTAAGCAGGTACCACAGCAGCTGAAACAGAGAAAATTCAACCTGAATATGCAGCGACATATCCGTGAGTGACATGAAGAGCATTTGGGGCAGAAGCTGTGTGCAGACTGTCTAAAGTAACAGTGGGAAAAGAACAAGTAAATGCACGTAGTGCAAACAATAAGATATCCAGGGAGGAGGGACACGATAGCAACAGCTCTATAACCGTCTGGCTGCAACTATGCCAGAAGTGCTATCACACCAGCAAATCACAACCAGCCTTTCACCTCTGCCTGCCAAGTGCTCATCTGGTTGCTCTACAGCTTATTTCAAGGAAGGGAGCTGAGATACTTTAAATAGTAGATGACTGCTAGCTTAATTTGTTTTGATTGAAGGTCATTAAGGAGTGACCACACCAGAAGCTCAGCCACAGCCAAAGGGCAGTGAGGACCTGGTGGCAGATGGTGGGGACACTTTCCAGCCTTCACAGTTGGTGGCAGAAGAAGACCTGTGTCAACAGTGTCAGTCCCAATTGCTCAGAAAGGTGGTTCAGATCCAGGGCTGCATTTATTCAGACTCTTCCCTTAATATCTTAATGGGTCAACTCTTCTCTGTTTCTCAGTGTTAATACACAGAGAAACAAACAGCCAACATCCTGCTATCAGATAATTTGTGTGCTGAAGAGAGGAAAAAACCTGAGGAGGAAGGGCTTATTTTCCAGGGAAGCAAAGGCTGTGTTGTGAGCCCTGGAGAAGGGGAAGGAGGTATTAAGCCAAACTGAGTGTGCCAGGCAGGGTACCAGCAACCGTCAGCCTGGAGTTAAGGAAATAGCAGCTTTGCATGTGCACACACCTCTTTGGACTTTGATCCTGGTGCTGCAACCAACTGTGCACGATAGCACGGCTTGGTAATGCTACAGCAACTGCTGCGTTCAGGTGTGAGCACCAGCTTCTTCCAAAAGTCCAAAGAAGAAAGTGTGATAATTGTGTGTGGCTAACCACAAACGAACACGTGAGGTCCACAGCTGTATCTGGCTGCTCATGCAAAAGCCTGTGGACATGAGCAATGCAGGAAGCACCCAGGTCCTTAGCTGCAGTTGTGGAAGCCTATGTTTGAAGTGCAAGCATATTCCCTGTTTCTGAATTCTCACAGCAAACTCTTACCCTTGGGGAACACACTCAGAAATCATCACACAACCTCCACAGGGAAAAAGTCAGTATCTAGTTCAAACAATGTCACTGTCTCCTCACTGATAAAACAGACACAGAAGTCAGGACTGGTTTAACAACCTCCTTTCTCAGAAGTTCCCAACCATCAAATTTCAAGGGTTGCTCCTTTGATCTTGGAAGCACTAGAAAGATGTTTTTCTTTTCTTTTCTTTTTTTTTTAAATTTTAATTTCACTAGCATGCCGTGGCACAATACCTCACCCCGTGTAGCTCAGAAGACTTCTGTTACCCTGGATTGGTTTTGTTTCTAGCTAGTCTCTAATTATTCCAGTCTTGCAGAAGGGGGAAGGAAAAGGGAGGATGGGAATGTTGTCAGTTTGAGCATCTCGCTAAGTGAAAATGAGAAAGCTAAGAGGGAAAAAGAAATTGGTACAGTTTATAATCATTTTTGTTCTTCAATCACACAGGAAATAAATTGCTGTAGAAAAAAACCAAAGGGTCTTTGAACATCCAAAGCAGAAGAGAGCCAATAAAGGCACTGCATTTCTTTGAAAAGTAGCCCCTTTTCCTCAGCCCATTTCCACTCCTCCTCATTAGTTCAGATAACTCTCCTAATGCTAATTCATTAGGCTCTTCCAGGATTGTTTCCCTTCAAACAGCTGCTGAGAAAATAGAAATAATCTCCTTGTCGCTGATTGAGCCCATGATTGCGACTGCCAACAATACATCTCCTGCCGGCACCATGGGGAGGTGCCAGGTCTCAGCCCTGGGTGGCTGTTTGATGTGCAGGAGAACAGAGGGAATGAGGGCAGGAAACCGATTTGGGCTAAGTTTTATGGCTTGCATTTATTTCATACATAATTGGCAGCTGTGATTTAAGGGGGAATCCATCTTTGAAAGCAAAGAACAGTCTCTTCTGACAGTACTGGGAATGGTTTCTTAGGGGGTGACGTTTAAATGGATCTTAGACAGTGGGGATTTTTTCCCTTTCTTTTCTTGTCTTTCACCAGCACCTCACAGCTGCAGTAACTGTGGGTATCATTTTGCTGCCTGGGAGATTGCTATTTCCAGTGGCTATTTCTCCATCCCTTGGTGTCCCTCTTACCCTGGGAGGCTCTAGTCCCAGGCAGGCAGCTCATCTGCAGGCAGGGTGAAGTTAGCCGGTGTTTTGCATCCACCTTCAAACTGAGGACCTCAGTTAACACAAATACAGGGAAGACTGAGGATAAAAACTGCCACTTTTTAATCCTTTTTCTTTCTCCTCTTTCCAAAGACCTGAAAGCAGACTCAAAAAGCCTTTCCTGTAACCCAGCACACAGCAGTGAGGGTGATCTGAGCTGCAGTGGGTTTCTTACCTCATATGGCTGCAGTGTATTTTATGAGAAGAAAAGGGGTAGGGAAAACCATACAGCAACTTCATTTTCTAGCAGTCTGTTGCTGGTCTGACAGAAAGCCCTCAATCCTAGAAGCAACATGGAAGCAATTAGGTGATGTATTGTATAGGACATAGGCGATGATGCGACTTATGGGATCCAGCCATGGTTTTCCTCAGCGTCAGAGTCCAGCTGTCAGTCAGGTTCTGCGAGCCTCAGCTTCCCCATCTGTGAAAAAAAACCCCAAAACAAAACAAAAACCAAAAACCAGAAGAATACACAATGCTGTGCATTAGCAGCAGTATAGATAAGGTCCTTTGAACATGTAAGGTGGTGCATAAGATCCTTCATGCTCATGGATTTCCTTTTATGTCTTCTGGGTCCTCCACCACAGAGCCCTCTACCCAGCATTGCTCAGGGCTGGGTAACACGGGCAGCTTAGGAGAAGAGACTACAGTCCTTGTTCTCGAGGGGGGGTGGGAATAATTTCTCTGCAACCATTTTTCACTTTTCTACCCTATCTTCTTGCCTCCTTCATGATGACCTCATCCGAATCCAAGCAACATGTGAGGACCTTGTGGTTGTGTAAATGCCAAGAGCTTTTTATTCTACATTTGCCAGCCTTTCACAGGTTTTCTGGTGCATCAGTGCATTTTGTGAAGCTTTTTCCAGCTCCTTTCTGTCTGTTGCAGAACAGAAGACAAATTATCAAGGATTCAAAATAGCACAAAAGGTGTCACTTGATATTAATTAGTCAGACAGATATTTCATTGTGATCCCACATATCTTCTGCCTATTTAAGGAAGCAGAAACACACATGTTCATTTTCACAAGTTTTTTCAGACACATACCAAATAACACAATGACCAGAGGATCCAAGCACTTGAATATCTTCCTTCCTTTCACTCCACCATCCATTCATCCCCATCTCCCCAAAAAGATAAAAATAGCCCAACATGTGAGCTGCAATTTGATGCGAGGTTTCCAGCAGCTATGGGGAAGTGTGGAAAGCAGCCGGGTAGCCTAGCAACAGGGTGCAGCTATTTCAGGCTGGTCCAGACAAAAAGCAGAGGAGCATTGATTTTCCTTGGGGTGGGGGCAGTAGCAGGATGGGGGAGAGTTCTCCCTCTGTGCTCAAAGAGCAGGCTGTACCCAGAGTTGTGGTTGCACATATACCTCTATCCTGCTGCTGGTTGTTCTATGCAACAGAGGGACTTGCAGCTTATCTGGATGAATGCTGCATGCTGATGTACCACTTGCATGAGTGGGTTGGAAAGCAAAACCTGAAAGGTGTTAGGACCAGGGAGAAGAGAGTTACACCTAGAGAAAAATGCCTTTGTTGTCAGAGCATCTTATAATGGTCCCTATACACTCTGTGTTAGCAGGACAATTTGTCTCTAATCACATCCCTCACACACACAGAGCAAAGATTCACATGATGACTAGAAGAAATCTTCTGCAATTTATGGTCTCAGCCTGCATCCTGGCAACCCATGAGGCTTTTGCTGGAAGCTTCAGCGGTGCTTTGTCAAGCCCTTGCATCGCATCCTGACAGGGCTGCCCTTTCAAAGTGACTGCGTGGCAACTATTCACTGCCCCTTAAATCACACCTAGCCCTTCTTTCAAATGATCTGCTCTTCAAGCCTGCAACAGAGGGAGCATTGCCTACCACCTCAGCCTGGGCAACAGATGAAGGCTGGAGCCTTTCCTCTGACACTGGCTGGTGGTTGACCTTGAGTCAGCTCTTTGGTCTCACCAGGTTTCAGTTTTGCCATTTGTGAAGGAGGAACAATGATATTTACCTCCTTCCATGAGGCATTCTGCAAGCTAGACATGAAAAACATCTATAAAAATGCAAAGCATGACTATGATTTATTTAACAGCTTTGCCACCCCAGTCCTCAGCCTTTTCATTACCAAGATTGACAACTGAGCTGAATGCAGAAGTAGACAACATGTGTGTTTCCTGAAATGAGCCTGAGCTCCCCCTCACAGGGAGTGCACAGGCTGGTTCCGAGGCAGCAGGAAAGGAGGACTTGGCTGGAAAGGAGGTTTGGCATGGTAACAAGGGATGCCCGGGTTCAAATGAGGCACCTTTGTCCCAGGGTGTAATTCTGCATGCAAAGGGGCAGTGGCTGGCATTAAGAGACACACTGGCACAGCTCATCCTTTGCCAGGCACAACCCAGCACAAACCACAATACAAATCTGCTTTAGGAAGGAGGGAGGAACATGGACAGAGCGGCAGCATGAGTGCAACAAAACACGACATGGCACAGGATTTAAAACCAAGGTGAGGGACCCCTTTTTTAGGCAGATTGGGCAATTTATCATTTTTGCTGTCAATTAAAATAGCCTGCTGAGGGGAAGACTTTGCTGTCAGGATCAATAAAGGGCCTTCCCTTTCCATCCTTACTGTGATCAGTTTTGCTCTAATCTAAATGCAAATCTATTACCAGCCCATAAATGAAAGTCTCAAATAAAAGGAGCAAGAGAAGTCCATGGACAATCTACAGGTGACTGATTCCCTAATGCCAACACTATTAATAACGCCCCACATCAGCCAGTGTACTTTGGAGCTGAATCCTAGTGAACAGAGTGAGAAGTCTTTTAAATGATCTATACACTCCTCACCAGGGACTCCCTTGCATTGATCTGTAAAGATGGGCATTTCATTTCCATAATTTGTCTTGGATAGGTTTCTCTCTGAGTTCTCTAGATGTGTTTGCAGTCAGCTCTCATCTGTATTTCAAAATGATTTTCAGCCCAGACAGGAAAATTTGTAAAAGGCATATATGTGTGTGCATGTGTTTTGTGAGTTACTTTAGCCAAAATCTTTCAATGCAGGCTGCTACTTTAAAGGTCAGCATTAAATTACACCAGGTTAAATTCCTTTTCTTCAATTAACTATTAATATAGAAGACCAGGCTGTCATGGACACATGACATTCCCCAAGACAACATAGGGGATACCGCTGAGTGATATGAGCTTCCATTCCCATGGAGATCTCAGCACTCATCTTCATGTCTCTTTTCTCCCCTTCCTTTCCAACTCCTCCTCTCTGCTACTGTTGAATAAAACTGATCCATGCAAATGACAAGTCCTCTGCCCTTCTCTTGAGAGCAGCCCTGACTCTCTCTGAAAAAGCAAACTCACCTCTTCTGACCTGTGGAATGCCTTCACATATTTCATAAGAAAAGTCCAAAAAGCACTGGAGCAGACAACTCTGCGGTTTGTTTCACCCTGATTTAACAGCAGATTTTAGGTCTGAAATGTCATCGAGTTATGCACATAATGATAAAACTAGGTCCCAAGGCAGCAAAGCATTTAAGCATGCACTTTAATCTAAGCATATGAGTAATCTCACTGACTGTGTATGGAGACAGAGTTTTAGTGGGAAACATGATCATGTTCTTTGCCCAGCTGGGGAGTTAGTAGCCCAAAATGTTAATGTGTAAACAAATCAAGAAAGTGCATGCATAACTCATCAGCTTTAAGCCTGGGGAAATTACTTCAGTGCAGATGCCATTGCAGCACCCATATGAGCACTTTGCTCCTGCCAATGGGTCTAAAAGTTGCTCAAAATCCAGGTGCTTTTTCTTTTACTCTTTATACTAACATCAACACACTGATGTCCAAAGTGATCTCCTCTGCACTGCCCTTGTACTTGCTGGCCATTTGATTCTGCTGCAGCAGACCCCGAAGTCTTAAGTAAAACTGATGTTTCATTTCCAGGGGACAGAGACTAAAATGCATTGCCGTAGTTTGCTTTTTCCATATTTATTGCTTTAGCAATCTGTCTGGCAAGTCTCTGCTGGGCTGGTGTTAATGAAGTTTTTGGAGCCTTTTTGCCTCATTCCTCTCCCAAAAAGGGGACCAGAATAGCATGATGAATCTTATCCAGCAGATCAAATGGCATGGAGGGGATTTTTCTGACCCTTTCTACATCAGCAGTGTCACCTGCAGCTGGGAGAAACCCCACTGGTTTCTTTATCACAGCTCCTTCACTGAAGAGCTACACCGTGTTTTGATGCTGCCTCACCTACAGCATCCCCAAGCTCCATGGAGACACCTGCTCTCATCCTGATATCACCCACAACCAACGCTAATGTGCAGGGAGCTAAACTGGAGGGTTTTAACATTTCCACTCCCGGCCTCCGTCATTCCAGATTTGCTCTCTGGCTTTGTTTCCTAAGCCCTTGTTTAGCAGCATTGCTTCTCCTTCCTTCAGTCACAGCCCTTCAGTCACTCGCCCGATAAAGCTGCCCCGAGACCCATGGTCTGCTCAGCTCTCCGACACACAGATTAGCCAACAGCTACAAATAAAGGCACCAGCTTTGCTTTTCTGGAAGGGATTAGTGTGCTTCCAGAAGAACATCAAATCCACAAGCCATTCCCTTTGTTCTGTTCCACTTCATACACATGTGTTTTTGTTGAGCCTTATAAAAAAGAAATGGGAAAAAAAAAAGGGGGGTGGAGGGGGGAGGAGGGAGAGAGAGGGAGAAAGAGAGGCAGATTGCTTCACTATTGCCTGGCATTATCTCTCCTCGACTTTATGGGGGGTGGAGGAGAGGCAGCAGTGTCAAAGCAACAGCAGATTCTCTGGACGGTGCAGCCGCTCCCCATGCTGTGAGTCAGATGTTAATAATTATTTAGCAGTTGAGTGTGCAGAGAGAGAGAGGGGGGGAAAATTGAATTTACATGCATCACTACAGTGGCCTTTAAAAGTCTTTGCATGAAAAATGCATGACTGCCCATGCATTATTTATTCAGCAATGAATAGAATTTCCCAAAGATCAGACTTGGGGGTCAAGACTGACAAATTTGGCAGAATTAAGCATCGTGTCTATCAGCCCAGTAGCAGATAAGAAGGGGAACGGTGCTTCAACATGTAAGGCATTGCTGCTTTGTTGCATAAATCTGGCTTTAGAAGGATGTGCAGGGTTTACCCCAACCAGCACTTCCTTGCCAGACTGTGTTTAGCAGAAGAGTCTTGTTTTTCCATTCATTGTGGATTCAGTTTGGGTTTACTCCCTCTTTCCACAATGAAAAGCCTTTTAACTCTAAGTATCTGTGGCAGAATCTGGTTGTTTTGATCCACGAAGCACCATTTGTTTCAGGTTTCCTTGTGTTTACTCTGTCATCAGCAAGGCAGCTTGAATACAACCTTGAGGCTCTCAGATGACAAATGCCCCCCAAATTCTCTCCATCTCTCTCTTTTTGCCTTTCCAATTGTAATTCTTGTTTGAAAATAATTTTGTGCAGTCTCTAGTCCAGCTGCCTTCAGAATACCAATGAAGTATATCTGAGACAGCAACTTTATTTTCACTAGCTGGCCTGATCCAGTATTAGGCAGTATGCAGACCCTACCAAATATGTGTTGCCCTCACTATATGCACAGGCAAGCATTCATCACTCTTGGCACACCAGTCCCCTGCACACCAAACTTCTAAGCAAAATCATTGCTGCCTGACAGTGCATCGCAACGGGGGGAAGAGCTGAAGCGTGGAGCAGGGGGACAGCTCTGCGTGCAGAGCACCCAGCTCCAAACTCCAGTCCAGCATTACCAAACCTTGTTAGCTAATGAATGGTGAAACATCTGGTTACTCTGTGGGTTCTCATTCTGGAAAGATAAATCAGAAATGCTTGGAGTTCTCTCTTTGTCATAACTAGAAAGCCATGCAGACAGGCACACATGTTTTTGCACAGTTTTGCAGCTTATTAAAAAGGAGCACATTTAACTTGTGTGAGGGTCTCCTTACAGAGTCATTTGTTAACTCATTTGCCTTTGAGCTCTGCTGGGGAGACCCTTGACAGGAGAGGTGAGCTACAGATTTTGCAGTCTAATGAACACCTGCCCATCGCTTAGTGATGGGAGATTCGCAATCACTGTCTTTTCCTTGCATGTGTCGAGTTTTGAGTTAGAAGTGCCCTTCTGTTACAGCTGCTCCATGGAGACTGCCTCAGCAGGACCCCACTGAACAGAGCAGACAAACCCAGGCCACCCCAGCAAGACCTAATGGAGACAAATGACCTGGGGTGTGAGGAGGGAGAGGGGTATGGAAGGGGATGAACTGGATGGAAATCATCACCATTTCCACGGCAAGAGCTGAGCAGGGCAGACAAGCAAAAAAGGCAGGTGGGGAGAGAAATGGGGACAAGGCAATTTGGGGGAAGGAAAGGCAACTGGTGCAAAGCGCTACAGAGTGCAGGCTGGAAGAGTGCAGCCAAGCCCCTTCCTGCTTTGGCTCTCTCCTGTCACATGCAAGCTTTCCTGACTGCACACACTTTCCTCTATGGAGGGCTCGGAAATGCCGCTTGGAGCAAATAGATGCTGCTGCTCTACAGGACGTCTGTCTCCTGTGGGGACAGAGGGCTTGGGGGACAGACATATCATGGGAAGGGACAGATTGTCTCCTACCACTGTGTCTCATTCTTTGTGCAGAGGGGTCCATAGCATGAGCCCCAGTTCTGCACTCAGAAAGGAAATGAAAAATAAGGTTGTGTGAAGCAGGCACCATCCCTGCACACACTAAGGAAACCACAGAGTTTGTCAGCTTGGTACAGTGTTATTCCTGTATGAGGTCAGTTAAGATTTTTCCCCACCACAATCCCTCTCACAAGTGCCATAAGTGCATAATACACATCCTACAAGTACAGAAGCATCTCAGGAGCAATCTACTCTGGAGCTTGCTTGAAAATTGCTGTTTGCTGTAATGGTACCCAAGGGAGCACTGCTCTCTAATATTTGTTTAAAGCAGACTGGTAAAAGTAAAGTCATGCCCTTACTCACTTTCTGAATGCAGGCTGTTGCCCACAACATTGGGCAAAATTGAATTGCTGAAAGAATAGAAAAAAATTGCTCTGCTCTGGAGTGAGACATCCTAATAGAATCAAAACATACTGGTAGAGGGGTGAAGCCTATGTAGGAGGCAAATAATATCTACAGTTGGCATTTGGTATGACGCTTATAGCAAGGTTGCCTGCCTAAACATGAGCTCGGTTTTGTCTTGTTTTGTTGCCTGGTTAGGATTTTGCTTGTTTTTGAAACAGATACATGGTCTTATGTGCACCTCAGGAGAGGTAATAAGCATCTGCAGTGGCAGTGGCCAAAGCCAAGATGAGCAGAGGCACTTTTGGAGTCTCAAGCTCTAAATGCCTTTAGGAAACAGTCCAGTGGGAAAGCACTGTCAAGGTGATATCACTTGACATGCACGGACTTCTATAATGAAGCCAGTGGGAGAAGGAGGACTGCCTGAGAAAAGCTAGAGGCACTGACTGTCTTACATATAGTGTTGTGTTTCTAGATGGAATGGTCTTAGTAAGTGGATGGGGTGATGGGACAGCTGTGGCTCCATGATTCACACCTTCCAGTTAAGGGTTAGGGAAGCCTGGGCAGTCCCTACTGCCCTTCACCCACCTCCCAGCTGTATCCAGAAAATAATAATTCCCCATGCCTAAATTATCTCCTTTCACCCTGATGCTGCTACTTTTCCATGTCCATGCTCTGCTTTGTAATAATCAGTTTGGTGCAGGTGACACAACTCATACAAAGAAGCATTTTTTCCTTTCCATTGGAGTTGGTCAGTGTCAGTTTCTCCTTTTGTAGAGCTGCACACTTAGACTGTCTCACTGAGGCCTGATCATGTCTACCCTTGCTGATAAGAAGTGGTGCCTTTCCATACAATGTCCCTCAGTAGCACTCTGGCCCTGCTCTGACTTAATAACAGCAGCAAAACTCAGCCCTGGAAATCACTCATGCAAGGTAATAACCGTGTGTGTATCTTAGCATTAATGTTTGTGAAGTGCTTTGAGATCCCAGCAGGGAAACTGTGTTACAGTGAAATACTAAACTACACAGATCCTTACAACCTTGCAGGCAATCACCAAGTGACCTGAGAGGCTTTTTGTTCTTCTCCAGCCTCTTAGCTTCTCTGTACAAAATATGGTTCACTAAGTACAAGATCATCTGCAGTTCAGTTGTAAGGAATATCTTCATACCACCTCCAGGCAGGAAGAGAGAGCAGGTAATAGAATGTAATGCAGAATCTTTTGTTGCTCGAGCCATATTTATCATTAATTCAGCTACCATTTGTAGATGCAAAGAAAGGACTAGAGTGACTGTCCTTAAAAAATATATTGGTCGAAATAATTCTAGGCATTGTTATTCCTATTGCACACTGTCGTGTTCATTGTTATCGGAATGGCTCTGTGAAATTGCTGTGGATGTATGAGGCTAGTTTCATAATTCACTTTTGACACACATTCTGGGCTGCTGCTTTTACAGTGCACTTTTGCTTCTTGCCTTTAATCATTCGGGTTGTATATTGCTTTCTCTGCATTCTCATCACAACAAGCAATTATCCCATAACAGGTGTATATCTCTCCTGAATTCGGTAATTCTGCCTATTCCAGGACTCATGAATTCTCGATGTGCCTTGATTTATCCTTATGGACTGCAACCATTTTAGAAACATTCTGTCTTGCACCCAGAGCTTACCCTGGGTTCTTTCAGAGTTGCATTTTATTAGGTTATATTGGTTCACAAAATCCTGAAAACCTAACTTTTTTGGAAAGATTTCTTAAAACATTTTGTAATTACTGTAATAATTTCCATATGAAGATCTTCAATTGCACATTACCTCCTTGGAGATGTATAAATATTATTATTCCCACTTTATGGATAGGGAATTTAATTAATGAGGAGGAGAGGTGACATATCTAAGGTCATACTGGAACTATGTTGGAGAGGATAGGATAACATAAAATCAGATATAGCTCTGACCTCCCAAATCTTACTCCATTAATTTGAACACTGAAGAATGCATCCTGCTCATCCAGAGGGCTATGCATTGATGTACTACCACTGGGGCTTTTTTTCTGAGGATCAAAAGGGCTATGAGCCATGTTGAGCTTGGTTGGAGTTCTACACCTTGACTACTCCGAGGCTAGAAAGAAGGAAATGAGTTTTCTTTATTTGAAAGTGTAATTTGTAATATAAAGAAAACTTAGTCATACCAAAAATGTTTCTTTCATCCATTTAGTGAGATGAACATGTTGTGTCTCTGCTGCCCTGGAGATCTCTGGCAATGGAAAGCTGGAGCTACCTGTTCAGGTGGCCTTTTGAACTCTGCATAACTGAGAGCTTGTTTATGTGCCTGCAACCAGAGTGAATTAGTGGACTTTAATTTCAGAGCTATTCCTTTTGTGTCCACCTCTTACTAACCTTTAATTATGCCTTCATGCTCACTCTCGCAGGCTCTGTAATTGACCACAAATTTAGTTGTGTGGCCCAAATCAAAGGCAAAAGCACATAACTGTATTAAGGTCAATTATCTTGTGCTACAGTTCTCCTGCAAAGTGAGCTGCTTCTGGTAAATCATATTATTAAACAGGAGATCATTCAATGCTAAAATTGCTTTAGTTGTGCTTTTTCCTCAAAGTAACACTAGCAGGTCATCAGCATCACAGAGGGTTGCAGTGTTGGAGACAATAAGGCAGCTAAAGCTCATTGCATGCCTGTGATCAGTGTTTGAAATTAATTCAAAAGGAATACTTGATGGTGGACTATGGTTTTATCTGCTTTACAGACGGTTCTTCTGGAGGGTCTAACATCTGAACCTATCAAAGTTTTGCAATATTAATTAAGACATCTAATACCCTGTTGAATTAGTATGCATTTCATAAATGAAAATGGAGCCCTCAAAGTTCAGTTTGTCTAAAGCCAGTTTGAACATCAGTGGCAAAGGATCATAAAAACTAGAGAGGGGAAAAGCCTGTGAGAACATTGAGTCACTCCTCTCTTAATGCAGAATTATTCTTAATGAATAATAGGCTGAACTGTATGCAGAAAAGGTTTTAAAATCCCATTTAAAAAAATAAATTAAAAGTGTTAGGGTGATTTTTGTATGATGCTAACTGGGAAATCAATCTGTACCCTTGTTTTATGTCTAAAAGTATGCCATAGAAATAAAACATCTATATATATGTGGGGAACTGTGTTGGGTAGAGTAATTATGGAACTTCTTGATCTGTGGAAGGCAAATTCTACCTTCTATATAGCAGTACAGATTTCAACAGCTAGCAGGGGATTTCTGAATTGCATGATGTTTTCACAGCTTTCCCAAGGAATAGCCAAATTGAAATAGATCCTTGTATTGAACAAAACAAGCAAACAAACAAAGACCAAAACCTCCAGAGCTGGTGTTTTTCATCCCCAATAAGCTACAATCAGTGAGGAAGTTGTGTACACACTTGACTTTGGGTCATACATACTGGAGCCAGGCAAGAACAGATAGTGTTCCTAGCTGAATTGGGATCACTTACCTGTTTGCACCTATTACAGATATTCTTCATCACTGCCTTCTTTCCACAAAAGCAGCTGTTGTTAGAGTTACAGATGCTTCTGCTGGTTGTTAAAAGCTATTGCTGTGTGTGGCCAAGGAGTGTTGTTTATATATCAGATAGAAGGACCTGTAAGGTACAGATGGATTTCCCATTACACACCCTTTTGCTGTGCTATGAAGTATCACTCAGATTTTTTTTTATACATATCATATATATGAAAAAAATGCACATAGAAAGTGTTGCTGTTTTCATTTAAACAGTCTAATGCAGTGACTTTCAAGAGAGAGATAAGGAAATTGTACCACTGTGTCAAAACTGAACTTGGTAAAGGAATCAGAAAATAATCACAGTTTAAGAGAGAAATGCTTCAAATTCCAGGAATAAAGGGCGAGCAGAAGGTCTATGAATAATCCATTATCTGGAATCTGCAGAGGATTCAATAGGAAAGCCCACGCTGTATTTCCTTTATACTTGCTGGAATTCAATTTCATTTTGTATTCTTCTTTGACGTTAAAATATTGATGTTTACATCACTACCAAACCTAGATGCCAAAACTGGTAATGGGAAGACAGTGGACTGCAGCTAACATGAACATTAGGAGAAAAATAAGTTCTCTTCTAGGAGATTTATGGCTCCCAGATTTTTTGTGGTGTGAGGTGGCTTGCACTGCTTGGGAAAGGAATCTTTTTTACAACTCAGGATGGGAATCAGTTTAGGATTTTAGACCTTCACTAAAATAGCCTGGCACTTTCTTTATCATTTCCTTACAGTCAATGTTTTTGGTTAAGATAGTCCTTGAATCTACAGTGCTAGAAAGTGTCATCTTTCTGTCAGATCTGGAATAATTCAATTTCTGTGTGATACACATCAAACTTCCCAGCCTGCCAAGCGCTGCCAGGAGGCTCAGCACCACCGCAGGCAGGATACAGCCCCTCAGTACCAAAGTGCACCCCAGGCACATCACAGTGCTCTGAGCCTGGACTCGGACTCCAAGGTCTTTCCAGGGGACCCTGTTGCAGTGAGCTCAGCCCAGCAAAAAAGAGATAGTCTGCAAGGACCTGCATCAGCGGGCACACACAGCACCCAGGTTGACACTTCCTAAACCTGAGCAATTATGAAAATAGAGCGAATATAGTTCATCTTATCTTGATTTAGAGCCAGGATTTCCAGACTATCTTGATCACTTGTTCAAAAGGTAAAGTGCCCTTGCTGGTAAAAAAATAAATTTTAGTAATTTTATTTCTAATTTAATCTTTACTGAATTCAGCTTCCAGCAATTTAATGCCTTTGTCTGTTAGAATAAAGAACCCTCTTATATCAAACTTTCTCCCTATGTAGGTACTCACAAACTGTGATTAAATTGTCTCTTAATCTTCTTTCAGTAAGTTTAACTGAAGACCATAATATGAGTTGAATCTTCCAAAAAAGGCCACCTCTTGATAACTGATCTTCCAAAGAATCTTAAAACCACAAAAACAAAGAAAGTGTCCTGGTTCTTCCCTCCTCTTTTTTTCTTCTGGCCTCTATTAAGTAAAAACAAAACAAGTGGCAAGGAATCTGTCTTCTGTCTACTTAGTTGAAGCTCATTTCCAAGGCAGGTTGATGGTACAACAAATCAAAATATTAAAAATCCTCCATGGTGCCAAAGTGCTCTTGGGACTGCATTGAAAATTAATTTTAAATGGAATAAATTCTGAGATACATGGATAGGAGATATCCTCCAAGATATCTTGGTAGAGCTGTTAAATGGTAACTGGCTATCTATTATCACCTTCACAAATTATTATTTCCTTTCCCTATTTATGGCTGGTTTAGGACATTACTATTTCTCTTTCCCAGTGGCAGATGAGCTCCCTGCCAGGCTCTCCCTCTCCTCGCTGCCAGCAATGTTGCTCATGGGCCAGTGGAGAGGAGGGAGCATCTTTCTTGGGGATCGAAGCTCCTCTGAAACCCAAGGAGGAATTCACTGGAGACGTTTCCATTCTGCCCATCTACCCTGGCTGCTCACCCCATTCCCCCCAGTGCCTCCCCATCTCTACGTGGGATTACCTGGGCTGGGGGCCATTCACCTGGCTGCACTGTCACAGGAGGGTCGGCAGTCTCCAGCAAATGCAGGGGCCAGGAATAGAGCTGGAATTACTGTGTAATTCTGAGCTTTGTGATGTGATGGGAGCTAATGCCTGGTAATTTATGTTTCATTTCTTCATATGGTGTCAAGAGCTAGGAGGTGCTTTTTTTCCTTTTCCCCTGTGAAATCTTTGCAAAGCTCTCTCTCTCTTTCTGTTCGCACTGCAAGCAACACCAAGCCATCAAACGCTAGATGTTCCTGCCTCTGTGTAATCCCAGGTTAAATGCACAAGGTGATCTAAGGGTATGTAAACAGCTGTCTCTCTTGATGCAGCAAGAGAGCTTCTATTCCCAAGACAGCTAACAGAGCTCAGCTCCAAAATAATCTAAAACTTGTCAGACGTTTTATTGACACCTTAGAAATAGGGGCATCTACCCAGCAGCCTGCTGACCTGTTCCACTGATAATCAATCCCACATTGCGCTGCTTATAACACTCTACAACACAAGAATCAACACTACAGGGAAGTTGCCAGCCCAGCTGGAGGGCTGTGAGCTCACCATGCATTAATAAGGCTGGCGCAGACATCTTCCTCCCCTGTTAGAAGACTTTTAATTTTTTTTTAACTTTATATTTTAAAAACTATAACCTGAGCCCAGTGAAACACAGGAGATGTTTCAATCAAGAACTTGGGGAAGTCCCTCCACAGTTGCTTTGTGCAGTCACCAATGCTGCGAAACACCACCAGTGACCAAAAAAAAGAGAAACAGAAAATGAGCAATGGTGAGCTAAAGCTTGGATGGCAACTTTGCTTCACCATTTCTTCCACTAACTTTGTCAGTCATTTTGGCAAGGTGTCAAAAGCTACAATGTGAGTGTATATGCAGAGTTGCACCCCCTCTTATGTGTGTGTGTCTATGTGACTTGAACACATTCACTGAGAATCTGCTTCCCTGCGAATCCCTGCACATATCCTCCTGCTTCAGCCATGGGCAGGATCGGAAATAGTATCTGCGTGACAGCCTTGAACAGATGGAAAACACTAGTGTCAATGTCTCAATTATTAAGCTTCTGTGTATTCCCAGTGATTGCTGCCATGCTCTAAAGAGCTAACTACATGCACTAAGCCTTTTACCTACTACAAGCCTTTTACCTAGACTTCCAGGTGTCACTGGGTTTTGAATTCTTAGTTCTGCAGAGCATTACTTAGAGTAGTTGATCCATTGTAGTTACTGGTATTTTCTCCTTGACATCTTAACTTCTTCCTAAATGTCTAATATAAATACATCCCCAAACAAATGTCTCTTGCTCTTCCACTAACATTTTTATTTACTGCCAGAGGGCATGCTATGGGCTGTCACCAAAATAAAACATTAATTGCAAGTAGATGTTTTCAATGCAAAAGCGTTGATGGAAAAAAAAGTGCTTTGGTTGCCACTGGGAGTCCATGGAACTGCCAAGTCTTCAGGTCTTACATCTGTGTAGCCCCAGGTGGCTTTGAGGGGAGACTTCACAGCTGTGCACATACACACACAGAGCAGAGAACATAATCCTATAATCTGGTTATATCTGCTGCTTAGTTGCCAAGGAACTGCCTGCATTATAGCAGTTGCTAGGTCAATGAAACTCTATAGTCTGGTGCATATGCACAAGAAACCCAGAGGATGTCAGTGAAACTCCTCTTGAGTTTGATGTTAGGCATGTGCTTAACTGGGCCTTTTACTGGAAAAACATCTGTAAATATTCAAAAAGTCAAGGAACTACTGCTCTGAATGGCTTAATAATGTTTAGAATAAATTTCAGGAACATGATCATCACATTTGCTTCGATGGGAAACATTGGTTTCGTTTTTTCTTGATGTATGTTTCTGGTTGCCCATTCATCTTATAATTAACAAACCCAGTGGGATAAACCATTGTTTCCAGAAGCTTAGTGTATAGTTCTTGGGACAATGGCCTGGAAACTCAGTACAATACTGTTTATCAGATATTTCCCATACTTTGGCAGCCAAATAAAGATCCCTGGAAAGAGTTGCTGTTGGTGTTCGGTAAAGTTGTTGCCCACTTCTTGGGGTGCTATAAACTCTGAATTACCAAGGCTATGCCTCACTAGGTTGTTAGACCTGGCAGGAGGCTGTTATGGCTCCACTACTCAGCCTCATCTATGAGGATATTGATTATTTATCCCCTAGCTGCCTTAAAACTAAAGCAGTTGAGAAATCAAGAGAGAAAAGCAGCATTCCCAAGAAAATGGCTGAAGTGCACCCAGCTCATGGTTCCTTCACACTGTGATTCTCCTTCAGAAAATAAGTATTTGAATCTGTTATTCTTAGGGGAAGCACTTAATCATGAGCTTAGCTCTGAACAAGCTTAAATGGTTTGCTGGATTTTCTGACTGAGGGGAAAAAGAAGGTGGGAGGAAAGAAAACAGCATAAAGGAGTCCAAAAGGGTAAAAGAGGAAGGAAAAAAAAAAAAAGGCACACAGAAGAAACACAGAGCTGCAAGGAGGAATAAAAGGTTAAGTATTAAATTGGGAGGGGGAAAGGGAGAATTCAGACATAGTTGAAGGAAAATAAGAGCAGCACGTGCCAAAATAACCAAGCCCCCACCAAGTCTGAAAATAAAAATCAAGGACAATATACCCCCCTCTTAAACTTGAGTTAATGTTCTAGTGAGTCAGAATAAATTATTTTACTCTACGGCCCACTTCATGTTTTCCTGATACGCAACCGGAATGATGATTATTATTGTTATTATTATTATTATTATGACAAGTAGTTGGTTTCTGGGTGAGTACTAACAAACCAGATCTATTCTTTTCACTTCTCCTTCATGCTCTGCTTCTGCAAGATGAACATGAATAAAATCAGAGCTCCAGCCCCAGCAGTCACACCCACAGCATCGTGAGGCTGCGAGATGTGGAGCCACCCCACGTATTTGCGGCAGTGGCAGGTGAGGTCCCAAGGCTTTGGTGCCTTTCCGATGCTGCAGTCAGTTAGAGCTGAGCAGCCTCTCTGCTGCTTCTGCCTGTGCCGTTGTTGCTCAGCTAACTCAAGATGGATGTTAAAAATCCCATTTGAGAGGGGGATGTGCTGCAATATGCTGCTATATTCTGGGCTAGAGCTTATGCCGTGCTGCAGAGCAGCAGCGTACGTCATATGTGCAAACCTAAAGTGCATGAACAATAAATAGAATAACAGAGTTCTTGTGCCTTATGTTCAAATACATTTCCAGGGCAGTGTGTGCTGTGGGGTAGTGGAAGTTGCACAGAAGGGATTTTCAGGGCTGTAGCAAGGGAAGAGCAGAGAAGCAGATACTCATCACCTCTGAGGGACAGTAGCTCCTTGCTCTTAGTGGGACCCCAAATTGCCTTAGCAACAGTGTCTTACCTCAGCAAGGTGCACTTCTGGTGGTACACTCAAGAGTATGGAGAGAAGAGATGGCTTTGTCCCTGCTGATTGCAGGCAGGGAAGGAGGGAAAGGGGACGTTTATCCTAGGACAACAAAGGGCCTTTTTATAGTCTTGAATGTATTCTGCTCTATCACATATCTCTCAGCAAGCCTTCACTGCAGGGAACTGCTGAGCTCTAGGACTCAAATCCTCATCCACAGTACACACACCTGCTATTGATGGTTATTACCGTACATCTGTGATGGTAGAAAGAGGTACTAAAGTTAGGAGGAAAAACAAGTTTTCAAATCTTTTTCAGTTTCCTGCCCTGCTGGTTCTTCTCAGTACATTTGGGTTTCCTAGGCTGGCTTCACACTGGGGTCTATCTCCTCAGGCCAGCATGAAATCACAAAAGGCAGCAGCTGTAGTTGCAGAGGTTCAGCCCAGGCTGATTAGCAGATCTCCCCCGTCACCCCAGAGGAGAAGGCAGTTCCTGCAAACTCTGGGTAAAAGCAGACTGGGCTGTGTGACCTGCTGAGGACAAGCTGAACATGGTGAGGGGATGTGCAGACTCCAGGCAGCAGAAAGCAGAGCTTGTTTTGGGAGCTTAGAAACTGAGCAAGCCTCAAGTAAGCAGAGGCACAGGCGTGGGTAGAGGCAGTTCCCTGTAGATAGAAGGTTATATATGATCCTCCAGTTGCTAGGCTGAAGGCTGGGGAATGCAGGTGGTGAGACAGCGAGGGAGCTGAGTGTATTCAGTTATTAGTCAAGGACCCCCGCAGCTCAGCCGGCTGCGGTGCCGCAGGCAGCGATCTGCCTGCAGAAGGGAGGAAGAAGGGGAGCAGAGACATAGCGAGGAGTCCAGGAACGGATGGCACAGTGCAGAGAGTCAGGGACCTTCATTTCTGCATGAACCTTAACCTTCTGGTGCTGTGCATGGTCTAAACACTGAAACACAATTGGGAAAGCAGGAAATAAGTGGGACAAGGAGCTGTCCCCCAAAAGCCCTAGGTCTGCCCAGACTAGCCTCCACTCTCCCATCTCAGAGCACCAGTCAAGGCAGGCAAACTCATGCAAGCTTTTTGCCTGGGGGAAGGAGCAGAGAAGGACAAGGAAAGTGTTCCTCTAAACCTCGCATGAATGTGGCCAAGAATTTAATTACATGCCATCTTTTGCGTCTGTCCCATATCTTGCTCCCTCAGGGGCTTGCTGATTTCTTTCCTCATTGAAACTAATCCCAGTCACCTTGTTTGGATGGTTTAACTGCTTGGCTGGCCTAGATGCCCTATTGCTTCTGCCAAGATACTGCTCCATTCTCAAATTCGTGTTTTATGACAGAAGACTCCTGATGATGCAGATGAATATGCTCAATGAACAAGAGGAACTGGCAAATAAGGAGGACGTACCAACAGAAAATAGAAGTTTCAGGCGGTTGGCAAGGCTAGAGGATTGCCTGTCACTGGATGTCTGTTTTCTCAGCTGACCTATACTGTGAAAATGAAGTTCTCTAGAAGAAAGTCATGTCCAGGGGTGTCTCCTTTCCATTCCTGGGGTTTTGGAGTCATCCTTCCACAGCTGCTGGGAAACAGCACTTGTGAGCATCTGCCAACAGTGACAATCTGCCAATCACAGCATGAGGGGGTGGGTGTGTAATGCCAGGGATATGGGCAAAGATGCACAGTCAGTCTTTGACATGAGAGCAGATCTGGTAGATCTTTGGTGGTATCTCATGGGCTATCCCCAAAGAAGGTTGGATTCCAGCTGCTTTGCTGCTGTTCATTTGAATGCAGGTAACCCAGTGTGGCCCAGAAACACTCATTCCTCACAGGAGCATTGATTTGGTTTTGATCATTCTGCAGTTTATGTCCAGCAATCCTTTGCATTATTGCAAATGTGTTCTTGTTTTGTGTTAAAAAGAGAAAATTCAGAATTGACTAAAGAAAGGAGCCAGTTGGAGAATTTTTCTTTGGGTTCCATTAGTGAGCTCTCTCCAAGCAATGTTTTGGGTTGATGATTAGTTCTCAGCCTGCGTGAAATCTAGTGTACCAGTTAACTTACTGTGTGAAACTGGCTGTCCCTTGCACTACCAGTTTGGTCCTGGCTGTCTCTACATTCACCCCTCTACTCAGTCAATGCACAGTCTTCATTACCATTCTGACTTGGGATTCAGGTTTTGCTGGAACACAAGTAAGCAGAGGCAGAAAACAAAAGTTATATCCATGGGCCAGGGAACATGTATGACCTTTGCATTTGTCACAGCCGCTTAGAGGAGAGGGTGCTATTTGCTTCATAACCATTGCAATATCCTTTACATGTGGTTAATGCATTCCGCCAGCACATGAAAGAATAATTGGATAGCCACTTTTTTAAGCTGTATGTAATCAACCATATCAAGTTTATCACTAAATGTCACAGTTTATCATAATCTAATCACCAGAGAGCAAGAAAAATGAGCATACTTGTCTTTGTCAATAAACAAGTGATTATTCAGACAATAACTAGGTTTATTTTCTTTATTTCCATAAATGTTTGAAGTCTTATGAAGATGCTCTGGAGAAAGGATTATTTATGTTGGCATCCAGACAGTACAGTGATAGAAGGTTTAGAAAAGCTAAAGAAAGATGTTCATTTAGAAATTATTCTAGAAGTCTTAATCATTTTCATTCTACAGAAGGAATTTGGGACATCAGATTATTTACTAGATTAACAATGCACTGCCTGCTCCATCTTGTAGCCTGCAAGCCCAATGCACAATAGCATCACTGGAAAGCCAGTAACAAGGAAAAAGCCAAAATTTCTACTTTAGTTTTTATTTTTAATATAAAACAGCTGTTCTCCTGCCAATTGGCCCTTCTTCCATGTCCCATTTTTGGAAGTTATGTAGTATCAAATGCTGACGTTACCAAAGAAAATCACTCCACTGACAACAGTAAAAACCGTCTTGATCAGCATCAGGGGGGAAAAAAAGCCAAAACAAACAAACAAACAAAAACCCCCTATAAAATACAGCTCTAAGTCTGCAGTATGTTCTAACATGAAGAAAGTTATAGCTTGTCCCCAGGGGGATGACAAACTGCATCTCTGATGCTGAGCAAATCTAACAGCACACGGCACCTGGGCGCCCACGCATGCCAGGAGACAGGTGCGTGCTGTAGTATTTCATACAAACAGATGTCCTCAGCCAATGCACCAAGTTGCCTGAGCCTCTTACGAGAAAATAGAGATGTCAGGAAAGGAAAACAATTTTCTCCATGATCCATTTTCCCTTGCAGCTATTCCTCACACCTCCAGACTTAAAAGTGAACGTCTGATGGACATTCAGGCAGCAGCAGAGGCTCTGGGGTTGCAAGGAGGAAGCGTATGAGGGAGAGCTGGAAAATATTTTGGGGACAAAAATAGCAACACATCAACCTGAGTGAATGATAAGAGATAAGGACTGTTTTTCCTTGCTCAAGTGGAAATACTAGTGACAGCAGTCTAAGGAAGCTTTGCCAAATTTGGCCATCAGAGTCTGATGGGTGGTTGGGTGGCAGTCCTGGTTAATGATTGCTTGATTTACCTGCAGAGAGCTGCCAATTCGAGGGCACATCCTCTCGATATTCTTGGAGACATGAGTGAGATCCCGTGAGACAGGAACTTCTCTGTGTGTTCCTCACCCATCTTGAGTGTCTATTCAGGGTGATAGACTGAAATGTCTCAAGCCGGCAACGTGCGCTTGCAGCCCAGAAGGCCAACTGTACCCTGGGCTGCATCAAGAGAAGTGTGGCCAGCAGGTGGAGGGAGGTGATTCTTACCCTGTACTCCGCTCTCGTGAGGCCCCACCTCGAGTACTGTGTCCAGTTCTGGAGCCCCCAACACAAGAGAGACACAGAGCAGTTAGAACAAGTCCAGAGGAGGCCATGAGGAAGATCCGAGGGCTGGAGCACCTCTGTTGTGAGGACAGGCTGAGAGTTGGGGCTGTTCAGCCTGGAAAAGAGAAGGCTCCGGGGAGGTCTTATAGCGGCCTTCTAGTACCTGAAGGGGCTACAAGAAAGCTGGGGAGGGACTTTTCATAAGGGCAGTTAATGACAGAACAAGGGGAAATGGCTTTAATCTGAAAGAGGGTAGGTTTAGATTAGATATTAGGAAGAAATTCTTCACTCTGAGGGTGGTGAGACACTGGAACAGGTTGCCCAGAGAAGCTGTGGCTGCTCCTCCCTGGAAGTGTTCAAGGCCAGGTTGGATGAGGCTTTGAGCAACCTGATCTAGTGGAAGGTGTCCCTGCTCATGGCAGGGAGGTTGGAACTGGATGATCTTTAAGGTCTGTTCCAACCCAAACTGTTCTATGATTCTATGAAATCCCTGAGCAGGGTCCCAGGAGATCTGGCTTCAAATCTTCCTACTCTCTTCAGAACTACTCTCTCTCCAGCCCCAACCTTTGAAGCCACTGCATCTCTCTAGATGCGCATTCCAGCCTTACTGATGAGGAATAGCCAAAATGCCTTTTCTCTGTCCCTGCTTTGTTTTATTGTATTATGCATCCATGAAGTACCTAGCAACAAAATATCTGGATCTTTTCGGTGCTGCTGTAACATAACAAGAAGGCAGCTCCAGGTATTTTCTCCTAAGGTTTTCTTTAACTTTCTGTGACTCTGGTTTTCCTGGAGGCACTGAGCAAAGGCTTATGCTAGAAAATAAGTAGAGCTGTTATGCCATAAAATAGGGTTAAATGAGAACCGAGTCAAATTGAAATCTGGGTCTTGAGCAGGATTGCCACTTCATTACTTGGGTCTATAGCTGCTGGAGATCTCCTTTGAAAATGTCCTTTAACCCCTTTAAAACATTCATTTTAAAGCTTCTGTTAGTTGACATTTCTGTAATACCTCACTGCAAAATATCTTCTTAACAACTGCTGGCAATTCATGGCATCTTGGTGACCCAGATGCTGCTTTTGTGCAACTGTGGCCTGCAAACAGCAAATGCTCTGGATGATTTTGCATTTCCCACAGCCTCGCTGTTGAGAAGAAGGGAGGGTGAAACAGCAACAGCAGGAGACACCAAACTGGGGACAGGAGGTGGGGGACAGGAAGCAGGGGACAAGCTGGAGAAGACGAGTGGGGGACAGGAGGCACCATTTCTGTGAAGGGAGAGTTGAATTCCAGACTTAATGAGAACTGGGTGGCAAAAGGACCCACGTGGTCCTCTTGTGTCTGCTATCAGAAACTTCGTCAGGGACAGACAAGTGCCCTTGCTGCCTGTCACCCCTGGTACCACCTGCCATGCTGCTGCCAGTGCCCATGCTGCAGAGGACATCACCCCTCCAGCTGCTCAGGGCACCTCAACATCCCTCCAACACCTGGGACAGATGACTGCTTTCTATTCTGCAGTGGTTTTTCCACAGGCTGAGATCTTGGCCAGATACTTTTCTGCTTATTTAACTAAAATGATGCTGATTAGACCAAGAAGGCCAACGAGAGCTCCATCTTGCTCACCCCTCTCCATACCCGTAACAAGAAGCAGAGCCTGCATCATAGGGCATCTCAGCTGGACAGGCAAGACAAAGACCATGAGGATTTTTTTTTTCCTTCCTTCTAATTCCTTCATGCAAAATGAGTTGAATATACATTTGATCTTCCTAGTGAACAATGCCTTTAAAAAAGGCAGACAGTGCTTTCTTCTTACCTTTTTCAATTTCTGTTTACATCTATTTTCTACCACATTTACAGACTACTTCAAAAGCTTTCTTGGAAGTCATACACCCCAGAGTTTGGATGTAGTGGAAACCAAGCAATCAAAAAAAGGGTGGTGAAAACATTTAAGAAAATCACTTGCAGGTTAATAAGATTTCAGATGGTAGAAAAAAGCAATAGCTCAGAGCTGCTGTGTGTGAAACTCTGAATCTATTTATTTATGTTCTCTCACTTCTTATTTTAATGCATCAGGGTTGAATTAGCCTTGTCAGAATTTACAGCCCTTTTGGTCTATCAGGTACGCCAAGTCTTTAATGTCCCAAGTGGTCCTATGATCTGTTAATTACCTTATTGCATGCAAAGCTCTATAGGGCTATTTCTCTATAATAATTCTTTGTCAGGATCAAATTAGTTCTGGGGACCCCTTTCTGTGTGATGTTGAGTGTCCTCAGCTCTGCGTGGGGAGCGTAAGATCCTCCGCTCATCGCAGGACGCAGGCAGCCCTTTGCAGGATGAGACAGTGTGTGAAGTAAATGATCAAAGTGGCCCATTGGATAAATCCATGTTCTCACCACTTAACTATCCTGAAAGTTGCAGGAGAATGGTTTACAATTTTCATTTTGTATTCCAAGCACCGTGCTTAATTTTGACATTCTCTCTTTGTAAGAACAGTTCTGGAGGGCTGAACAGCAGGTAACAGCTGAACTGAGGCTGTAAAACATCATCCTGTTTCCTCCTGATCCAGAGCAATTGTCATAAGCAAGGGGAGGTTTTGAATGAAGGGTATTTCTGTAACGGACGGCCCCATTCAAAGGGAATAGGTGAAAAGGCATCGCAACAAAGAGTTCAGAGAGATTTGAGTTTTCCCCATTTATACAATATCTTTCATCTCTGCGTGGCAGAAATGCCAGTTGATTACAGGCACTCACTTTCCCATCCCCTAAACCCCATGCTACAGTTTACTTTTCTTCAGCCAAAACTATTGCCCATTACCTTCTAAAATGGCAAATTTCTTCTTCTGTGAGTAGCAAAGATCCCCACGTTCACGGTCCACATGGCAGCAATGTCTCCTGGCTGCTCCTTAGGTCCTTACAAAGCTCAGTAACTGCAGGGTCTCCAGCAAAACCAGGGCAATACCTCACAGTCATAACCCTATTTTGTGCAACTAGAACATCTCTCCTCTGAGGATCTCAGAGCTGTTTATAATCTGCAGGGACTGGGTCCCCACAGGATCCCTGCTGAGGGAGGTGAACATGGGAGTCCACCTATCAGACACTGCATGAGGGTGGATTATTTAGAAAATGAGGAGAAACTTTGGTTACTGCAGTCCACCCCACTGTGCCCCATCCAGATGCCTGCTCCATCCTCGGCTCCCTCCAGCCAAGCCAGCAGCTGCATCGCCCTCATCTCGTCATCTGGATGAGGAATCTGATTTAGCACCAGATTAAATACATGTTCAGTTAAGGTACAGGGGTAAGAATATGCTGCAGGGTTTTGCTGAGCCTGTAAGAGGATGCTTTTAAAAAGTCATTGTATTTAGGCCACAGGGGAAAAAAAAAAAAAAAAGCCTACAAATCAGAAAAAAGGGGGATTATAAATAGGAATCAAACTAAGTTATCATTTCTTCATATGTCTTACTCCTTCAAAAGGCCGTCTCTGATACCTCTCTGGCTAACTGCTTGGGCTGGGCAGCTCATTTTGGCTGCCTTTTCACATTTTCTTCTTTTTTGGGTTTCTGGTACAACTTCTGGAGGTGGTAGGACAGGGACATCACAAAGACATAGAAGGAGCAGGGTTAGTTTTCTGCACTGCTAAGTGAGCACCACTTTCAATAGTACAGCAGTGCCTAAATGTGCCCTTGATAAGCAGAACTTGTTAATACTGTCCCCAGTGAGCAGTAGTCATTACCAATCACAATTATTAGGCTAACTCGGTTTCCAGAGAGACATCCAACTAAAGAGATCAGCTCCTTAAAGCTGTGTGAATTTATCACTGCCTGCAGATGGGGAAATGTGATGTTGGCTTTGCTTCTTACTGCTTTTCCCAGGGCAGCTGCTGTCGTTCAGCGGTTGGGTCAAACCAACCTGCTCCAACGGGGCTGCTCCTTTCACACCTCCTCAGGCAGAAACAACCACGTTGGTGGGGCAAATGGTTGTGTTGCAGCTGCAGGGGAGAAACGGGATGGGGACCCCAACCTCCTTACACCCCAACTCTTGTTGGAGCAGCTACGCTGGTGCTGTGACCATAGGTTTTCTTCTCTCTGTTGGCTCCTTGCCACAGCACATCACACCTGGTGCTATTACCATAGTGATGGGCTTTTGCCAAATCAGAGTTAAATTATACCAGGAATAGAAATGGTTAGGATTTTTCTTGACTTTACTTGAGGGAAATAACAACTGCAGGAGCATTCATAATAACAATATTTGTACCAAGTTAAATACTGGACTCAGTGCTTACATATGCAAAGAAGGATTATTTAATTCCTAATGAAGAAAGGCCAAAAACATTTATTTTAGAAGTGAGTTTGGATTTACAGACCTGATATGAGTTTTATGGCTAAAACTGCAGCCATTTTCTTTTTTCTTCTGAAATATATACGAAGAATATTGAGGTCAAACAAGTGTGAGTACTAATAAGTCCTCCACAAATGTGATGGAAGACCATTTATAGGATATTAGGAGACACTGAGATAATTTACTTCTATCATCATTTAGAAGCTGCTCAGAAGGAAAAAAACTATTAAGTAAAATAAAATTAAGTCTTAATTAGCTAAACTCATGTTTAACATACACAGTATAGACAAGAGAAGAAGCATATATATGATACTCAGATGCAAGAGTAAACTGGACATGGTAAACAGGATTAGGAAGAAATCACAATGTGTAACATTACAGTTGTGATGTTGTATGAAGATATGTTTAATGCTGACAAGGTCAGAGGAAAAGATGTGTGGGTGCTGCATAATTGCAGCATGTAATGATAGTAGACTGTTTCAGAGATGGACAATAGTCTAACTGGTTCTCTAGTAACAAAACTAAATGAGGACTATGTTGTAAATGAGACACAGTCATTAGACAGACAATGGCAAGAAATACACCATTAAAGAATGGAAAAAGAAAACCCCAAGGTGGAGATAGTTTTCTTTGAAAGACCATGTTAAGAATAATGTGGCAAATGAGAGTCTTGTCAAAGCTGGATTAAAAGAAGAAACTACACCAATATGCAAAAGAAAAGATAAAAGGTAGAAAGATATAATCCTGGCTATGCAGACATGCTCCAGGGTGTATTAGCTGTATTGCAGGAGGATGTACAGAGTTACCCAGAGGCGGGTACAGATCTCAATATGACAAACGTAGCAGAACTGAGCACTGGACACTCTGCCAGTATGAGCTGCATATTACACTAGGAGCCTGACAAAATGATAGGGAAATAAGAAGATAAGAATAATGGAATTTTTCATTCACTGCTTTTCTTACAATATTTCCTAGAGGTCCTGGCAAGGTTAGCATAAACACAAGATATGAGAGTGCTTTACCGTGGGCTTTGCCACTCAGTGTACTTCGTTGGAAACAGAAAAAAATACATATATATCTGCAGCTATGAATGTAACTTGGTAAGGGCTGTAAAAAAAGATGAGAAGTGTGAAAATTGTACCACTTATTTGCACATGCCTGGGGTCTCATGAAGGAGGTGTCACACCACATGACTGAGAAACTGGATCCACATGCCCCCTGTAACAGTCAGTGACTGATGACAACTCTCTCCTTATGGTTATGTCATGGGAGTGACACAGACTGGAAACAGGGAAAGCCAGGAATAGCATCACTGGAGGATCTCACACTCCCAGTTGTGTTACCATGCTGCACATTTATAGCCATTCCCTTTTCTTCTAGCCTAGCAATTAGACTTGCTGCTTCAATATCTTGAAACACCAGGCTCAGCAATTCCTATTTTGCTGTCTGGTACAATTGACTGCAGCCTTATCCTGAAAGCCACATTTAGTAGCCTATGCAAGGTGCACAAATGTCTGATTTGTAAACAAAAGCACAGTGACTGTGTATTCTCTCTTTGGATTATAAATATCAGCCAAACGCTTTGGGGGTCATGGCTTCCTGCTGTGCACTCCTTTTCGAAAGGGACTCTGCTAAGTTATATATGTGCTTGTATATAAATGGCAGGCGCTCGCTGCAGTCTGGGTTAATAAATAAGTATATTGTACAGCTGCCTCATTCACCCTAAAGGCTAAGTCACCATGTCATGCAGTCACCAAAACCCAAAGCTAGGACTGCGGGGATCAGCTTGGGCTTGATTCTTCCTGGGGATAGAATTGCCCCACAGAGTTTCTGTTCAGTTTTTACTACACAGTGTTTGCAATTGCAGTCCTGGGACTGTGATTCAGGGGTGGGATTTTTATTCTCTCCCCCCTCTCCTGTACGTTGGCATTGTTCTTAGCCATGTCTGGGCTATTTCGCTCTTCCAGGCCTCCTTCAGTCATGTCTCTGAAGTGGGCAGAGGTCCTCCCACCCTCCACCCACCCTATGTGCAGGTCCAGGAGCTGTGCTGCAAATACTGGTCATGGTTATTGTTCGCTTTTTCTGCCTTCCTGGTGTTTCCACAACCAAAAGTGATGTAGTCTCGGTCCCGTATAACAAACCGCTGCATTTGACACACTGATTGAAGGATTAAAGACAAGTTATGGCACAGTTCCCTTTCCCTCCTCACAGCTCAACTGCAATATCACCATAGCCCAATATGCAAAACCCACCACTATTACCTTTTCTTGGGGCACTTCTACCACCTATCAATGGGCTGCAATACAACCTCCAGACAAGGCCACATCCAGCCTCAAAGGGGTAGGCAAAGCAGGGCAGGAAGCTTCTCAATGTCTTTGGCAAGCCATCAGGGTGATGGAGTGGTTCATAATACACAACTGCCTCCTCCAGTTCTCTCTTGCACCCTGGTCAGAGCCCAGGCTGTGCCCTGGTGTGGTGGTTTCACTTTGCTAGCAGCCAAATACAGCTGCTTGCTCACTGCCTGCCCCCCTGGGGGATAGGGGAGAGAACTGGGGGGACAAGGATAAGGAGACTTATAGGTTGAGACAAGAAAAAATTAATAACTGAAATAAAATAAATGTAATAATAATAATAATAATAATAATAATAACAACAACAACAACAACAACAACAATAATAACATAAATAATGATATTTAATAATGATAATAATAGTAATAATATATGTAATAATATATGCAAATGAGCAATACACAGTGCAATTGCTCACCACCCACTGACCAAGCCTATCCGTGCTTGGATAACCATCCTGGAGGAGTGACAGTCCTGAAACTGAAACCACAATCCCAGAAGAGTGAGGGCCTGGGCGAAAGCCAGAGAGAGAAAGTGAGACCCCCACAAAAGACAGACCTTCATTAGTCTACTGAACATGGCACTATATGATATGGAATATCTCACTGGCACATCTGAATGCCAAACTAGCTTACTAATTTAAATATTCATCACCCCTCCTGGCAATACATGAAGTTCTTCGACTTCCAGTGGCAATTGAAAACATTGGTATGTTACCAACATTTTTCTCGTAACAAATCCCCACTGAAACCAAAACACAGCACTATTCTAGCTCCTAAAAAGAAACCCAGCTCTGTCCCAGCTAAGAACCCGGACACCTGCCCACCCCTCTCCATCCATGGGCTGTGCTGGGGTTGGCACGTGCCTCTTGCTGCTGCTGAGTCTAATTGGGAGAGACAGCAGTCTGAGGGTACTCGGAGTCTCCTGTAGTCAAGAGAAGCACAAATGCTTTTTAACATCCTGTATATCATTCTGATTAACAGTTGGGGGACATTAACTCTGATACAGCCTCTGTGTGGCAGAACTAGCTGGAACAAAGGCAACAACAAAAAAATTTTCTTTTATTCCTAAGCCCCCAACCAGGGGTGGGTGGAAATGCTAAACTTTCTGCTACTTGGAAAGAGGGAAATGATGACATGAAAAGGAGGGTGTCAAAGAAATGCCCTCCATTTCCACCTCCTCCTCTGACTTTGTACCCCCCCTTTGCCCCCTCCCTGCACCCACACCGATCTTCAGTATCTTTCTGAACTTCCAGAGTAAAAACCGAGCTGTTCTTCACAAAGTAGTGGGGTTTTTTTTCCCCCCCAGTATTATGGTTCTGTGCACAAAGGCTGGGTCTGCACACCCTGGTTTGCCATGGCAGCAGGGTTTGGGAAGAGAAGGCTCCACAGGCTGGGAATGCTCCTCTGGGAACAAAACTGATGAACTCAGTCTGAGACTCCCATGGTCGCAGCAAACAGACCAAGGTCAGAGGAAATGTGTCACGCTTCAGGCCTCATCAGTGATCCTTTAACCATACTTTCTCTCTAGAATGCCAGAGATATAATCTTGAACATTAGTGCAATTAATATGGGATAAAAGTGTTTACTCTGGTACCTTGTGTTGATATTTTGACAAAATGGAGGTGCTGAGAGCAGAGAATAAAATATTTTAATGACCAGGAGAAATAGTTGTTCTTTATTCTACACCTCTCTCAATTAAATAATTTCCTTTCAGTTTACTTAGCTCCTGAGTGGGAAAATTGCTGAAAGTGGACAAGACTATTAAAGAGAGTTATACGTGGCATAAACGGACCTTTGAGGAGAGAAACGATAGGCCTGTATTAGGAAAACAGATCTTACTGCAGGCCAGTGAAAAGCAACAGTTTGGGTTTACAATGTCATTTGCAAAACCTGTAGGTGATTGCAGAAATACAGACAGGGCAAAACAATCAAAGGTGTGAATTATTAAAAACAGAGGGACAGATCCTCCACTGACATGAACTGGCTTGGTCCTTAGCAGCTCTAGGATGTATAGAGAACACAAATGAGTTTATTAAGACAATTTTGAAGAACAATACAAAGATGAGATAAAAAACTGTCTCACTATAATTTGGGATGAGTGTAGTATTCGTTAGTGGTGAAGTTGGGAATAAATCATTCTGACTCCTACAAGAACAAGCTGAAAATTCCCTTAGACTAATCTGCTCCGTCATATGTATTGTGTGTGGTAAACATATTACCAAAACCAGTTTGGAAAATGTTTTAGAAGGCTAAAAATGCATCCTTGGTGCTATTTACTGATAAACTCTACAGCAAGATTTCTTGGCATCATGGAGGATTCAGAGAAAAGCATTTGAAACACCTGAAATTACCTAAAAATAATCGTTCTATATCTGAAAGTTACTTAAGTGGAAATCTAGTGGTTTTCAGTCAATGGAATATTTGCTGCTGATCTCAACACACCCAAGAACCTGCCTTAAGGCGACATTCCCCACTGTGGGGACCTGGCACTGTGGTAGGTGAACAGAACCTGCTCAAGAAGCTGAGACTTTCCCCTTCTCACTGGTATGGATCTACAGGGATGCTCTTTATAAAGCATTCAATTCCCCTGTGGCCTAAGGCCTAACTGTGGTTGTCCAGGTTTTCTGAAAGTCTGGACACTCACTTCAGAACTGAGTTGCCTGGAGGTAAAGTGGGGTTTCTTAGAGAAAATTCACCTTTTCCCTGGTGAAGGGATGATTCTTCTCTGCCCAAGTTATCACTCCAGCAGGACTACCCCAAATGATGCCATCTACAGAAGTGGGCATGCACACCTTTCCTGGCAGCCAGGGGACTCAGAGGGGTGGGACCCATGGCTGTTTCCCCATACAGGACACAGCAGCAAGCTGCTGCTCTCGGTGGGCTTCACCTTCAAACGTAGGAAAGGAAACTCCCCAGGAGCTGCCAGACTGAATTCAAATTAGAAAGCAGCACTGGCTGATGGAGTGTGTAAGGACCATCACTGAAAATCCCTGGGCACCAACACTCCTCTCCTTTCTACATGCCTCGGCAGTCACCACTCACCCGTTCGCTATCATAACAATTTGGAGGTAGGATTAGTTTGGGATACGTGTGATAGCCTTGGCACGCTCAGTATTCAGGGGGATCAGACAGTAACATCCTCTTATTCCTCCATAGAGCCATTTGTCAGCAGGTGCTCACAGTCATTCTGGGTTATATAGTATCTGGTCCTTTTTATAGTACAGACTCATTACATTGATAATTAATCCGATAATACCTCTATGTCTGCTGTTATCTCTGAGGAACACGCAGCCTGAGCGCCGAGCCATTAACATACCTCACCATTCATTGTCTTATAGCAACGAGGAAAGCTTCCCTAAACTTCAGTCACTCTCCTTCCAGACAGACTTCAGTCAATGTGAGATTATTCCCAGGTGCTGGTTTGGTTTTGGTTTTTTTTAATGTGATTTTTTCAATTATGGAACCAAGCCTTGTTCTTGTGGTTGGTGGTGGCATTTCCTGTTCAAGTGGACAGGATCATGGCCGGAAAAATAAGTGAGAGATCCCACTCCTTTGGCTTCTTGCTCTAAGCAGAGTGTGTTGCAGCTCCAGCCCTCGACAACTCTCTGAAGTGAAGCGATGCAGCAGGCAGCCTGCTTGGGCAGGGTCCATGTGGCTATAAATGACAATCTACAGGTGTCTCAAACTGCAGCCTTGCAGATTTATTTCATGTGTCACAAAAATTAAAAGATTAGTCTGGACTGCAAATCCAGCCTTAGGTGGGATCCTTCAGCAGAGCACCCTGATCTTCACCAGGGAAAAATCAGTGTGGCTATGCCTGGCTTTAGGAAAAACCCCGGTCAAGGCATCCAGCCCCTTTCCAGGTCAGGTAACCCTGCAGGAAAGATGCTTTGTATCAGCCACAGATTTTGAGTTTGTGTTTTCTTGTTTCCATGTGTCTGAAGGAATTATTGACTGACTCTCTTTGGGTCTGAAAGCTGCTATGTGCCTTGTGTTCCTTGTGCCATTATAAAGTCCTGATATAGGGAAAGGAATAAGGAGCAGACTATAGAAACAAGGGGAGGGCAGCACAGAAGTGATTTCTGCTGAAGCAAATGAAGATGTGCTGTAGCTAGGGAGGAAAATAAATTGGAAAAAAGAAAGAAAAACAAAACAGAAGGAGCATTTCATCTCAATTACGGAGTTCTTCTTTCCAGTGGAAGCTGAATTGAGTGATCTTCAAACAGTCCAGAGAAATAGAATTCAAATTGAAATTTTATATCCCCTGCTCGCACCCTGCTGAGCCCTCCGTGGTGGCTGGAGAGGGCTGAGCCCGAGGCTCTGCCAGCCGCCTGCTCCTGCTCCCACCCGTGCCCCTCACACCAGTCATTGCAAAGGGGCCTCACCGCCCCTGACAGCGAGAAGCAACAACCCCTCGTGGCATCACAAGCCTCTAACTTTCCCTTGAGCCTCGAGGTATTGTTTCTCCATCAATCAAGGATGAACATGGCAGCAGGCTGTTTTCCTAAAACGACTGCAATGGTTTTTATTTCTCACAGCAGGCAGCTCCCCGACACAAAATGCATCGCAGGCAGAGGTAATCAGGGATCCCAGACCAGCAGCCTAACCACACCAACTAACTTTCACTCATCTTTCTACCCAATTAGAGGCTGTAAAATGCTCTCTGAAAGTAATTAGGTTGTCTTGTTTAGTCCCTGCACAAGTGATTACAGAGAGACTCTCGCTCCTGTGAGTGGTGGAATTACTCACAGCAGATACATCCCAGATAACAGCACCCTCGCTATGGCCTTGGTGCACTTCAAGAGCTTATTTGTGCTGTTTGATTTTAAATACACACTAAACCTTAAGTTCATGTTGCTTCAATGCATTGCTCTGTCCACGCTGCAGGAACATCTCTCTGCCTCAGCAGCTCTCAATAAGCAGAAGAGGACAATAGCCATTCAGTAATAAAAAAGGGAAAAAAAACCCACCAACAACAAAAAATAACGTGCTATCATTTAAATGTCTGTATTCTCATGGGAGACAGCAAATCTGACTTAAAGAGCCACACAGCCAAAGGCTGTTGGTTTACCATCATTCCTGGCAATGAGCAAGTGTCCACTCCCTTGCTCACAGATGACACAAATCAGCATTTTTTGTTCCCTTCTTTGATATGCATCACTTGACTTTGGAACTCGTGCCAGGTTAATGCAGAGGAAGATCCCTTTCTAAGGGCAGAATTCAGGCAAGGGAGAGAGAGGATTGAGTCCAGACCTGCCATTAAATCCAAACACAACTGATCTGAGTGGGTGACAGGGTCCATGCAGTGCCCCGAGCCCAGGGATCTCTCCTCTGCTGACAGCCAGCTGGGCTGTGCTGCTGGGCACCCACAGTGACTCAGGGCCATGCGAGTCTTTTCTCTGGATGAAATTTCAGAGGGGCTCATGTGGGCTGTGTGTTGCATCTGAGGTCCCCACCGTGCAACTCAGTCTCCCAGACTTCACAGTTGAGCCTAGAGGACATGGAAAGTAGAGCCCAAACAGCACCTAAATAAAAGCAAGTGGTTGGGAGGACACAATTTCTTATATGTTTTATTACTTTAATAATTGTTAGATATCTTCCTGACTGGGGATTGCCTAATCCTCTCCCTTCCTGGGTAATGCAGCTCTGGGCACAGGGGCTTTGCAGGCAGCAAGAGCAACTGCTTCCAGACATCATCTTGGTGCAGGGCTGTGCATGCTCTGTTCTACAGCCACTGCTAAGACAGCATTGACCAACATATATACTGCTGAAATGTAATGGTCTAAATACCATCCTGTTTGTTCTCCAGCCACTCTTCTTCCTTTTCTGTCCCACAAGCTACCCCCTCACCACTACTGTCTTGCATTTTGCTGTCTTATGTCATTTTTAAAGGGTTCCCCCAGGAACAATTTTATTATCCATGGCAGGATAGAGGCAGATTTAAATACACTCAGCCGAAGCTGTCGCTTAGATTCTCAGAACAGCCTTTCTCCCACCATGGGGCTGTGGGTTTTGTTTACACAGCTTTCCCTGAGGGCCCAATTGCAGGGAGCCAGCTGTGGGATTTAAGATAGAATGAGGAAATACAGGACTCTGATGTCTGTCCATTATATAGCGCCTTTTTTCATAGACATGCAAACTCTAAAGGGAGGGAGGGAAAATTCTATTTAAGCAGCCAGATCATGCATGGCTGTTGAATATGATGCTGTGGTTCAGCCCTGGGTGGTGATGCAAGAGCAAGTACCCAGCTCCACACACATTTCCATGCAGGTCCCAGCATGTTGTGACATCTCCAACACTTCCAGACCCCCTCTGCACCACGGAAACTGGAAGCAAAGCTTTGCAGATGCTGCATTGACTATGCTGTAGCTGGTAGCAACTAATTTCTCACACAGATTTTTTAATTTATTCTTGGACAGAAACAATGAAAGGGCCACAAAAATGAGGAAAGGGCTGGAGCACCCCTCCTACAAAGAAAAGCTGAGATAGTTTGGGTTGTTCAGCCTGGAGAAGAGAAGGTTCTGTGGAGACCTTGCAGCCTTTCAACACTTAAAGGGGGCCCGTAAGAGGACGGGCACAAACTTTTTAGCAGGGCCTGTAGTGATAGGACAAGGGGTAATGTTTTTAAACTAAAAGAGGGGAGATTTAGACTAGATATAAGGAATAAATTTTTTACACTGAGGGTGGTGAAACACTGGCACAAGTTGCACAGAGAGATGGTAGAAGCCCCAACCCTGGAAACATTCAAGGTCATGTTGGATGGGGCTCTGAGCAGCCTGATCTGGTTGAAGATGTCCCTGCTCACTGCAGGGGGGTTGGACTAAATGATCTTTAAAGGTCCCTTCCAACCCAAACCATTCTGTGACTCTATGAAATAACCTGAGGAATAAATGGTAAGGCAACAGATACTGGAAGTGCAGAGGAGTTGCTGAGTACCTCCTGACTTCCAGCTGGGAGATGAAAAGCCCACAACAGTGTCTGCTCACCTTCCAACCCTCTACATATTGTTTATTAACATAAACTAATCCCCCTTCTGCAGCCCAGTGTGGTTCCTCAGTTTCCTTTGTGTGGGGAAACAGATGCAGGCATGTGTACAATGCCATGGTGTGGGACTGTCACCATCACAGCCAGGACTGCAAGGCAGGTGTGCAGCCTGCTCACCTGGATCAGAAACATGATTCTATCACTTTCCCCAAAACAAAACAAAACAAAAAAGGTAAGGAATAAATGAATTCTTCATTGCACCATTTAGCATTTCCCTCTCTCTCTCTTTGACCTGGCAGACAGAAAAGGAAATGTTTTTAATTTTTTCCACTTATGTTTTTAAAACCCAGTTATTTTTTAACTTGCTTACATTGCACAGATGTCATCAAACTGAGGATGGACTGTGGGCTGAAGTACCTGTATTCTTGATGCTTAAAATGCATTGTCAGGCTGTAACCTGCTATCAAAATTCACTGTAACTCCAAACCAGTTAGTGGGCAGCTCTGTCTCATCTGCTGCCATTCATTTATTTCTTTTAATAAACAAGAGCAAATTGTTATATTTAACTGTGTTCTGCACATTTTAATCAGATGTAATATGACCAAGGAAAATAGTCCTGGATACCCTTTGTTTTCTGAACTGTGTCCATTCACTGCTGACCCGGAGACACACCATGTACATAGGGCTTATTGTTCCTTATGGTATTAGACCACCACAGTGACTGCCACTCGCTGGAGAAAAGAACTGAAATAAATAAATCCTTTCCGAGACTCCCTGGATAAACTGGGAAGCATGGGCACCCTGTGGCATCAAGCAGGGCTGGGGGGGGGTCCTTCATACACGTGCAAATCGTCCCAGCTAATGGCTTTAAAACCAGTTCACCTCCAACAGGACTCTTCTCTGCCCCAGTGACCTGTTCAGGCTGTGGGTTTGTTTTCTCCTAGCCTCACCACGTTCAGGAATCGCTCAGCCCTTGGGGAAGTTACTTCACCTCTGTGCAGGTTCAGCTCCTGCCTCCTTTGGCCACCCACCCTCTTCACTCACTTTTTTCTGAGGAACTGTTGTTTTGCAGCATGTTTGCAGAGGCTGTAACACAAGGAAACTTGAATTTTCTTAGGACCTTTAGGTTTTCCTCTATGCAGCAATAAAGTGTATATGGGCCCCACAAAAAGCAGTATAAGGCCTGTTTCTTTAATAGCAGTAAATCCTCATTGAATCAGAATTAGTTCTAGAAGGTGGATTATGGCTGTATGCCCCCTAAAGTAATAATAATATTAATGGGAGGAGGTGTTCTCTGGAAAATATACTTACAGTTTGCCAGAGGTGCCTCTTTTTGCTTGTATGTGGATTTTTGTGGGGAGCACTCGTGTGTATACAGTTGGATGTACACACGTCACACGCGCCCATCAGCAGAGGTGCCAGTCAACAGCCTGGCTGTGCCCTTCCATATGCCCTCCAAAAACAGCAGCCCAGTCATCATTTCGGTCTCCCGGAATTTGATGATGCACCCAAACCCTCAGTCCTGCTGTGGTCTTTATGGCCTTACAATAAATTTTCACAGAAGCAACCACCAGTACCTACAAAATATCAGCTGTTGTAGGGACGCAAATGTTTTATTTCTTCCTCCCCTTCATACTCTACTGCCCTTTCTCACGCTCCCTCCATCAAGCAGGTTATTAGTATGAGTCAGTGTGAAAATCAACAGCTTCTCCATCATGTACATGCCAAAATATTACTGGAAATAAAAGGGCTGAAGAGATGGCAAGTCATCCCTTTTTTATAGCCAGTCACCACTGTGCTGTGCAGATTGAATGCAGCAGGGAAAGGCAACAAAACCCTGGTGCTGAATAAGGAACAGAATGGATTTTTCTCCCCTTCTTTGTTTTTAGTTTAGGGAGGTTAAAGTGGCATGTCTTGTTTGGTTTTTGTTTGGGTTTGGTTTTAAAAAAAAATGCTTCATTGTCCTTTATTTAAGGAAGGTCAAGACACAGAAGTAAGCAGATAATGGGGTACATTGCCAGGCAGGGTAACAGCATGAATGTGGAGCATGTACAGATTAACGTCTTTTGTATGAGCCAAAGACTTTAATGTCTTAATTACTCATCTTAAGGTCTCAGTGATTATGTCAATTGATCAAAACCATCAGAAAAATGCCTTCTCAAGGGATAATGGGGAGCAAGGAGGGAATGCTACATCTTTAAAGGTTAAGTGACTGCAACACCTCTGTGAACTGGAGTCTGGGTCAGCTCAGGCTGAACAGCAATGCTGGAGCCCCACGGGAGCCCACTTCTGCTGACACTGCCTCTTCCTCAGCAAAAATCATAAACCCACTTCTCTCCCTCTGTCATTGCCTTCTAGACCTTCAGCCTGAGGTTCATACTGAGAAAAATTAATCCTCTGAAATATCCATTACTTGCAGCATCAAACCAAAACTGCATCCAAATGAGCTCATGCAACCTGCACCCTGCTCTTAGCCATTACCACCTGACAGCTAACGAGATTGTAATTGAAATGCTGATCCTGCTTAAATGGTGGGGCAGTTCATATCTCCAAATCATTGCCATGTGTGTTTGCCTGCATCCTCCTGGCAGAGTCCTTACGGATCTTCTCATTATAAGAGCACAGAAACAACCACGGGTCCTCTACAGTCACAGGTGAGACTGCAGAACAGAATGGCACCTCCAAGAACCTGTGTGTTGGGGGTACAATGACCTGTCAACTGGCATGGCGTGGGCTCCTTTACACCCCTTCATGTGTGAGGTAGCTGGAGTTTGCTCAAGGTATTCATATGGGAAAGGGTCGGAAATGTTGGTGGCTTAATGTTTTTGGAAAAAGAAATGTTCAGCTTCCCCTTCATTAATTAATTTGTGAAAAGATATCTGAAAAAAATGTTGGGTTTTTTTATTGTTTAGGTACTTTCATTGCTACCACTATAATTTTGAAATTCCCTTCACCTTTATTTTTGTTTCTTTCTATAACATTTATTTGTACTTGTAAATTCCCAAAGATACTACAGCTCTACTACAAAAATTATATTTTCAGCAGAAGAAATGATCTTATTCCACTCCCCCTCCAACAATTACTTTTTGTTTGATGGCAGGGGGGAGTTGTTTTTCCAGTGAGCCAAAACTCCATAATTCACACAGTAATTCTGCTGGCTGCTATAAAAATAGCCACATCTTCCCAGTGGATTAAGCTGTCTTGTACACCAGACTAGCCAGTCCGGAACTCTGCCAAATGCTATATTTACATTTCCAAACTAGAATCTGTTTCTAATACATTTTTATGGGGAGTTTTGACCCTTTATATTTATTGTTAATGAGCTTTCATCTCTATAATAGCCTTTCATCCCAAAGGATCTTGAAGAGTAATTGTAATAACCTGGCATACAAAATACACACAGAAATCAATTTACCCACCATTGAAATGGCCACAACTGCGGGCGTTGAGAATAAGTGACTGTTTAGCAGAAACCGGTGCAATGCTGCAGTGCTGTTCCCATCTGAGTGACAGGGTGAGCTCATTACCTGCACTGGCTCTTGTCCAGATGAGTGAGGTCCACCCATAGGCCTGCAAATCAGCTTGCAGAGAAGATATTGAGTGACTGCGACAGCTTGGGAGCTTGGGGTTTGGGGGTTCTGAAAGGCCACTGGTAGCTGTGCACCCATCCAGCTGAGAGGTGGTACTGGTGGAGGCCCCCAGCAGAGACCTGGTGCCACCATGGCATCCAAGCAGTGTCTGGAAAGCTGCTGGCAGAAGCCGGCATCGTCGCTGGGCATGGCTTCTCTCGCCACAGCAGATGGTACCTCCCTTGGATTTGCACTCTTTTGCTGCTTAAAGTAACCTGCTGGCCTGGACTTCCAGGAGAACTGGGCTTGCTGTGACATTGCAGCCCCACGTAGCACGAGCTTGGCTCTTTAACCCCTGGGACTGTGAAGGAGACTTTCCTTGGCCATTTGCAGCTGGTGAATGCTGGCTTTCATAAGCTGCACCAGTGGAGGAGGGCAGGGGAGCAGTAAGTAATAATGTCACCGTTAATCACCGATTGCCACAGGAAAGCCTTGGCACATGATTTGTCTAAAACGCTGCTGCCCCAGTGGTGTGAATATTTATTAACAGCTGCCTCCGTTTGCGGCGTTTTTGTTATTGCTCACAGCCGCAGTGCTCGCACCTTGTATTATCAGCAAGGGAAGCCAGGGGGCATCTTGTTTCCAACCCCCCAGCCCTGCGCTAACGGGGACTGTCAGCAGCCCCAGCAGCCCCTCTGCACAGGCAGGAGCCCTCGGCAAAGGGAAGCGATGCACATCCCAGCAGCCAGTTCCTGCCCCGGCAGCTGGCTCAGGCAATCCCATCACGCCAGAGCAGGGCAGGGCACTGGCCACGCCAGGATGAACCGTGTAACCTGCTGTTAAGAGGCTTTTCCATTTTCTTTTGCTCTGCTTTTAACATTCACATTCTGCAGGACAAAAGCCTCTTCAGCACTAATCCTGCCCAGCCTTTCCCGGTGAGGAGTGCTTCAGGCATAATGCCAACGCATTTATCACCTCCCTGTGCTTCAGCTTGCTGTGGATTATTTTCCATGATGGAGCAACCCACAGCCCATCAAATGACTTGTCAGCCGCCCTCCCAAGTAACATTCTCAATCAAAAGGGTTTTACCCTTTTTTGCCCCTGAAAGGGCACCTGTCCAAGTGAGAAGGGGACCTGAACACCAGAGACCCCTGACTTTGCTGGGCACTCATCCAGTGAGTCAGTGAGATCTCTGCAATGCCCCTGCCACTGCTGGCATTTTAAAAAAGTAAAAGCAAAAGAGACAAAAGGAAAAAGCCTTCCCTTCCCCCGTCCCCTCCCGTAAGTCATTTTCTCTGGCCTATTTTACAGGAACTGAAAATCTATTAGAGGAATAGCTTAATCCGGTTTGACTGTAATAATTAGGGTGCTTTAAAAAAAACCCTGACTAATCGTATAAAATGTGATTGTAGACAGTTCAGTGCATGACCCTTACACTTCTCACTTGAGGTATTATTACAAACCAGAAACAGCTGGCAAGCACGGAGGAGGATAAAGGAGAAAAAAAAATTGTATGCAAAGGGACAGGGACTGTTCCTTTCCTGATCTCATAACAGAGGCACTGGCAGCACCTTGATCTGTCTTTCTAACATGGATCCAAACCACTAAGTCACCTCCAAGACCTTGGACCAACACCTCTGTTTTCGCTAACAGCGTTCCCTGCCAGCCACGGGGTCCTGCCACCTGCACCTCCTTTTCTCACACTGTTTTTGCAGGCAGTCCAGGAGGGTTTGAATTACTGGTGGAGCGATTCCCCTTGGGGCGCGCTACAGTCAGCAGATGTTTGTAGCAACAACGGGCAGCTTTTCCAAAACAAGACAGCCTGCATTATTCAAGCAGGATATAGTGCTTTAGGGTCATTGGGGTATGGCAGGAAAGCAATGCTTGCTTCCATGTCTTGGCTGGTAGCAATCTCTTTTTCTTTTTCTCTCTGTCTTTCTCAGGCTCCAACAGCCACAATTTCTTCCTTCCCTTCCCGAGCCCAGGCTGGGAGCAGCTGAGTTCCCATGGTGGCATCAGCACACCTTTAGTAAAGCTATGTTTTTTCTACATGCTCTGACAGTCATTCCACAGGATTGCTACCTGCTCAAGATGCCCTTGTCCCTGCAAGATGAGCTCATCCACGTGCTGACACTTCTTGTTCATCTCTTCTTACCTCTCCAGATAGGACAAACAAACAGTCCAGATACCCATCTTCTGCATGACTGTTTCAGAAAAGAAATCAACTCTTCCAGTCCTAGTGGTCCACAAGCATATTTTGGTGGAGAATTCAAAATCTGAGCCCACTGCAGCAATCTAGTATAACTGATAAAACTGCCTAAAGGGACTCATGCTTTAGCAGGATTGGTGCTGACTTGGCTTGGCCATCACATAAGTGTTGGGAGAAGCACTGGGAAGGCTCTTGTTTGTGGGTACCGTTCAAAGCTGAGACTGAGCCCCTGCTGTAGACACTAGCTTACAAAAACACTACTCTGTAAAGCCAGTCAGGAGACTGGCCTTTAAACTTCACAGAGAGGTGACAGCCAGGATGATACTGTCTGTCAGTATCTATCATACTATCACCAATACTAACAATACTATCACCAATACACTACTTTAATCATCATTGAAAACATGTGATCAACCTTGAAGGAGGCTTTTAAAGACTGAAATAATAGAAGATGTAATAGAATTTCAATTTTTTTTCTCTTTCTCTCTCTGTTACTGTGATGAAAATATGCGGTTGATCTTGGAAGCTCTACTGCAGCTTGTACAAAAACCGTAATAACAACATTCACAGTAATGGAACTTGCAGCTGGAGTTGGGTTGTTTGGTTTCTTTTGCTCTCCCATGAGTTTTCCTTGGGTCTTTTTTTCCCCATGCTGCTACATAGAGATTTTGATCTATCCTGTGTTAAATAGGAATGGTTATCCCCACTGACTCACTTATCTAATAAGAGCTAGAACCTTTTAATTCAAATGATTTGATTCCTGGGTTTTTTAGATTAAAGTAAACATATGGTATTACTGGGAGAGTGGCAACAGAAATACCATGGTCAAATTATCTTATGACTCAGTTCTGCAAAGCATGCTGAATACTTTTTAATACATTTCACAAGTGTTCGGTGGTGACCTCTAACACCAGAGTGGTTTCTCTCCTATGGTAGCTCAATTTCACAACTCTGAATACACTTTTTTTTTTTTGAAGGAAAGCCATCCAAAGGTTTTTATAAAATATTCCTTAGCCTTTGGGAATGAGCCGATTTAATGCCAGGGTATCATTCCATTTCAAAGAGTTGAGGAAATACAATCTGCTTTCTGAACAATATGAGATTAATATAGTTGTGGTTTTGTTAGAAACCAAGCTGCAGAGTTTGGATACAGAGTTCAACTTTTTCAAAGTTCAGCCATGGCTCTTGGTTTTGTCAGCTGTAATTCCCTGCAGTGCTCCTCTTGTAACAGTCCTTCTTAGGGAGCCTGCTCCTGTGTACATGAACACTTGCATCGGGAGCAGATGGCAAAGGAGACATTGCTGCCAGCCAAAGTTTCTATCTTTTGTTGGCCTTAAAATGGGGAGGCGAGGTCCCTTTGGTAAAGTCAAGAATCACCAACAGAAAGCACTTTCACTTGCTTTGAAGATCACTTTGGGTTTAATTACTATTTTTCTATATGCAACTGAAAAATGGGCAGGAACATTGGAAATAAACCCCCAGTGATTAAAGAAGAAAATAGCGAGCTCTGAAAATGCCTCCTGGAAGCCAGAGCCACCTCAGGTCCTGTGCAAAGATGCAGTCGGCAGCACCAGGCACACACACACATCGCCACCACCACCTCCCAGCCCACAGCATGAGTTGCCAAAAAAACAAACCTGCTGGAGCCACAGAGACGCTCAGTCACATCTAGCTTTATTTTATTCCTGTCAGAAAAGTTCAAGAATTACACCAAAAAATACTTCAGTCTCTGCTACCTACTGACAAAAAATACACCACAAAATTATAAACTGTTCAGTGGTTTGCTGGAGTTTTGATTGTTGGTGGAGGGGGTGGTTTGTACATTTTGAGTGAGAAATGAATTTACAGATGGGGGGGGAAGGAAGGACAGGAAATCAGACAATGGCATTTGGCACTACATTTTTAGCTACACTATACAGTTATTTATCATGATGCCTGTTAGGACTGAAGAGTTCTGCCCTCATTTACACCCTCTAGTGTCTATGTATGCGAAATGGAGGACAAAATTGCCCAATGCAGGGGAAAAAGGGACCAGCTCCTAATTTCCATCCCAGCCTAGCCACAAATCTGAAAAAGCAGCCTTAGTCAAATGTGAACCTTGCCCTCCCTGTGCACTCTGCTCCTGCTGCTCAGTCTCACACTGCCTACACTACCAAGGAGCAGAGCTCTGAAAAAAGAGAATCCTTTTGTTTTTTAAAATCCCACCAGTCTGCACTAATTGCATGTGCCATCTGTGAGGAGAGGATGTTTTACGTTGGCCAGGACTGGATTAAGCTTGGGGTCTGGTCTGTGTTTGCAAGCAGAGATTTGATGGGACCCTTGAAATCTGAAAGCATGCCATGGCCATCCCTCTCTACCTAGAATGACATTAAATACTGAAGTATCTGAAGTTGAAGGAGGGAAGCAGGAGCATCCCATTTCACAGCTGAGGGAAAATTAGGGGCTGAAAAGTTAGAGGCTTAATACTGTTCTACACTATCACCACGCTTGAGAGGCTCCTCAATTTATAGTGGCATTTCTTTCTCTCCTGGTGATCCTCCTCAGGGAGGTCCCAAAGGATGAAGCCTCACATAATTTGCCAAAGGTCATACAGGAAATCTGAGCCACCAGCAGAAATAAAGGCCTGATCTCCTGACTCCTAGACCTGTGCTCAGAAGTACATTAATGATTTCACTATAGCAGCCCCTGTCTGCTTCCATCCTGCTCCATACCCAAACAGCAACCAGGATTTCAGCCTCAGAGCCCAGCCAAGATCAACAGCACAGTGGTGGCTCATTATGAATGCCTAGATGTTTCTGGATTTACTTGAGCCACAGTGCAGGGGGGTGTGTGTGTGCATGTGTGTTTGCACGTGTGTCTGTTTGAGGAAGGAGGGGATTCTTGTATTTCTCTATCAGCTAATGAACAGTGATGCTGGACTCAATTTGACAGCAAAATATCCCCCCACACACACACTTTGGCAAGCTAAACAACATCACAATGTCTTTGTAACAGGTTCTCACTGCCCCTTCTCTTGAAAGGATTTCAACTTCACTGCATGTTAAGCCTCTGTCAGAGCTTTCCAGCAATGATAAAACTTTGCAGGATTCTCTTTGCTGCTTTTATCTTCTCTGGCTGTTTACCTAATTTGCTTTTTTTGTTTTTTAATTTCTTTTTCTAACAAATAGTTAAGCAATGATTTAAAAATATTTTTACATTGTAAGGTACAGTCAACATCAAACATGCCTTTGTACAAGAGCTCAACTCAGTTACAAATCAACAAGAACAATGCACGAAAAGAAATATCCATTAAGATTACTCCTGCACTTGGGTTGTATTTATTCCTGTCATGCTGTTAGCACAGCACCCTCAGCTAGAGCAATGCCATATAGACATGGTGTTGTCCTCACACCCTCCCACTTTGCTCATCACCACTCGTTAACTTTAATGACCTTCTGTCTTGGCAGCCTTGGCTTCATGGTTTGCCGATCCTGAAGACAGCCAGGGCGATACGGCCCGGGAGCTGGTCTGCTTGGCCATGCTGTAGTGGCTGATGACAGTGTAGAACCTGCCCCGGGAGTTGGAATCCTGTGCGGAGTAGTACGCGTCCAGCGAGGCCGGGATGCACCGCTTGTGCTGGAATGAGGAGAAAGCAAGAGAGGTAAAAAGTGGTCTCATCAGCCGCAGGCTCTCGCTTTAAAAATCTCTGGGTTAGCTGTTTGCATGGATGATGTTTGAGTCAGACATGCTGCAGCCGAGAGCATCTGCTGTGCACCCCGACTGGCTTTCAGCACCGTGGGAATGCACAAAGGTTAGAGTTGGGCAGTAGCCTTCAAAACCTGTTGCTGTTGGCAACCCTGATTGCAGGCTGATTTCATCTGCAGATGGGAAATGGGGACAGTAAAATGAAGGTCTGACTGGTTCGGTACGTTACTGGCATGCACAGAGACCGAGGGCCCTTGCTGGAGTCCTGGCAGGGCTGGCTGAGCAGCTCTTACCACGTGCTGGACCGAAAGCTCTGTAGAGCAAAGTCCAAAATTAATCCTCGGACAAGTAGAGGATGGGCAGAGGCAGAGTAAGCTGCTTACATGCTGCTCTGTTACAGTGTGTTCTCTCTGACCTGTAGGACAACCACCCTGGCTGGAGATGGCAGGAAGCACAGCCCAACTGGGCAGCCCTGGTCAGAGCTTCTTGTCTGTGCAGACAGTGCCCATGCGTCCCCGCTGCGCTAGTGCGGACACTTGTGCGCTAAGAACTGCACAGGTAAAACAATTCGCTTTGCAACAGCTGTAAAAGAGCAATCAAATGGTAACAACCATTGGACTGGTTGGTGTTCATCAGAGTCAACGTAGCACCAAGGCCAGAAGGTACAATTATTAGTAAATCAGGAGATACCCCAACTCCCAGTTCAATGTGACTACCTGAAATTTGAGTCCAAAACCCTTAACTGTTTCAGAAGTTTGGGTTTGGATCTGATTCTGAAATTCATTACTCTGTCCTAACTTTATTTTTATATAACCTAAGGGAATAATTCACAATGATCAATAAACCAACATGCTTACTCTATTTTCCAGCTCACAGACTATGTTCAATGTGGTCAAGACTCCTGTCAGTTTATGAGTTTATTCACAGTATGGAGTCAGTGAATTATTTTGCAAACAACCTTTTTTTTTTTTTTTTTTTTTTTTATCTCAACAGACCAGGCAATTATTTCTCTGTGAATATTCAATATGAAACCACTGAGCAGCACAGTTTTCACAATTAAGTTACATGGTTTTGTTCTTGATAGAGGCGCAAAAGCACCTAAAAATTATCTACATGGACAAATTTGGATTTCTTTCACAAAGGACACACGTGACAGCACTCTGCGAGTTTGCTTTGCATTAAAATGTATGCCAGTAAACCTCAGTTGCTTGAACGTGTGGGAAGCAAATGCAGGATTCCAGCTGCAATAAATCCATTCACAAATATGAGAGATTGTTCCTGAACATCTGTCTGTAGTGCTCACCAAATGCTAATCCCAACAATTACAGTGTAACAGTAGCTGGTGGAGGCAGATGCATGTCCACATTTCCCATAACGCTTTTCCCATTTCAACACATTCTTGCCAAATGTTCTCTTTGGCCTGGTCGAAAAAGCAGACTCGACTGTAACCATGTAGTCAATTAGAGCCTATCATTATCTTAGGCAATTCATCCGTCTGGTTTCTTACCTTATAAACAAATCCATCTGGGCAACTGTGGTCGTAAGTAAAGGCTTTGTATACCACAAGAAACACTATGCAGGCAAGGAATGCAAGAGCCAGACTTATGAGAATGGTGACCTACAAAAGAGGGATAACATTACTCTACATATGTTAAAATGGCATATCAGCAACCTCATAATTAAATGACTTATAGTAACAGCCATCCTAACAGACTGCAGCCTTCACTCCACTGTGCAGTACTTAACTAAGCATGGTAATTGAATGAATTCTAGATCCAATAGCCCTGAATTCTCGCATCTTTTCCATCCCCTCACAGACCTTCATGAGTGCACATTCCTGTGTTTAACCCCTTGCAAATGTACAGATTTTGCTGCAGTATTTGGTGTTCTCAGTGGCTTTGTGTTCCCATGGTCTCAGCTGTTTGACCAGCTGCATCATCTGCTGGCCCAGCAGGACCCACCAGCAGCCAGAGTCCACATTTGGGGTCTAATCCATGCAGATAAACTGCCCTACAGCCATGGCAAGATCCCGCTTTTCTGATAGCACAGGCAGGGGAGCAGGTAAGAAGAATGAGGGCTTTGTAGTACACATCCCTTTGTGCCTTCTGGGCAATGCGACAAGGGTAAGTTGTGCCCAAGTACCTCGCAGAAGGGAGGGCAGGAAAAAGGGAATCCTTCTCTGTTAATCAAAGCTGAAAAAAAGAAGAATAACCCAACCACCGACAAAGGCCAGCATGTAAATCCTGCAGCACGTCCAAGAGCAGATGCCAGTGTTAGAGGTATGAGACACAACACCCTCTTTTGGGTCCAATTATTCCCCTCTTCTCATTCCCAAGAGGATTACTTTGCTGCACCATTCTGTTTCTTTGCTGTAGCTCCCTTCTCTCCAGCTCTTCCAGGTTCCTCTTAAATAGTTCATTCAACAGCAAGTTTCCTGGCCTTGTTCAGATGCCTGGACTGAGGCCCTGATCCCGGATTTTAGCTGAGCTGTGTCCTCTCCTAAGGACTGAGCAAGGGTCCCAAATGCACCCTTGTTCTCCCCTTCCCCAAAACTTTCTTGGTCCCAGCTGGTAATTCCGCAAATGCAGCATCAATGGCTCTGGACTTCTACTGCCTGAATTACAGCAACCCATTCTGATGAGACTGCTGTCTCACACTGATCTGGACTGGCATGAAAAAAATATCATAATCCCTGGGGCTCCAGTGTTACCATGAAAACTAGAGCTCCTAATCAAATGAACTCACTTACAGAGATGATGGGGGTGGGAACAGCAGTAGGGGAAACATTTAGAGCTGTTGCATGGATGGCAGCACGGGCAGTGAGCAGCACCAGCTCTCCAGCTTGCTCTGGCCCACTGGGACTGAGCACCAGCATCATGCATTTTGCAGGATGGTTGCCTACACGAGGAAGGGGCTGCAATGTTCCTGTGCTCAGTGAGTCTGTGTGAGAGCTCACATTGAGGAAGTTCCAATAGCAAAAGGTTGAGGTCCAGCACGGGTTTACAGGAGGGGTAGTGATCAGTGAGGATTTTCCTACCCACAACCTCAATGTATTTGCTTCTGAATACCATTTTCTCATTGTGGCACCAGAAGCCGAGCCCAGGGCTGCAAATTTTCCCTGGTCAAAAGCCATCCACTGAGAACTGCAATGGTAGGACATGGCAGGGACTGCGTGCCTGACCCTGGCTAATGCCCCAACGTTCACATGTGCTACCACCATGCCATGTATGTGCTCATTCTCCAAAACATGCCCCCCTCCCAATATCAGGGCTGCACCCACCTGTACAACAGGCAATCATTATCATTTACTGCCCTAGCAAGGAAGAGCCACAAATTTTTCAGCTCCATCTAGTCATTCAGGGTTCATCCACCCTTTTGTTGTTACAGTTATGTGACAATCTTCTTTATGTTCTTGTATGGGTGTTCAAGGAAACTGAATAGTAGGTACAGGCAGAAGCTGTTCTTTAATGTACAGGAGACTGCTGATGGTAGAAAATGGGGAAATACAGAGATAGTTCCTCCAGTGTAGTGGACAGACTTGTCAGGAACAGCAGCTAATAAAGAGCAAGCTGGCTACATCTCAGAATTCATCAATATAATATTAATCTAACTATATTATTATGTAATATTATATCAATAAATATATACTAATTGGTTAATATTAGTTCACACTGAATTTTGCTCTTAATCTCTCTTTCAGTCATGGTAGCAGTTGGAATTCTGAGAACTGGTACAATATGCTATCCCTGCACAGACTCAAAGGGGCCGCCGTAATCGTTTGCAGTGCAGGAAAAGACTTCTCACTCTCATCAATCCTGAGGACAGATGCACTGCCTGGTCAGATGTGTTCTTGCATTGCACACAGCACATTGGGACTATTACTCAGAGAAGCTAAAGCAGCACTGGCAATGCCACCTGCAATGCTGGAAGATCTAGAGCTACGATTTTGGACAAAAAGAAAGAGTGAAAGTAAATCCGCATGTATGGTGTTAAATCTGACCCAACACATCCAGTTCAAAACTCAGGAAAGAGAGAGGTGTGAAGGCTGTATCTAGCAGGACAGATTCATAAGTTCATTGTTAAGCCAGAATATTTTAGAATAAAGTGTAAAAAGGTAAGAAGACTGGGGCTAACAGGCTTTTCCAGTGATGAACGGTTCACTGAAGCCCCGATCTGCCTTTTAGAATAACTGCTCATATTAACCTCCTCCTTGGGGCCTAATCTGCTGCAAAATGGGTCAATTAAGCAAAAGGCAGCTGCAAAGGGAGAAGCACTTACTGCTGGATCTCATCAGAGAACATGTGTAAGAGAGTCCTGGTGCGCTAAAAAGGGGGCTGGTAGAAAAGGAGCACAGTTGTATGAACTTCACTAGTCTGACCAAGGAAATCGGGCTCCACCTCTGCTCCATCAAAGCACACTTGCCTGCAAGTTTGAATAGAAATATTTCATACCAGCTTTGTGGTAGGCCCATGGGTAGCCCCTTTTCATACTGCTGAAGAAGAAGTCTCAGTAGGATTCAAGGGAGATGGAAATGGAATTTGCCATGATTTCTATCCCAAAAAATAAGTCATATTACACCTGAAAAAAATTTTTAAAAGTCACCTTGCAAAACTATAGTCAAAAGGAGAGACTCCTGGATTCAACACTCCCTACTTTTTCCAAAAGGAGACCTGGGAAAAAAAGACTCCTCTCCAAAAAGATCCACCACAATCCAGCTCTGGCAGGCCAGTGTGGAAGACCATTTCCCCCTGCAGCATACAAGCTCATCAACTCTTCTCCATTTAAAAGGGGAGCACATTAGGCCTGGTACTTCCTCCAATAACTATTTATGTAGTAATACAAAGATGACAATGACACAAGTCCCCTTTGAGGTTAGTTTGAAGGCACTACAGCAAGATTAACATCTTGCTCTACCAAAACCAATGCTTAGAGGGGAGCTCGGGCTAGAAATGCAGAAAATATGAAATGCTCAGCTCTCCAGTTTAGTTGCTCTGCCCTAAATACAATGTACAATGAAAAAAGAAATCTTGCTTTGGTTAAGCTGAACAGACTTGTGCTCAGGGCAAAGGAAGAGAGAAAGGGCAATGAAATTGCACCAAACGCCACCTGGGAATGAACAGAGCATTGGTGAGAAATTCTCTCTTGGTGAGAAAGAATCTCTTGTTCCCGAGAAATTGCTCATCCTATCTTTCTTTAGTAAAGACAACATTCATCATCAACAGCTGCACACCAGCAGGACACATATACCCTGTGCTATGATTCCTCCTGCCCTAATGTCTACCTGGTTCCTTTCTCCCCTTCTGCATCTTTGTTTCCTCCGTCCCAGAGGGATCCATCAGGGCTGACTGTACCCAGAGAAGATGTTGTGAAAGGGGAATATCCCTAAATGGTGGGATATCTCCCTCACCCAGAATGATTCTGTGTCTGCACTCCCCAGGAGTTGCCACCGAAGTAGCTTTGAAGACTTCTCACTCTGAGTCATTTAAAATGGCTGAGTTCTTCCTTTAGCCTTCAGAAAAAGAAAGAACCAAGCTGTCTGGAGCAAGAATGAATGTCTCTTCTTTTGTTAAATCCCATGTACATGCACAGCCTATGGAAATGACCATTAGTAATGTGATTTGACTGGTTCCTTTCCTCTTGTCTGCCCACTGAGCCCCTAAAAATAATAAATTCCCCTCTGCTCTGTTGCTCTGCTCCAGCAAAGTGCTGACACCCAATTCATTACCTCCCAGGAGTAGATCCTTCCACTGATCTCTCCCCTCCCTCTGGGGTGTAATTGAGACCATTCTCACCTCCCTCCTGCCGTTTCATGCACTTGCAAAATTACAGCGTGACACGATATTACACAAGATGATACACAGCGTAAAATTGCTCTGGGATGAAATGTCACGTAAAATGTTAAAAACCCAAAGGAAAGGGAAGAAAAATCCACTCCCAGATATTTTGCCACGCCAGAGCTAAGATCCACCTCTCCAGCTATGCCAGAGCATACAAAGGCTTCATTAACATTCAAACACCAAAGAATCACAGAGCTGCAATACCTAATAAACCTCCACCTTTTTTTTATGATTAACATGAACCTCGGCAGTCTCTAAGCAATATAAACACTCACAGAGGGGAAATAAAATTTAGTGAGCAGATAAAACCTAGAAGTGCTGCAGGCATGAATCTGTCACGTGTGTCTGCTCGGGTGGTTAAAAGACAAGGGGGAATTTGCCCACCCCTTCCCCAAAATCTTATATGGTTCCCAAAGGTTCCCCTAAAGAGGGGAGTGTCTGCTGGAGTGGAGAAGAGAGAACATCGTTACCACACCAAAACCCTCCCTATCCGCCACAAAACATGGCAAGAGGCCCTTAAAATCCGTGAAAGATGATGTCAACCTCCCATCAGCAGCAGTGCACTTGGCTTGGTTCCTCTCCACCTTTCACAATGATGAAATACATGTTACATTTTTCACAACAGCACAGATAAAAAAATATAGATCCTCATCAAGCAACAGGACAGAAGTTGCCACAAGGTTTTTTTTCCAGTGAGATGATATCTAATTGCAATGGTGTTCCAGTTAACCTGCCTTTCATGATGTCCATCGAAGTATCCTTCCTACTCTCTTTGATTTCAACAGCTGCCCATGACTTTTTTTTTCATCAAAAATTCCCTTTTTCCCTCTCTAGCTACAGTGAAAAGCCTTATTTAAAAGCAAACCGGAGAACAATGCCCTATCCAAACAGCAGGGCATTCTTTTAATAGCCTTTTTCAATGCAAGGTTTCTACATTTTCATTCCTTATTGTTTTCCTTATTGCAAATATTTTTTGGTTTATGCCTTTGGTTTTCTGAAAGGATGTGCACCTTTCACTCCCCATGGAAGTCAACAAGAGCTGAGAGCTGCTGGTTCCTCCAAAAATCGAGCCTCAGGGGCTTTGACAGCAATACTGATAACCTGCTGAGCTACAGAGCCTGCAGGCAGCTACACACCGGTTTGGGGCTGGTACTGGCTGTCCCACAAACCAGTGAGGTATTTCGGTGCCTTAGAGTCCTGGGAAACCTGAACTCTCTGGAAATACCTGGGGAACAAAGGGAAGTGGAGGAAGGTGGATCTTGAATGGCAGTTGATGGGAATACTGCTACGCAGAGCAGATATTTATAAGGATGGATTTTCAGGCAGTGTAGGTGGGGGAAGGGTCTGTCAGCAGATGGCAGTTCCCTCAAATTTATGCACTGTTTGAACTGAGTTGACAAATATTTTTTTTCCCAGCGGGGACTGGATGCAGACAGCTCTCTATTAGTATTCAGCATCCAACCTGTGCTGGTGAATTGTGGGGCAGAGGTAGGGGGGAGGTGGTTTTGTTCCCACTTAAGCCACATATTACTTGCATTAGCAGCTGGAGGAACATAACTTATAATCATGGCCCTGGTGTCAGGGCTTGTCATTCCACCTTTATGTTTTGTTTACATGCTCCACTCATGGTGTCACACACTGCAAGAACTCAGTATAAAAATGGTAAAAAAAAAAAATAAAATGGGTGGGGAGAGAAAATAACATGGGCATTCAAATACAAGCCACCTCACAGTAAAACACAGGAGACATCCTACAAAACTACGAAGCAACACCTTTTTGAAGAAGTCAAGGGTTGTTTTTTCTAGCCTAAACCACAATTAATCTATTAGATCACAATTAATCTAACAAATTTACTCTGTACAATATGGCTGGCAGAAGGAGCTCAGTAAGAGTTCAAAAAGATTAGACATTCACATGGAAAGCCTCCACATGGCTTGAAGTAGGGCTTAATAAAACAAAAGGCACAGCCCCTTCTTCCCCAACTGATTTCTTGCATTTGATGGCAAGAACCAGATCCAGATCCACAAAGGCAGTTAGGTGTCTAAATCTCCTTTAGTTTCTTACAGGACACTAAAATCAGCAGGCACCTTCTCTAGGCTCAGATGTCTTTGGAGGGGTAAGAAATTGTCCATTTGGGGCTTTCATACATAGCTCATACATTTCATACATTTTCATACATCTCCCTCTGGGTCACTACAATGACTTTCAGCTAGTCTGGTACAGCACTGCAATCCTTGTGCTCCACTCCTGAAGCTTAATCTCATCACTGCTCATACTTGGGCAGCAGCCTTGTCATCTGCTGTCTAAAATTCATTTGGGAAATCACTGTGCTGCCCTTTCTTTGGGGAGAAAACAGCTGTTTTCAGTCCAGCTTTGGAGGAGCAAGAACCACCTGCTGTTTGTGGACAAGGCACAAGCCCCAGGTGCCCAGGCATTTGAAACCACCCTCCATTTGCCACTTAAGTGGAACAATTCTCAGGGTGCAATCAGATGATGTGATCTCTATCAGCCTGTCTGAAGAAAACACCACGGAGTATCTCTTCCATGCCTGTGCAACTCTTACGAGAGGCTAGCAAGCAGGGATTTTCATCAGCACTTCTTAGATATCAAGCATGATTTTTTTTCTGAACCTAGCAAATAAATGTTTGACTCTGGACACCTTTCCCACTGCTCAGAGCACATAATATATATGCTTATATACGCCCAAAACAGGAGTACAGCCAAGAAGATGCCACAGCCAGGAACAGCATTGCTGTCTACAGAAAAACCAGCCAGACAAGCAGCACCCAGAGAAAAGAGTTAATGCTCTCAGAGTGCAGAGCTGTGTGTTACCGTGAAGGAGATTAGTTTAATTCCCAGGTAAAGATCATTTACCACGGAAAAATCCCTACAAAATTCTTCACAGGTTTCCGAGTCTTAGCAGCTGTAATGGGAATAACGAACCTCAGAAGCCTGATGCCTCTGTCTGTTCCTGCACTGCAGTCTCATCCTCTTCACATTCAAGTTTGTCAGTAAAGGATGCCACCACCGATGCCATGTCTGGTTCTCCAAGACAATCTCAGTGTTGCTGGGTATTGTGAAATTTTGTGACCTTTAATAGGCAACCCAGTTAAAGAAATTATCTTGTTTTTAATTTTCTCTTTGTAGAAGAAGAAAGACTCTGAACGAGGCAAAATTTCTTATAAATGGAATTAGCTGAAATCCTGTCAAGATTATTTTCATAGAAGGGCATAAAAGCTATGCTTCAATAGGCAACAAAGCTCTTTCCATAGTTACACCTGGAAACTTATCAATGCATTGACAACATAGACCATTTGCATGCAAGAAAATAATCACAAAATCAGTGATCCATTTGCCACAGGGCCAGTCTCAGAGGTCCTGCTGCTCTAGAAAGGTTTCAGCTGTAAGGGCATCTCAGTATATGTTCACAGATTCATGATCTCATTATAAGGAGTTTTGCTTGGCAATGAAAAATTCAGGAGGTAATTTTTCCCCCTTTATCCTGTAACTTCTTCCAGTTGATAATTAGATGCATGATTGACAACATTAGATCTTGACGTGAAAGCTACAGCTAAAGTGAAAGACTCAAGAGCACTTCCCAGGTCCCAGATCCAGGTGTCTACCCTGGCAGCCTCCCACTTGTACACCAGGATGAAATCCAAGCATGAACCACCCCATCATCTGAATCCATGTTGCTAATGTAAGAAATTCCAGGCAAGTAGGCAGGGAGGGAGCCACAGGCCAACCGGTCACTCACAGGGACTCACCAAGGGGATATGGGCTCTGAAATACACCCCAGGAAAAGCTGCTCCACTGTCTAGACTCAGTCAAAGAAATGGTGTGGTGCACTGCCCAGCAGCCTGTTGTACAGCTTGATCTGCTCTGCAGACAAAAATGATCAGGCAGCACTTCTTCAAAAATGGCATTTCACTTCTGATTTTTAACAATCTTTTGTAATAAGTTGCTGATTTTGCTGATTTTATGGCAAAAGCTTAGCCTCTGAAATTTTGAAAGGCTAACTGAAAAAAAGTGACACAATTGGGTCTTCATATTTGCTTAGTACTGTTCAAGAAGATGTAGAATTTGTCCTTTATTATTACAGCATAGCTTTATTCCAGATGGTTTCCAGATTCTTAAGTAGCATCTCTTAGGAAATGCTTTGCAAGAGGAAAATGTCCTTAGTTATGTACCTAAATCTTCAGAGCTATGGGAAAATACTCCTTAGTGATGCACGACTTCTTACAGGAAGCTTAAGGGGTTTTGGGGGGTTTTTTTTGGTCCTCTATCTTAGAATTCATAACCATAAAACAATATGGTCCCAGTTCTCCTACGAACACTGAACACCATCCATGAGGATGGTACAATCTTGGGGTTCAAAAATATCTCACATCTGCTCCACTGTTTCATAGGCTCCTTTCAGCCCACACAATCAAAGTCCAAAAGTCTCGTAGAGTAGAGCAAAGAGAGTAATTTCTCCAGATACCCTAAAGTCTCAAAGGTATCCACTTGAAACAGCCCTAACTGTCTCAGCGCCAGTCTGCTATCCAAGCCGTATCCCTGTTGGCTCTACACATCTCTGCACACACCACCCCATCACGACTACATCAGTGAACCCCTCCAGGTTTGCAAAACTTAAAAAGAAATGTCTGTCCTCCAAGATGACTACATACCCACCAGCAATTCCTCCACTCTGCGCCTTGTAATGCTGTGCGTGTAGCACAAGTGTGGAACAAGAACACCATGTTTCCAAGCAATTTGTCAAATAATTAAATTATGCACACAATAACTAGCTGGCTCAATTACATTAGCCAGTCTCCATCATGTAATATAATTTCTAGTGGCTGTTTAGGCACTAATAGCCTCAGATCTTTTTAGCTGAGTCTGGTGCCAGCTGCGGTCTGCATGACGTCTTTCGGTGCCAAGTCAAACCCCTTGAACGGAAAATTCGTGGCTCAGTTTCCAATCCCCTGTTCCTTATGGAAGTCCTAAAATGCCATTTTCAATAAGGATGCTTCCACCACTGAGCATTAGTGAATTTCCACTTAGGTAAATAAAAAGCTCTGTTTGATTTGCTTTTTCTTTTCTGCCATTTAAAGCCATTAAAAAAAAAAAGAAAATCCTTCATCAGAATAGGCCAGTACATTGAGATGCTATAATATTGTTTCTAGGAACACCAAATAAATACATGGCCTTTTTGGAAAACCACACAGGTGTTTAAAGATCTTTTTTCTCTCCTCTTACAATAATATGTTCTTCATTTTTCAACCATCATAAGCTTTCCCTCCTTATTTATGATACTCTGTTACCCTCGAAAGAAAAGAAGCCAAACCCCAAAATTAAGCAAGTAGAGCGACTCAGGAACACTGCTTATAAAGGTGCTTTTCTTCTCAAATCCATGGTCCTACTAACACCTGACATACCATTTCATGAGCTGAGCTATGCTGGAAGAATCTTCCTTCCAGATCACTAATTTGAGATGGTTTTCCAATTTGTGGGATCGCAGTAGACTGATGTATCTCCACAGCTAACCCTTCGTCAGTGACACACTGCAATTTCCCATTGCATTGTGCAAAGCCTTGGCTGTGACATTTCCTGTGGTCACTTCATGTGGGACATGACAACGGATGCCTCAGCTCATCAAGAGCCGTTCTTAAATGCATTAACAGGAATACAAGATAAATCAAGTCATCCATAAAATGTCTCCTTGCCTACCCTTTGTCTGCCAACACTCAACCTCTGAAGAGTCTCATACACGCAAAATCATCCCCGCTCCCCGTTTCCCTCACATTGGATTTGGGGCAGGGAAAGCATTAGAAGCCCTAAGTAAGAATAGGTCCAGGATTAGCACACGGCAACAGACCTGGGAAATGCAGGTTTTGCTCCTTGCTCTGCTGCTGCCTTTCTTGACACCTGACACACACTCAGGTCCAGCTCCACAGCTTGCTCCCCACTGGTACTCACAGACACTCCAGCAAGATCTACCCAAACTGCAAGCATCTAAGTTTCCAAAAGCTTGGCTTTCTCTGGGCCTGTGTCTGCAGAACCACCCAAGCACCCACCCCATCCCACAGCCAAGGATCAGGAAAAACTGAGGTCTGTTTGCTTCATGAAATGATCTTCTTCCACAGGCAGGGCAATTTTTGGAGCAAGCCTTTCAGACTTGAGTATCGATGTACTGGGTTAAGGTACAAAGTGGTATCCCTCCAGGCATGTGTTCCTGTGTACCTGCCTCCAATCACTTTCTTATGTTTGGATTTTACATACGACCCTACCATTTTCCTCACCAGCCACCACAACAGAAGACTGGATTTAAAATTGCCCAGAACAATTTAAGCTCTTTATATGCCAGAGCACAAGATAACTTTCTCTTAACGCTCCCCAGTCCCATGCACCTCTTAGATAAAATTAAATCAGAGGTCAAGCTTGCACATATTAAAACATCTTTGCTCAGTGCATCCTTGTGGTTAAAAAAAAAAACCAAACAAAACAAAAACAATTGGCAGTTCCTTCCTTGAAGAAGGTCAACATATTCACATACATCCTAGCATCTATGTCTACCATCATGAGTCAGGAAATAAAGCTAATAATATGGCACCATTCATGGTTCAGTACACCCATTTCTCTTTAAAAACTTATTATGTGGGTGCTTCATACAAGGACAAAGTGAGGACCTGATGAGCAAAGTGTCCCTTGGGTAACTTATGAATTAAAAGCCTTTCCATTTTAAATTAGAAATGTGAAGCTTTATTGCTGCAAATGACTTACAAAAGCAATTCTTTCAAAAACAAACAACAAAAATGAATAATCTAGCTGATTATGATGTGTTCGGAGGCATGAGGCCAGTTCCATTAGCTGTGGATCTGGCCCAAAAGGCTTAATACATCTGCAAGTACTAACAAGAGGGAGCTCAGGTCTGTTTAACATTCAATCAGCAGCCTGTGCTGCTTTATGAATAGAGAGAATGAAACATTACATGGATGTATGAGTGAAGCATTTCACTTCCTTTTTTTTCTTTTTTTTCTTTTTTTTCTTTTTTTTCTTTTTTTTCTTTTTTTTGGTAGCATTCTGTGGTTTGGCTACAAGATTCAAAATGCACTTCATGACAGTCAACAACAAACTTTGCCTTGGCTTCAGTGTGCTGAAAACTCTTTCCTCCTCCATCCCATTCGGTCCCTTCTGCTACATTAGCCAAAGCAGCATGAAGCATATTTCATTCCATCTCAAATGCTGACAAGAAAATTACCTAACAAACAGGGTTTACTGTGGAGTGGCAGAGGTACCAGAACAAAACATGGCATTGTGTTGTTGACAAAGAAGGGGTGTAAAAAATTATTCAGACTAAATGGAAACTGCAATTACATTTTGTAATTAGCAGAATGGGTATCTCCATGCAATCGCTTATGAAAATCTATTTCAAGCTTTTTGTTCCAAAGCAAAGGGTCAGCTGAGGTTTCAGCTCTGTAATTCCTTTCTTCCTCCAATATATCATGGTTCAGAGAATTTACATTCAGCACGTCTACCCCACAAACCCTTAGTCATGTGAATATTCTCTGTGACTTCCATTTTTACACATTTTCTGCACAGCAATTAACTTTCTTCTTCTCTCCAAAAATCAATTAAAGGAAAAAAATAACCCTGAACAAATCCCTTCAGCTGATTATTGTCAGTGCTTGCAGATGGCAATAATAAAATATATTTGAGGTGGTTTTTCTGATTTTGCAAAAGAGTATGTGTGTGTGTTTCTGTAAAAAAAGAATATAAAACAAGAATACATTTTAAGAAATGATCCATTTCTTATAAAAGCCATGTTTGGTTTTTTTTTTCTTTGCTTTGCTAAATGGTCCCTAAGACAGTCTTATAAAGCATTCTAGTTAAATCAAAATATATTTTTCTTGTGTGTGTGTTTTAGACATGGAAATTCTTCCTGGCTTTACCTTCTTGGGACCTAATCTGTACCAGAAAGCCAAGTATTAGCTGTGCACTCTTATAAAAAACACAGACTTTTACCCAGACAGGGGAATGGAAAGCTTGCAGGGCTTTGGTTGGTTTTGTTTGGTTTTTTTTGTTGTTCTGAACACACCTGGGGATGTGATCAGAAATATCTGTTTTCTGGCAGCTGAGCCACAAATTCACATTTGGTTCATCCTCACAGCTCCGAATTGTCACTGATGATCACAAATGGCTCCATCAATCTACCTCCATGAAAGCTGTAAGACCAACTAGGACAGATATGACCTTTCCTCTTCTCTTCCTATTACAGACAGAGGAGGAGAAGAATGATTCCGAGCTCAGGCAGAAAGATGATGAGCAACATTTCTCACTTCTTTTCATACACATTCAGACTCTTCACATACAAGTGAGAGTCTGAATCCACACAGGTGCTAGTTTGCATCAGATATAAGGAGATGCAAGGCCAGGCAGGGCTGGGCAGTGGATTTTTTGAGAAAGGAGAAACTGTGACCCTCTGCATTGCAGTGGAACATATTCAGCCTCCAAAGACAAGGCAAAGCTTGGGCTCCAGTGACAAGTCACTCCATCACTGTCTGGAGAAGACTTAAGTGAGGTGAGAGCTGGCTGATACCCCTGCAAGAAGAACATGCCCACTGCATCTGAGCTCACTAGGAAAGGAGATTGCTTGATGATAGCTGAGAACTCCCAGAGAGTGAATAAGCCTCCAAATCAGTCCCTGGAGACTAAAATCAACCCCTTTGTACTGACACCTCTCCAAGTCACTTTTTGCAGGCAAGATCCAACAGGAAACCACTACACCATCCCCAATGCTGGTGCCAGCACAAGATGCCTGAATGCTATTGCCACTGCTCCCCTGTGCCTGACACCTTTCTGATTTTCCTCTGCTTTGCTCCCTGTCCTCCTAGATCACACAGCCCATCTGAATGCTGTGCAGCCTGGAAACAACATCTCAGCCACTTTAGCAATTATCACCAAAGTGAGAAAAATCTCTGTGTATTAGAGCGTGCTCCCTCCCTCGAGCACCACTCACATTAGTCAGTGTAATGGGATCTTTCAGCAGCCACTCTGCATCTTCCAGATAACCGATGTGATGTGGCAGTCACCATGGTAACATTGTTATTGTTAGTATTAAAAAGCAGTAAGGAAAATTGTCCTCCTCACACTCAGAGGTGTCCCTTCTCTATGAGTTACTCCTGCCTTGTAGTAACTTAACAATTAAAAGAATCTCTACATTTATTTAGCTATTGAACGGGTACAATGAAAAGCCCCAGGCCATTTTTCTGCAATTCATTCCTTTGCAGGCTAGAGGAAGAACTATCAGCATAAAGCAACAGCCTACAGGTGAAAGCAGAACATCCTATGAAGAAGTTTGCAGGAACCATGGCTTGGAAGGGGAGTTTGGGGAGGGGCAGAGTGGGGAGCAGAACAAGAAGAATGCCACATTTGGGGCTGGGTTTGTATGCAGCAGGGCAAGGGAGAGTTGCCACCCATACAGCTGCAACAGCTCCATACCTTCCTCCACAAGCATACAAGCCCAGGACTTTCCTTCCCTCTAAATTGCAATGCCTGTCACATGTGGATCCTTCCACTACAAGATCTAGTTGAGTACCTAGGCATTTGATGGGTCAGATGTTAGCAGTGCAAGCAGGGGAAGCGTCTTCCATTTCAGCAAAGCTGTTACCAGCAGGAAATCAAGCCCTGGCCCTCACCCAGAAAAATCTTTCTTCATTAGGAGCCAAGAATTTCAGATATTGGCTTGTTTTTGATAATGAACAATTATTGCATCAATGTCTGTTTTGTAGGGTGTGGTTGGAGACAAACTGATTTTGTTCTTTCACATGAGGTCAGAGGAACATAATTGTTTCAGTATGAGCATTTCTATAACAGAAACATTTGAATGGGTTCCACTATATTTTAAGAACCTGATGAAAAGTGTAATGAATAATTACATCAACTGGTTACTGGATCTGCATGTATCAGAGGAGTTTCAGGGTGGAGGGAGGAGAGGGTTGATCTAATGATAAGAAATATATTGTCATTTCGTACTCAACAGGAATGGATTACACAGCCAGCGACTCTGAAAATGGATCTTGCCAACTTGTAGCAAAAAGAGTGAAGTTCCCAGTCATCTTCAGTGAAGTAATGATGAATACTTGCAGATTATTTCTCCAGGTAGATAAATTGCTCATAAGAAAACATCTTAAATATCTCAATTTCTCCCCCGTACACCCACTCCCAACTTGTTCTGTTACAGACAAGTACATAGTTTAATTATTCCAACTCTGAAAGACTATAACTTCAACTTTCTTAAGAAAATTATCCATGAAAAGCAATGAACTGTGGAAGTCTTGATAAGTCTGGTAACTATGACAGGTAACTATCACCCAGCTAATAGTCATTAATTCCCTGTCTCCCTGAAAAGGCAGTAATTAATAGCTCCATGGCATTTAGTGATAACAGAGGTCAAACTGGTTGCACATGAACTTATTTGTGTAATAGTGACCAATTTGCACAAAACCAGTAACCAACAGGCAGTTAGCTACATGTGCCAACCTGACTCTCCATGCTGTGAGCCTGTGCTGAAAGACCACTTCAGTTCCTTTTCTGGTGCTATTTGGAGATAGAAAAATCTAAGCAAACTCAGGGCTAGACAGGTCAACCTACCCTCTGCAGGTCTGACTGGATCAAGCACAAAATCCATCAGCAACTATTCTCCAGCTTGTTTCTTCTTAACCAGGGTGCTGATATATTGAACACAAACTACAGCTAAGTGATGGTCAAGAAAGTGGGTAGAAACACACTCTTCACCTTTTAAATGCCTATGGTTGATTTCTGTGTTATCTCAACTGGTTGGAAGACAAAAGGAGTCACTGGAAACCTTGTCCTCCAGAAGTAACAAGACTTTTCATTCAGTGGATAATCTGCTTGAAAAGCAAAAGAGTATTTGATCTCATTTCAGTATTGATAGAAATAAATAAGGGCAGAAACTCACAGGAATGAGGATACTTGCATATGAGAAATTGTTCTTAAAAGCTGTAACACAGGATATCACTGGCAAAAAGAAGCATTAAGTCCTACCTCAAATGCAAAGGGTTAGAACTGATGTCCCACAAAGGAAGATGATAGAGTCATCACATTTACAGACCTTTTCTAGCACTCCTCAGTGTCATCACTGGATGGCAAAGCACAGTAACATGCACTACCTTCAAACCATGCAAAATGGGAGGCAAACACCAGACTACTCCTCACCAGAATGAGAAACCTTGGTATATATTGCTACTGCAAAGTAAGATCTTTGCAGTTCAGAAACTTCCACTCCAAAGGCATAAACAGTTTGGAGGAGGCAAGGACTATAAATCACTGCCAGTCAGCTTAGAAAAAATGTTGTCATTGCTGCTCTGTGAAGGAGTAAAACGATAAAAGATATTTCTGTTATGTATGGATAGCTTAACCATAATGCTCTTTTAACATCATTTTCTTGTAACCCATCTACACATAACTATTTAAACATTTGTTATAAAGTATGTATGGGGTGACTCATCCAGCTGAAGAATAAGCCTAATTGGTCAAACTTCCAGGACACTGTGTGCTGAGCTACAGAGAATCATAATTTCATCTATTAGGAGATGTGACAAGTTGCAGAAGCTATCTAAAATTCCTGGAAGAGGTAGTGTGAAATCAGAACTGTTGCCTAGGGACAGTCTCTTCTTTACAACAATTAAAGAGCTCAGATCTGTGCTATTCTGGATGGATGAAAAATATGCATGTATAAGTTTAGATTCTGGCTTTGGCCTGCTCATGCGAGAAAGTTGTCTAATAATTCATTAGCCTCTTAAATAAAAGATACCTAAAAGGCAGAATAAAATAAAGGGCGTCTGTGGATATGACTTCCATGTTCATATGGTCCCAGAAGTTCCCCCAGAGATCCTGCTTTTCTGTATAATGCAGCTACATGACTCAGGGAGAAACAAAACAAAACAAAACAAAACAAAACAAAACAAAACAAAACAAAACAAAACAAAACAAAACAAAACAAAAAACCCCAAGAACTTGGGAAGAGTTTCCTTCTTCACCGAGAACATTCCAATACCAAGTGACCAGAAGCAGAGAGGAAAGAAAAGCACTTCATAGATTGAAATAGGAATGTTAAAAACCCCTCCAGAGAGGTTATTAGTGGGTGGGAAGCACAGTCGTAAACATGAAGCCCAGCAGCATTTTTCCACACACATTCATTAATGATACTCACTTTGCCATATTTCTGTTTGAACTGAGGATAATTCTATCCTTTGGGTGAAAAATAAAATAAAAGGCATCTCACTTCATATTCTCCAGGATGTCAAAGTAGCTCAATAGCAGATGAGATGACCTCTTCGCTATTTCTTTGTACCCTCTTACTGTCCTGCCTCTTTCCCCAGCTTACAGGTACCAGATGCTGAGATGTATTGCTCCTTGTACACAGAGTAGTAGAGCTGTAGTAGCAAAATGACTCCCTATGAAAGCCCTTGAATTCAAGCACTGCTGTGGACTCACACTAGTTGTACAGAGGGTGGAAAAACATGCATTTGCCATACATGCTACTGGATACAGATCACATCTTTGGAGTGCACTAAACCAATGGACCATCTACATATGGATGGGCTTTTGGCCTTTCCCTCCATCATTTCTCTTGCAGAAATCCACGGGATGATTTACTTGCTTCTGCCAGTGTATAGCTACCAGCAGTCTGGTTCAGGAATAGATGAATACTTTAATTTTAATCAGTGGGTTAGTAAGAAGGTGTGGATGATATTTCCAATGCACCACATACTGGAAGGATACACAAAACAATCAGCCAGCAAAATAAAATATGATGATCTCATTTACATTATCTTTTTTTAAGCTTTTAAAAGTGTAGCCAAACTGAGATAATAAAAGTTAAGTATTTACTATGATTTCCTCTTTCAAAAAACAAACATAAAATGATTTCATCAGTACCAGATAATAGGCCTACTTATAACCAGAGGGCACTATTTTTAATAACTTCACTAAAAATGTGCACTGGTATAAAAATGTGGTACAATAAAAAAAAGTACAAAAGGTAATGAAATATCACCTATTATCTCAGCTCATTTTTGTCAGGAAATAATACTACAAACTTAATACGATACATGGAAGCCTTATGAACAGCAGGCAGGGAGAGGCTTATAGTCTTATCCAGTATTAGACGAGAGGCTGAGTGATTAATAAGTTGACATTGAAGAGCAGAGAATAGAAATCATATGGACTTTAGGGAAAGGAAATATCTTAAAAATGAAACTGTCATGCTGCCAGGCTGCACAGAGAGATGTACAGCTCCTACAGCCATTCCCACCACGCAGCAAAGGGGAAAGCAGCCGAAACCTCTGCCAGTGCTGAGCACTCTGCTGAAGTGCCTGCTGCTGTGCAGTCTTCCTGCAACAGGAAAACTGCACTGAAAATAAGAAGGGGAGAGGAAAAAATACATTGAAAGGAAAGGTTTGAATGCAACAGCAAGTTGGGGGTTTGAAGAATGGGAAAAATAAGGTACCTGATAGAAGGAATAGATGAAATTAGATTTATCTATAGCAGTAGATGAACTATCTATATAACTTAGGGGCCTCCAGCATGCCCCATGCATAAGGAATAGAGATATTTTTGATTGCTTTTTTAAATAACAGGGCCAGATCTTTTGATGGGATTAAAACTTGGTCTTACACTGACCTTAACATTGTTCAGGGCTGCAGGCTTAAGTTTTAAATACCCAATGAAGCACTATTAGTTACAATATCAACACTAATGCCACTTACTGCAGGTCACAAGTCAACATATCACTTCCAGAAGACTCTACATTTACTGTTTTTTCTCAGGCATGTTGTGTCTGGTTCTGATTTGTGTGTTGTTCACGCTGGAAAATGTCTGCTGTGGTTTCCAAGACCAGGATTTATGGCTAATTCACTGTTTACTTCAGCAGTGGTACCAACGGAGAGTCACTATTGGTGGTAAATAGGTACTACACAGGCAACAAGATCAGTGAAAAATTCAGTCAAAATCAACAGCATGTAAGCCCCTAGTAAGTAATTTAGATCACAACATGTGATGCCCATTGGAAAAAAAACCAAGAAGCTATACATGTTTATTCATAGGTCTCTTGAGAATAAATTATAGCTTTAAATAGCCTGGATGAAAGCACTAGAATTGTCCTTGTGAAATATGTTGCTGAATTTCTGGAAAAAAACAGAAACAGTGCCATTCTGTAGTGCTTCAGAAGAGAGTAGCTAAATATTTTTCCTTTCAATAAGTTCAACAAGATTTATCTTGAAGTTTATCAAGGATGAATGGCAGCAATTTTTTCTGCATCACATACCAATTTTAAAAGTGAGAGTTTTCTTCTAAATTACTAGAAAATAATTATAATAAACTTTTTCATTTCTTGCAAAATTAAGAACAACTGGGCCAAGTGAAAGACTACTCAGTTCCTCAAGGCAATTCTTGTTAATTGTCACAGATGATACCCTTTCACAAAAAATTATAAGCCAAATCCTAGCTTTTCAAAGAGCAGGACTGTATCTAGGCACTGCTTACTCTTCACGTTTTCTATTTAAATCATTTATATTTCCTCTGATTCCGAAACGTGAAATCAGATCTCACATTTTTATCACTCACATGCTCTGTGGTTTAGGAAAAGCACCATATCTTCTCAGTGAAAAGGGAGAAAATGTTAGCAGCTACACGCTTGGAGTCTAATTTTAGGAGGAACTGAGCCATTCTAATATGCTGCAGTCAACAGGAACTGAGGGCACTCAATAATTCATGAGTTTCTTTCCATGTTTGAGTAGAGCCTGTTGAAAATTTCTAAGGGAAACATTTTTCACTAGAAAATTCCAATTCCTGTGAACCAAAACAGCTTACAGGACAGGATATGCTTGGATACTTGTCTAACATATCTTCTTTTATCCAGTTTGAAATGCCTTTTAATCTATAATAATACATTTATATAATAATAAAATATTTTAAATATGAAAAGGGTTGCTTGACTACAAGACAAAAAAATTTTTAAAAGATGAAACAAACAATCGATTTTCACTGTGATTTGTTTTTTCTTTTTAAACACAAATGTTTGAGAAGATTCAAACATGTTTTACTTCCATCTTACACTGGAAAACATTTTCACAACTTTTCCTGGGAAATGAAAAACATTTCTTACTTCGGATTTAGTTATGAAGGTATTTTCATGCCTGTCCAGAAAAAAAAAAAAAAAGTTTTATAGTCATGCAGATAAATCTCTCCTTGACCCTAGTGGTGAGTGGAGTGTTAAATTTGTTATGTTTTTACTGTCACTTTGATTTGGTTATTTTAAAATGAATGGCATTTGTAACAGGAAGCAGCAGAGTAATGGTTTCTTACCTTTAGTCTTTCTGTTACACCATCAGTGAAACTGACTGTGAATTCAGCAATTTTGGGCACTCTGAGTTTGCCTTTGTTCTTCTGGTCAGGCTGATATTCTGTTCGTGTTTTCACAATTACCTGGAAAATATCAACACTTTTAAGATAACTGCATACAGCATAGATTTTTTTGTTGTTGTTATCTAAGCTCTTCTACATAAACCATCCCCTGGACCTACACAAGTATCTCAGAACCATAAATTATACACTCATCATACACTGAGGAACTAAGACAGACATAAATAGCCAGGCAGATACACAGACCTACGACAGTGAGCTTATCACATTGAGTCTTAAAAGAGCCGACAGCAAAATGTTTAACATTCACTTTTATTTAGGACTAGGCATATATATATTTTTTTATTGTATTTAGCCGGCAGAACATGCAGAATAACAGCCCATCCTAAAGAAAAGCCTCACTTATTAAAGCCCCATCTTAACAAGTTCCACTGAAGTCAATTTACATTTAGGCCATTTGTTGTGTCATTTATTCAGACTCTAGATTATCAATATTAATCTCATACTATCACCTTGGGTTTTCCCCAGAAGTTCTCAGTGTCATTTGCTGACTAATCCAGGTCCTACTAATCTTATAAAAATGTGGTGCCTTACGCCAATGGAGAAGCTGTAAGGGGCTTTTAAAAGGGTACAGTCAAATTACCAAAATTGCATTGTCAATCCACACTGTATTTAATTGTAACCCAGAATGACCTTAAATATTTTGGGTAAAATCCACCCACTGCAAACACAGAAAAGGAAGACCCAATGCCAACTGCTCCCAGAGGGGATAAGCATTGGGGCTGTACTCTGAAACTAACAGCCCTTCAGAGGAATGAGCTTATCCATCCCATTATACATGAGAGTCTTAAAAGACCAACCATCCATGAGCCTATGCAGCTACATAGCGGTGTGAGAGCACACCAGCACAGCCACACCATCTTAATCTATCTGGGAAATGCAAGAGGAGACAAAATGGCCCTGTCTTCAGCACTGGCCAAGAGCTGGAGCTCATCCCTAGAGAAGGATGCTGTGGTTGTCAGCACACACTACCACTGCACTTCTGCACAGGATTACCAACCCAGGGACATGGTCCACAAAGCATACCATGGTTTGGTGTGATTTGCAAGGTCTGGATAGGTTAAACACAAAAGGATAGAATGAACATTGATGCTTTCAGTCCCAGGGCCAACACTTGCTTTTTGGTCTCCCACTCTGAAGTGCAGGACTACGCAGCCATCAGCCTTGCCAAGGTGAAAATTAAATACTCCAGGAGTGGTGACTGGTTCATACAAGAGTGACTGGAGTGATCCTACAGCTCTTTGTTAGAAACAAAAAGTCTTGAAGGATTGAAAAAGATTAAGTGATGCACAAGGTTGAGTTACCAGCTAATGAAGAACTTATTTCCAAATTAAGATAGCAAAGTCTGGTTTGGACCAGAGAAAACCCCAGGTAATTAATCCTCCTGCACTTAATGCCATTCGAAAATCAGAGGGAGAGAAAATCAGTGTGGAGTCATAAGCCAATTTTCTGGATTCAAATGCAAATCATTAAAGACTGATGAATATTTACATCCTTCAGCAAATCCCTCTCAATAACATTTACTAGAGTAGCATTTGCAACATTAAAACTTGGAAAGAAGAGGGGACAAAAAGCCACCCAAATACATTTACATTAGCACTTTGGAACTCGGGATTTCTGATCATACAATATAGATGATGGGCTATGACCCATGGGGCCAACCTTGATTCAGTGGGTTTGGAATGAATCCTAACCCTGCTCTGAACCTACTATTGAACCCAGCCCCACTGTATGCTCTGAAATGCAGCCCAGCCCGATCAGGACAAACTGGCCCAGGTTAGCTCTGGGTAATGAACAAGCAATAACCTCATCTTCTCACTCAAAAGGAGGCAAGTACACTCCGGACTCCATACAGCTGGCCCTTAGCTTTACAGTCTCCTTGTTGGCCTTTTGTAAACCCAGCACAGTAAATTACAGAGTGACAGCCATCAACACCTGCCAAACAGTGTTCAGAAATTGCACTCATTCTGTTTTCGACCCTACCAGCCACAATATCCAATTTTCCCAAATTCATGCTTCCTGCTTGACATAAATCTTAGTTGCAGAGAAAATCTTTAAATATATATGAGAGCTTTTCCACAAATTCTAAAGTTAGGTCTTAATGAAGGATCATAAAGCCAGAATATAATAATAATTTTTAAAAGCCTTACTTATTTCTATTTATAATTTAATTTTCTTCCATTCGTTGTCATTAACACCAGTTTTTGCCTGTTGTTACATTCAACCAATATCTCTAAGCAGGAAAGTTTGAATTATGCTGTCTACCAGGATACAGCATGAGACTGAAAGTAAACCCACACAGCCCTTCACAAGGCATCAGATTCAAGTCCAGTAGCAATGTCTATCACGTCTGTGAATAAATAAGCTCAGTCTCCAGCCAGATCAGAAGCTACTTGAAACTCAATTTGCTGACTGTGCCAGCAGTGAAATGTGTGCGTGCACAGAGCCATAGTCATCCTGCTGGTCAGTGTTTTGCAGAAAAATCCGCAGAGGTATCAAAAAGCTTTAGTAGAGGAGGTAAGAAATACCTTTGCTAAATGCCTTTTGGCATTGCAAAAGCTTAATATCTGCTCTCCAGAAGTACCTTTGTATCTATTCCACACCTGGTGGAATTACTCAGCAGAAAAAAGACAGGGCAGTCGGTAAGATCTCTTCTTTAAAATGACAAAGGACAAACAGAAAACTGAAAACTTGTAGTGTGGGAGTAGCATTCAATATTGTGGCAGTAAGGATAAAAATGCAATTTTGCTGAGGGCACAGGGTGTGCATTTAGAAGAAAAGAGCTACCTCTTGTACAGTTGCCTACAGTCTAAATAAATAAGCCTGAGCGTGGATCCCACTTTTGTTGCAATGTTCATCCCACCTCCATCCAACAAGCTGCCATCAGGAGGCACTCACAAAGCTTCTGGAAATTTAATTGTGTCATCATGCTCCTTCAGCCTCCTGCACCAGTAAGACCACCCCAGCCAGGGCTAACGCAGCAGTATCCAGAGGCAGGAGTGAACACTGTTGGATGGCAATAACATGGATACACACACACACACATACACCCCACAGACAGTTTTTAGCAGAGCAGTTGCTGCACTGACAGCCTCCCATGCATGTGTCGGTTGTGAGTGTCTCTGAAATAAGTCTAAATGAGAGCCCGTCAAAACCCAAAAGGACTTTTGTAAAGCACCGAGTATTAATCTAAGTGAAAATTAAGAAAAGGAATAATTAATCTCATAAAGAAAAAATTATATATTTTTAGCATTATTGGTTTTTGCTATTTTGGTTGGTTGTCCTGTTCATTTTCCAGTTTTCTGACTTGGTTTGGGTGGGAAGGAAGATTTGCCTTCCTCCGTTCCCTGCCATCACTCCTTTTTCACCTTTTCTTTCTATTTTGTCACTGAGAAAAAATTCCTGGCAGTAAAGTCTTCCAGAAATTCTAACTGAATTGCTGCTGGATGTACAGTAATAAAAACCCCACTGACTCCACAGTCAGTGCAATGATCAGCATTCATTTATCACCGGCTGCCCCAGAGCAGTTCCATCAGAGCCCAGGATCCCACTGTTTCAATGCAAACAAGGTACATTCATCTCACACCAGGACAGGTTTCCTGGGAGAGCTATTGGCGTTTATTACAAACCACAGCAAACAGAACGATCCCCACTCCCTCTTCTTGTCTATTTTGCAGCTTTGCTGACTTCAGTAGAGTTATTCTTGATTGAAACCAGTGGAAGGGAGTATAAAATTGGGGTCCTGCATAGGTTGCAATTCAAAGCAAACTGCAGTGAAAGAAACGCCCAGCTCCTCATTCCACTCTCTGCAAGGCTCTTACGGTGGAAATGAACTGCTGTAAGGAGGTAACTTCCAGAGCTGGCAGCACTGCTTGGCTGCGCTCTGCCCTCATGAGTACAGACAATAAATGCAAACAATTGAACCAGTGCTCAAATGGACAAGCAGTCTCTTGAATACTCCCCTAAAAGACAATTAGCCCATCCTCTGCACTTGCCTCCTTGAGCTCTCCTCCTCCTGCATGCTCCCTAAGGCTTATCTTAACTCATACTCCTCCTGGTGAGAAGAGTCTGGCTGTTTTAGGTCAGCTTACTGGGGCAAATAATTATATTATTATTATTATATCTCTTGAAGCAGCCTGCAGTCCTGCAAATTAATATTAAAAAGCAAGAACAGACCCATCAGCTTTTTGGATTGTCTGAGCCTTTGCAATTGCTGGATAAATACCCTTTGCACTTTTTTGGACTCTTGTCAGCCTTCATGTTCCATTATCTCGGCCCTGATTCAGCACCAGCTTATGCCTGTGCCTCACTTTGTATGTTGTGATCATCCACCAAAGAGCAGCCTCCCTGCCAGCTCAGTCCAGCCTATCTACAGCACTTTAAGCCAGTGCTGTGGATGGAGTCTAGAAGAATACTAGCTCAGGGGATCTCCCTGCAAATTATGTTGCTGCTGTAACCTGTTCTTAAAGTTTTCAGACTATTTCCCTGAGACCCTCCACCTTTAAGCTGCAGAGAGACTGTGCTGTTTATGACAGATGCAATAAAGCATCATGACAGATGCAATAAAGCATCAAACAAATAAATTACCTGGGACTTTCTTCATTTTACATCCAAAATAAAACTGTTCCTCGAAAGCTGCTTCCTAGCCAAAGTTTGCAGCCTGATTGTAACAACACAAGAAAAGAGAAAAGGGCTTCCATGGACTAGCAAAAAGACATGTCTAATAATGGGAATCCACACTGTCAGTCCTTGCAGCTTCCTCCAAAACTGAGTTTATCTAGCATTTGAACTCATTAACTGCCAATTCAGTGACACACTTAAGCATGCAAGTAGTCCTGTTAACATCAACAGGATTAGTCAGATATTTAAAGTTAAGTGTGTATTTAAGCACTTTGGCCAGATCAGAGTTTAAACTGACTTCAGTGCCCTTCCCACAGCCCTCTGATGCTCAGAGCTCCTGTAGCATTCTTCAGCAAGACCACTCAAAGTGCTTTACAAACCAGCATGACCCCAGTATGCCCATATTACTGATAGAGAATGGGGGGAGGAGGGAAGAGAAAACAAAAGAAGCTTAGTAAGGTGCTGAGTCATACACCAGCATTTGGTGGTTGAGTCAGGAAGACAGACCATGGCTCACTGCTACTTACAGTGCACCGTGTTTTCTCAGGTTTTCATTAACAGTAGCTCCAGCACATCCTCCACATAAATACAACATTCTTGGGATTAGGAGCTAGCAAGAGATATGGCTGGGTGGGTAGGAAGTCAGACACACTATGGAAAATGGCAACTCTCTGCAGAATTGTTGTCCTCAATCATCCTAGGTTAGCAGATGTAGTAACACTCTCTGTGCCTTGAAAGGTTTTTAATTTCTGTTCTCTTTCTTGCATCTTCTGGTTCCTCATTCCAAACCCTCAAATGCTTTTCTGCAGCAGCTCAGTAGCAGCTTACAGAGAATGGCCTGGAAAAGTTATAAAAACCCAAACACAATAGAACAACAAGCCACATCTATCATGCTGCTCCACACGAGCAAGATTTTTCTAATGATGCTGTTTGCTAATACATTTATTGAGTCCTAAACCTAAATGCACTTATTATTCTAGGTTCAATGCTAGTGACAGCACTGGAATCAATAGGAAACCTTTCCTCAGCTTTAATGAATGCAGGACCAGGCACCTCCTCTGTAGTGAGGCTTTGGAAAATTATAGGTGTGCTGAGGTGAGAAACAACAGATGAGAGTCTGCGTACAGCAGCAGGAAATCCATCATCGACAACCTTGAGAAAGTAAACAGTAGGAGAGTGCTGGGAAATCTAGAGATTTTGGATGCTGAAAGAAAAAAGAAGGCAAGCTTCTAACCAAGTGGACTATATTAAAAGCATTTGCTTTCAGGAGGAAGAGCAGAGTAGAAGTGAAATGTAACAAATGGAAAAATAACACATTAAGCATGGAACCTTAAAAAGGATTTTCCTGCAATGGGATGAAGCAAGTGTTTCAGAAAATGAATCGATATGAATTCTGAGTCTTGTCTCAGACTGGCTAAATGTAACATCATTTATTGCCACTTTATATTTGTGTTTAAGCTCAATGGTTTTCCCTGAAGAAATGAGTAATAATATTTAACATAACTGGCATTGTGAAAACTTTAAATTATTCATTTGGAAAAGGACATGCAGCTCTGCTGTAATTCCCACTTCACTGCCATGGTGCATGTAATATATTGTGGTTCAGGTGCTGAAAAGTGCAAACCATAAAAATTTAAAATACTACTTCCCAGGATTATTAATAATGAAGAGTCTCTCACTCAGAGTGGCTTTCAGATTGACAGAAGAGATAAACAAAATTAGTTTCTCCTACCAAGGAGAAAGGTTTCCTCCAGGTTCAAAGTTGGACTTTGTAGTCCCACAAAATGACTGTTAACACATCCATCAGTTTCCATGTGGATTAGTCATGCTTACTTTTAAATGAAAATGAGACTCAGCTTCCAAAGAGATGCCTTTCTTCATCCCTTGCAAAGAGAGAATAGAAAATACAAACCTATCACTGGCACTGGCATTGTAGTTTCCTTTGCCTTCACTACCCGACTGAGCAACAATAGCTGAGAAAGACCTTGGCCAGTCCCAGCTGTAGCATGCTGTCCAGGTTACTGATGATAGCAAAATGGTGACCCCCAGTCTTGGCACTAAATCTGCTGTGACTGAGTCTGTTTCTATGCTTATGTGCTACAAGCCAAGGGATGGCTCCAATTCACCACCTGCTCGCACACAGAAATCTCCAGTGACTTACAAGCTCTACTCCTCACACCCAGCCAGCTTCAAAGAGCAAATCAGATGTGCACATTGCCAACAGCAGCTGAAGTTAAAATACTTGGCAGTAAAAGACTATAGGAAAAGAGATGGGAAAATCATGTTTCAGGGCTTAAAACAATCTTTTCTTTACAGGCTTAGGTTGAAACATTAATAGACATGAGCAGCTCCATGCCTACTGCAGTGTCTCCTGTATCTCCTTATGGCTTTTGCACTGGCTACTGCTAGAAACAGGGCATGTTGGATGGACTGGATGGACTAGTAGTCTGAGACTACTTGGCAATCACCATGCTGTAAATACTCAGATTTTTAGACAAGTAGGTCTTTAAAAACTTTCCCAAATAATTACAACTATGTCCCATCCCATGGCAGAGGCAGCTATGCTTCCGAATCTACAGGATGAACACATCTCAGCAGGCAGACTTCCCAGAGATTAGTATTAAAACTGGCATTTGAGATGTATGTAATGGCAGTCCCCATGGCATCCTAGTCACTGTTTGAATACATGGAATGCCTGAAACATCAAGCAGCAAAAAGAAGGGGAAAAAGAGGAGGAAAAAAAAAGGGATGCCCAGGGATCAAATCCATAGTCAATGGAGAAAACCACAGTCAGTAGAAACACTCTGTTTTGTTTTGTTTTTCCTGTATCAGCTCATCTAATGGATGTTGTGCTGGAAATTAGTTTCACAGAGGGTGGTAGAAAAAAGTGGTCTCCCAAATCAGTGCCAGGAGGATATTCCATGCATAAGGAATATGACAAAAGGACAAAGACAGCAAATGTAATCAGCCCTGGCATCGCCCCGATGAAAAGCAGCACAGAATGCAAAGGCTGCATTGGGAGCTGAAAGCAGTAGAGGAGGGCATAGCTCGCCAGCACAAAGGGAGCTTGGAAATTATTCAGCTAAGTCTCCCTACAAATCCCTGGGTGACCATAACCATCAGGAACCCACAGGAGGCTGAGAAAGGGTGACAAAAATTTATTTCAGTAGGTTCAGCCAGGGGAGGGTATAGCAAAGCAGACAAAAGAATCAATCACTCAGCTGTAGTGATGGTAAATTGGCCAGGGTAAATTAGCAGAGCTCCATTGATTTAATCTAAACTACACTGATTTACACTAGTCAAGAATCCTGCCCAGTCTTACTTTCCAGACCAGTTAGTAACTGGTATGCGGGATTCATTTCACAATCTTGCTGAAATAACTTCCATTTACAGCAATGGGCTTTCATGTTAGAATAAAGAATAGATTGCAACAGGCTTAACCAAACACCTATATCCTAACACACTTCTCCTGTGTCCATTTCTGCTGCTTCTGCAGAATGCAGCTCTAGGAATTGCAGAGCAGACATAACTGGGTTTAAGAGAAGCGATGTAGCTCACAAAAATAGACACGAGCTAGCTTTAAACAACCTAATTCAGACACCGATATAAGTGCAGTTAAGGAGAGAAATTTCTGCGCAGGCTACACAAATCCTGAGACTTTCCACACTCAAGAGCTGCAGCAGCAACACGTTATCTGTATGCAAGAGAGGTAGTTGAATGCTACCCCAGGTGTCTGCAAAGGCTGTGAGCACACGTTTGGATTGCAGCACAGCTCTGCCGCGAGAGGAGAGCACGGGGGTGTTCAGTGTGCTATAGGGGAGGGTTAGCCCGACAGCAGCTATACACAAAGAAGAGGATCATGAACTGCCAAGAACATCAAGTAGAGCTGTCTGAAACATGCAAACAAAATCAAAAAGGTTACCCCAGAAACCCTGCGCTGCCACAGTGAGCATTACTGCAAATATTTATTACAGCTTAATGAGCAGAGGCGGTGTTTACATTCAAATACACATTTAGAGGACAAATGGATTTGAACAGTACAGGAGGGGGACAAATGTCACAGGAGAGGAAGGCTCAGACTTTGTTATTTGTGGAGATTAGGCAGAGCATCCCAAGTGGAGAAAGGAAAGGATGGGGAAAGGCAAGGCAGCCTGCCTGTTCCTTCATATTTGCAATGCTCTCCTTTTATTCCCTTCCTTTCTTTTATTCACTGTTTCCTTCCCTTCGCATCCTCCTCCTTCCTTTTACTCTTCCTTCCTTCAACTGTCACCAGTACTAGCCCTGCCCCATCTCTCCCTTTGCCATTTTCTCCATCCCACCGAACTCAGCAGCAGCGTGGGCAGGAGCACAGACGCCAGCTCCCAGCTGCATCGGGAGCCCTCCCAGACAGCAGCAGGGAGGGCTGAGCTGCCTCGGGCCCCACCATGTGTAGCAGCACCCCACAACCAGCTCCATGCTGCCCTGACCATCTCTGCCTTCAGGCTGGCTGCAGCCACCTCGCAGGGGGCAGACTGTCTTCAGTATTTCAGGAGCTGCAAGTCGTCCCCTAGGTACAAAAGCATTCATCCGGTGTACTGTTAATTATGCCTGCTCAGCTGGCCAGGACAAAACTCTTTTCTGCAGGCTGTGAACACAAGGGACCCTCCTGATTTTCAGGAAATCTTGATTACTCTGTGTAGACGCATAGCTTCAGCCACTCAGAGAGGGGTGAGGACAAGGGAGAGCAAGAGGCATGGGATGGGAAAAGCATTTGAAGAGAGCAGTTACATCTATTTTTTTTCTTTCCTGGGTTGGACGGCAGGAAATTTTTCACCAGATAAATTATTTCTCAAGCCTCCAGATACATTCAAAATAAAGAACAATGGACCACATGATAAGCCTTCTGCAGCTTTCCCCACAAAAGAGATGCCAGATGATTTTTTTCAGCCCTGACAATAGCTTTCATGCACTTTTGTGTTATGTAAAATTAAGATTTTTACTGCCAGAGCAGAGGCATTTCCTGCTGGATATACTGAAGTGAGCCTATGAGACCAAGGGGTCCCCAGTTGTTGGTCTCATTTAAAATTTCAATGAAACAGCATGGTCCCTGAAAAGCGGCGTATCCTTCAGCATTATCATTGCAGAGACATGTAACAATTACAGGCAAAGCACTTTGTCTATGCCTAGGAAAACAAGTGAACAGCTAGCCTTTTCCCCTTTGGACCTAAAAGATTACCCTTTTTTTTTTTTTTTCCCCAGTTTCAATAAGAAGAAATTAAATTCAGAGACATAAAAATTCAGAGACCCAACCCCCCAGGTCAGGGGCTTGTCACCGGTGATGGCTGTTATTCCTGTTATGTGGATGAATTTCAGCAAAAAGGCCATGCAAAAAAATTCTTTAAGAGCTTCTGTGTCTGTCTTCTGCAAATGCCACTCCAGCAAGACAACAGGGGGCAAGGGAAATGCTTGAAGATAGTCAATAAATATAAATACACAGCAGGCTTTGCACCCTAGGGGAGAAATTACTGTCCCGGGTACATTTCTCCCCTTGCAGCCATACAACTGCTAACAGAATGACAAGAATGCTGATGCTGCAGGAGGAATAGCACGAGCCTTGAGATGAGACAACCTCATCTGGTGGAAAAAGAAATAGCCAATCCAATGGCCAATAATTTTTAAAAAAGCTTGCCAAATTCAAGCCTCCTGAATCCCTGCCTGGATTTTTCTAACAGCATCAAGGTGGAAGTCAGAAGGAGCTGCTAAGCTTACAGCACTTTGAAAACCAACCTGTTACTAAAGCATCCCCAAAAGGACAGCCAGTAAGTTTAAGCATACCTTTAAGAAAGTAAAGGCATCAACCCCCCTATCGCCCCCCACATGATTTCTTACAATCAAGGAACTATCTGAAAAGAGACGGGCTTCAGGGATTACATCACATGAACAAAAGCCTCATTTTTATATTCTTTCTCTGTATCCTTTCTCTGAAAGGGGAACCAGACACAAAACACACTTTAAAAGAGATGACACTATGGTGAAACACCTACAGAAGTTAATGCTGACAGTCACCTCGAGTGACTCTCAAGTGACACAGTTACAAAAATATCCTTAGAATTAAGAAAAAACAGGTATTTAAAGCCCTTAAAACACAATTTTTGGTCTGTAGATTCCATAGGCTTTGTGGGATGCTTTTAAGGATCTGCAGAGGTATGTATATTGACAAACAACAGGTTTGTTTTTCTTCAACTTGCATGCAGGTGTCTAAGGCTCAACTGGAAAAACCCTATAAATTAACAGAGCTTGCAAACCTTCACCATGCAAAATCCATACACCAGGTGAAAGCATTATTGCTCACTGGTAGTAACAGCACACAGATCTACTATACTCTTGGATTGCTAGCCAAAGCCTGTACTCCTCCTCCTTTACCAGACAGACTGAAACCAGAGCAAGTACAAAGCCCCACACTGCAGGCAAACCTTCTTGCTCTGCTTTTGATGCACCCTGGATTGCCCCAGACTCAAGGTTATGGCTTAAATGAAGATACCCTCCAATGGTGAAGAGAAGATGAGAAAAGGGAGTATTTAGCAGGGTTCCTTCCTTCCTTCCTTCCTTCCTTCCTTCCTTCCTTCCTTCCTTCCTTCCTTCCTTCCTTCCTTCCTTCCTTCCTTCCTTCCTTCCTTCCTTCCTTCCTTCCTTCCTTCCTTCCTTCCTTCCTTCCTTCCTTCCTTCCTTCCTTCCTTCCTTCCTTCCTTCCTTCCTTCCTTCCTTCCTTCCTTCCTTTTTCCCCAGATTTCACTCACAGCAAGACACCAGGGCACACCAGCCCTTTGTTGCAGTGGCAAAGGCGACGCGGTTCGCACAGCCGGCGGGCGGGCGGGCAGAGGGGCCAGGAGCCTCCTTGCGGTGACAAGCGACGAGCAATGGGTTTGCATTGAAGACAACGAGTGAGCAAAGCCCTTCTGAGCTGTTGCACACAAGACACCAACACCAAAACCTGGTTATTTATGCAGCATCCCATGCAAGAAGCACAGAAAGTGCCTTGGCTTGTCGTTCGCACCCTCCCAAGCTAAAAATCAACTGCAGGCAGGTTTTAGGAATAGATAGAAAAAAAGTCAAATAGATTTTAGGGGGTTTTTTTAATGGTGCCTTCTGACTGCAAGGCAAGTCCAGACAAGAATATCCTGCAAGACTTGAAATCCATGTCTACTCTTCCTCAGGCTCACAGTCTGACTGAATTCAGTAGCAGCTTTGCTTTCCTATGTACAAAGCTGAAATTTCCCACTATCACTTAACCTTTGCCCAAGCTTTTCACCTGAGGCTCAACTCCTTATTACAGGTCTTTAAACAGACCTTCTGCCCTAGGGTGAACTCACCCCAACAGAATCTGTTCTACAAAGAGCAAAGGAAACAGACTGTGAATTATTTTACTTTTATCATAAATGACCTCTCCTTCTTGTGAATGGATCTCCAGTCTCTGTTAACTCCAGGCCTACAGCACACAGGAGCTGAACCACAGCCTGCAGAAATCAATACCACTGACTCTAATGAGATCTGAATCATGCTTAGCACTCTTGGAGATACATCCCACTCTTCCAGCAAAGGAAAATATGGATGTCAGTAGATGCATTGACAGTAATGTATGCTAATGAAGGTAATGTAACCTAACAACATGTGAATTATTGATGTAGGCATGTTTAAACAGAAAAATCAGCAAGGAATCACACCAGAGCAATATACTCTAGTGTTTGTTCACCAACAAGCAATTGGAATGTGGTGGTTGTGAGAACACTCATTACCACTTTATTAGTTTGCAAGGATTTTTGTTAGGTTATCCATGTCTCACCTGACACATCAGTCATTTAAATTTCACGTTGTATGACACTATGTGATCTCAATGAGCCATTTGTACTAGCATCAAATGAGCACTTTTACACATCTATAGTTTCCTCTGAACTTTTCAGATGTTTATGATAAATCATACTGCTTTGCCTGAATTATTTTTCTTAATGTTATGTATCAGAGTCATAGATAAGGGCTGGCTGGTTTGGTCTCTCATTCACAACAATATATGGAAGTGCAACTCTCCTGAACACGGTGACGTTGCTCCTGATTGCCATGAGGCACACAGAGGATGAAACGAGCTCCTTTGTCTGGCATGGCTCTGGCTCCCAGGACGTCAAGGCAGTTGACTCAGCTTTATCATAAAATAAACATAGTTTGTCTATCTAGACACTTTTATCGCATCCATCATCATGTTCTCCTAATGTATTTAGAGAAAATTCATTTTGTACTACAGCAAAAACAGGATATATGTTCAATAATCAGCAGTGTTAATTTTACTATTATTCCATTATCCTGTGAGATCTAATCATTCTGTCTGTACTTTCGGGTGAGTTGGCTCCATCTCTGTGGTATCTGGGAAATACACTGCAGACAAGGCTTTGTTTCTGTTAGGACTGTTAGGGCATATGGATTTTTACGGTCTCATCATGTCCTCACCAGGTTATACTGATATGCAGCATCACTGCATTGATATAGACAAAAGATTTCCTAGTACATACTGCATCTGAAAAAAACCCCAACCACCAAACCACAGCCATTCGCCAATGCACATTTCTGGACATTTTAGTGCTGCATTTTGTTCTGAGAGGGTGGAGTGGGCAGGGGAGAAAGCTGTCCCCAGGCTGGAGCCAATCGGGGAAATGAATCCCTCGATTGCTCCATCACCACCCTGTGCATGGGGGCTCTCAGCTGCTTTCTTCAGAGAAATCAGCATCTTCAATGCCCAAATAAGCTTTGCAAAGCCACAGGGAAGAAAAAAACCCCTCAACCAACATAATTAAAATAGCTGCTTATTTTAGAAGAGTTATCACATTACTCTCAATGCGAGCAATCAGTCTTACTGATAACAACAATGCATTGTAAACTGCTTCTCAATTTCTCCAGCACTTGCAAGAGAAACACACTCAGCCTTTTCCAGTCGTATTTATGAAGGAATATTTGGGGGGGTTTTGAGGAGGGAAGGAGTTGGGGGACAGTTGTGTGCTTATTTGCCATGTTAAAACAGATAAACACACTACAAAAGACAACCCCTTTTTATTTATTGAATAGACACTATGTCACAGTTCATATCATCAGAGACCAGTAAGTCGCCAAGGCAGTGAAAACCAGGGGACATGTCTGTGTGCGTAATCATGCAGGAGAGCGCAATTTGATTTTGTTTTACCTTTTCCGGAGCCGGGAACTGCAGGTGATTTACTTCCAAAGGTGTGATCAAAGGAACTGTCTGAAAACCATCTTCGTTGGATGGTTGTTTGTTGTTCTTGTCGTTCAAATTACTCCCCAGCTTCACCATTCTTGGACCTTGCTTTCCAGACCTGAATCCAGCGAGATGATCAATGTCAGAAGGGTGTTGGAAGGGGAGGATTTCTGCCTTACCCTGCTCGCTATGACTTAGGGCACGGCTTACCTGGGCTTTGATGCCCGGGTTTGTAGACACGCTGCACACCACACCACGACTTGACTTCACACACGCGTGTGGCCGTGCCTTCCGCAGACACCCCACGAACCCCCCTTATAAACCCCGGCGGTGAGCGCGAACAGCGCTGCTCCCACACACCCGCACACAAACCGCGTTACCAACACCGGCACCACCGCGAACGTTCATGGGGCCGGGGCCACCTCTGCTCAACCCGTCCCCCCCCCCCCCATATTTTTGGCAGCCCCCGTGAGGGTGCTGAAACCCTCCCTCCTAAACCCCGCACACTGGGGGACGTGGGGGTCCCCGGTTCCCCGGGGGCGGAGGGGCGGGGGTCGCGCCGCAGGGGATGATGCTGGGGAGGGGGAGGGCTCCGGGCCCCCCCCGCGCCCCTCCCGCCGCCCCCCAGCCCCTACTTACTGCAAACCACGCGGGGACTGGCGGCGGCTCGGCCCGGGCGCTGCGGCGGGGGGGCGGGGGAGGGGGAAAGGTTCCCGTTAATTTCTGTCGGCGGTGCCGCGGCGCGGGAGGAGCGGAGCGGTGCTGAAGGGACAGCGCTGCGCCCTGCGCTCGGCTGCGGCTCCGCAAGCGCGACTGAGGGCGGGCGCGGGCGGCAGCTCCCCCCTCCCCCCACACCCCCCCGCGCCCGCCCGCTGCGCGCGCGCACGCCCCGCGCCCCCGCGCGCCGCCGCGCGGCCTTGGGCACCCCCTGGCGTCCCCACCGCGCACGGCTGCGCGCCCCGGAGGAACGTGGCGCCCCCTGCAGGCCGAGCGCGAGAATAGCGGGCGGGGTGCGTGGGTGCGGCGGGGCCGCGGGTGGGCTGTGGGGCTGCGGGAATGTGTGGCACGGGCATGGGGGCGGCTGCACGGGGGGCGTGGGCTGGAGAGGGCCCCGCGGCGGCTGCGGCCCTGCAGGACTGTGCTGTGCATGCGGACGTGCAGTTGCAGAAAGGCCGGAGAGGGCCACAGGTAAACTGTGACAGTTCCACGGGCACAAATGCGGTCACGGAGCTGGTTGGGGGCTGGAGAGAGCCCCAGGCAGGACAGGGCTGGTGCTGCTGCTGGGCCAAGTGAGCCACCCCCCCCCCCCCCCCTCCTCCCACCACACACACCTTTTGGCCCATGGTGCCAAGGACCAGTGTGTCCCTCACCGGGGCATCACACAAGGGCAGTCACTGCTCCCTGCTGCCCACTCAAATCCTGGAACAGCAGGACAGGAACAAGCCACCAGCCCTGCTCAGCTTTGTACAGGACCCTCCTCCTATTTCCAGAAGCCAGCCTGGTAACACATCACCACCATGACAGGAGGCACTGCCACAAAGGCATCACCTGCCAACAAACACGGTCCCACCCACCAGCACCCCTGAAATCACCAGCACCCCTGAAATCACCACCACCCCCAAAATCGCCAGCACCTGCAGGACAAGGCTGAAGCACTTTGCTTGGAGACAGAGGATACTTTGGGATGACTTTAGCCTGATTTGTTGACAAATATAGAATTTGCCTCCAGAGCTTGCAACTTGGCATCTTTTGCAAGAACTAAATATACTCCTAAAAGGCGTGAACTGTTTCCATAATAAAGCCTTGTAGAACTCACTTGTGAAAACTCATTCAAAGCCATTCTTTGGCAGAGCAAGTGGAAGTGCTGAATGCATCAGCACGAGCTTGTTCGCAGTACAGCGGTCCGATGTCTCGAGCGAGAAGTGCCGAGATGCAGTCAGTAGAGGTGGGGCAGCTAAAACTTCCTGCTGCTAACATCACCTTAGACGGTCCATTAAAGAGCCTGTCCGATAGCCTCACCAGTTTTTAATGCTTCAGTTGGAACTTTCTGTACCACATTTCTGCATAAGATCAAACTTTTATGGTAAATTCCATCCAAGAGAGTTTTTCTGATTTTCAGAACAAGGTTCTGCCTATATAAAACTTAACTTTCAATAACTTTTGCTCAGTGTTAAAAATTGTTGGCAGGTAGCTTTTTGATGTTCTCAGAATCATCTGCAAAAAATCGATCACATCATAAGGTTTTGGGAGTTCTTATTCAGAAAATTCAGGAAAGATTTCTTAAGCTCAGTAGCAGAGATTCCCTCAGATCCCATCCATCAGAGGCATATTCAGCTCAAGACTCAAGAAGATTTGCCCTGTAACTATAACTCCACATTGCTGCAAACTAGACCAGGAATAGACAACTACAAAGAAATCTGGCAGGTTGCATCCCACAGATAAGGGAAAGTGTAGGGTTTACACTCTGTAGGTCTGAAGAAGCACATAAAACATTCACTAAAGATTATTGATTAAATTACTACAACACAATGTTTTAATATTGTAGTAATACCAGAAATCAACCACCAATGCCCATCTGGGTGAGGATCTGTGCAAATATGCAGCAATGCAAGTTATAAACCCTACAAAGTCTTTTTCTCATGCTCTGCACAGGGATTAATGTCACTGCGATAGTTTGCCTCAGCATGATAATTAGGACCTTCAAACTGTGGAGGCTGCAAGAAAATCCAAAAGCATACAGTTTGCAAATGATGAGAGAAGCCTAGTCTTGTCCTAGACATTGCCTGCTCTCCAGATCCCGAGCCAAAGCTCTCTGGTCCCAGAGGGGCACTGGACCAGGCTCCTGCTAGAGCATTTCATATCATTCATGTACAGCACCACTGAGGCTGGCAGGAACCTCTGGAGACCATCCCGTGCAAACCCCAAGTTTAAAGTAGGGACAGCACAATGCTCAGGGCCATGTCCAGTTGGGTTTTGAATATCTCCAAGGATGGAGACACCACACAGGCTCTGGGAAACCTGTTCCAGTGTTCAGCCACCCCCATAGTAAATTAGTTTTTCTTCTATTTAAACTAAACTTCCCATGTTTCAGTTCGGGCCCATTGTCCCTTGTCCTGTTACTGGGCACAACTGAGAAGAGGCTGGCTCTGAGCCCGTGGGCCTTCTCCAGGCTGAACAATCCCAACAATGTCAGCTTCTCACCACATGGCAGATGCTTCATGCAAGAAAGTGCAGTTGCAGCAACTCTCTCCCCAACTTTCAATGTATTACAGATAACCTTCTGAAGTGATTTGACCATCCAAAGAGATTCACAGACTCTATAGTTATCTTCCACTGAATGCAGACATTTGAACTACTCTAGCTCCTCTGCCAGCAAAATGGCTATTTTCAACTGAGAGACTAGGAAATATTATTTTAAAAATGCAAAAGAAATACTGCATTGTAACTTCATAGAAATGGCATTGTGGTTTTCCACCTTTATCTGGTAATTACCAAAGGACGTGGGAGCACTTTGTTGAAAAGCAAAGTGATGTCTCTCGTAGCTTGCAGATGCGTTCTGTGGTCAGAAAAATCAAATAATTTTCATGCACACCAATACTGGTAATTAATATCTTGCTAGCCAAAATCCTACCTTAGTGACACCTATGCGTACCCTCTGACTTAGGAGATGTCTTAAGCAACACTTCACAAACACACTGAGGTTAACTGTCCAGAATCCATTGTGCAAACCCATGGAAGGTGAAGTTACACAATGAAAAATAAAGTTGCAGATAAGGTTATCTGCTTGCTCAGCATGTCTACTCACTTGAACACACCGATACGCTCACTGAGTTCAATATATTAACTTTTGTTGGTTATGCTTGAATACTCTTCAGAGTAACATAGCTAAGGGGCAATGAGGTGAATCCCATTCCTTCTTGTGCATTACTGCCACTGTAAAATACCTTTTGTGTAGCTGCAAATCTACTGATAACAGAACTAAACTCTGCTGGAGATATTCCATATAACCCAGAGAACGCAGCTCAACATTGTCAGCACTCCAGCAGGAACAGTTAGAGCCACTTTTTCACTAGAAGACTTCTAGTTGTGAGTACTAGCAAGAACCTGCGATAACTGAGAAGGTGCTGCCTTTCCCTTATGACTTTTCAGGGTACAGCACATTCTAAGCAACATCTTTCAATGGCACCAACTGAGAATTTTGGCAGCGTGGTGAAGGGAGATGTGCAGAGTGATACTGAACCTCTCCAAGCCCTCCTTGGCATTACATCCAGGAACTTCCATTTCCTCCATCAGAGCTAGCCCTGTAGCCACTTAGGGTCAGTATGCCCCATTTCAGTTTGAAAATACCTCTTTGCAAAACACCTCTGCCAAACAGAAAAACTACCAGGAGTAAATTTACATAGCAGGATGCTTTATGGAAAAAATAGATGTCTAAAGTTGTCAGCAAGATCCTAAAAGTGAACATTCTCTAGGGACAACATTAAAGCAAACCCAACTGAATACGTGAAATCAAAGAGTAACATACAGATTTTCTTATAGAGCAAATACAGCGTCTGACATTTCCACCCACACAGAGCAGCTCAGTGACAGGCAGTAAGACAAAGCAGCAATATGAGCAAAAGAAGACTCCTGAGTAATAAACAATGTATTTCTTCTGTCAACAAAATTATATGCCTCTCTTTATTCTTTTAATAAATCTCCCACAATATGTTATTTTCTATTTTCAGTTAAACAAATCAGAGCAGAATTACTGTTTTCATTATCACTTTACACTGAAGATTATTAGCTGTTGTTAAGAGGCATAATATTTGTAATAGGGCTTGGGTATAACATTGCACTGTATTGTAAATTCTGCAACTTGTAAACAAAATATCAGTCACAGAGTAGTTCAACCTCTACCCACTTCAGGCCTGAACATATAAATCAAACACATAAATTCTTCTCAATGTTAATGAATGTTATTTCACTTACTGGCTCCTTGATCTATGAAATTCTTATGTTCATTGTCTCTCTTCATAAAATAAATTTCCTGCACTCATGCAATTTCCTCTATAGTGTTCTTGCTCATTATTATAAGTAACATTATTTTTATCTGTTTTCATATAATGAAAAACAGGCTTTCAATTAAAGCATTTGAAAACATATGAGCAGGCAGTAGGAATTACTAAGAAGAGAAACTACAAAACTTGAAGGCACAAAGTAAGAACAAAGGCTCAGGAAGTCAGACGAATCACAGTAGTTGATGTAGGGATATCCTAGGAGTAACATCATCCACCTGAGACTCTTCTACCAAAAGCACGTTTCTCAAACATTCATATTAATTAATTTCAAAATTAGCCTAATACAAAAATGAAAGCCAGTACAGAAGTCCAGGAGGCAGTTTAAGCCAAACCCAGTCCTGCAACTTAACAAATATATAGTCAGAACTCAGATCTGTGTTTTCTCGGAGGAAACATGATGTGGATGGAAAGTAACATTTAGAGCACATCAACATGAGAAGGAATACTCACCACAACCTCAACCTAAACCCAAAATATGGGACTATTACCACTAAAATGCTTGCCTGAGGGAACTGCAGACCTGTAGAGGTTGTAAAAGGACAAGTCTCTGTTCCCTCTCCATGCTCCAAACTGCTCCTCACTGCTCATTTCCTGTCATTTTGCTGAGTACAGGACAACAGAGTCACGTGAGGAGCACATTTATGTTCTTTTCCTTGGGAGATCACTCCACAGACAAATTAGCACCATTTTTACCTCTATGTAGTTGAAGGAATTTAAAATACCAAGGGATGTAAAAAGTGATCATGTATATTTTAAGTTGGGGTTAACTACTTGTAGTCATTGCTGTGGAGGAGCTCATCCATTATACAGAATTACATCGGTGCCACTGACTTACTGTCACACATGTTAGGAAAAAGAAAATAAGCATACAGCAGAACAGGAAAAAACCCATGTTAATTTATTATTCATTTCAAAATACAAGAGATTACAAAGATTCTGGAAGAGAAGGAGCATTTGTCAGTGCCTTAGTGAACCTTCCTGCCCAGCTCTTTTAATCTGCCTCCATTCCTTGTCTGTGCAGGAATGCCAGGCGTGCAATAAATCTCACACATTCGCAGCATGGATGTATTCTTGTCACGATCAACGGGAGACCGCACAAATCAGACACGTCCACAAGCACCCAGCAACATCTGCAGCTCAGCTGAACCACTCGGATGACACCCATGTGGGTTCACAATTTAGAGAAAGAAGAAGAGAGCCTCTGGTTAATCTGCTCCATACATACAGCACAGAAGATGCAATGTAGTTCATTCTAAGAGATGCCTCAGTCAGTGGGAGGTGAAAGCACCCAGCATCTTCCAGGAGGTATTCAGCCTCCCTCTGGATCCCGGCATACTCCCTTTTTCCTTAGGGGCCTGCATATCTTTTGCTTCTAACAAAATGAAACGGCAGCTACACACATTGATTTTCATTAGCTACAGGGCAGGCAGAAACTTTCAAACATGAATTTTTCTGCATTAGATCAGATGGCCGTGATGCTGTCACTAACAAGAGAGCAACTTCCTGTGAATATTTATTAAAGATTCCCTGTGGCCTTAATATACTCCAAGAAGTTTTGCTCATAAAGTAAGCTTCCATTTAAGCAATAGGTTCCCCTGCTACTTGAATTTGCTGGAAAGCCTATAATGTTAAACCCATCAAAGTATGGTGCTTTGTTTTTTATGCAGATTCCTATCATCATAGTTATATAAGTGCTTATGCAATGAAAATATACATAGTACACAAACCTGCCCATGTCGCTGAGAATTATTTACAAGAGCTATAAATCAAAGTTGCATCCTGCTCTGTTTTATATTTAAGGACCTACTGCACACATAAAATGTCACAAATGCCCAAAATTTGCTTTCAGTCACTTCCCCCCCCCAAAAAAACCCAACAGAATTGAACTGCCTGCTGAAGGCTATTCTTTAGTCAGAGTCCATGCAAAATTATATTAGAAGCTTTGAAGTTAAAACATGAACATTGACTACCAAAGAGGGCCCTAAAGACAAAGACATTTACTGGATGTAAATGTTCAGTGAAGACAAAGGTCACCTTATACTTTCCCGAAATCTGACCATGTTAGAAGCTCCATATCCTCTTCTCAAGTTTTGCTTAAGAGCTGAAGTCTTTTCATGGAAGGAATCAGCAATTAAATATTATTACCCTTGGTGATTGATTACATAGTAGTGGCCAAGTTATGATAACCTCACAGGCCATGGGACTGCAGAACCTCTGCTATAAGGGCAGAGGAATCTGATTCATCACAACACCAGAGCAGATGGGGCACGAGCAGAAAAGCTGCCTGGCAAGCCAAGCCTCCAGTTTGCAGGAAATGAGGTTTTATCTGAATTGGTGGCTTTGGTCCAAATCAAGCAGGAAATAAACTCTTTTGAAAATGCCCACAAACTGGAAATTCCCAGAAAGGTCACTTCAGAAACATCAAAACACTTCCAAAACACAGTTCCTAAGTTCCCAAGCCCGTGGCTGAGTAGTGACATAGTGTCTGGCAATAGCAGCAGCATCTGCGAATGCCAGGTCCACACAGTAGCTGGGGGAGCTCCCAAGACCCTCTGGCTCCAGGGCAGCCTTGATGCTGAGGACTGCCCTGGGAAGCCTGCCCAAAGTCACAGCTCCACATCAGGGAGTGCAGGAGCTCCAGCAGTCCTGCTTCAGCCAAGCCTCTTAGTGCTTCCAGACATGGAAATCAAAGTGGAGTTCAAGCTCACAGGATTTTCTTGCTTTTAGCTTTACAGCAGGTTAGAAGTGGTAGCCCAAGACCACCAGCTAGAGTTTTAAACCCCTAAGCCCTGAACAGTTCTTGGTGCCATTGGACAGACTACTCCAAGACAGAGGAGGCTGCATTGCCTGGGCTGACCTGCCAAGAAGTGCTCCAGGAACCAAAGGAGCTCAATTTGGCAAGAATTCACCAAATGGAATAACTTCAGTCAAAACATTTCAGACCCAGCAGATGTGCTGTTTCCAGCTAAACTTTGTTTTACCAATAAATCTCTAACTAGCATGGAATAGCAATATAAAAAAACAAAGGTCTTTCTCCCCATTGCTTACCTTCATACAGAGTTATTTGTATTTATGAAACACAGTGCAAAAGAACACTTATTCAGACCAACTTTAAGATCTTCAGACAAATGGCTGACACCATTATTTACAGATGACAAGAATTCAGCAGCAATGCTTTCAGCTACAATGTGTGCCCTGGCTGCTCCTTCCCGCCTCTATACCACAAGGTACCTTCTCAGATCTCTTGGCAACTGTTCACAGTTTTCAAACTTTTAGAATAAGATAGAGTTTTTGTTCTGTCTAGAAAGGTAAATTATGTACTGAGAACAAGACAAAGCAAAGACAAAGTGTGACCTCTATATTTGCACATCTGCTTGGGTTCACACTCCAAGTGAGATTTGTTATTAAAAATTTCAGGTAACTGATATGCATTTTGAAGAATGTGAAAGAACAACACTGCTTCCCAGGAACCACAGCAGGATGGTATGACACTTGCTTTTGGTTCTGCAGTGATGATTAAGGAGTCCAGAGGAGGATCAGTTCTTTTCTGAATCTCAGGTATATGATCTAGTGCCCTGAGGTTCCCTTATTTATTTCCGACTCCTTTTTAACAAAGTGGGTTTAAATAAAGGTTTTCCTGCATAAACCACCCCCTTTTTTTTCTTGTTGAACGTGTTATTTACTTGGATCATATAAGCATATTTTAATACAACACTACAATTACTTTTTCTTCTGCAGTTTACACTTAAAAAGTTATATGAATTAAAAACAAACAAACAAAAAAAAAACAAACCCCCAAACCATAATGCATTACTACAGGGATCTGGGCCGACAGTGATGGTGTATGTGTCTGCTCATCTGGTTTGTGTACCTTGAGCTAAGCTCTTCTCCAGACTCGTTTTTCAACAGTTTACCTGCTCTGACTACCCTTGTTCACAATGGTACCTTTGAAATCTGTTCACTACAGTAGAAAGCTGAACTTTGTCATTCAGAGTTAGAAATTGAACACGAATCACCATGTATCTTTTTGCCCCACTGCATTAGCTGTTCTGCCCCAAAGTGATTTGAAATGCAAGAGTCCCTTCAAAGTACTACCACCTGAAAGTTCTTTTCTATTAGTAAATCCCAACCAATTAATTATATTATCAACCAATTAATTATATTATCTTATATTATCAACCAATTAATTATATTATCACCACCACAGGGTTTCTGGGGAAGGAGCTGCTAGCTCTTACTTGCAGTTTCACACATGTTGCAGGCTGAGAAAGCACTGCTGCTCACCAGCCTCTGCTCTGGACATGAACTGCTTTCCGAAGTGAGCTGGAAGAGAGGGGAAAGCAGAACAGAGGCATGTGGGATGAGGGCTCGGAGAAGTAGGGAAGAAGAATGATTTGCTGGGATTAAAAAGGAAGGCAGCAGTTACTTCTTTCTCTTGATTAGGAAGATAACAAGTGTAAAACCATATGGCAAGAATGATGCTGGATGAAAACAGAGCAGTACAGCACATAAGTCCAGGCTACTCTGAACCCCCATAAAATCTAGCAAAGCCATTGAAGCTGGGCACTGCTGGGGCTAGACTATCACACCTCACTGGTCCCTGAGCACACAAAGGGGAAGCTGGCATTCCCACATGTGTATCAGTAATAAAACAAACGTGTTTTATAGGGTCTCAGTCTTCCCTTGCACCTTCAGGTTGTTTACATACATGAAGTGGATGCAGCAAGCAGGTAAAACACTATCAAATAGCCATGGCAGCTACTGACAACCAACCTGTACAGACTTTTTAGACTGTAGGAGGTATATGGATAGGGATGATCTAGGGCTATATTTATCTTCTATAATTTCTTCCTTTTAAAATGATTTATCATAGTCCCACAGACAAAGTTCTATATTTATCGAAAGAATCTTAATGAGTTGGCTGAATTTCATTTAGAGAATTAGGGTAATACATCTCATCTATCCTGCAAAAAAAGCAATTATGCATCTGGAAGAAAAGTTTGGTTTCCAGGGCCCCTTAAGTTTGTGCCAGTAAAGGTACCAACTGCAGCTGTAGTTTACAAGAAAAGAAACATTAGAGCAACAACGCTACAATTTACAATCCAGGATTATAAACTTAATACTCCCCATGCTCACATTTCATTGACAGAAATGTAGGAACAGGGACAACATCTCATTTAGTACAAACCCCCCCCCCCCACAAAACACGTGTGACTCCAAATGTTTATTTTGAAAATACCAAAGAACTATGACATTTTTGCTCTGCCAGAAAAATGATCACATCTTGATTGAATACTTTGCTTTCTCACTTCCTTTTCCGAGCTGAAATGTCAACTATTTTAAGTAAACTCCTAATATTACTCAACCACAAATCAGAAAAGAACTTTGATGCCAAAGCTGCCATCAAAAAGGCACGTTCCAGTTATATACTTGTGGTTTTACTATTAAGAAAACGGAGATTAAACTCTTTGAAATGCTTTGCTGCTTAATGACACAATCACTAGCATGTTACTAAAGCTCAACACTCTGACATTCCAGTCATTATATCTGCAAGTACTAAGACATTACGCAATGAGGAAACAATCCTTTTATTGAAGCCAAGGACATCTAATTGTGACAGGTGAATGTTTTATCTACAGAGATGAAATCCATATACATACTACTTTTATGCAGCCTTCATGTTGCATTTACACAACTTACTAGTTTAAAAGGGTTTAACAGTCAATCAAGAGTTCAAGTATGAAACTCCATAAGAGAAGAAAATTATATCATGTTATTGAAACCAGCTAGATAAACAATACCTTCTGATTAAGATGATATCATTATGTGCTTCACGATGAACAGTCAGACAGAAAGCATTCACCTGGTTTCATACTCAAAATACTTGCTGAGATTCATGTATAAATGGATGAATGAACAGAAGGGTAATTGTGTATTATTTTAATATAATAAAGTCAAATATATTCAAATCAGTAAGAAAAAAGTGTTTCTTTGTATCTTGTGGGGAGTTCTGCCTTACTGGATTTGTGTTTATGATTCTGACAAGCTACAAAAAAATAGGTGTAAATACAGAGTCAACGCTAAATGTGCATCTCTATTCTTTTGCAAGCAAACTGTCACAATATTACGCTCATTAAAAACCTTTCAAAAACTAAATATCTAAGTGAAACACTTGCAATGACTTGCAATAAATATCTCACAACAGAGCTGTTTAAGCCACTGTAAAAACAAACCTCTTTTAAACAGTAGAAGCACATACACCAAACAAACAACAGAGAACCTGTGTTCACTGAAAACGCTTGCAGTCTTGACACTGACTTCAGTAAGAACTAGATCAAAATTAAAACTTTTACTACTTTTAGATTTCCTTCCTTTATTCTCTTGCTATACCCAGCCAAAGATGGTCTCCTCCTAGAGAAAAAAAATGACAAAAGTGAAGTAGTACATTCCCTTAAATATAAAAAAGTCAGATATAAAGTGTGACCAATAAAGACTCTATTCAGATTCTTCAGATTCTACTTTAGACTATCACAGAAGGATTTAGCACAATAAAAAGGCAAAATCCACCTCCCAGCCTTGGCAATGCACACACCCTTCCTGCTGAGGACAGAGTTATTCTGCTTCCCAAACATGACTGAAATCTTGAAAAACATTTTAGGTCAATGTCAGTCATACTGAAGTTACAACTGGTACTTATTAATAACATTAAACAATATCAGTGCATCTTTTTAAATATTATTGATCTGTTTATTTTAGCATTTAAGCTTGCTTGACAATTAATGGACTACATACATACCTTGTCCAGGTAGGATGCCCCATTCTGTGAACTTTGGTTTATATCATTGCCTGCGGGAGAACATTATGTGGAGACACATCATCATTTTCAGTCACAATGAATCTAATGTTAATTGCAACATCTCAAGGAGTAAATAGGTACCATTAGAATACAAGTAGATTTTTGTTCTCTCAAGAAAACTATTTATAGAGGCAATAAAATGCAGCATTAATTTCCTAGCTTTATTAATCTAGTTTAATAAAAAGAAAAAACGAGCACAGTTTATTCAGATTTGTTGATCCATATCTAAGTGTCTGCTAGAATTATTCCATTTGCTTTTTGCTTAATGAAAAATTCACATCAATAGAAGACTTATCTCCTTGATTTGATGTTGTATAAAATCTGCTAATTAGAAAGAAAATATTAGAATTTATTGTTTTTACCTAAATAGAGCTTAATAGTAGATTCTCAATTAAAGGTCCTGAAAAATTAGTTATTACTACAATTAAGGATAGAGTAAGTGTTGCAGGGGGTTGGTTGGTTTGGTGGGGTTTTTTTCTTAAGTCACTGGAAATTATACATAAAGATAATGCTCTCTCATTCTAGATGACAAAAGAAATAAGTATCTGAAAAGGGAAGGGGCCCTGTACATAAGTACATGCTTGACAAAGCAGCACGTTGCATATCCATCACAAACAGAAAAGCAGATTAGCAGCCATTGTGTTAAGATGGTAAATCCACCTAGGAGATCGTCTGTTAGCAGAATGTTGGGGGATTTTTACAAAAACTTGAAAATTTGGAGGCAAGCACCTATTAAAGATTTCTACTCTTTTTTCTTTGTCGCTTGTTCTCATTTTTCTTGAAAGCAAGCCAACAAAAATCCTGGAAGATATTTTTTCCTTCACTGTCCTACATATATATTTATGTATATGTCTTACATATGCAGAATATTTGCAGAATATGTTGTTGCAGCATATTGTGGACTTTCTTCTACTATTTCAATAGCACCCACTGTAGGTCGCAGGGGACATCCGTTGGGGCAGACAGATTTCTATTTTGAACAAGAATTGCACTTTGTTCTCATGAAGCAAATTTTTGGGGGCATAGGTTCTCACCATGTATGTGGAAATCTAATCCGTATGCAACATCCAACATTTTACAAAACTAAGGTACTGTCAACGAGGCACACCCATTTTGGTATATACCCTGACATGCCTACATGTGGAAAACTTCCATCAGCACAAATGTAAACTAAGCAGAAGCGCTGCAGGTGAATATGCCATTTTTTAACTTCCCTGGTAACTCTTCATGGATTAGTATATTCCTTTTCCTAAAAACTCATCATAATGTGAGGCCAGAAATTCCAATTGCATTTGTAAGCATACACTGTATCATCTTAAATTGTGCAGCAACTACAACGTCTCTAATTGAAGTTGTCTCAGTGCAGAGCACCCATTTTAATTCCCGAGTCATTTTCCAGTAATGAAATAGCTGTATTCAGGGCACAGTGCGAGAACATGTTTGATGGTTACGTTAAATTGTGTTACAGCTACCTTTGGGGAGCATCTAATTTATTTATTGTCTGTATGAAACCAACCACTATTTCCCTATGTGAAAAAAATAAATTATTTTTCACACAAGTACTGCCTAAGACCAGTCTGTGAATCATAATTTAATTACATACTTCACATGTTCAGAAAAAATTGCAGATATTATATGTTCATGTTTCTAATTTTAGACTGCAGCAAATACTTCTGCCATCTTTCCTCCAAATTAATACATATAAGACCCCCAACGAAACATAAGAGTTTTTCAAATATGGCTAGAAGTGCTTAAAGTATATAATGAATTCCATAATTTGTGAGTTGTAAAACCTATCACCCAAAACAACCAGCTGAATGGACCTTAAACCTAAAGATCTTAAGTCAAAGCACGTGCATTAATAATTTGTTTTCTCTAGTAAAACAAAATATTATCTGTTCACTCCTACCTTCTCCATTAAACTGACTGCAAGTCAAGAGTCGACTTCTGAACTTTTCATTCTCTTCAAGCATTCTTGAAATTACTTTCCAGACCTTGTGCCAGACTTTGGACTGAAAGGTAAAAATTGAACTTCCACAATGAAGCACATAAAAAGTTTGTGTTCAAACATCTCCTATAGAGCAGAACTTTGAATTCTCCATCATGACTATGAAGTCTGACTGGTTTTTTGTTGAGGACTGGGGAGTGGGAGATGTGGAGTAGGGATATACATGTGGTATATACTGGAAAAATTACCTCTCTTTAAAAATAAAAAACCAAAACATTAATTACTCCATGATTTTGCACACGAGATATTCTCCTCCTTTTTTGCCTAGGACTCTTATTTACCCAGGGCTTGTGAAGTGCCCTTCTAGATAAGAAGAGCTTATGAAAAATTGTGTAGAGCCATTAAACTCTCTTCAAAGTCATCCAAAATTGGGGGGAATAAAAAAAGAGAGAATAATACAAGATTGCGCATTTTTCCAGGAGCAAAAGCTTTCCCATCTAACCCCTGAGCAGCAGCATAATTCAGACCTCCATGCTCAGATTCCAGCACAGTAATGGCCTTGCCTTTTTCATATCAAATTCATACCAATCTGGTTTATAGATGTTGATGACCTTTATTTTAGAAGCATAAAACTGCAGCTATAGTGGGCACATTTCAAACTTGTGCATGGAAAATATTAAATCGGAACTGTTGACAAAGGCATTCAGAAAAGCAGCCTAACAAATACAAATGGCTGTTAACATGCTAACGTTATGGCTTCTGCTGGACCCCATCCGTGAAACTAGTTCAAATCTAAAGATAATTCCTTTCTCATGGACGTTTATGGCTAAAACATAATACCTATTCCTCATTCTTTTGGAAGACTATTTAATGTACTAGAAGAGTGATATTATAGTATGTTATTAGCTGTTCCTCTGAAGTCAATAGTATTTTGCTGGTTTTAAATCAAGTATCTGTGACATTAGTATATTATAGTCTAGCTGATTACTTGTACTTTACACATTACAAAATCTCCTAATGAGTTACTGTTTTAATAAATGTGCCTTTTAAAATTTCAAACATTTGTTGAACTACTGAGCAGGAACAGAAATACATTTGTGTGAAACAGAAAGTAATTTCATATCGCTGCTAGTATGGTGTTAATACTTCTGACTCCTGCCTTCACTCATTTGCAACTTGTGGGATTTCTTTGCTTAAAACATAAGAGAAAGAGGAGCTGCGGAGCTTTTCCTTGCCAGGTTTCACCCAGCAAGGTGTGCAGCACCCTGGCCCAAATCCAGCAAAGGATTTCAGTACAGGCTTTAAGTCAATAGCATACTCTCATTTTTCAAAGTAAGCACCACACTTAAGTGCTTTATTGAATGAGAGCCAGAATTTTAAAGCCTCCAGAGAGGGAAAATAAGACCATTTTTCTTTTTTGTAAGTAAGGTTTTCAGTAACAGACTACCCATTTGATCTTTTAATCTCCCTTATGCTCTCACATACACATACACAGAACAAACAGGAAGCTATTTTCTGAAATGCAAAGGCAGCTAATTCAGCTCCCACATTGTGTACCTTTTGTTTCTTTCGTTTAATTACTTTATCAACATTTCTTGAAGGGAAGGGAAAGTCAAAGATGTCAGCCTTATTTTCTCGAAGGTCACCTAGGAAGAGAATTTAGAAATCATATTCCAAGTGTTTACAATATATTCCTGAGGAAGCTGCAGATACCTCATCTTCCAGAGGGATACTCATTTCTGGTCCCAGCAGGTTACAGAATGTCAGTCCTCACATCACGCTGACTATCACCTTGCTTATTTTGTCCATTATAACCATGGGACAAGTGGATATCTCTCAAACTTCACAAAATAGCTTGCAAACCTGTACAACAACCAAAAATGAAGGCAACAGGCTTCTGGGCAATACAACTAGTTTTTAATTCCCTCTATTTCACCTTGCTATGGCAGTTACTAGAATTCTCCCAGAGCTCAAAGAGGAAATGGTGAGTAGACTGAGACAAGAAACTGGAAAAATCACCTCTGCTAGCACTAAAAAACAGAAGCAAGAAGGTCAGATTGATCACATGGATGCAAGACACACATAGCCACAAGAGGAAGTTTCCAGTGGGGTGAGGATGGCGGCTTTCCAAGGAGCTGCCGGACGTGAGTAAAAGGGTGACCCATGTGTGGATGCTGGACACGGTCATACTCACAGGCTCACCCCTGCCACAGTAGGACTTCAGGCAAACCAACATCCTCCAGGCCACCACAGCCCCACCACCAGATACCCAAGGCAGCCACATCACAGGAGCAAGACTTTGAGTTACCAATAGTCATAGGCTGCCTCTGAGCCATGGGTTGGCATCACTTAGATAATAAGCCAGCAGAACTGATGCTTTTAATTACAGACGAATGTAACATTTTACTTTGTCATCTTTAGAAAAAATGGATTTTAGGAAGAGGAAAATATACAAGAAAATGGAAACCTCTCGAGAGCAACAAGTTAGTAAAATTCAGGACCACCCTATTGCTGTCACCCATCATTTCCAGCTCACACCCAGCTTCTTCTCCAGAAGCCAGGTCATGTTCTCTATTTTCACTCTATTTCATCTTGTGCAGCAGAGCTATATTTCATAACAGATCATAACCAGTGGAGAACTGCCTAATCTTTTTTGTTTGCTTTTATGAAACCCACACCCATGCCCATCCCAACTTTATTTGGTCCCAGTCACAACGAAAGACAATTAAGAAACATCTTCAGGCTGTTGCAAGCAACAAGGGAGCCAGCAGCATGGTGACTCTCTGGTTAGGCGGGAATCTCCTGAGAAGATGTGGGAAGGATGCAGAAGTTTGGTGTGTAACAGGGCAGCCCTGTTGGACACAGCGTATTTTTGGCCTTATTGCTATCACAGGAAGGAACAGGGAATACTGTGCTGCAGGCAGCCACCTCACCTCACCTCACTGAATAGCTCAACAGTGTAAAAGTTTGGTGCAAGAATATTGAACTATTCACTCGTGTAAGTTTAACACCATGTTCCACCTCCTGTCTAAATACCCAGTCTGACTGTACTGGGCACATTGACTAAAAATTGTGCTGCATTCACCCCTCAGTGCATACAGTCTGATTGAGAGAGGAGGCCCCGGTGGGACAGTATCAACCACGCACTGCAGGGCAATGGTTTCCCACCAGGAGAGGAGGACATGGTGGGGGCTCAGCCCTGTGCTCTCCCATGCCCAGGCACACAGAGGTCCCTGGGGCTTAACACGTACCTTGATGGCGGCTGACAGGCCTTGCCACACCACGGCTCCCCACCGCTTTTGCCCTGCCACGGGTGGCAGGCAGCGCAGGACCGGCCTTGTCTCCTGGTGCTGGGGCGGCCCTCAGCCCCTCAGCCTCCCCCATGGGGCTCGGGGACAGCGGGGGCCCAGCCTGGCTCGCTGCAGCCTGTCGACAGCCCCGGCCATAGTAGGTGACAGGGCCGCAGCGGTGGGAGCCGAAGCTGTTGACATAAACGAGTTGGACGCGAGGGCGGCCCCTGCTGCAGCCAGGCGCCATCTGTGTGGGGCGGGAGGGTGGTGAGGCCCCGCTGAGGCACGGCGCTGAGGAGAGATGGGGGCTTGGGGGGGCGCGTGTCCTGGCCACAGCACTGCGGGGTGCAGGGCCCCGGCAGCCCCTTCCTCTGGGCAGGCATGGTGTGGGGGCACCTGCCGAGCGCCCCTCCTGCCTCATCCTGCCTGACTGCCACCGACCCATTTTGGTGTCCCGGCTGGATGGTGAAAAATGGAGAAAAAAAACTGTTTTCTGAGCAGGAAGGCACAAGCTCAGTGCAGAACAGGAGCAGGCCTTGTACCATCCCAGTCTCTCTCTCTCACGGTAGTAATAGGCTCCACACAGTTGCTTTTGGCCAGCATTAGTTAGGGTTTAGCATAATTATGCTGCCTGAAGTGATATATTGATACATTTCATGCAAGTTATTGATAAAGTGATACAGGGGACTCCAGGCAGTGATGTATTGTCTATCTCTGCTGTGATTTACAGACAAGGAACAAACAACATCTCTTCGATGCAGTTCCTGCATTGAGATAATGAATTTTCACATCAGTGTTCTCCGAACAGCTTACGTGGTAGTGCACGTGTGTGTGCCTCCAGCCACCCACTGAGCAGCATTTATGGAATATTAGGTTAAATACCTGTTGTCATTTTGTTCCTCAAGCAACAGCAGACATACGAGCGTGCTGTGTGATACCGAGAGGACACCCATCGCAGTCAGGAGCCCTTCCCACAAAGGTGCTCTAAAGAGTTGTGTCCCACTGCAGCAGTGGGTTTATGAGATATGGCCAGTGACAAGTGGGATTCCTCAAACCACTTAAGAGCACAAGTCCCATTGATTTTTGGTTTGGTGCTGAAATACTCCTCCATATTGTTTCCCAGAGTTTCAGCACACTGAGCTGCTCAGAAGAGGGAAAATATTTTCATTATGTGAAAATACTTTTTTGTTGTTGTTAATTTTAATTGTTTTAGCAGCACCAGCAATATGAATGGCGCTGACAGTTTGCCACCCTTGCGAATGGATCCAAGATCCAAGAAAGAGCACGAAGCAAAGGGGAGTCTTTCCCCAGCCTTTGAGCAGGCTGAGAGCCCCGGAGGTCTGCGGGGCTGATGTCCCCTTGTCCCCTCGGCAGGACAGGGTGTTGTGCAGAGGGACCCCACGAGGTGGCAGCCTTACCCACCGAACCGGGCTGTGTCCCCTCCTGCTGCCACCTGACACGGGGAGCCCCGAGCAGGGAAAAAACCCGCGGCGCTCCCCTGCAAAACAGCCCAGGATTCCCCGTTATTTTATACACTGTCAGAAAAAAAGGCATTTTGTGTATGCAGTTGGAAAAAAGAGGAAAACAACTTCCAGAGACACAGCCTGACAGTTTGCCAGAGTAATTAGCTATTTCGCGGTGACAAAGGGGCATCTACTGCAGGATCCAAAGTGTCTGGACTGAAAAGGAGGGCACGGGTATGATACAACCACCGAGTCAGTAGCCTTGAGATCAATTGTGATCTCAAAAAAAACCCCCCAAAACCAAACACCAGGAACTCCCTCCTCCTGAGCTAAATTGGCCTAGTGAGGTAGCAGCCAGCAAGTTCAGTTTTGGAGTATTAAACCCAGAGAGAGACAACTGAATAGCTTCAATAAAAACTGATCCTGGAGTGCAAACTTGGTCATGTCCATTAATCACAAAGCCCTGTGAAAGCATTCCTTTTGCTGAAATACATGAGGCTCAGTTCACACTACAAAATAACACTGAACACACATCCCCAAGCCTAAAGAGCACCCGTTTTCATTACAGGAGTGTCTTCGCACTGTGCATGAACAGTTGCTGCTGTATCTTCCTGACAAGGAGTTCCCTTTGCCAACTGACAGGCTGCCTCCTTCCTACGGCCCCATCAGGGCACCAGGGCTGCCAAATCAGTGGTTTTCTCAGCATCTGTATTTATGGAACATGCTTCCATCCTACTCATACAAATACATATTCCATGTGTGGTGCATTTTGTTCACTTTTCCCAACAGCACATTTGATAGGACTTCAATTTCAAATGCATATTCAGCTCAGATCCCTTTTAGCATCTAATGCTACTGACAAAAATCAACGCCACCTAAAATCCATGAGCAATCTGCAAATTCAGCTATTTTAGCTGTACACTGTTCTTCATTCTCCTTTCCACATGTGTGAATGGACCACCAGCTAGCCACCATCTCTGCATTTGTCACTTTGAACAAACATCTCAGTTTTTCACCTCATCTTCAACTGTCTAGTTAAAAATAGATCAGAATCTAGCTTTCAGCCTGCACCTCATCATGCCGTTTGTTTTGTATTCAAATGTCAGATTCTTCAGCTCAGAACTTGCATTGTTTCCTGAATTCTGTTGTTTCAGTTTTACTTTGGCCGAGTATGCATCATCTCCTATTAACCTTGACTATCATTTTAAAGTAAAGCAGGTTTTGGTGCTAGCAAGCCTACAGCTTATGCCAAGGAGAAGGAAGGAAGAAGCCGATGGGACATTGCTGCATGCACATTTATTGATTCCCTGCAAAAAATGAAACTCCTTCTGCTGTTGGAGGTTTGTTTTTGTATGTGGATTTTTTGCAAAGGAGTTAAAGTACTCACACGATTCAGCATAATTCAGGCACGGTTCGATTCAGATTGCTTATTAAGTATTACATTATCTTGATCAACTGTGAATTGTGAATACATCTGAAATACGAATCTTAACACTGTTAACAGGGATATTTACGTGGAAAGTATGCTAATTCTGACAACAGCTACAGTCAAACCTTGTTAATTACACCCTCAGCAGTAGCACAAATAATTACTGTATCTCCTTCGTTTTCACAGAATACTTAATAAGAGTCGTTGGAGTGAGGTATTTTATTAGAATGTGGTTACTTTACAGAATACACTGGGGACCATTTATTAGTATAACTAGGAATCGTTATGAAAACAAAACTCACCCCTTCTGGTAAATCCAAGCAATGCATTATGCCTTCAGCTTTTGCTTAGTTGTAAAATTTCATAATTTACAATGGATTCCACTGTTAATTATGCAAGCAACAACACAGTGCAGCAGAGAGATAAAATGGCCAGCTGCCATTTTAACACACCTGCATTTCATATTAATGAACCTGCATATCTCAGCCTGCTTTACAAACCATACACGTGGGAATCACTTCATCCACAGCAGTCATAAAGAGAGTCACATTTTCCCATTTCTCCAAGCTGCACATAAAAATATTTAGCAGACTATAAGCTGAGTTTGTTACATAAAGGCCTGAGCCTTCTCTTGAGAGATTTTCAAATCACCAAGAAGATCCACAGACTTTATAATCAAAACCCAAGTCAATGAGATTGAAACCTCTGTCTTAGAAGAACTTTGCATTACAGTATTTAACTAAAGATTCCCAATCTGAAATAAAACTACAGGGGAACTCATAAAGGTAAAATGACCACTGAAGATAGCACCAAAATTAAGCAGCCTTATTTCTGTGAAAGACTTGTAGCCAAGTGGATGCAGCAAAAGGCAGGCAAGGTCTTCAGTTTCTCTGATTTCATTTTTCCACACAAATATGCAAGTTACTGGTATTTAATCTTTTGTTTCCAAATTAGATATAGAAAACTTGACCTTGGCTCTTTCCAATTTCAGGCTGCAGGGATGATATTACAAGTTACTACTGCTATTCTGTGGCACATGCAGTTAGACCCTACGTGAACACAGAGATGAGGGAGTTAAGTCCTACCTGTGATAAACCTCCAGATACTGTTTCCTCACATCCTGGAATAATACCGGTTCAGTACAGCATATAAAAAGCAAAAATCACTAAATCATCCTCAGATTCAGTAATGTAGGTCTTCCAAGACCATCTCTCCAAGCACAGAAAGCTCATGTTTTCTTAGCCTCTCTTCTGAAATCTAACATGATCTCAGGCCAAAGTGTGCCTGCAGGCTAATGTAATCACCAGTACATCTGTCTGCTTATGAGACAGTCCTATTTAACTACAGTATAAATACCACTCAACATACTCATTCCTCAGCAGTAAGTCCACTTTGTAATCATACTAGGGTCTTCACAGAACTCTTCCAGATGCTGAATGTTCACTCCTTCCCTACCCCCAGGGACATAAGGATGCTGCCAGAAGAGGAACAGAGCAGGGCTTCTGTCTCCAAGGACTGCTAGCCCTGCAGAGAAAATCGAAGCAGTCGCTACTTTGTTTTGCCATCACATTCCTCCAACGACATGCCCCTGTAAAAGCAACCCTTGAGCAAATTTTCTTGCCACTGACTGAAAAGCTGAGTTGATTCTGCCAGTGTGTACAGAGCAACATCTGCCTGTGAACAGCTGGCCCACTGAAGCAAAGCTAGGGGCTACTGCCTGCTGCTTACAATGAGAATGTTCCTCAAAAACCTAAAAAAATCACATTTAACTCACTGAAAGAAAATTCAAAAACACTTGGCATCAATGCACTTCGTGCACAAACCAGTACTGGGCATCTGCTTAAAGCAACAAGCACTGTCTTGAAAAATGACACTTTGCTAAATTGACAACTTAATGCTTTCACATGCATAGCAAGGCATAAACAATCACTGAGCAAACTGATCCTGCTTCATGAGTCAGCAGCAGTGTGAGATGGTGATTTAGACTGAGCAAACATTTTCTCAAACGTTGGGTCGGAGGAGGTTGGCAGAGACTGGTTGGGTTTTTTTAATGCATTGCTCTATGTGTGAATTGCCACCCTTCCACAGATTACAAAACTGTGTGAAGAGTTACTAAGGCACATAGTATGTGGCAACTGCATCTACACTCTCAGTCTGCCATTTAAGTAAAATCGAAATCAATGTTCTTCATTCACATGAAAAGCACAGCAACTCACCCAGCCATACATGGAATAAAAAATGCCACATAGCTGAGAGTGATAAAACTAAATCCATTTTAACTTTTAAGATTAATGCAAACCCCAAAATTTGTTCTCACAGTTACCCTTTACCTGCAGTGTGTTCAGAGGACTTAATCTCAGCTTTCATTACCAAAATTAAATTTCAGAAAGAAAAACACAATCAAACACAAACCTTCTGTATTTATATATGTTATATATAAGGAGGACTGAGAACTTTTGACTGTCAAATTTTCTGATGGAACCTTAACAGAATAGTACCACACTATGGTCTACCAAGCTCCATAAACAAGGCGACTGAGGGAGCTTCCCTTAGTGAAAGATACATTCAAATAAATTAACATTTAGTATCAAATTATCTCCCTGACAAGGCCTACAAAAAGTCAGCAAATTATAGCTCTTGTGTCATGAAAACAGGTGATATCTGATAGCATTAATCAGAGCACCAAGTTTCAGAAATACTTTCTCCTCATCTTAAATGAGGAGTTCAATAACGTATTTAGAGCACCCATTCAGCCCCCACCTCCCTTTCAGTTTCTATGACTGCAAAGACAGCTGCAAGTATATTCTTATCCCAGAGGCTGTTTTTCATACTGACAGACTGAATCAGCTTATTTTACACAGAGGAAGAGATGTCAGTGTTTTTTCCTCATCTATCCTTTCTGAGGCTATTATTTGTCTCAGATTTCCTGTAGGCAAGCAAAGTGCATTTTGGACTGTGGCTGAGCGGGCTTTCATAGCACTGAATAAACAGCAGCTGGAGAATTGGGACAGACAGTAGAAACTGTCCAACAACGACTTGACAGCTAAGAGACTCTTTAAAATATACCTTAGCCTTTAAATCTGTACTAGATGGGTTATATCCACCTCCACCCAAACTGAGTTTCTTCACTGATGTGGAATGTAGCAGTTCATTTAGTGAAAGCAGCACCCAAGAGAAAGCTGGTGGCTGACTCTGCTCGACAAGCAGTTTGTGAAAGAAAATAGTTAAAGATTCAAGTACTGTGGAAATTCTGAAATTCCACCCAGAAGGCATCTCCATCTTCTGGAGTCTGCCTGTAGCATTTATTTATAGTTTCAGGACAAACTGAAACCCAAAAGGGATTTGTTATATCATCTTTCCTAGAAAGTTACTTCTCAGCAATTCAGAATCAGCCAAGGCCATCACTACCAAGAGTCATTAATTTCAGTTTTGAACGCTCCAGATTTTTGGCATTTCACCTTGCTGAGTTGAATTTTTTAGCCTCTGCTTATGTAATAAAATTTAATTTATTAAACATTCAAAGTATTTTGCAATCTTCATCTAGGGAATTTTACAATTAATAAACATCCCCAACTGTGAATCAGATGCTATATCCTAATAAACACCTCTAAGTTTAAAGCATTTTGAATTGAAATCAGTCAGGGAGTGCCTTGTTTCTGAAGGACATTGCTAATTCCACCACCACGGCATCAAAAGACTTAAACCCCCTATGTTCCAGGACCAAATTTCAAGTCTATTGTACTTCTTAAAAAACATTATCAGATAAACCACTGATAAGCACATGCTTTCTAAAAGACCATTTGCACTTGAAAACAATGTCAAGAACTTGTTATCACATTGGGAGAGGCTGAACTATGACTATTTCCTAACAATACCAATGCAGAGAACAGAGAGATAATACTTCCGTTACCAGCCAAGTCACACGCTAAAAGCTGGTCAATACTGTCTGGTGCTGTTTGGCTGGCACAAAACGCGGCACCGAGGAATTCATTATTCACTGGGCAGCCAACGCATCTCTGGCCTCTGAATCTTTGATCCAAAGTGTACCAGTGTTTTCTGTTAATTTTTAAATAATCATTTTAAGGGATTGGAAGTATACACATGGAGTCACCAGTGAAACTTTTCATTCCTGTGAAAACGTAGTTCCTAAAGGCATTAGCTTCCAAGTTTGCATCATCTGAAGCCAGTGGGAACTGAAGCGATTAGCATCTTGCAGAACTAATCCCATTACAGCTCAGTTCTCCAAGATCTGCATTTCCTGAAGCACCCATAGTAAAGAACGATACTCAATCTCTATTTAACATTTACATCACCATTCCTTAGATGATGGCACAAGAGATTAGCAGCTCAGACACCAACAGCTATGAGCTAGTCAGCGCAGTGAGCACAGTTTGATTCCTACTGCAGTACAGTATTTTGGGCAGCAGATTTTTTCCTCACAAGGTACTCTGTGTATTCCAACTCACAGCCCCACTTAGCAGAGCTACTTCCAGAACAATCAGAATTATCCTTCATTGAAGCTTACCTGTTTGTATCAAAGTAAGAAAAACAACAAAGTTTGGGGAATTCCTATTGAGGATGCAAAACTCTTGAATCCTTTATGCATGGTTCCTGTTGATTAGTCTTTGAAGGGCAGGTAGATAAAGGTGCAATACTTCACAATACTTTTTAGACACTGCAAATTTAGGTATTTTAAATTAAAGGCTGACACTAGCAACCTCTTTAAAATGCCAGACTTCTTTCTTCTGTTCATATCAGATCACAACCATGAGACAATTGAAAAAGAATCCTTGTCTGTCCACGCCTTGCTTGGCTCTGCTCTGGCCCTACTCTGGTTATCTTTTTGTCCCAGCTGCACAGCGGTTTCCGACATACATGATGCATTACATGTGCCTCAGTGGTATTCTTCTCACAGAACACGTCACCTGCCCAATTAGCTTGATTTCACAGCTGTGCATTGGTTTTCATCTTCGTCCCTATGAGTTAGCTGCAGAGAGCACTATGTAGAAAGAAGTGATCCAACCACAATTCTTTGGTGAGGTTGATGTGCTTAGGGCTGTATAGCAAACAGGAACAGCAGTGCTGAAGCTGCTGAAAGGCTTTTCCAAAGCTACACATGATTTCTAATGAATACTCACCAAGCACCAAATGCACAAAATTAAGCAGTTAGCATTCAGCATTCCCTACAGACAACATCTGGACACAAGCAGTAAAAAGCCTGATTCAACAGAGAGCAGTTCTCCAGCCCTCTAGACATTGCCCCTTCCATTTCTGCAGCACTGCACACTGATTTTGTACCAATTCAATGCAGTGTCCAGGGTACTCGGCATCTCTCAAGTGGTTATACCCACCCTCATACACACCCCCCCACAAAACTGTGCTTCATGTTTTGACCAGAACAGAACTGCAGATCTTCACCTAAAGCACTTTACACATCACACAGCCAGATGTGTGCTGTACATTTCATCAAAATCACTTCCCCAAGCCCCGTCAGCTTCAGCCACAAAGGAACGTGTTTGTTTCTACAGGAATCTTAAAATGAAAAGGTTAAGAAGAAACATTGAGTTAAAAGTTTTATTCATTCAACATCTCACATTACAAATATTTAAAAATTATATGCATACTGGTATAAATAGTCATTTGCAAACTATTTAATAACATTAATTTTCACTAGCACTTCAACAAATGAACTCTTTAAAAAAAGTAACTTGTGTTATATAACTTAGAGTAGAACATACAAAAATATGAACTTAAACGTGAAAATGACTTTAATAAAAAATGAATTACCCTTATTTAAAATGCTATAATAAATACTACAACCTCCCCATACACAGTAAAAACTATATGGAAATTCAGCCAAGTAGTACAATTAACTGACATACTTAAATAACTTTTCCTTCTGATAATATGAGCAATACACTGGGGGAAAAACATATTAGGGATTAGTAAAAACTAGACACCCACTTGCTAAAAGTTTCACTTCCAAAAAATATAACAAAAAAATCTGATGAAAATTATAAAAACTAATTATACTTTAAAATTTAAAAATATAAAAAATAAAACAGTTGAATACAATATTGTCCCAATTCTTACAATGCTATCACAGTAGCTTTAAAATAAGATAATAAAATAAAGCAAATGACCAAAACCTTTTATTCCATTTTTTTAAAAATAATCTCAAATTTACATTAGTAGAAAGATTGATTTCTGATTCTTTTCTTTAGAAACACCAGCAAGAAAGAGGATTTACTAGAACAGTAGAAAATGACATTTTTAAATGTCTGCAATTAAAAACAAAGAATTACACTGCAAAGATCTTCCAGAAGTCTGAAATAGGTATTGCACATAACTTGAAGTTAACTTGCCACAATTCATCACATTCAAGTTTTAAATCACCTTTTAACAGAAGGTTTTAACTCTTCAAAAACAAAAGGGGTGAATTATCAAGTCTTTCCAACAGCATCCTTATAAAACGCTAAATTCATTCACTGCAAGTTTTAAATTTGCATTCTGCAGAGGTCTGTGTATGGAGAAGTATATACTATACCAAAAAGCACAGGGCAGTGGGGTTCCTTTACATATAAAATAATCAGAAACACTTTATTTTACATTGCAAAAATAACCATGTAATTACTCTGTAACTACATTGTAAATACATGGCCAGTGCCATGCTAGTGTGATAAAACTACATGCTTATTAACCCCTTTGCAAATCGAAGTGATACCCTAAGACTGGTAACCCAATTACATGTTAATTACGGCTGGAGCTACATGGTAACCCCAGCTCCAAATCCCATGTAATCAGAAGGACATGTCATCACTATTTAAGTACAGAGTAATGTATATAATTGTTTATGCCCTGTAAATCGAAGTGTAACCAAATATTCTGTAAACACGCTTGTCACACAATCACAAGTGAGTATTAGTAGAATAACAATTTCTTACATTAGTCATGCATACTAACATTACATGCCTGCCACCTAGCAGGCTCTCTTTTATTCTTTAAATATAATTTAAAAGAGCAGACACATTTCTGCATCAAACACCTAACATCAATTTTCTATTAATTTTAAAAATGGCTAAACATTCACCAAAAACGTCTGCATTTGTGTATAATTTTTAAAAACTTAGTAAGAAGCGGTAGACAATTTTGATGTTTCTTTACTTTTAAATTTCTACACTATATTTATGCATTTAAATTTCATGGGTCTAAAGACAGTGTCATTTGTCACTTTCATGCTTTTCTTCTTTAATTCTCAACTTTACATATACTATTTCTTAAATTATATGTACACCAAATACCTGGTGCTGGGCTAAGATGTTTAAGCAACATGCTTTCTTTTCTCTGCAGATTCTAAAATAGCATTGCCAGTGCACAACATCCATAATTCAAAATGTATGCAGAGCACTGAAATGTATAAAAAGCAGAATATAAGAAAATAAAATTTATTAAAATTATTTATATTAAAAAATGAAGTATATGAAGATCTCTCAGTAATAAAAGTACAAAAAGCTACTCTTTGCAATATGAAAAATTGAGGTATTGCATAAAGAGATATCCCGTCAGTGAAAAGTGTGCCTAAAAATGCTCACTGTTGGAAAAACAAGATATACAAAAGTAGTGCATAACAAATATACATTATGTGCATGACAAAATAAGTTAGCTACAAAAACACTGTACCGAAATTCAGCAGGTCATGTACAAAGGGAAAATTATTATTCAAAGCTAGTTTTCAAACAGTGTTATTTCTTGTAATGGTAACCCATCTCACCTGTTTACTGGGTAGGATCGGCACAATAGCACACCCCAAGCTACCTACAAGCATTAAAAAAATTAAAGGAACATTCCAACTATAATTATGTACTTCAGAGAAAAAAAAGTCCCTGACAATCTACACAAGAGCACTCTGCATTTGCATTACTGTTGTCAATATTTTCAGGGATTTCATTAAAAGCAGCTCCCTTTCTATACTTGACTAGTAGACAGCAAATGTCTCCATTTTGACCTTTGGAACTTGGTAAGGTATAGTTCATTAAAGCCTGTATTGAAAATAAAAACTGCTTCTCATAAAGATAGTCTGGGGTAAGGGAACAGGATGAGGGGGGTCAACAAAGGCTTTTAACGGAGCAGATGTTTCCCAAGCAGTGCTGAGGCAAGTCTTTGGTTTGAGAGAATGTAGGATGGTACCGTGCCACTCGGGCAGTTCAGAAGATTGCCACTAAATTTGTTTGTTTGCACACTGCTAAATAATCATTTCAGAAGTTGGCCAGGGCATTAGTTCAAATAATAATTTTCAGAACTACTCCTTCATTCAACTATTTCAAACTAAACCCCTGCACCCACTCTTTACCATTCAATTAACATGTACTGTGTTAATGCTTCTCAAGGTAGAACTTCTTTATAATAAAGCAGGCATTAACTTAGCAATGTTGGCACTTCAAATACCTACGTTTCCTTATTTCCCCACATTAAGTTCTGAAGAGGTGGAATCTTCGTTGGGATTTTTTCTACAAGAAGAGTAAGAAAGGCATATGCACTCTTGCACCATTTCACCCACAAATTCAGAAAATAGTGCAAAACAAGACTTGGAAACTACTTAGGTTCATGCCTTCTGCTACAACTAAGTTAGAGGGTATTTAAAACTAACTTTACATCCAAGATGGGAAACGAATAAGCAGCCAATTTTAGTTTGTGTGACACAATGGAATATCAAAACTTCAGTAAAAATCAGTGATATCCTTGAGGTATCTTTAGGTTTTCTACTTTTTCACGTCAAAATGGAGAGCAAAGGCTGGCCCCTGATGAATGTTAGTAGATTAGGATATAGAATTATATATAGCCATCAAAAATAAAATCTATATATTTATCCTTCAGGAGAGGAAATGCCAGTTAACTAGTTGTCATTACTCTAGCTTTGGTAGGATTTCTAGGGCTGTAACCAGACAATTGAGTTCTCTTAAAGAAAAAAAAAAAGTGCACTCCCCCCTCAGTAGTAACTTTACTCAACTTTTACATTCAGGAATTCTTAAAATGCAATCATTTTGATGAAAATATAGTAAGCTCTGCCTATCTCATTAGTAATTTGGATGTGAGTGGTGGTCAGAGGCATGGTCAGATACATACCAAGCTAAAATTTCAGCCTCAAAACCCTTAACAGATTTTTAAAAAGAACATTATTATAGTGCTGCTTCAACTTTGCTCATGCATTTTTGTTGCTTTAAACATGCTCTTTCCTGTTGGCAGGTAAATGCTAACTTCATCTGTTGCTGGAAAAATCCGAAGTTGAAACAAAAAGAGAGGCAAAAACAGGCTTCCCTGGGGGAAAAGTGTCAGAACAGACTGATAGTGTTATTGTTACAAGGTTATTTTAATAAAAGTATTCTTACGTTCTTTATTAACAATAATTTAATTAAAAAACCAAAATACTCTATTGTTTCAATTCTCTTTTCTTAATATTTTTCTCTCCTCTAAGAAAATGTTGCATGAAATTAAGTGTTCTCTCCGTACTAAAGACAAGAGAATGCAACTCACTCGCAACATGTTATCAATACGAAAAGGAGTTCCCAATACAGTTTTCAATGACAAGATTCTACAAAATACCCATATTATAGGTCATTCTTTCATTATACTATTGTTAAATTACAGACTACTACAAAAGGACATGCTATCTTGAATAAGAGAAAGGGTAGGGTGGGGTAGGGACAATCAGGATAACAGAAGAGTGCACTTAATTTGAGGCCTGCATATGAGCACTGCAGTGATCACTTAGTTCCAGCGGAATGAAATATGTCTTGGGCGATCTCCTCCCTCCTTCACCAGGGGCTTGTGGAATTCCCTGCCAGCACGTGAATGGATAGCAGCCCAGCAATATTCACAGTAATACTGCAGACAGGTAACATTAGCACAGAAAAATGGAGCAAATTTTCCACCGCAACGGGCCCCCTGACATTCATCACAAAGCTGATCATCCAAGACATATGGCTTAACTTCCACCTGTATTCAGAAAACGAGAAGAAAGTTTACAATTCTTAGTAACAACGTAGATAATGACAATTCCACACTATTTACTACCTGTGTTCTGACAGGACTGCAATCAAAGTTCTATAGTAGGGGATACTACACTCAAAGATTTTCCCCCTCATTACACTTGATCATAGCCATTAAACACCCAAAGCTACAGGCACTTAACTTGAGAATAATCCTCCTTGATCTTTAAAAACACACCAGAAACCAATGCTGACCATCAGTGTCACACATGCTGTCACTGATTTACAGAAAGGCCCAATCAACCCATCACTGCAAAACTGATACACAGATTCACATCAAAACCGTGGAGAATTCTCGGGGTTTATTTTTAAGTGTGGTGATGCACAATTAAGCTCCTACCCACCCTTTCAGGTAGGAATGTAAACTGTTTACACAACACTGTAACTGCAGATTAAAATATGCACGTGGTCTGCAAATTTCAGTGGCTGAATTTCCAACTTTAAAAAATTTCATTTATCATCATCAATGAACAGCACATTTCTGTTTTCTTTTTCTGTAGCTCAGTCCTCTCAGCAACAGGAAACCCACCTAATTTTTTGGGATCCAGTGAGAAGCTTGGACAGACGGCCACCTACACTGTTGACATTAAGGGCTAGATGATAAGCAGTAATTCAGTACAGCAGACAAGAAAGGAGAAGAAAAATTTCTTTACTTTCTTAACTGACAATGACTCACAGGAATTTACCAGCTGGTGCTCCAAGGATACATCTACACTGCAGCATCTGCAGACTACTAGCTTTTAATCTAGGTGTTTGCACACCAAAACCATGTCTGCTGTACTGTGGGCTACAAAACCCTGCTCACAGAGCACTTTCTCTGTGACAGCAAAGCAAAGCTTGCTGCTCGCAGTACCCAAGCTGGCTACAGCTCAGCTCGCTTAGACATGCCTATGTGTTTAAATCACAACTGCAGCACTGCCATCCCCTAAAGGCTCAGATTCACCTCAAAACTAGCAATCACCTCCATTCCTTTGCTCCGCAGAACTGTGAAAGGTCTGTGACATATCAGAAGCACAAAACTTCACGTTAAATAAGTATAGATACAAGTTCCTGTTCTAGAAGTGTTTGTGAGCCTTCTCTGAAGCTCATTTGATTAGATGTTTTCACAAACATTTCCAAACATTCAGACTGCAACCAGTGTCTCTGCTGTTAACCTGTTATCTCTGCATCTGGCTTAGGGATGGTCTTTTGTGTGTCTCACAAGCCTGAGAGGCATGCCAGCTCGTTCAAATAAGGACATTCACAAGTTCCTCTGCTTTTAAACTTACCCAATTTTATCACAGTCCAGACAGAGCACTGAAGTAGTTTGATGTCATTTGTGCTTACAGTACATATAAAGTACTTGGAGACAGTACAGCAGTCTTTTTTTTTTTTTTTTAGCCTCAGTTTTTCTCCTCTTCCACTTCTAGAGCTGCGTTTCTCAAACACCCCTCCATGCCAGCTCAGAGAATGCATTTGTAAAAGTGCAAAGGCAGACAAATATTCCTAACACCACGTTATACTTCATTACCTAGTCTGCCATATGGTTTGGGGTTAAGTATTCACAGATGAGTGTTGTCTTCTACAAGTGCTAAGAGAAGAACCTACAAATAAGCTACACAGGCCTCCTCAACGTGGCAACTCTCTTGCTTTCTTATATCTACTCAGACATAGTCAGAGGCCAAACTACAGCACAGGTAATCACACCTCTGCTTGCTTTAGCCTGTTACTGTGGCACTGCTTTTTGTGCAACTTTGCAATCCACACATATTAACCAGAGTCCTCAGCACATGTATTGACTGTGTGCTGAAATGCACTTGCCAAATATAGCCTGCAATTATTACTTGTGCTAGTTACACTGAGGTTTCCCAACTGCAGAGAAATAGCTTGAATTACAGCAACTTCATCAGGCATGCTTAGGGTGGCAGCACTCATCAGAAGCTCTGCAGTGGTGGGTGCTTCAGGCCACTGAGCATTTAATTTGCATTATCTCTCTGAAGGGCACACCCTTTAGCAGCACCTCCTTGCTTAGTTTTACAGGAAATCCCTTCTTGTTACTAATTTTATTTTTATAGAAAAACCTAATTAGAAAAAATTACTAATAAATAGTACCTTATTAATAAAAGCAGTATTGCCACTGTTGCACCCAACCCCTCTTACAATGAATCCTCTGAGCACTTATCTCCCCACATTTCTTCTGAACTACACACAAAATAGGGAAATAAGGAGGAGTGGGAGGAGAGAAGGAAGGGGAAATAGATTGCAAAATCTTTGCTAGAGTTCACAAGTACTTACATAAATTTGTAGTCCCACCAGCTTCAATGGACCTATTCACCCAAGTGGCTGCTTATGCAAGCAGAAGTTGCACAAGGGCAGCCCAAATTATTTGTTCAAAGCCGTACAGAACTTATTTCAGAGCCAAGATTAGAACAAAGACATTCCAATTCACAGGCCCACAGTCAAATTGTTGTTACAATTCTTCTACTCAAGCTTTATAGCCAAAGCAGAAGTGAATTTATAATCAGCCAAGTCTGAGAGTTTTCCTCTGTAGTAATTATAAAATTAAGATCAATAATGACAGTCATGTAAAAAAAAATACAAAGACAACACATGAATTAGAATGGTAGGTGTAAGGATCCGAGTTTCTCAAAACTGTGGCCTGAAAATCACTGTAATTGGCAAAGTCACATTTTATATAGATGAGAGGGCAGATGCAAGCAAAGTGCAGATCCATCTGGCATATTCCTTCAATTTACAATAATAAAGGAATAAAATAACCAGACACAGCCTTTATGTAAGCTGTGAAGGATGACTGTGAGGCTGTAATGCACTTTAACAAGTTTACAATGCATTACTATGATGCTCTTTAGGAACACCCAGTACACAATGTCTAACACTAGGGCCAGATTCTGCCCACCCTCTCAAAAGATGCAGTACAGGAGTAACAACTCTCCATCCACGGCAGATATCTTACTCCCTGACATTACACAAACACTACAAGTGCAAATACTTGCAGTGGGAGTATATGAGGAGTGCAATATTCTTATAAAAGGGCAAGGCAGCTGACATGCTTCTCATTATGCTAAGCAATTTGAGAAAGTCTGCTTCACAGTTGCCTCCCACGTTCCAGAAGCAAAAGCTCTGTACCACTCCTTCATTTTTATTCTGTGTTGTATCTCAGTGGCACAATCTAGCCCTAAATATGCAATTAATCTGATATAACATTTACAGTCTTCACAATGGCACTCATTTCACATGGAAAAGCATTTCTAGAGAAAGCACTGAACAAAAATAGAACATGCTTGAAGACCTTACCCGTTTATCTATCTCTCCATGCTGCAGCTGAACAAAGCGAGCACTGATAGCAGCTATGTAACTCTGTTGATTAGAAAATGCAACCCGCCCAGCTCCTTTTGGGTACTTCAGCTCAGGGTCTGTGTCAATTCCAGCATAGCACACCCCTCCATACAGCCGATCCATTATCATGGCAAGTTCCACTAAACCAGAAAGGAAAACACAACAGTGGTGTAGACTCAGCAATTTTTTCTAAAAGCATCAAATGAAACAGCCCATTTGTATTCATGTCCCCTGCTATAAGTGGCAAGAACACTTAATACTTCCCTTGCCAAAAGAGTTTGTTTCCCCCATTGCTCCCCAAATCAGACTGCATATTCAACATGCCCAGTGCTGCGGAACACGCACTGTACCTGCTCGTAAAGGCCGAGGAACACCGCCAACAAAAATGGTTTTTCGTGGGTCAAGAGGCTGTGAACCATCCATAACGAAATCACTATCACTAAGGTTCCAAGGCCGGATCTGAACCTATGGACAAAAAGTCTTTTTTTTTTAACCATTCACAATTCAAAGTATCTCAGAAATATAAATTAAAACAGTACCCTACAAAGAATAAAAACTTTTAAACAGTTGTACTTTCTAAATTCATTTTCTATTCATTCAGTAATCATTTCTCAAAATGAAATGGTAATAAGCTCTGTTAAGACAGACCACTTGATCATACTCAATTTCACCACTTCCTTGTTACCCAAATTTCTGGGAAAACACTCACCCTCTACTTACACATTTACTTAATCGTGCCTGAGCTGTGCTGTACAAACCACACTGGTGCATACGTATCTCTGCTATTCGTGTTTTTCTAGCTCAGTGTGAGCCCCAGACTAGTGTTATCTCAGTGCAACAGGCTACACTGTGCAAAGTTGCATATTTACTATGCAAAACTAGCTGCTCTGTATTTGCCTACAGCTGGCCAAATTTAAAGTACAGGAATATAGCAGAAGTCTCTCCAACTATAAGCAGACTTGCATCAGCCCCAAAACTATTTATACTAATAATTTACAGTTCAATGTCACATTATGGTTTTTTGTATTTAATCTGTCTCTGTCCAAACACATTACATGCAACACTCAGACAACATGAATTCTACATTTTGTTCAATAATAAGCATAAAATACCTGTCTGGATATGTATGTATTATGTCAGCAATGGTGAAATCCAGAAAACCTTTATCTAATAAAAATATGAATTGGAACTAGACTAAAAAACTTCATCATGTCTCATTTGAAAATAAGTACATTGGTCTTCTCTTTGAGAATTTAATTTGACACCTTAAAGAAATTTAAACTTTCGCACTCTGAAGAAAGAAAAAAGGAAAAAAGGCGTCTGAAGAGAACAATTTCTGATTAACACACAGGAGCTGTGCAGGCCCTAACAATTCTACCTACCGGTTTGTCTTTGATAGTGGGGCTGGAAACACAAAGATAGAGCTTTCCATCTTCTTCAATACATGCATCAATCAGTGCCTGCACAGAGCTTTCATCTTGGAACAGCAAAAATGCATATCCTACAAAAGGGAAAACAAGCACATGACCTCTTTTGTCTATTTGCCTATAAGATAATAATTTAGCCTAGAATTATGCTTGGCACTGTGTCATCATGCTACCACACAGCAATGCACAAACTCTAAGATGCTCTCACACGTTTCCAACCCAGCCTCCTGCAAGTCCTCTGTGGAGACATGAAGGAAAGCAGGGAGCTTGCTGATCAGCACAGTCTCTCCCCATTTCATTTGAAAAGGATAAGCCAGCAGCATGAACTGAACAGAAGTCACAGTTGTAGAGGCAAACCTGCCAGGATGGTTCTTAATACATGAAGGTCCAAACCCTTCACAGCTTCTGTGGAGAGCATTAAGTTCCTTTAAAGAGGACTAGTCTTGTCTCTTATTACAAAAATGAGTAACAATGGGGGAGAAAAAGGAAAATGGAATAAAGTAAAAATAGGAAGTTAAGGAAGAATTCTTTTAGTGTACAGTAATTGCAAAGCCACATTCTAAACTCCAGCAGTTTATAGTAATCCCAAGGATTCAACTTTTTTTCTCCTAAACATTGAGTCATTGTCACAAAAATCTTGTCTACAATGGAGTCTTACCTAGCAAAAATATTCTAAAATGCTCATATGTTATTGGTTGTCAGATATTTACCTTTAGGAGGAAAATAAGATTTGCTCTCTGCCTTGTGTGGCCAGTCTACAATCAAAGGTCCAAAACGACGAAAACTAGCAGTGATCTCATCTAGAGACAGAAGGGAAAAGATATGAATTTAAATTAAAATAAATTGAATGGAAGACATTTGAAGAACACTGATCTCAGGTTGCTTCATCCTATAAATAAACATTCTGTGACCCAAAAGGTTCAGCAGCTCATAGCAATGCACACTAGCTGATGGGGAATCTTTATGACAAGGCAGAAAACACATTAGAAAACAAGATGAGTCAAAGATCAAGCTTTTCTTTCTACCGATGATTGTAAATAAAAGCTCGTAACCCAAAGAAATGGAGGCACTGCATCTATACAGCTATAATAACCCAGCTTCAACTCTTCTCCCACAAAGAGTTTAGAGACAATTTGCTGACTTGCTAGTAGGCAATCACCTCTGCCAATATGCCTTATAATTGCAGAAAGACTGGAAAAAAATGAAGGGATTATCACAAGACCCAGTCATATCTGTCTACATCACATGCCAGTGCCACATATGCAAACACTAACTAAGCTTGACCTCAAACTAGCAGAGTAAGCTTGCAGGACATAGTTATGTAATTTTATAGGAAAGATGGCAAGAACATATTACTATATCAAGAAGAAATTCTTGTATCCATTTCAATTCTGCCTTTGACCTCAAATTACTGATATAAATGTGCACATGCTAGTCCCACAGAAGTCTTCTAGTTGTAATTCTGTTCTCGCAATTGAGTGATTATTCCCTTTTCCTTCCCCACAAACACAGTTGAACCATTGCCAGTTGAAGTTCTCCGGACAATAATTTTTCGTTAAAAATTGAAACAAAAGAATAAACTTCACATTGCTGGAGTGTTATCTAAATTAGTGCACTGCTCATCTGTACTCTGTTTATATTACTACAGGGCTTTCTATACGAGCACACAGGGGTTCCTAATACACAATTTAGAGGATTTTCCCTATCTTCACATTCGGTTAGAAATCTCAAAAGTTGTTACTAATTATGTCTTTTTCAGTTTGTTTACACTCTCTGATGACATTGCTAATGAAATAGTAACTGACAATCCACGGTACTGACAGCTTCTCTGTGCACTACAGAGCACCATGAATGTATACAGCAATGGTAATGTGCCAAGGTTATATGCTGATGAAGATATAAACCAAGGAGAACAATACTTACTATGTATCTATTCTTAAAACAGAATCTCTGTTCAGAACAGCACTTCACAAAAATTTAATGTTGAAGCACATAGATAAAATGCTTTCTAGAAATAGCATCAGAAACACCTCAAAAATCCATCTAAATCTATGTTTAGATTTAAAAATCTAAACATAGATTTTTAAATTGTATACTCATTCTAATTTACACTTGTGCATTTAACAGGAAGAGTGCTGACAGAAGCAACTCTGAAAAATTCAAGCTACCCTCCCAGTACAGGCTTAGGAAAGGTCCTATTCTTCAATAACTAGGGTCCACAGAGACCAAACTATTCATGTGCTCACCTGCTTTTAAAACAACAAAAGTGACAAAGTTAAACAAATAGAACCCCAATAACAAAGAAAGAGAGACTATAAGATAATTTTTGCTCTTGTAAATGCCGTGTTATAGTTGACCTTTTAATAATAAAGTAGCTCTTATGTTTGACATGAAAGTCAGCTTGTCAGTTCACAGTAGTACACACTGCAGTGCATTACAATCACTCTCCCTGACACAAAAAGTGGGCATTGAAATGATTCTGTGATTAAGAAAAAGCAACTTTTCAGATTTACAGTTGTAACCACTATCCCAGCATACTTACTCATACAGAATATAGAACTCTAGTGAAAAGAAGCTTCACAACACTTGATATATATAGTTTGAGGTTTGGGGTTTTTTAGTAACAACTGCAGTATTTTGTCACCTTGGTCTGTATGATGGACCTGCCAAAAATGTCACTGTATGCAACTGCCTCTGTACAGATTAATTCCTGTCTGAGTCCTTACCATGAACACATTAGAAACTACCACAGGGCATAACCATGGCTGAAAACAACCTCTGAGAGCCATGCATAAGCATCCAAATAAAGAGCTAGGACTTACTATGCTATACAAACTTTATAAAACTACTAGCAATACTTTTCCTACTACTGGCTTCTGGTGCCTATAAAATGATTGCAACATATTTATGAGTTTCAACAGGTGACATTTACTGGTTTATTTTTGCACCATTATCCCTTTTTCATAATTTTTATACTGTAAAAGTCAGTTAAATGTGTGGTAATATCGTTCTTCAATGGCAGAACAATGCTACAGCCTAAACTAGTTTGCTGTGACCTGAAAATGGTAACATGCAAAGACTCCTTTACACATCAAAGCTTTTCCATAGAGTTCAGAAAACAAACATTCATTAGCTCACAGACAAAAGGTTTTACACCAGTGTTTTGTCATTAAGCCAGAAGGAGCTTTTTTGGATGAGATTTTCCGGGCATACCTTCATCAATATCTGGTGGCAGTCCGCCCACAAAGACTTTACGGGAATACCGCTCCACCCGTTCTCCATTCTGATGGGAGAAGCAGTGAGGTGATCCTAAACCACTGTGAAGAGTCTGATCCCCACGTCCATCGTCCAAAAACCCGTCTTCCATTGGAAACAGTGAAGACTGACCTGAAGAGGGGGTTAAAAAAAAAAGAAGGAAAAAAACATACTAACAGAACAAAGCACACACTGTTTAATTTTTTAAAAAACACGAGGTGCTGCATCAGCAGTAAAATTGTTTGCAATCTTCCCTTTTAATAAGCAGATATGTTCTCAATTTCATATGACCCTTATAGTTTCCAATATCATTCAGTAACTCAAATGCACTATTTCAGAGAAAAGGCTGTTACCTCCTCTGTAACTGCACCTGCACTACCACTACTGAAAATTTGAAACAAAACAGTATTTCTAATGGATACTCAAGTTGACCATTCCCCATAATATTTCATGTTTCCAATTAGATTTATTTGAAAAAGGTGTAAAAATAGGAGAGAATATATTCAATTTTTTTCTGTGACTTTCCCAGTAGCAGACATCACTAAAACCTAAGCTTATATATAATTTTCTAGTAAACAGTTTCTTACAGTAAGTAGATACAATTTCACACTGCAGATGGGAAAACAAGAATCCTTCCAGCTAAATACATTACACATTTAAATCATCTGATATAAAAATATATCACAAATCACCCCTTTGTAAGTAACAAAATAACCTGATAAAAACAGGAAGACTGAAATTTACTGCAAATGAAGACTGAAAACTAGGCAATATTGTGTCATTCCTACAAGCAAATTTACTTAGATGTTACAACAGAGTTTCGTTAATGGACTCACTCTACGAGAAAATGTTGTAAGCATGCTTCCCTTCACAGCCCAATATTCTTCTATGATAATTCTTTATCATAGATTTCCTTAATAATATTTATTACTTTTAAATAAGATTCTTTGATTTATAAATGCAACTGTATAAAACCATAAATAGAGCACACAAGCTGATCTCTTCAGTGAATTCACTCTTTAGTTACAGTATTCAGTATCTAAAAAACAAACTGAATAGACTGCTACTCATTTAAGGAGTATTTTAGGAATAAACAAACCTATATAGGGAAAGTAAACAAATAAATGAGGTGTGCTACAAGTTTTAGGATACACTTCCTTTTGCCTATGATGCGATTTACTATGTCTGCTTTTTCAGAATTCATTACCATCTGTCACAGTAATGTATTGGTAAGATTAATTTATCCTGCTCTTGCTTCCTTCCTTTGAAATAAACTTATTTCAAAAAGAAAACAACTTGAAAACAGAAAATTTGACCAGTTCCAATATCCAGACATTTTCCATGCAAAAATCAAATAGCTAACAAGTTGAAAGAAAAAAAAAAATACAATAAAATCCACAGTCCACAGAATTTATAGGAATAAAAAATTGATGGCTTGGTCAGCTTGCTTTATTTGAAATTTTAAGAATCTTTGTAGACCTTTAATTAAAATGAAAATCAACTATAATCAGGCCTATTTCTGTAGCTAGGCAAACCTGGTTCTTACTGTGATAAAAATATTGTAATATCAACTTAAATGTTATTTTGTTTTCCCTTAACAAACTGATGCACCTGTCATCTGCTTCATCTCTTAAGACCCCAATCCTGCAGGTGTTGTTGGAAGGGAGCAATTCTCCTTACCTAAACCATTTTTTCAGGTCCATCAGCATTACCACTGCTGCCAGATAATTCAACATGCATGCTTGCAGGGTCTGGTTCTTTAACCTAGCACGCCAGGACATATATTCACTATAGTCTATGCTGCATCAAGAAAACCATCAGCACCCAAAAGAACCAAAATAAACTTCTCTGGCATTGGCATTCATAACATACACACAAACACAGCAACACAGCCCTCCAGTGTAACAAATCATACAGGTGATGTCCGCTGTAAGGACTGTGATCATTTCAGCCTCAATAGTACTACTGTGGAATACTACCTAATTCAGTTTAAATCTTTATTTATGGCATGCATACTATGTAAACTTATGTGAAACTGATTCTTTATAATCATAAATTTTGGTGTTTGCCCTCTAGTAACAACTTAATGTTATTTCTCCCATGAGACATTGTCAACATTAGAAAATTAAATAGGAATATTGTTACCTCGCCTTCTCCCATATGTCCTTGCTGCATGTTAAATGAGAAAGAAAACAGCCTTTCAATCATTGTTATAAGGACCAAAAGACCTTGTTTTTTGCCTTTATACTATCTCAGCGATTCTCAAGCCCTTTTATACTCCAGGTCATTTAAAATGGTGTCCACAAGCTGACCTCCCCCACCGCCCACAATACCATGCCTTCCTTCCACCATCTCTGTTATTTACTGATAAAACATGTTGATACGAGGCTGACACAGCATATGTGTATATTCAAAGAGACTTTTTAAAAACAATTTTAGTTCTTAATTTACATATTTATTTTCAAATCTATTCCTTAATCCTGTGCTGGGCGTATGCCTATCAGTGAATCGATCTTTTCTCATGCACCAGGCCTCCTGACGCATTCTGCAAGGCACCACGCTCTCCACCTTGCCAAGTCCAAGCATGCTCTAACTGATCCCCATCTGAACTGTAGGAAAAGCCCTAACACGAGGAAAATGGAAGACTATTGTGTTAACTTCTGTTTCCAAATTAGGCTGCTATAAAATATACAACCAGCAAAATCCTTGGTTAAATTATTGCTGGCAAATAACCAGCTGAAAAACTTAAAAAGTCAAGGAGAAAACATCTGTGCCACTAGAACGGTCTTTCAGATCTCCTGCAGTCTGTGAACAACAGTACAGATTCTCTCATACTAACTTAGTACACTTCACTGTAATTATTTGACAGCTGCCCACTGCCTCCTTCTTTTCACTTTCCAAAACAAATCAAACCTACCACTAAAAAATGTAACATTTTTTTCTGTCCTGGCTTGCAGGACCCATTCTGAGAACATGGCTAAACTTTCTAATCAAACTTGCACATTCTTTCTCTTTTAATCTCATTAAAATCTCTGTCTGAAAGCAAGCCAACTGTTGTCAAAACTTGGTTTCTCCTGGCAAGTACTATGAGAAACTCTGAACAAATCATGCATTTTATTTTGCTTCCTCATTCAAAATTGAGGCTGACAATTAGTTTAAGTATTTAAATATTTGTAAACCACAACAGAAAAGGAGTCGTTTCCTCTTTCAAAATAAAAATCATATCAGTCCAATTTATTCACGATTATTTAACACGTGTGAGATCATTCTACTTCTCTGATCTTCTGCTGATAGAGATACTCACAACGAACACAGAGAATACAAAATAAGGAAGCTCTCGTCCAGACTGGAGCATACTCTCAAGCATTCACACAGACACTGGCTTTCTGGGACAATCTTAAAGGCTAAGGTTCTTTAAAAGTATAATTTTTCCATGGTAATTTTGAATTTAGAAATCAAAGGTGCTCATATAAACCTCAAAGTATAAAGTTTTAAGGAACTTGTATTGAATTGAAAGCAGTCAGCAATCTTACTGCATTTCTGACAAAGCTCAGAAGCCTTTGCACATTTTGGAAAACATCAAGCACTTTCAAAAATGCTCTGTTTATAAAGCCATAAAAATCTTGCTTGTGGTTTCTAAATTAGTAACAAAACCACACGAACGCCTTCACTTGGTACACCCATCCTTGGCAAGAGAGCATGCAGCACAGATACGATTCCCACTGCGGATCTGTGACCGCAGTTTAGGTCAGCAGACTCCTCACTGCTTTGCCACCTGTGTCACTCAAGGCAACAGGATTTTTCCCCTTTATTGGTACAAAACACAACAAAAAAAGCTCAGACATCAGCTAGGAAGTGTTTCCAGTGCCAAATACTACTGAAGAGGTTTTGAGAATCAAATGCTAAGATTTATTTTTCTTCTTAATTTGCTTCTTATTTTCTGCATTTACTTCATCTAACCCACAAAATACCAACATTTAACATTTCAAAACATTTCTCAGGAGCCACAGTTTCTAAACTACCCCAGTGCAGCACAGATACAAACTTTCTCTGCTCACTGAATTCAGAGCTCATCACATGCCATTAATTTCACACAATGTAATACACAACACTGAAACTAAAGAATGTTCTTTTGGCAGGCCAGGAAGACAGCTAACTGTGATTTACCAATTCTGTCTCTGGCTTTCAGAATTCTGTATTAAGAGAAATCTTTGCTATGGGAGTACTCTAGCTAAGCTGCAACATAAACGAAGCCTTCAGGTACCTGTTACCAACCAGAGAAAAAGATTTAATTCTGAAATTCAGGATGCTTGTGTGTTCCCTGCTGAGACATGAAACAACTACACTGTTGATCTGGATTCCTCAAATCTATTTTCCTTTCCCCATTTCTTCAGCATTTCAGATAATTGCATAAAGGGCCCTGGACAGATTTACTAACCTCACAAGATATTTAAGCAAGAATTATGTTACAAAACCTAAAAAATACAAAGTGTTTATGCTTCAACTGCTTATGGTTCAACTGCTTATTAATAACCTATGCAGAAATATTTTTCCAATAAAATCAGTCTGAAATTTAAAATGCTATTAGCAGCTGCTTCAATTATTTTGTCAGCTTAGCCCTCCCCACAACACTCCTTTCTATGTAAGAAATAAAGCCATATAGAAAGCCAATGATCTTTTGCAAAAATCTACTGCTCTTTCTGTCTTTCATTTTAAGGAACTTAATAAATAAGCAACCCACTCAAATTTTTGTGTCTTCTCTTCATTTGAGACACTTCATGGGCACCTGCCCATCTCCTTCTCCCTCTATTTTTTTTTTTAATCACATCTTCTCTGTCTAATGTATCTTCAGTTAAATGTATTGAGCTTTCTTCTCACTATAGGAAGCACCAAAAAGACTGTTGATATGTTATGAATAATCACACGTGCAGTTCTCTATAAAGAACACAGTTCCCAATGGCAAAGATATTCTGATGAAGGAGCATGAAAAACGTGTGCAGGAGTCCTAAATCACTTAAACCCCAAACTTGTAAGTTTGTCCTGCAAAAAGTGTGCCCAGGCTGAGCACCTGGCACTCTCTAATGGTTCTTGCTGCCTTCTAGTCTGCAGGACAGTGGCAATTCCAGGGGTATTTTGTGCCACTAGCTGTAGAAGACTTGCACAAAAAGGTCAGCTCAGGAGCAGACTGTTTAAAGCAAAGGGACCAGCAACCAAGAGGATCCATCTCCCAACTTGCTAAGGCCACATTACAATTAGGAGAATGATACGAGCATCCATAGTTAATACAAACACCATAAAACACCTGGAATGGACAGAGTAACTGAATGCTCAAAGCTGAATTACGGCTGTACCTTCACTCTCACTACCTTGCTATAGTTGTTTTAAAGACATGTCAAGTCTGTGTTGATAATACCTGTGTAGTTCTGTACCTAATTGATTATCTTTAGTCTAAGTGCTCCTCAAGGCTGGGATTCTGTTCTTTACCTTGGCACAGAGGCCAATACAGTAACACACTGCAATCTTTTGCATTATTCATTGATACTCTCTAATTTCTTTCCTCTCAAAGACCAAACCAGACTAGTTTCATCAGCCAGTTCTGAGGAATTTCAGGTTTCTATGCCCATTAAACACTGAAGTTAACAGAGAAGTATTTTTTTTAAATTTAAAAGGGATAAATATTCATGTTGACTTTTTACATAACCTGACTGTGAGAACAAGTAAGATCCAATCACACCCTTCCATCAGGCTCTACCACTGAGATGGCTTCCCACCACCCCGCTCCAGGACAGCGACAAAACTTACGTCAGTTTGCACAAACTCTTTCATATTCTACACCAATCCTACAGGCTCTAGGAAAAATATTCAAGCTAAACAGGATTTTGCTGAAGTGATCTCAATTTCATAAGCTTTCATGAATGAAGTAATGATTTTAAATGTTTATTTTTAGGGACAGAAAGTGACAAACAAGAGCCTAGGGTAAAAAATGAGGGAACCGCTACAGGGGAAACAGGCTGCAGCTCCTGCAGATGAAAGCAGTAAAGTGTAGGAGGGAAAACAAAGCCTCTATACCATCATCAGCTGTTTGTTAAATATCACATAAATGGAGAAAAGTGTAAGAGTCCAGATATTTCAAAAAAGGGGGATAATAAAGTTTTCTCTAAGACAGTCTTGAAATTTCTCCATATTATTTTGAAAACTTTTAACTGTAGATGGTCATAGGTGGCCAGTTTCTTAGGCTGGAAAGCAAATGAAATGATCAATACACTAACACAGGGTTTCAAGCTTTCACTGAAACTGTTTACTCTGCTAGTCATTTTCTTTCTGAACAGAAAATAGGGAAATACTTTGGTGCTGCACTTAGGACTTAACTTTTAGAGAAATAGAAGTATCAAAGTTTCACAGGATTATGTATAAATGTGAGCTAGATATCCTTGAATCTATTACAGAAAATATTTATGCTTTCATGAGTTTTGGTTTTAAACTACAGAAAAATAACCAAAGTACAATCTGGTTTTGCCATTCCAACAGGAAAGCTTTACTTCTAAATTGTTCTACATTAAACTGTATTTTGTAATTGTAGCATGATTGACAATGCTGTGCACAAGACTATTAAAATATGAACTATAGTATTTCATTACTTTTTTCCCCCTACTACTCTCTAAGGGCAGGTAGGGTTGATTATAACTCAAGAGTCAGATTTTATCATCACTTCATATTTCACAGTGCATTTCATACGTAATGCATGGACCACATGTTTCTACCACAGGTAACAGCACACTTCTGCAAGGTTTCATCAGTTCTCACAGTTTCACCTTACTGTGAGAACTTCTGCAAGAAGTTCTGCAAGGTCATCTCAAGCCCAGTTTCACTAATGAAGAACCCAATCGTATCCTTATCCAAACCAAAAGCATAAAAATGAAAATCATAAAGAACATCTGTATTTAATCTACCTTTTGTTAAATTTCTCTGTGTATGAAGGAGCAATTCAGAGACCAAGGCAGGTATTGTCAGAGAGGTATATATACTTCTTCAAATTAGAACATAAAAATCCTGTCTACCTATATGTATTATACACAAAAGTATATTTAAAAGAGCCTTACAACTTAATTCCTAGATGACATTTTTAATAGGAAAGCAATAGTGTCCAAGTGTTGCACAGCAGGCAAAAAAGTACTGCTTTTTATGCATTCCTTGGTTTTAGTTCTAAAACATTAATGACAAAAGGATTAGGTGACAGTTCCATGATTGTTAACATAAGACATGTGCACGTGTGCAAAACTTTTGCCCCGTTCAAGCACATACTCTCACTTCTGTCAAATTACCCCAAGCACATGGAAGTTGCCTGTGCAATAACAACTGGTGCACGGTGAAGACTGGCACAGACACGTGATACCTGGTCCAGGATAAATTCTGTCAATACAGAATAAACTGATGACAATTTTAACAAATCTACACTGACAGTGAACTTACTCTGTGTCAAAACTTTGCATCTTACAGTCACAGCCATCTTTGTGATATTGTCAAATGAGATGCCTGTTTTAAAAACTGTTGTCAAAAACAAGCTACTAAAAAGGGATAGGAGAGATTCCCTATTATGTGGATTTCAAACCCTACCAATCTTCAAAGAATGAAAAACATTCAAATAGTATTTTCTTAATCTAAGACAACCTTACAAAAATTAACCACCTCTATATATACAGCTGGAGAATGCATATTTGTCACACTTTTAGCAATGTCAAAGTCAGCATGAAACCAGAAAAGTAGGCTATATCTGGCAGCATAGTAAAATTAAGGATTAACACCTTTGGAAGTACTGATTCTACAAAATTAAGTGGCAGAGGTGCCAAAACCTGCATTTTTTCCTCCTAATTTATTTTCAAGAAAAGCACTCTTAAAAAAAAAAAAAAAAAAAAAAAAAGGAGAGAAATAAAGCTCTAGTTTATGCCCAAAATGTCCAAACAAACGCTGAAAACCAAGAGTACAACAAGTATTATGCTTTATTTCAAGTAAAGCCAGATGCCTGAAGACAAGTATTTACTCATTCCTTCTGTCGAGAACTCTAATGAAATGAAATTTCTGGTATTCCACAGCATTCAATTACAGGTCTGACTAGAATCTTTCATTTTAAATTCCAGGTCACTGTCACAAAACACAACCAATGTACAAAAAGAGAACAGGTTTCTTTTCTTCTGAAACCCTGAAGAGAACCTACCTATAAAAGCCTTTTAGCACTGGCTCTTCTAATGGTAACACTGTTTTACCTGTGATAATGTTGAATTAATTGGGTTCACATGGTAAAAAGGTAGAACCCGACTGTATGGCACAAAGCAGATTATCAGCATAACAACTTCTAATAGTTTGACTGTTGACAACTTCACACATCAAATAACCGAGGAGGGTGGAAGGAGATGGAAGCTGAGAAACAGTGAAAGTGAAAGCTACTGTTTCCAAGGCTTCTGCAACGAGCTTCAAGTTTTTAGGGCTTTCATCTCCCTGAAGGAAAATTACCCCAACTGAAGAGATTGTGCAGTTATATTCAAAAAAGAATAATCTTTGGCAAAAACAAAACCAAACAACTAATGGCTCTCATTCCCCTGTACGGCACAAACCCAGCTGTCGTGGTACCCAGAGACACTGCGACTGCACGGTCCAGGGCAGAAAGGCACCCGTGTTTCCAACTCAGCCAGGCCAGCCCAGCATCAGTTCAAACCCACCTTTGTGAGAAGCTCAAGCTAACTTCCAGATTGGGCAACCAGGACAAAAAGTCCCAGAGGTGCTTCCAGCACGCTATTCAAGCATAAGCCTGAATGGGAAACGGAGAGAGAAAGGTTAACTCTGACAACACTGCAGTTAGGTTTGTGTGAGAGCTTTAAAAACCACCACCATTATTATTCCTTTGCTGCTGATGCTCTTAGGTAGTCTGCCAGACTAACACAGTCCCATGTGGACTGAACCTCAAGGGATGATCTTTCATACATTTCAACAACCACTTAACTACTCATGAAAAGTGTCAAACCAAATCAAGTCTCACCCCTCTCAAAAATACAGGAGCTTCAAAGCTAACTTTGAAGTTTTCTTTGCTATCAAACAGAAGAATACAGAGAAATCTTCTCCTAAACAAACCTGCTTTGAATCCTAAACATAGCTTCAGCTTTGTCTACAAGGTATCAATATTTTTTCCATTATTCAAATTATGTTAGACTGAGTTACTGCAAATCAATGTATAACTCTTCCCTCTTCTCCAGGAACCCCTCACAGGGTCAAAAATAACAAACCAAAACCAGAAAAAGCAAATCCCAGAGTACAAACCACTGCTGGAGACTGGATGTTAGCTGGAATTATATATGTATTTCAGAAAAGAACTCACCCTACTTCTGGTGGCACTGAGCTTTATTTTATATTCAGGTGTGACTTCTGAAGAATAGACAAGAAGTTATAAAAACATCCAGTTTTTTCCTCAATACATCTTCCAGTTTATGATATGGAATAATTGGCAGTATTTATCTTTTGAGCACTTAAACTATTACTACATTCACTTTAAAAATAAAAAATGAGAGGCAGAGTTTGCAACTGGGAGAAGGAAAAGCATTGCACAGCTTTGCCAGCAAAGAGCAAATCAGGTTCTCAGACACAGAACTATTTAAAATGTGCTAACTTCAGTAAAGTCCAAAATATAAATTGATGATGGACTTTCTGACATGAGGAAAGGAAAGAATGGGACATCACATGTTAAAAATCGCTAGAGAGAATTTCTTTTGTAAGTGACTAGAACAATTTATTGAATCCATTACAGAATTTCTTGAACAACTTAAGAAAACAGATGGCAAAGGTGCAAAAACTTCACAACCCTCCCATCTGCAGTCACAGTTCACAGGCAGTGTGCTCGCTGGACACGCAGCATTCCGCCTCACGAGACGCTGGTATCCCCTACGCCATCAGCCTAACAACTAATGCAAGGCACGGGCTGAATTCTGCCCACGCCTGAAGGAACAACCCGAAATGCAACTCCTGCATCTGACCTGCAAGAGCTGGATCTACATTAGCATATATTTACATGCTGCAAGATTTAAAACCAGAGTTCCGTAAGGACAATAATAGGTTCAAAGCAACTTATTTTTGGCTGTGGAAGGAATGATCACAAGACAGCCTGGAATGCAACATGAGGGCTTTGTTCCTTTTTTAAGCATCCTCTTACTTCACTCCCAAACAATAAGGAAATAGTAACAGAAGCAAGTCAACATCAAGCACACTCAAGTCTCTGCAGCACAACATTTCCCCATTTTTTTATTTTTACAGTAACCAGCAAAAGACACTGAATTTTCCAGTAATATATGTTAAAAAACCTGTATTACACACTTCCCCACACCCAATCCAAATGAGAAGAGAAACAGAAAACTGTATTTTAAAAGAACCAGCACTTCATTTCCTCTGCTTAGATTCTAAATGGTATACAGGACCAGACATCAACACTATTTATTCTAACAATTTAAAACAACACATGAATATCCAAGCTATTCTTTAGAATGCCTTCACAAAGCCACCTCATCTCCCTCACCACTGTGCACTAACACTAATGACAATACAAAGACTTGTATGTAACATTACTATAAATCACTAGGAATTTATTAATGTATTATGAATTGCTTTATATATCTGATTTTACCTATCATAATTATTCCCACATTCTATTCACAAAATTTATCCTTTTCTCATACCTACCCAATCTGACTGCAGAGCTGAGATTCTTGTTAACAGTTTTTCTAAGTAAAGCTGAAACAATATCACTCCCTGCACCGCTAAAGACACTTGACATTTGCATGTCGAGAGACAGTACAAGACTGCTCCACTCACCTGAAAGTCCAACTATCAAATTATAGTGGAAAAAACCTCAAATCAACCAACACAAAAAACTAGCATCACAGCTAACCAATCTGCATTCCAACAAATACATTCAGCTAAGTATAAATCTACTGTATGATGTATTTTCAGATTCATCTCACCAATAGTTTTCATCATTCTACCTGATTTAATTCTAATGCTGAATTAAAATAAACAGATACTGAACACATAAATTGTATATGCATCCCAATTCTTTCTCAAAATATCTTAAGTAACTGATGCAGAAATTTGATTTCAGGTTGCTGCACAGTCACTCTTGGGTATATACAACGACTGCCTGCTACTAGAAAGTGTTTCTGTGTGCCTTTCCCATTTACACTTACACCTCACCTGAAACCTCCTTACCTTTTTTCAAAACTCATCCCCATTCTCATTATATCTCCCATTTCTTCTTTATCTCCGGGTTTAAGAAAAGCACTTCAGGCTTTTCTTTCTGCTCCTTTCATGCCATTTCTAGCCTGAGAAACATGATGGTAGACAGTATGCAAAGCATGGCTAACAAAAGACTCAAAGAGACTCAATTCAACATCAAGGAAAAAAGTGAACAAAGTGAGCAAAAAGACGAGAGGCAGGTAGTTCAGTAGTTTGGGAGAGGAGGCAGGAGAGCTCTGTCTTCTAAAACAAGGAACAGACACTACTTAGACAATACAGCTCCAAATTAAAGGCTGCTTTGAAGATGATCCAGGATGGTCAGAGATTATCAAAGCAAGAATTCAGAAAAAAAAACCAAAACAAAACAAAAAGCCACTTGGTGGACAGTTCAATTTACAACTGAACAAGGCAGAAGATTAAAGACACTTCTAAAAAAAGGGATGGAATTAAATTAACAAAGACAAAAATATAAAAAAGAAAGAAAACCTTAGAAACATTTTAATCAGATTAGCAAGGCTGCTGTCATGGAATCCAGCACGACTTTGTTGGCTGTAGCACTTCTCAAGATCAAATCACTGATTTAGATGTAAAAATTTCTAGCAGTATTTCAATGTTTTGTTGTGTTTTAAAAATCTCTAATTGCCACATGATTTGCAACACATACATTCCTAGGAAATATCTTGTCTAAGGAGTATGAAAGGCATTCAGTTTTCCATACAGACTCTGGAGACGGGACAGCATGGCAAGGGGCCTATGAGAAATGTTTCAAGATTGGACAATAAAAAGTAAGTCTCATACTCCAATGAAGTTAACAGGAATCCTAACACTGATTTCAAAGCTGGACCAGGATCAGAAAACCCTGAGATATTTGTACTGCTCTGTGGTGGCAGGGGAAGGAATTTCCTGGCCTCGAAGGGTGGTTACATTAAAATCCTCTAGCTTATTGCTCAATGGCTCCATTTTAGACAGATAACATAAATCAAGGTGTTGCTCTTCCTCAGCTGAATTAACATCCTGCCTCAAAATCCTGCAGTAGTGAAGTACAAACATCTAGTTGTTAGACATCTGTATTATCAAGACCTGTGTTTCTATAAGAACTCAGGCATTATCACAAAGTTTAAACTACTTGGTAATTCTCATCTAAAAGTAGTACCAGCACAGATAACCGACAGTATCTGTTTCCACATCTTATTTTCTTTCAGTACTAAATATAACAAAGTCAAACTCAAGTTCTGAATGCAGTTCCAAAGACAAATAAATGTCAACGTTTTGAAAAATTCCTCAAACTCTGAGGAGCACCATAACCTACAAACTACTTCCCATACACTTAAAATTAATATCAATAAATGCAAAGGAATTAATTTAATGTAAACAGTAATTCACCTCCTCAAACTGATGTCTTCCATCACTGGAAGCAAATACTAAATGTAGCAAATACATTTCACTACATAATTTGGATTGTGCTAGAATTTCACAAACTATTCCACACGATTGCAAAAATCTTTATTATACCATCCTAAGTGTTCCGTCCTTGTTCTGGGATTTTTGCAGTTTTCATCATAATAACAGAATTTGTAGCAAATAGTAAAACAAACAGCAGTAATTTAACTACTATTATATATTTTAAATCATATGCATCAGTGTACAAGGATACAAATGGTTTAAATTATTTATTAGGTAATGCACAATGTTTTCTGAGGCAGTATAACTGGGTCTTGGCTTTTCACAGTTGTTAACAGAAAATTAAGGTGTCAAAGCCAAAGAAATCATTAAGAAAAAAATCTCAAAAGTCTTAACCTAAATTACACTCTACCTTTGCCTCAGGGCAACCCCATGTTCGAGTCCACATACATATTCCAAAGTATGGGCAAATTCTCGTTTCGTTTACATCTAGCTAAATGTCGCCAATTCCAGACTGCTATAAATTAAAACTCTTTTTTTAAACTGACCCCATTTTGTTATGGCACACAGTGCCACACCACCAGACACCCATCTCGTAACTCAGCAGTGAGTCTAGTCTCAAGGCTTTAACCACCCAAAATGCCCTGGGTACAGCCCTGTTCTTTCTCCCGCTACAGGGATGACCCACACCCGGGGCACTGACGAGGCTGTGGGCTTTGCAGGTGAGGAAGCCGCAGCCCGCGGGACGCGGGGGCCGGCCTGTGGCTTTAAGAACACAGCCATGTTCAAACCCTCCACCGCTGTTTAACACAACGCGGTACTCCGCAGACCGAGAAGAGCAGGCCGGCCTCGGCGTGCCGTCAGGAAGCACGACGCCAACGGGGACCTTTAAATCAGCGCTGCGAGAAGAGCCGGCTCCCAGCAGAGTCACCGAAGGGAACACGATATCGAATATTCTCCTCCCCACCCTCACAACTACAGCACAAGTCTCCTCAACGTGCAGCAGCCTGGAAATACAGCCGAGGCGAAAGGCTGGGCTGCCCTCAGGGAGCAAGGGACGCGGTGCTATCGCCGAGCGCAGCCCTACCAGGCACAGGCACAGCCGAGAGCCCTCCCGGTGCGCTCCCCTCCCGGTGCGCTCCCCTCCCGCGCCAGCGCGGCCTGCGCGGGGCCGCGGAATCGCGGCGGCCCAAGGGGCGGCCAGGCGGGGATCGGGATAGTCCACGCCGGCAACAACTGCAGGGGGGTTTCTACACCCCCTTCCTGCCTGAAGGCCCCTCTAAGCCGCAGACCGGCCGTGCAGAGGGGAGTGACTTTTAACCTGCAGAGTGTTAATCCATGGTGCAGCGGGCTGACACTTGAAAGGAAATCTGTCCTCAGCCCCTGTCTGAAAGGAAAAGGCGCTCACCCCCACACTGGGGTATTTGGTAGAGCCAGGTGAGGCTGCGGCTCTGACCGCAGCGGAACTGTCTGCGCCCGGGCAGAGCTGTGGGGCCGGTGTCGTGTGCGGGTCTCCCTGCGTGTGCAAGTGTGAGGCACGATTTTTTTTCCTTCCAGATCAAGTTTTGCCTTTCTAAGCCTCATCAAATTAAGCAGCTCTTACAAAGAACCCTTTGGTTTAAGCCACAAAACCAGTCATAGAATCACAGAATCATTAAGATTGGAAAAAGATCATCAAGTCCAACCATCAAAATAAAAATTAAAAAAACCCTAAATGTAAATTTAAATGAGACAGTCAGAAGTTTATTACAGAATAGCCAATAGATGTAAAATCACAGAATCAATTGTGTATCGTTGTGATTACTTCCATATAACGCTACAATCCCATCTATGGTCTGATCTCAGGATTTATCAATGGACAATTTCTGTTCATTCCTGTTGCCCAGTGAATTGTCTTCTGACTAGTGTTGGCTCTTTCTAAATAAAGGCTCTGGTAAACTCCAAATATTGGAAAAGTAGGGATAAATCAACAAACACTTCAATTGCCAAGAGAGGAACTAGGGTGAAAAGCATACCAAAAGACTAAAATATTAAAATACTGAATATTGCCCCAAAATTTTGAATGTTAGATGCATTTGGAATGAAAGCATGCCCTTACTTGTTCATAGCAGTTGTAACACTTCAACCCAACTGAAAATAGATTGCAACAGGAATGGGAGCTGCAGATTTCAAATAAAATTCAGACTATGTTTCCCCATCACAGCTCCATCAGCATGGATGTTTATTGCTATTAGACCCAGTTCAGCAATATTTTGAGATAATAAAACAATTGGTTTTCCTCTTAATTAATATCCACTCAAGTCTGCAAATCCCTGGTTACTGCATAGAAGGTAAAATTCAAGAAGATCCTGAGCAGGAAACGATCAACACAGTAATTCATCAACAGTTTCCAAAGACAATTACGCAAATCTTAATTGCGTGCAAAAAATCCTCTACAGCCTGGTGCAGTAGAAACAAAAGGTTTTGTGCACTTTATCCGAAGTTGGATACAACAGAAAGTTGCAAATGAGTAATCCTTACATAAGATTGTTCTGAGAGAAGGCACACAAATGAGATCAATCACTGATGCTGCTCTCAGAAGCCTGAGGTAGGACCACCCTGGTTCCCCTGCCAGAGCTCGCTCACGCACAAGCGGCAGCAGAGACATGAGGACAACTGCAGTGTCAGCACAGGCATTCGCATCGGCCAGAGGCCTTTGACCTTCAGAACTCAGGAACTAGATCAGGTACCTCATCGCACAGAACAAGAGTGGGGAAGAAAGGTTGATCTTAGCCACCAACCTCAAGCGTTCCTCACCGCTATGAAAACAGAAGTGGTTTTAAAATTTAAGAAAAACCTGAAATCTATTATTTTACATTGAAAAATAGCTCAGATTTTGTCTTGTGCATTTATATAGGACCACTTCCCCAAAAAGAATCATAGCCTTTGTTATTTAGCCCTTGGCAAAAATTGGGACTGATTCTCACCAGATTATCATTAATTTTCTGGATCATATAGGAAACCAAATGGTCCATTCTAGTTAATTAATATGAGTATGTTGCATAATCCATACAGCTAAAAAAGAAACAACTAATTCAGTTTATCACCTGATGTTCAGAAAATGCTGTCAAAACTATTTTGATCCCTTTCATCAAAGAATGCTTTACAAGGTTTACCTACTTTCTTCACATCTGAAATAAGCTTTTCAGATGAGAAGAAAGTAGGTGATGATTACTTTAAAAAAAAAAACAAAACAGGTGTATCTGCCTGCTCAGAGAAATCCTGAATGGTGCTGGTTCTCATCATTCTGGCTTTCCATCTCTAAAATGTATTTGACTCTCACTCCCAGAGTCTGTGTGTATCCTCTGACCTTATGCTACTTCCAAAACCTTCCTTTTTGTGTGTATGTTTAGTCTTTAGAGACTATTTCATACTCACAGCACTCATGCAGACACTGAGCTATTCACACCCAAATTTTACAGAAGGGCTAGAAGCAGATGTACTGGCCTGCTTCTTTAATCCATTTCACCTTGTATAATTGCCAGGCAATAACCTTATATCCTGAACTGAACTATAGGATATTTCAGTAATAAAACAGTCTATGGTTATAAAGTATTTAAAGACATTTCAGTGTCACTTAACAAGGAAATATTTAGTCAATCTACTACTATTACAGTAATGCTCGAAGTGCCATCTGGAAGACCCAGATTCAAAAATCAGTCTCTGGATCCCAGGCTCAGCTCACGAAGGCCGAATACACTGCAAAGAAGATGCAATTAGTCTCCAGGGAAAGGCTTCTGCAGGCTGTCATTGGCTATGCAGCATGAGCACACTCACTCATGTGGATAAAAATAACATATTGAAATGGCAGCTGCTCAGCAAAGGAAGAGGATTTGAGCAGGGATAAAAATATACCTTAAAAAGAGGGGGGAAAAAAAGCCTGTCAAAAGCATTAAAAAGTACTATTGAACGTACTGAGTCGATACTTTAAGATTCAACTCTGAACCTCAAGCAGGAAACACTATTTATTTAATGTAGCAAGACAACCCAAGAATATAATTATTACTGTCCTAAACAAATCCAAGGCTAGCACAGCTAATCATCTCAGTCAAGAAGTATACACCGTGAATGGATTTTGTTAAATTTTGAAGCATTCCTACTCCAGTTTTATTATGAGATCGAAAACCTGCTGCTCTGAACATACCATTTAAAGATAGAAATTATTTCCAAGAGAGGAGTTCCAAACTGTGACTGATTTCTGTTATCATGTCCATAGTCTTTAAGTTGTTTTGAAGGTGTATTTTAACATAGTACCTCTTGAAGTCTATTAAAATATGAAAGCGAGTGGCGTTAGTGTTATATACGAAACTCATGTTGAGTCAATATTAAAGCCTCTCAAAGACTCACAAGATAGCAGTGAGACCTATTAGATCATCTAAATTATTTCCATGCCGTTCCGAGATTGCTCTCTACAGTATGTTTTATTAGTGTCTTGCTCAGGCTATTTTTAAAGTCTCAAACACAGAAGCTTTTCCTTTCTGAGAGTATCCAACTTTGGTTTAAAAGCACTATATGGACTGAATAACCCATGTAAAATGCAAAGCAAAAAACTTTTTATGGATCTGCTTATTTAATTCCTGGTATTTGAAATGGCAAGCAAGATTTGAACTGACAACTAAAATTTGTCATATTTTAAGCTTTCTAGATCCAAGGTTTTGAAAGATTCCTTTCAATCAGTTTAAATAAAGCTGAGGCAAGAAAATTGAAAACAGGAGAGACAGAGTCTGTGCATAATCATACAACAACTCATACAGATGGGAAAAAAACACAAAAGGCTTGTGATCACAACCCCTTATTCAGCCCTTCTATGTTTTGTACCAGCAAGTTAGAATTTTTTTCCAGCTCTGTCAGTTGGTTTAACTAAAGGCATTTTCTCTCCTTACAAATCCTGCTCTACTTGTAGATGATCACTGCAGCATTACCAAAACACGGTAGATGCTAGTTTGAATAAAGATCCATTCCTAAATATATTACAGCAAATAAGTTACTGTATCAAACCTGCCATGCCAGATAACCATCAGTCAAATGCAGCCTATTGCAAATTTCACTCTAAGCAAACTTAATGTTTTTGCTGAGGAAATCCTTGAAAAACAAGACTTCACAAAGTATTTAATATAGGATCACTTAAATTTTTCATCTCAGTTTTTAGGCTTTTTCTTTATAGTTTTATAACTGTTAACCATGAAACAGAATGATGTATGAATAACTTAAATAATAATTCCCAGAACAATACCCCAATTGATTTTACTGTGTTCCAATCAGTATGATACAATGCACACAAAACGTTAGACAAACCATAGATGACTCTGCACAGGGGATTAACAATCAAGCTCAAGCAGGAATTAACGCATATCAGAACTACACATATTCTTTGCTGACACACTTATTTTATCATTCTTAAAACATGGTAAGCACTCAAAAAATATTTCAATTGCAAAGAATCTTTTCAACATATATAAACTAAAAATCATATTACTGTACAGAATTACGCTTGTTTAGTTGCTGAATATAACTACATATGAACCTAATTTTGTTAAATACAAATGTAGAGGGAAATTTTACTTGTTTTACAGCCATGTCACTTTGAGTTGTTACTTTGCCAGATTTCAGCAGCTAAACCCTGGGCTGGGCCTGCCTGACAGTTGAATAGGTCTCAGGACAAATCCAAGGTCCTGCAGTCAAGAATATGGGCACTTGATTCTTGGTTCAGTATACAATGCTGGGGGCATAGGATGTTGCCAGACAGTGTATAAAACAAATGAAAGCTATTAGTACTTGTCATTAATAAGAGCCTGGCCTCCACCACATAAGAGGGAATGTATTTTGGGTTTTTAATTCATTTGGCATTATTTTTATCTAAATCTAGCTTTTCTTGTAATTTAAATAGGAAGCATATTTCTTGTTTTGTCTCATCACCCTGAATTGTTGTACAGTGCTGGGGATGTGAAACACAAGCTGTGTTTCAGACCACGGGGAATGCAACAAGTGCAAGTTATTGTCAGTTTATCAAAGGTTGGTCTTCTGAGCAAGAATCACTATTAAAACAAGTCAGATTTCATCAACATCACAAGCCTTGATATTGAAAGAAACTTGCTTTGAGAAACCACAAATGCAGGTTTGTTTTTTTAGTGGTCTCATGACTGGTAACAAAACTGAATGCTTAGATAATGAGCATAAGTAAGAGTTTGACTATTTTTACTTAGACGAGTAATCATTGAACTGAAATAGATTACTCATTATACAGAACAAGAATAAGAAAATAGACTTCTGAAATGTATCTCATAAGTAGTTTCTATTCAGTTTAGATAAAATATGTGGACAATGCTTTGAATAGTTTTTAAGTTGAGGTATTTTTAAAGAAAGATTATTTTTGGAAAAAAAAAAAGAAAAAAGAAAAAATATAAATCCTAACTGCAAGTCAGTTCAACCCCCTTTTTCCTTTCCCAATGGTACAAAGAATTCTGTAACTCAAGGCAGCAACAAAAAGAGAGGTAAAGAACTAAAAAAAATTGTGATGAAATACCAGTGTTGTTCTCAAAATTAAACAGATAAACCCCATTCTTCCCCAAGACCAAAAGAACTATGATTTCTGCAGGAAAATACTATTAAGCAGAAGTCTCACTGAGCTGCACAAGATTCCTGAAGTTGATCATTTTTACAGGCTGCACACATTGTATCTATTAAAAACAACACTGGCAACTTACACAAAAGATCAGCTTATGTTTGTGTTTCACATTGTTTTGTATAAAGACAAAACACACTCAAGTGTTCATGTGTTGCAACAGCTTCATCTAGAGACAACTGAAAAAAGGAGGCCTACCCGAGCTGACCAACATGCATTAGGTGCACAACGCAACTTTACTTTTCCTCACCAAAACTGAAGTTTCTTATTCTAAGTAAGCACGTCTTCCCGATTATTTACTGCAGCAAATAGTCTCTTTCTAAATTTACCTTTCAGTGAATCATTTTCAGCTCTCATTATGTCAATTAGCGAGTTCTCCAGTGAATGCATGTCAAAAGTCCTTGTGCGATCCTGCAAGTAAATACAAACAAAGCCAGTTTTAGGCAACAGTGTTAAACAAGACCACCTGAAGCATGAAAACTTCAGGTTTTTTCTACATTGCTACAGTAGAATTAAGCAAAAACACATACACCGTTAAAGTCAGTCTAATATAGGAATATTAACAATTAGAATACTCTTAAACATTACTCTGATCCATATTTATCGTAAGTCACTTAAGAATCCCCATTCAATATTTAGTTTGTACTCCTTGCTATACAGTTACACTTCGTTAAAAATAATTTCACGGCTAGGAAGTAAAGATCATATCCTGGGAAACAGAATTGCAAGGAGAAATCATACAACAGGTATTTCAGCCCAAATTTAAGAAAATCTAAATTCCAGAAACACAGAATTTCCTTCACCTAAACTACTTCCCCAACAACTTAAATAATCTAATTCTGCACAGTCAGTTCAAATTCTGCATAAAGTATTCCACACAAGCAGAGTGTTCCAAAGAGTCTGGTTTACTAGGGGACAAATTAGCTCTGATTTTTAATTCCCTGAATTCACAAGTTTGGTATTCCAAGCATTACTAGAATTGAAAGAGGACTCAATAAATGGGAGGCAAGATGTCTCATGTACCATACTCTTTCATTATCTCAAGCCATTTGAAGTATACTTACCAAATATTTCTCCTTCATATAAACCAAAGAGATCATTTAACCCATGTTCAGACTTTCCCAACTAAAACTGTAAGTTCCACATCTTACAAATCTGACACTACATTACCATAAGACAACATAAAATATCCTGGCACTGCATTATTTTAATCAGCATATTCAGAATTACTGAAATTATATATAAATTTTGAAATCTTTACAGTATCATAAAGGTCACTAATGGAGGCCAAAAAAATCACTCATTCCCAAAATTATTCATCTATCCATGTTAACTATGTATTTATACATTTGGACATTTGTACAATCACTTGAATAGAGTTTTATACAATTAATATTAATCCACCCTGAATTTAATTTTTCTGTGTCCAAGAACTCTAACATCAGTTCTAAAGATTTTGTTTCATTCATGTTCTACGAGTTTCACCTCTGAACTCAGATCAAGCATGGAAAGTATCTGTTCAAGTGAGCAAGCAAAATGTGAGCAATTCAAGATAGACATTTGCTCAAAACTGCTTCTCTACAACTATTGTTATTACAGCAGTGAATATTTATATATATATATTTTGTTCCTAAGTCTAGTGGTGAAGCTGAAATTTCTCCAAAGCACAAAGATCAAGCTTTGATTATTTTTAAAACCAGTGGTGAAGTAAAAAACAGTCTTGCACAGACTGTTGTTTCGAGTTATAATGTCCTTTACTTCCAGTGATGAAGTGTTAAAGCAGTATTGGTTGCAGGGTTCCAAGAGGCATTCTTTGTATCAGACAATGATCAGTCATCTTGGACTTTAAACACCTAATACTATTTTAAAAGCAGGAATCCACTAGCTCCTCGAGTTCTGATCCATTTCCAAGTTCATAAATTATATTCTGACCACTAAACCCCACTATTTTCCAATGAAATTTTCTGGTATTTTTCCTCTCTTCAGAGCAGTTTATTCTTGACACAGAGCAGGTGAGGTATTTCTACCCGGATGTGCTGCATTTCAAATAGCATTAGAAAGATTAGAGTTTGGAACCATTTGCTTTATTAGTCTAGCCCAATATCAAATTTGCTACAAAAAGCATAGCACTGCCCTGTTTCTCCACAGTATTCATTTCCTTGGTCATTTACTGTAATAACAAGGTAACTGAGGCACTTTAGAGAAACTATCACAAGCATTTGACTTCTTAGATTCTGTAGTTTACTTTCACACATTTCCTGCTGGTTTCCTAGTAGTATTTAGTTTATTGTTTTGGTTTATACATTACTAGTTCATTACTATTTCAAATTCTAGTTACACTAAAATAACTAAGCAGGATTGAGTAAAAGTCCTTGGGTTTGCATCCAACAGCTGTGCAACTCAGAAACGGATGCTAGAAGACAGTCTCTACATTTCAGCAGTCCTCACAACATGACAAAAATAGCCTAAAACACAGGTGGGAGCATTTTCTGAAAACTTTACATCCCTCAACAGCTACTCCTTTCATTCTGACTTTCATAGTGTATTGCGTTTCTCTGCATGGAATTAACCACAAATTCAACCCATGAACAGCTCCAAAAATTCTTATTTCACAAAGTACAGACCCTCAGTAGTTCCAAGTCTTTGTTGAATTTGTGGCACTTAACACATCTGAGAGACACAAAGGAAGAACCCCAAGCCGAGTAATTTCTAGTTTACTGTGCTGTGTATGTGCTGGAGTATGTGAGACTGAAAATAGTCTCCTGTCTCTAAAATGTCTGTGTTATGTTGGGTTGAGATACAGTAATGAACAGAGGGGTTTTCTACAATGGTAAGTTTTTAATATTGAGAACAGAGAGTTTAAACATATGAGGAAAAAAATGGAATTGCACTGGTTAGCTGATGGGGACACCACATTCTCCAATGGAAGCTTTTTGTGGTGAGGTTTATAGTTCTCCCCTTCCAAGTGAACCAGCCAGCTGTCACTTTGTAGTATAAGGTCCATAAGCTTCTAATCATACTGCAAACATTTTAAAACATGACCCTGTGCACCAATACAAAAAAAAATAAGTGGTCATATTCCTACCTGCAGCCATTAGCCATCACATAAAAAGGAGGACTGGCTAAAATATGTCCCACGTTCATACTCACGCTCTCCAATGGTTCCAGCAACTTGTCATAGCAATGGAGAAGAGTGCCATAGGCTAGAGCACCCACCAAATGCTGATATGTTACTATCTATTTCTTGTCTGTCTGTCCAACAAAACATCTCTGTGCTTGCAGCATATCTAACCATCATTGTCAGTTCCTGGTGCTGAATTGCCCCAGCCTCAACACCTTGTTGATCAGTCTTGATCCTGGCTTGTTTGAAACAGTTTGCTCTTCTGCGGGTCCCCGTATTAATTAAAAGATAGCAAATCATGTTAAGCACAGCACTAAGAGCCACTAGTACTGTTACACTGAATTTGGATGTATTCCTGAAATTAATGCAGCAGTCCACCTCTCTGGAAATGCAGAGTAATTCAAGAACTGGGTATATAAAGAAAACTTGCAATGAAAATATGTCAGTCATGTATGTCCTACATAAAGATAAGCCAAAATGCTATGCTGAACTGGTTCAGAGGTTTGCACAGTGCTTATTATAAAAGAAATCGATTAATTTACTTGACTACTTGTCCTGACAGTGAAAGGGTCCACACTACTAGAGAAAGTCACCATTGGTAGTTTTTTAGAATTTTTATACAATTTAAAGGCCTTTTATTCTGAGACTGCTTTGAAAACAGTAGCAGAAATTTTTCCAGTCTTCACTTTCAAGATGGCTAGCACATTTTAGCAGAAACACATACCTGAAACATATGTATTATGTAGCTAACAAAATAAAAAAATTAAAAAGATCCATGATAGGTTCGTGGTAGTGGCCATACTGCTAAAGAAACTATACATTTAATTCCATAAAATAAAAAAGCAGTCACAGTCAAGAATTGATTATTAACTGTTAACTAAATGTGAGCTCTTTTCAGATCCACAGTTATGACTTATAAAGCACATAAGCCATGCTGTACTTAGGAAAAAAAGTGATGTTTTCTTTGAGAGACTTCATGTAGAGAGAATTAATAACAACATGATGGTGTTTTTAGTGGATCAATTCACAAAGTTACAGTGCTTTCCATGGAGCTGGATTGCTTACTGTACACTGCTTTATTTATTTGTAAAGAAAAGATACAGGGGTAATGACTACCCCGGAATAAAGCAGAGTGTGTACACTTCAGTAACAAAATACGTTAACTACACCCTGATATTATTTGCTTAAGTTGATCACAAGAACTTGGCTTTACATGAGTTTATTTAGGGCATCTAAAATTTTGCTTTATCAGAGGGCTCAAAGGGCATATGCATTTATCCTTGGGAAACAGAACAGAGGCAAAAAAACATCAGGTTGAACACAAGCCTGCAAAAAGAAAAAAAAGAGCCAACCAAAAAGAAAGAAATCAACCTGCAGTCTTAATACATGACTATGTTTAAAATGTCAGCCAACATTTCAAAAGACATTCATTAAAGAAGTTTGAATAAGCAGTATAATTTCCACAATAACAGACAAGCTAGCAGATCTGGATAAGAAAGCTATCTCAGACTGTAAATATTCTACAACAGCAAACACGATAGTTTTGAACTGCACGCTGGCTAGCTCCGTCTACAGAAAAATACAATTATTCTGATGGTCCTACTGTCTAGAAATCATTATTAAGTATGTAGAGCGCTCACAATAATGCAATCTCATTGTTAAAGCATAGAGAGTAGAACTCAGGACTTCACGTCGCAACTTTATCACTGGATTCATACAGTATGGGCAAACCACTTCACCTCTGACTGCCATGGTTTCCCCACTAGCACCGAGACAGATTATTTTATGTTTAGAGGTCTTGTAAAAAATGGAGCCACTTGTAAACGAGAAATCACTAAATTCTAATTCCTATTCCAATTTTATTTTTCAAAGCCCCAAAACATTTCATTCCAAAATGAAAGTCACTTGGTACTAAGCACATACGACTGGGACATCCTCCTATGCAGAAGAAATCAAACATTAACTTTTTGTGCACAGGAACATCATACTTTGCACTTAAAAATCCCATACCTAAATTATCATGCACATCAGAAGAATGTACATCTAACTTAACTATTAAAGTACAGATTCATTATTAATCTGCCTCCACAGCATTATCATTACCTGAACAATTAAGATTCCAGAACCTGAGAGTTTCTAGTCACGATGGGCCTCCCAATGACAAAAACCCAAACTGCACAAAAAGTTAAGCCTGGCAAGGTACAAGCACTTGCTGGTAGCCAAGGCTGTGCCTAATCTTACAAAATATTATTTCTCTGAAAACCAAGGCATAGTATGCCATAGTGTTAAGCAGTTTATTGAAGATGATTAATTGGTATTTATGAAGTGGGTATAGTTGTAAATCTGGGGCTTATTTTATTGATTTAAATTTTTGTCAAACCAGAATACATGTGAGAATTAGAAAACTCACAACTACATTTGCTACCCTCATTACAGCATGGGAAGTCTGAAATTTTCTGAAACCTTGTACATATTTCCCACAATTAAAAAGCCTTGTGTCTCAGGCAAAGTGAAGCGTGTAGGGAGAAGTAATGCTGTAGGTACTAAATGCAAGTTCCACATTTTCCTTTTAATTGCGAAGCAAATTTGGACTTGATTATGCTTCTGGGTAAGCTTCTCCTGCTTCCCAGCACCCTGTAAATGCTGTATTCCAGCACCCAGTCCAGTATCCAGTGAATTAAAGGCTTTGAGTAAACAGGTTTTTCCTGAAAGGATGTTGGTGTATGCTGCCCTGATCATCTTTTATAGGTTCACCGGGGAACAATAAGAAAAAGCTGGAAAAGTGACGCATAACGTAGGAGTTTTTTGGGAGGGAGCACTTCTGGTTTAGTCAAATTTGAACTTTTTTTTTTCTTTTTAAGTGTTAGAAACTACAGACCTTTATAAAAATTTCCAGTAATGTGTGTGATTCTATTTTAGCCACATATTAAGTTTTTAATGTATCTTCTAGAAATTATTTTCCACACTATCTTGTGCTCTCAATCTTTGTGCTGGACTGCTAAGTATGCGACTTTCAAAGCAAAATGCTTAATAGGAATACTCCTTTTAATCTTAGGAAAATACAAACATAATTCAAATAGCTTCTAACAAAAGCTCTCTTTAAAAAGAAACCCTGAGGTCAAAAACACACAGGAGGGCCAAAGCCGAAGTATTAACGTCAGTAGTAAGTTTATAAAACAAGAACAGTGTTAACTTCCACAGTACTTAACTTCTGCATGTCATACCACATTAGAGTGCTTCTAATTCCACAGATCAGTAGCTGTGGGGAACAGCATACAAAACACTAATTACTACACAGCTGATGTAGTTATAGAAAAATGGGTGAACAGACATTTAAAAATCCAACTTCAAGTATTTATTCTCTTTTAAAATGATAGCTTGAAATTTCTTGGAATAATTGCTGTTGCTAGAATAAAAATAAAATTCTGCAAAACAAGTAGCCTCATTTTATGCAACCAGCCATCATGATTTATGAAAAGATCCCTCAAAAACAAAGAACAAATATTAAAATAAAGAGGCATGGTAAAGAAATTTATTTGCAAAGTTCTTTCAAGAGGAAAGACTGGCAAATGCATTCAAGAGGTTATTTTTTAATTTCAGATCCCCATGAATTTGTTTAACGCACTTATTAAATCAACCCATTTCTATGGGCAAACAAATGGTGACGTATAGCTCAGAATTCAAACACATTCTGTAATCACGTATGTGTTTTCTCAAACATTCCATATCTGCCTGGGGGAAAAGCAAGTCTCTCTGGCGCAGACCCTCGATGGATTTGGAAAGGGTTATATACCTGGAAACTAGCCACTCTAGAAGAAAGGAAAAAACATTTTGAACAAGTGGATATAATGAACTGCTCTCATGTACAAAATTCTTTGAAATGGGCAGTTATTTTCAAGTCTGATTCCAGGAAGAAACACAAATTATTTTAAAGCATTTTTACAGAAAGCTGAACACTATTGCTTAACTTGCTTGTGCCTTCAAAGGCCAATTTAAAAAAACATCGTCACACATTTGAAGATGAGATCTGGAAACCTGGAAATGCCTATCAAAGCAAGATTTACGCATTGCATAACAGGCAGGATGTTCCACTCTCATAAGGAAGTGCAAGTACACAGCAAAAGGAAAGCCAAAACAATCTTGAGGGCAATGCTGCAGTAAAACAATTTCTGAGCACTTAGTTTGTCAGTGCTGCTGGGAGAGAAGTAGAAAGAATTATTTTTTAAAAAATCAGTAACTTTCTAAGATGCAATAGGCACAGTCAAACATTTTCATTTATTAACTCTCAGGGAAGGCTGTTATAGCCAAAAGACTTTTTTTTTTTTTTTTTAATTCAGGAACCATTTTTTCATTTGGAGACCATTTCCTTTTCAAATGAACGCACAAAGAACAATGGCTTTTCTCTTTTCAAAAGATCCTTGAAGGGGGAAGCCTGCCCAGTGGCTAAAGCACAATATCAAAACTTAATTTCATTAACAGATCTAGTAACAGTCTTCGACCTTGCTTCCAGTTCCATCTCTGCAACAAGAGGTTCCTACAGACGTGCTACTTCTGAAATGTCACGAGACAGAATTCCAAATGAAAAACACAACAAAAAGCACAGTGTTTTGCATGCAGCTCTCAATACCAAGCAAGCAATAATCAAATTGCAAGATTATCAAACAGATCACAACAGTATTTTCTTTTTATCTGTGCCACTTGGAATGCCACCTTAATCACAAGTGTCTAAGGCAGAAATATTTGAAGTGAGCAGCAGTTCACATTAGTGGCTTATAGGAACATTATGCAATGTTGTCCTCTCTGAAGAGGAAACAAGCAATTACACTTGGTTACCCTAAGATTTTAATCAAAACACAGACTTCTGTGTTTCACCAAGCTTTGGAGTAGAGACAACCACTGAGGAAAAAAAAAAGTGATTCCCAAATATTTGCAACTGTTGATTTACATCTTGCCTTCTAAATAAACTAATTTTCACTAGATTGCAGCAACACTTGTTAATGATTTAACTAGCAAAACATAAATATTAAATGAAAGGGCTAGTTGTATCAAATTACTCCATTATGTTGCTGCAGCAAAGACAGCTTTCAGTTATTTCCTAAACAGGAATCTAAGAAGATTCCAGTAACAAAATAGCCTTGTCCAGTACATGATTACATCATCAAGGATACTTCACATCTATATGCATGAACACAAATATACAACAAGCAAAACTCCTTATTTCTGCTTTGAGTAAGGCATACAATCAGTATAATCCAGAAAAAATAAAAATAAAGGTCAATTTTTACATCATTTGTTTCAAGTGATTCAAAAATTCAGTATGCTTTCAACATGCAAATGACTAAGTGACCAAAGGAGCTAAAGATTTTATACAAAAAAAAGTTATAAAAAACAGTTGTCCAAGATGGCTTCAAAATTAATCAGCATCTTTCTAGGTCTGCAGTGCTGAAGTCCTGTTTTGCTGCCCTGCCCTTTTCTTCACAGAAGTGATAGTAACAGACTGGAAAGCACTTCGCTCCAACACTTTCCTTTTCTTGGCATGAAGAAGTGTCAGACATGGTCTTGACATGTACAGCTTCATCTTAGTGTTTATGTAAACAGATACCAACATGCTACACAAAAATTATTTCTTTACCATGATCAAAATATGTGTGTCTGATATTTTATGTTTGGAACATAACCCAGAAGTCAAGGTTGACTTTGCCAATTTCCTGAAATTTCCTTGATGTCAAACCAAGTATATTTCTATTACTGCATATATATTTGGGTCTTATACACAGCAGCAAGGACACACTTGATCTCATTCTGTCACTCTGAACATCAGCTATGTGTCAGGGTACAGAATGAATTAAAACTGTGAGCCAACTCTTGCTGCAGTGACGCTGGAAAAGGACTGACTCCAGCTGTGTCCCTTTTTCAAATGGTTTCAGTGTATAAATTTGGTATGCTGGACACAGGTTCATTCTATGAATTACAAATCCTGACATTAAAATCAATTATTACTATGCATTCTAAATTTACAAGGGCTCTACCTAATACTGAACCAGACAGTAACTCTGCAGTAGAAAAAGGTCTCTAATGGGGAGTTATTGCCAGCAGCTGCTCTGTTGTCAGAAGGCTGCATAGGCAGGCCCTGCAAACCAAACAGAAACTGAACAGTTTACAAAGAACTGTGCTGTTCCCACATCTGAATCCACAAAGTCATTATTAAATATATTTATACTTCTTTAGGGTGGTTTATAACATGAGATGTATTGCACGGTTTTTATCTACAGATCTTTCATATTATTGTAAAGTAGGTCACCCTGGTTCTTACAGCATGGCTAGAAATACTGCAATCATTTTGAAATTTTTACTTTTACCCTCATTTGAAGATCTTAGAAAAATAACCCACTAAATGTAAAAGAACTCTTGGGTTTTTGGATTCACCCTAAAGGAGTTTACAAAAGGCACACACACATAAAAGCTAGGTTTAAACAGTGATCAGATGAAGAGTACTTCAGTTTTAATTTTTACTGCAAATTAGGTTCAATATCATACAGTTCAAATTGATAAAAAGTCAGCCTAGAAGGAGAGGTTGAACTGCCAAACAACCTGCCTCCTGTCAGGATAAGGCATATTGAAATACAGGAGACCACCAACTGAAACTCATCCAGATCTATTTTTGGTGATGATTTAATGGCCTGTAACCAAAATCTGCTGCCATTACTGAGGAAAGCAAATTGTGTTGATTACCATCATATTAAAAAATTCAAAGCTTTCAAAAAATGCTACAAAAATTATGTTGCACTAGAAGTCCATATGATATCGTTAAACAAAATACAATCACTTAATACTTTTCCTCAGATGTAGTACATTCTCAGATACTTTAGAAGGCCTCAGATCTTTCGTACCTTTTTTCCCTACTCCTTTCTGTAGATTGCTACTTGCAATCTAAAACTGAATTTGTTCATTGGCTATTTCTGAATGTATGTAAGTATTAAGCTGAAGGAAACTGGTTGATGCAGATGTCTGGTGGGTAACTGATATTTATATGATGATCACTATTAAAAAAAAATAATCACCATGATTCACAGTTTGGAGCATAATTCACACTACGACATTTTAAGTTAGCCATGTATTTTTTTCAGTTGCAAGCACAGAAGTCATACAATCAAGACTGTACTGTTCAAACCCCCGATGCTTTCTAGGGCATTTTAATGCACTTACATGTTATTTTTCTTATGGATATAACAACAGTATGCTCACCTGAAAAGGAAAAATGTTGTCAGCTCTATTCAAACTGTCTTCCATCCATGATTTTGGAGCAAAGGCTGAGCTGGGTCGAGCGTATTTCTGCAACTGGATATGATTACTTGCAAAATTCTTCTTTAAGGGTGAGATGGAGTTCAGGGGTGTTATCCCTCCGTTCAGTCCCCTGCGGTGGTCTCGACCTTGGGACCCACCCCACCCACCATATCCACCACCACCAGGGCTCCATGAAGATGGTGTAGGCGATGGACTTTGGTAGCTGCTCCATGGAGAAGGTGGCTTGTTAAGATTATTAGCCAAATGAGGCAATTGATTAAAAGCAGCATTTCTATGTGTGAATGGAGGTGGGTGAGGACTTGCAGGAGACCTCCTCTGTTGCTGATGCTGATTGTGATGATGCTGAAAATGGGGGTGATGAGGGTGGTGTTGAGAGAGGGGTCCAATTTGGGGGGAAAAGCTACCACCAAAGCCAGGGCTGACGTGATGTGGAAAATTCTGAAACAGCAGAGCACCATTATTAGCTGAGGCAGTAGGGACCCCTCCCTGATGAAAAAAACTTGCATCTTCATTGATTATTGTAGAAGAAGAAGGAGCTATAGCTGCAGACCAGTTACTAAAACCAGTCAGAGAAGATGCAGTGGATGTCAAGGGCTGCGTTGAAGTACCTAGCCCCGAAGCCTCTTGATAATCAAATCCTGTTAACACCGGCGATTCTATTCTTATTTTCTCCTTTCCGTTGCCATTCTCTGAAGAATTATCGCCCTGATTTTCTTCAGTTTTAGCTTTGTCAGGTTCAGAGAGCATGCCTGCTTCCTGACTTTGACTAGGGGAAAGCTGCTGTTTTTCTAGGGACTCTTGCTTTTCCTGTTGCTGAGTTTTAGATTTTTCTGACCCCAGAATCTCATCCTGAATATTATGGGCAGCTGGAGCAGGAAAGAGCCAAGCTGACCCAGCACTACTGCCATTGGCAGCTGTGTTATTATTTATAAAAGCAGCAGGGCTGGGGGTTGCATTTTGATGATGGTGTGGAGGCTGCAGATGTGGATGAAATCTGACTGGAAAAGCTGACTTATTTCCAGTGTTGTTTTGCACTAACACTCCAAACCCGTAATCCCCCATTTATTATATTTAGGGTTTGAATCCTCCCTGTAAGAACAAGTTGATGCTTAGTGTTTACCTCGTCCTCCTCTGAGGCGAGATTAGCAAGTATCCTGGTTTTAGCTAGATATTCCAGTTTCTCCCTCCACGCTATTTATTTCAGATTTGGATAAAGATGTTTGTTTTTCTGCAAAAGATAGATCTCTTCAACTATTTAAATGTGTCAATTTGTGTCTGTTTCCTTCCTTTGGCCAGGAGGAAGGGAAAAATAAATCTTTGGTTCACAAAATAAGAGGTTTCCTTTTTCTAAAGGAAATGCACAGCAATGAGAGAAAAAGCTTCTGGGGAATAAGGATAACGAGATTCTAACTATCCTGTTTTCTTCCTCCTCAGCAGCCTTGACTCGCCCATAAATGAGTTAGAGGGAAGAAAAAAGAAAAAAAATATACAATGACGTCTGGTCCCCCAAACCCTTGGCAGCAAAAAATAGATTTAAATCTGGAATAATTTAATACATCTCTATAATCTAATATATATTTGTGTCCTCTTCAAAAAGAGTCTTTGCTGTGGGTAAAGCGAAAAAAATTACCTCAGGATCTCAGCATTCAGAAGGGTGAAAAGGGGGAATGGGTTACAGAAGAGGCTTTTTTTCCCCCGTGCTGCTGGGTTTAACCTATTATATTTAGTAATAATATACACTCTGTGTGTGTGTGTGTGTATGCGTGTGTGTGGTTGTTTAAAGGGGTAAGATCTTATCTCAGGAAATTAGTATTCTATGTGTGTTGGGTGGGGAGTGAGTTGTGCAGGAGAAGGGTGGATTCTTGATGCTGCTCCTTTTGGGCTGGGTTTCTGAGCTCGCCAGACTCGCTTCTTATTTATGATCCAATATTTGCGTGTCCTTCATATGAGTCCTGGCTGTCCGAAGAGGAAGATTTTCATCTCAGAAATCAGCATTCAGCGTTCGGGAAAAGGGAAGGGAGGGGACAGCGAGTTGTGCAGGAGGAAGGGGAAGGAGATTTTCTTGCTCTCGCTGCTGCTGGGAGGGTGGTTTCTGGTGCGGGGCTCGCCTCCTTCCACCGAGAGACGCGGGTTCCCTGCAGAGGAGCGAGCCCCGGGCTGGGGGAGCCGGGTGGACACGCGTGTGGGTGTTTTTCCTCCTCAGGGACTCGGCATCCAGCGGGGCAGGGGCGGGCGGCGCGGGCCGGCTCGGCTCGCCAGGCCCCGGCTCTCTGTGGGGTGCCCCCGCGGTGTCCCCCCTCCCTCGCAAGAGTCCTGCTGTCGGGGAAGGCAGGAGGGATTTTGGTTGTTTTTTTTACCTCAGGAGAGGAGCAGCCTCCGGCAGGGAGGGGAAGGTGCAGGCGGCGGGGGGCCGGGCTCCTCTCTCCCCCATGGAAGGTGTTTAACCGGTTCTCCCAAATCGCCCGGAGATTACGGGACAGGGTCTCGGCCGCTGGGCGCAGCGGAGGGGGGGCCCGGCGGACTGACCGGGGCGCGGGGTCTGACGGCGGCGGCTCCTCGGAGCAGTCCTTCCCCTGCTGCGCGTCTTCTCGGCTCCAGGCGGGCTTCCTTCCCCCTCATGTAAACCGGCCGGGCACCGGGAGGGTCGCCGCGGAGGACGCTGCTGCCGGGAGATGGAAGGAGGGGGGAGTCTCCGCGGGCGAGAGCGACAGGAGAGGGGGGGAAGGCTGCCGCGACACCGGCTCCGGGGAGTCGGGAGGCGCTTCGGTAGCCGGCGAGCCTGGCCGCGACGCGTCCTCCGCGCGGAGCCTCCGCTGCTGCTGCCGCCGCCTTGTTTTGCCTCTTTTTCTTTTTTTTTTTTCCTGCCTCCTTCCCCTCCCCCCACCCCCCCAGCGGCCGCCGCTTCCTGCCTCGGTGCCGCAGCCGGTGCCTCCCTCCTCCCCACCCGGCCGCTGCCGAGCCCCGTCTCCTCAGGACCGAGCTGCCGCACGAAATGACAACCAGCTGGAGGAGGCAGCGCGGCACTTCCGGTTCGGCGGCGGGCGCGCCCCCGCCCCGCCCCCGGGCCCGGCTCCCCGGGCGGAGACCCCGCCCCGCCCCGCCCGCCGGCTGCCGCTTCGCGCCGCCATTTTTGGTAGGGGCAGGGAACACCCTGGCTGGGGCAGCCATCTTTTTTTGGGGCCAGTCGCCGCAGCTTGGTAGCCATCATAAGTAAGGGCAAAAGGTCAGACGGATGCCGGCGGGGCGACCATCTTGGACTGAGGAGCGCAGTTCTCGCCGCGAGCGGCCATCTTTGTGCAGGGCAGGTTGTCCTCGCCGGTGCAGGGCTGGCGCCGGGGCCTGGCCTTGACAGGCCGGGCTGGTTGGGGCACCCCAGGCCGGTGTCCATTGGCGGTCACTTCCTGCTGTAATAGCATAACTAATATCTAAAAATCAAATCCTACCCGGATTTGTACCACACCTGTTTGTAGCAGCCAAGGACTGAGGCCACTCTAGTGAATCATCCCCTCCCTAAACTGCCCTGGCCAGGGCCACTGCCTTCCAGCGATCTCCCTCATGGAACAGAAAGTCAGAAAAATAATGTAACAGAATGTTCAGAGGGCTACTTATGTGGAGAAAAAGCCACAATACCTGACTTACGCTTGTTTTCTAGCTCTTGAAACATGGAAATTGGATACAATGATAGAGGGTTGTATAAAAAATATGTGAAAGTGAAAAAAAACAAAGTGAAAAACTGTGGGAGTTTACCGAGATTGTCATTCTGAAAGTCTTTTGAAACTCTAGCTCACTTTTAGGTATTTTAAAGGCTTTCCCAAATAACTTGGGTTGGGTTGGGTTGATTTTTGAAAAGGCAAAAAACTAAAGAGTGAAAGATAGGAACAGAGAGAAGCAAGTAAATGGCAGTAAGTGGGAATTACTCAGGGATGGTTTCTGCTGCAGGGCCCACACCGTGCTGGCCGGGTTGTCCTCAACCAGCGCGAAGGGAATCGCTGCCTATTGCGTGGGCTGAAGGGGGATTTTTCTAATTTTCAGCTGTATTTGTCAATGAAGGGACAGCAGGTTTGAGCTGTGACAGCCAGTAAGTCTCATCTTTCGGGATGATGGATGGGGCTATTACAACATTTTAAGCACTATAAATAGAGGTGTTTATGGGGAGGGGGATTACAGAAGTGCAGCTCTCGGATCTGGAGTGGTGGTGGGAAGAGAGGACCTTTGTTGCATTACTCTGATATCTGGAACTTTCTTGTGGCTCATGTAGTGCTTCCTGGACCACCACCTTCACCACAGCCTGGTGTAAAACTAGCTCGAGCATGTGGCACCTCAGGATGGGATTGCACCAGCAAGAAATTCTGTCCCAGTAACCAATAAAAAGACTCCAGTATCTAGTATGTAACTTACTAAAGTATACCAGGATTGAAAGCAAATGCATATTACAGCAAGTTGTACAGCATAAAATATTAATTCAGCATGTATTTTATATAGCTCTGTTATTTATTAAACATGTAGTGATTTTTACTGCATCACGCATAGCAAATCTGTATAAAAGCAATGGGCTTGGTTGTCTCCAGCTGCCAGGCATACCAACTGAAATTCCAGTTTTACTTCTACTGCGGTTACCAGATGGCTAACACCACACATTGCACATCTCATTGGCTTGTTGTATATACAGTTATGTGGTCTATGGGCACGATCACAGGTCCAAAACTGACATGCGCTTTAAAATTTATTCTTGCAGAGAAATGTGGATTTCTCAAGAGCAAGCATCACAACTTTTGTATACTACAGATCTGTTCTGGAAAATAGTTCATTTCTGAGATGGGTGCCCTTTTTGCATATCTGTACATTAAAAAATGCAAATAAAATATAGTTCAAAATTAAATAACGAAAAATAGTGAAATTAAAATAGCTGTATGTAGACAGACTAGTAGAAAAATCAAGTAGAAAACGAACATGCAGAAACATTTCCCGAATAATTTTCATTTAGTAGTGGAGTATCACTACTACTTCCTCAAGACTCTTTCCAGCCTACTCAGTCACTTGATTCTAAGTTTGGATGATACAGATATTTTTACCAATCCCTGTATTTCTCAACAATTTTATTAAATAAACTTCTTTTCTTTGCAGTCATATATACCTTGTTTCCATGTGTGAACACAGACTTGTTTACATATGGTGAAAACATCATTGTTTGTGAACATGTAATTACTGGGTTATAATTTCCCCCTTTGTTTACTGTTTGCAACCTATGTGAACCCATCTGATATTAAGTATTATTTTCCTCTGTATTTTTCTAGTCATACTGTTATTATTATCATCATCATCAGATTCAAGGTTAACAAGTACTTCTGTCAAGAAGCTATGAAGCTGGCTCCAGCAGTAGATTGCTATTACATGAATAGTTTGGGAAAGACTGAGTAGATGGCCTTAATTTAATTTCAGGCACACCCTTGCAATGCATTAGGATAGATGCAGATCAACTAGAGTGATATGAGCAGAACTTCAAAAATCTGACTTTAATCACTTTGCTTGACAAACATGGTTTGCTAAAACCATGGGAGGTTTCTTAATGGCTGACATTTTGATGGTATCAGCTGCCCAGCAGGATTTGTGTCATTTTATTCAGCCTCTTTGAGGAAAAATGCCTGAACAATACACAAGGATTGCAGTCTCTACATTTAGTTGCAAAGAAGAATAAATCCCTAAAGAAAGTGAACAGTGTATATAAATAAGTGCATTTAACAACCTGTGAGGAAGTTGCCACTTTGACGACTGGATGACATAAAGAGAGTCTCAAATAATGTGTCTGAGCTTTATTTGAAATGCATGAAAACCAACAGGATTTTTTTTTTAATTGTCACATAAGTCTTGCAGAAACCAATCATCAAATCGACTACATGATTAGCTTAAAATTTTGTCAAACATTTTAAAATTAGTTACTTTTAAGAGCAATTGAATTTTCATTTGCCACCTTCTTTTACAGGAGAGAATCTTCCTTCCCCAGCTGTCTAAAACTGCAAAACCAAGCCAGTTTCCATGGAGCAATGAAGATATTATTGTTGTTGCTTTTCGTTACAGACACATTAAAATAGTGACAAGCATTCCTAAAAACGTTCTTATTGCTCTAATTCAGCATACAGCTAACGGTATAAGGAAGATTTTTTTTTTAATCTCTCAAGCCATAAGCCCAAATCTTTGCAAAGTCAAGTCAACCCTTTATCATGTAGCAAGTTTCACACTGATTTTCCTGTAGCTTATACCATGACCTAACTTTTGGATGAAACTTGAAACATAAGATTGAAATAATTAAAAAAAAAAATTAAAAAATCAACCTTGGGCATCTAAATAATACAAATCTAACTAATTTAGAAAATTAATCTTAAATTTTCTTTTACACCAACAATAAATATCCAAGGATCTTTTCAATGGGAAGGAAGGGAGAGGGTTTTCTCAGTAGCATTTGCTCACATACAGCGGTGAGATTCAGTGCCCAGATTTGCTGCCACATCCACCAAGTAGGTACCTGCAGCTCTGTCGTGATGTATCTAACGCCTTTCCCCTGAAAGGGATTTCAGACTAAATTGTACTTGAAGTACTTTTAGTCATTATGGTACCTTACACTAATCACTATCAGCACCTAATGGATTAATTTCTGGAAGCAATTTAACTCTTCTGGCTACCTTACAGGAGAGGATTCCCCCAGCCACTCCGGCTGACATCATTAGGCAGCTTTAGCTGATGACTGCCAGTGGCACTGTGCACTAAGCAGGCCTTCCCACCCCCAGAATCAATCTCTAGGATCACAAACCCCTTAACAACCTCTTCACTGTGAGACTAAATCACAAGTGGGAACATATTGCTCTCCTCTGAGGATTAGATTTCTTAGCCTGCTTTTATTCTGACAGTCTTACTGTAACATGTCACCCAGTAAGTGCTCGACTGTGACTCAGGTCACAGGAAAAATTGAGGATGGCTGAACTGGTGTAGAGAAATCTGCTCACTTTTACTCAGTCTTGAGATCTGTGGTTTGCTTGGGTCTGGTGTAGTGCCCGTTCGACCTTTCAGTGTTACATACCCAATGAAACACAGCAAAGGAGAAAATCTTTGGGGCAAAACAGAACTATTTTGTCAGGTGGACCATATCGGCCTTGGTAGGGTCATATGACCCATAAGATGTAGATTCATTAACAATAATTTACTAGAATTAGCTCACAGATAAACTAAACCCGAAAAGAAGCAGAATCCCCAAGAAGAAGCCTCTCCAGCTCAGTCACACCACTCATCCTAGGCGACTCTGGGAGAGCAGATGTGCAGTTTGTGATATACCCCGAGTGTTATCAAATCAAGATCCTATTGAGCTAAGAAGTGAAATGACTTACAGAGCTTCGGAGGAGCTCCTTATGGGAAATGCCTTGCCAGCAACCCTCTTTTTTAAAAATCAAAGGACTGTCAGCTCTCATGCATCTGCTGATTGCAGCTGTCACGGTGTCATCTGGAAAGAAAGGTGAACCCTCGGTGACTCAACACATGAACTTCAAACGCTAACACTCACACATTGCCGATTACAGAAACATCAGACTGATGCACCTAGGTAACACTGTTGGAGGGGAAACTGAGAATTCAGGTTTCCCGGCCTTACATTTAAAGTCATCCTCTGCTTTAAGAAAAAGGAGCAGAAAGAGGATAAGAATCTCTCTTCTAGGACCAAAATTACCAGCTGGATTGTATGTATCAAAAACTGTAACAAAGCCTGATGTTTTCTTGAATGTCAAAAGCCTTATCAGGATGTCCAGATCTCTAGTTTTATATTAATAATGGTTGCTGTGTCTTGTCCATACAACAGTTTACAGCATATTAACACAATTTAGTAAATCAAATTAAAAATAAAAAATAACACTATACATACATCGCAAGGACTTTAGGAAGAGTGCAGTGGGCTGTACTAAAATTCAAAGGGATCATTTCTGGGATTACTAGTCACTCAAGTGTTCCTCCACATTACCTTATGTCTAACGTATCACATAAGACAACACAGGACTTGCTCACAATGGTAGTAAAGGCAACCAACAGACCTGAAAAGCTGCATCAACATTTTATCCCAAACCATTGCTCCAGGAAGGCTGAGCTAAAAACTCTGGGCAAGCTGTCAGTAGCTAATATTAGCCTACATGTAGATATCTTTTTTATTATTTATTTCAGAGCAATTTTCAAAGACTGCAGAAAATGTTCTCTAGGCCACATAGAAAATCCAACAGTTCATTTTTGTGCTGATGCAGCTGCAACTGCTATTTGCTAGATCATATCTCAGCTTAGCCATTGCAATATCAAAGTATGATTTTATAAACCCTGTAAACCATTTAACTCTTGTGTAAAACACATTATACATGCTAATGGCTTCATTTGGCTAAGCTGGCTTCGTCATTTTTCTGCAACTGGATGAAGGTGCTATATATTGATATACCCTCCTACGTTAAGCAACCCCTTAATGGAATACATTGCCTTGGAGTCCTTAGTCTTTATGAAAAAAAATCCTTATCACTGCCCAGAGAACTATTTTGTGTGCAGTAATTATGTAATATTAATGAACAATATTACGTACAACTGTATTTTCCAGCCCTATTCTTTGTATGGAATGTACTTTAGAATGACCTGACACTGCAAAAATGACTCTAGCTTCCATGGCTCATGTAAAATACAATAAGTACGTAAATAATTTAGAAGAGGAAATAGGTAGTGCTGCGAAGGCGTTGGTGTTCTTACCACTATACTTCAAAATTTGGCAATGCGGCCTTTGGAAATGCATTTTTCTTTTTTCATTTAAGGATGATGTCCAGCTTCCTCAAGCTGGACAAAAAATTACACAGAGATATGGAACTTTAAAATGCAAATTTGAAAGCTAACTTTATAATTTTATTTTTGAAGTTGTAGGAGGAAGCACACGAGGGGTATTTGTTTGCCCACTGCAGGCTTTCGCAAGGAGCCTCACGTATCTCTGTGCCAAGGTGGGATTTCTGAAGCTGGAAGTTCCTAAATTTTGATCACAACTGCATCACAGCATTGTATCCACAGGAGAAGCAAGAAGGAGATACCTCCCTGGTGCCTGGTCTGATTGCTAAGGGCTGCCCCAAGCCCCTTTCAGGACAGACCGGTCTGCCGTGAAGGCAGTGAGCCTGCAGGCAGGGCCTCTGGCACAGCCACAGTGCCCTTTCCCAAATATCTGGGAGGCTGAGCCAGAGCACAGTGGGTGAGCCAGCCCCAGGCATGCCAGGACAGCCTGGCCACAGGCACCCACCAGTTGTCCAAGAGGCATCTGGGAGGCAGGAGTTGTTCAGTGCACTTAATGGGAAAGAAGCTGTTTATGCTATGGGGAATTAGCATCTCAATCTCATGGGTTTTGTTGTTATTTGTTTTGGGTTTTTTTTTTCACCCTCCACTTCTAAAATAAAAGTACTGGTTACTTAATTCCTATTAAAAGAGGAGGAAAGCATCAGGACTGTTGCAAGGGCCAATTAGTCAGGGCTTGCAAAGTGCATTGGTGCTAAGTATAATTTTTACTGCAACTCAGTGACACCTTCATTTCTCAAAATAAAATTTCATAGCCTATTCATTTACAAAGTGGGCTAGTGCCTTTGGGTATTTGGGAAGGGCAAAGAGACAAATTGAAAAGCACCAAATCATTTAATTTCGAAGTGCATTAAGCACACACTGCTTCCAGTTTTCTGACTAAAATGTTCATCAGCTTTTTCCAAAGAGGCTTGTATTCAGGGCACAGAAATAGTTTGTGGATTTTAGATTCCTGAAATACTTAACAATACTATTCAGGGAAAAAACCACTGGCTTCTTGTCCTAAAAAAACAGATTCACGTGCAAAGTGTTAATGAATCCAAGTGACAGCTTAAGGATAAAAATAGCATAAAACCTCCCAAATGTTAGCTGATCAAACATTTTCAAGAACAGATTTTCTGACAAGTGTGGGGTATAATAATATAAAAGCAAAGGGAACAATATTGAGAGTCCAATTCGGAGTGACCAAAATGAGACAGGTCTTTTTTTTCCACCCAGGAGTCACAGTACCCCTTACTGCAGCGTGTGATGCTCTGTCTCAAGGGCAGCACCTGGGCTGCTTGGCTCATTTTGGAGTGTTGCTTGCTGGACTCTGTAGTCTCCAGGCTGCATCTCCATTATTAAAAAGGAGAGCAGTGGTAATCTGCTCCATTTTAGGTAAATTAAGTGCAGCTCTTTGGCTCCTGGCACATTCCCAACACGGCTCTGAGATGAGCATAATTCTGCAAAATCCATAAAATTCAGAGCCTAAGACTGCTCCTGTTCCCCCTTTCCCATGCCTTGCAGATAATGTGAAGTCCTCTGCTGGGATACTTCATGGGGGAGAGACAGATTCTGTATGTGCCTAATGAATATTGGTTTTCTATGTGCTAAGGGGACAAGTTAAGAAGAGAGTTTCAGTCTTACCTTTGGGTTCTCTACCTTATGGGTTTCATGTCATATTTCCACTGGCAAGGGAAGGGGGGGAGGATGTTCCATATTCAGTGTTCCCCTCCCTCTGCCTTGCAGGGCAAAGAGGGTGTGTTTCCACCGACAGAGTAGAATGAACTCACGCTTTCCAATTTTTCCCCATGTTAGGAAATAGGTCCTGTCTCATTACTGGTGACAGCACATATTGGTAGGTCATAGAGCAAAGGGAGAACCTTGCGTAGAACAGCTGGGGCCCAGAGCCAGAAATCTCATTAAAGTAAGCTGCTGCTATTTCCAGCCTGTAATAGAGCTTTGGAGCTTGATTATATTCAGTGAAAGCAGGTCATTACAAACACAGTGCTTTTTGCATATTATCTAAATTGAAATAATAATATGTTCTCTTCTTTCATGTGCTATATTGATAAATCCCAACTTATGAATGAAACATGTTGATTAGTTAGTTAAAAATAATTAGTTCCATATTATGCCTCCAAGTTTAAGTCTTGATTAGTGCAAATGAATAACTTTTCTTGATAATAAGTAATTTATAGATTATTCTCTTAAATGGAGCACACAGGCATAAAAATAATCTACAGTAATCAATTGTGTTCTTTGTTTTTTCTTTGACTTGAAAAATAACAGTACTTTTAGAACTTGAGAGACAGAATATCTATATGCAGATTCTGATCTCAACAGCAATTGCCACAATGCAACTCTGTCATTACTTGATTGAAGTGGCAGTGTACCAGATAAGAATGTGACCCATAGGTGTTCTTTGATTCAATCTTTCTGTAGTCCCAAAAGAGCAACAATTATTGCTTACAGTGACTGAGAATATTGCTCTGTTTAGCTTCTTTTTATTTAACTTGCACTTAAATATTGTGATATTTACATCAGAACTGAGCTGATGAGCAGTTGGTGGTCGTTTAAGGTTTTCCTTAGTAGTGGTAGCACTAAATAACCTTTTCAGTTCTTTTGAAGGAAAACAAAACCCTGCATTAACATTTTTTTTCTAGTCATCAGTTAACTGAAGCCAGCGTGATTTTAAAGTGTCCATGAAGCTTAAGCACAGTCCTGAGTATGAACATTTTTCAGAACCAGGGCTTAGGACAGTTATAAGGACAAAGTCTTTTTCTTAGCTTCCCTAGGGTTCTTTTCACACTGGAAAAAATGGGTCCATAACTGTTTATAGGAGACATCCACTAAAGAAAGGCTATACATTGATAGGATTATGGCATATATACTATAATAAAATTAGATAATATCCTGGTAAAAAGCCTCAACTCTGTTGATACTACTGTCTCTGCTGTTGCTCCCACCTACAGAGCCTCCCTGGTGGAAAGTTATGGCTCTCAATTATCACTGTGAAAATCCAGACCTATTTTGGGAGTGCTTATAACTTGTAGCAGTCATCTATGGTGTGGGAGTTTGACGGGTTTGTTTGAGAATATCAGCCTTCGTATTTAGGTGCTGGAGCATGACAATTCTGGAAGAAGAAAATCATACACTTTTGTAAAACATTTTTATAAAACACTTTCCTTCCTGGTTGACAGGAAAACTTCCAAAGCCTGGGAAGAGAACCAGACCCATGCTCCATTCACCCTCTTTTCAGATTGCCAGCAAGGGAGCTAATTTGATAGCAGTGGTTGTGGTGTGGACATTTGTCCATCGGTGGCTGAGACCACTCACTTACCAACTATACATAATCACCAAATAGCCAGTAGCTAGTATGGCTAAATCTCTACTGTTTTGTGAAAGACCTGAAGTGACTTACTGGTTAAAAACTCTTCAATCCTTTCCAATCCTCTCAGAGGGCACTTACTGAGAAATGGTAATGGCTTACAGTCTCAGAGTGCTTTTAAAGCACTCAATGGCAGAAAAAATGGCATTAACCCACTCTCCTCCCCATATTCTGGACCTGATCCTCAATGATAATCAGTAATAATTTCAATAAAGTGAAGGGAGTTATACAGGACTTGTGGAATACATTTAAGATTCTTGGCAAAATGTGCTGTATTTACTTGAGGAAATTTAAACATTTCAAAGAATCTGGATGATTTAAGGGCTATGTTCTTACTTCCTAGAAATTAGAACAGTACATCAGGTAATCAATAAGTGTATAAAACTGTCTAAAATGCAAGTATTGCAGAGATCAGGAGTGGAAAAAACCACTTTACATGATATACTGGAAAAACAACATTATTTTTACCAACAGCACTAAGAAGCCATTTTAAAAGGCAAGAAACTGATTCAATGGTATGACAAACAACATTTGTTTCATCAAGCCAATTTTGTCACTTTCATGACAAATAAAACTAAACACAAAACTTAGACTCTTCATTGGCTCCAACTTCCTTTGAACTTTAAGAAATTCAGGGAAAAAAGCTCTTGGGTTGGGCCCATCTGTATCAGAAACACAGCACTGCATTCATACCACATTATCAGTGGGGTTTTTTCACTTCAAATCACAAGCACCAGGTAGTGTGGGGTGTATATCTCCTCAATGGTCTGTAATAGAAATTCCTGTTACATGCGAAACCCCTCCAGCGTCTTCCACAAGAAGAGGCTCCATTAAGACTAATGAAAGTGCTGATTCTGCACACCAGACACCGCAGACCCTCCAGGAGAGCTGTAGGAAAGAAATGGGCTCTTAAAACAGCTAGGGAGTCACTCAGCTCCTACCCTCAAATCTGAAAGAGCTGCTTGATGAGGCTTGATGGGACTTAGGGGTAAGCAAGAAATTCAAGAAGGAAATATCCAGGACTTTGAAAGCATAAGTAAGCGGCACATAGTTTTCTGACTTGTAATAACTCACAAGTCCCTGTATCAGCTCCTGGGCTACTGCAGGAGTATAAACAGGCTGCTAGAAAGAGGAACAAACACTCCTCTATGCTGCTCCTTCCCCTTGTGTTACAATAAGTCAATGCTTGTGATGTTTGGCCAAAGAATGGGGAAGCCTAGGAGTGACTTTGGACAATACATGCTGGTGATCATGAGTCACTGGCTAATGTTAAAGACAGATTACAGTCAGATGCAGAGTGTTTAACAGCAACTTTGTTTGCCATCAGTGGAGTTGCCATTTGCTTTATGCTTGATCTGAATTTTGCGTCACATATGCTCCTAATGGCATTAAAATATTTTTTTTGTGAACGTACAATGAAGGGAATAGACCCCTGCAGTGTCAGTCTCAGTTTTGAATGGGTTGGCTTTTTTGGCTTGTCACATCTTTCTAGTCTCTATCTCTAAACCTCTGCCTTTGTATTGTAATATGGCGTGCCATATCTGTAATGGAACAGATTACATCAGCTAACTTAGTGTTGCCAATCTCAGTATTAAGCTCTGCAGCAGTAAGGAGCCCTGCCCAAAAGACTATGACAAGTATTCAGCTCCATTTATATTAGAAAACAAAGTACAGAATAAGCTCACATCGTTTCTGGCAACTGATACTACCTCTCAGATAAGAATGGCACAGGGGAAAACAATGCCAGAGCACTGACGTTCCTTCTCAGAATTAAGAGCTGTGTACTTGATACATGCCCTTCCCAAATTTGCTGCAGGTTAGTAATTTTTGTTAATAGTAACTCCCCATCCCCAATACTGAAACAAAAGCAAAAAGTAATTTCCTATTTTTACACCCACTAATTTTGTTAAGGGCATGCTGGCCGCAACAAGGGAGAGAGGGATCTGGTGAGATTTTAACATATTTTCACCTCATTTCAGATACACAAAAGACGCTGGTTAAAATTATTAAAAATACATTCAACGTTTTCTTGTGGTTTCTATACACTCAATCAGCTGCACATTGACTGTACTTTTCTGACAGCAATTTCATGTTTGCTTGAGGTTGTTTGGGGCCAAATAAAATCCCATTCCTATGAGATAAGTCAACTTTAGGTTCCAGTGAGCTTGACCAGAACTATTGCTCTCATGCTGAACTGTTCATCAGAACTTTCTCTTTTTCAACCCTCACCGTGAATATTCTTGGAAGAGGCTGCTCAAAGATTTATGTAGCAAGTGTGAAATAATTAGACTCAATGGAACACAAGTTCTAAAGCGTGGGAAGCATGATTCAGCATTTCATCTTTCCAATGTTAATGATTTGTTGTTTATTTTCTTGAGATTTTCAGAGGAAAAACCGGACTGACTTCATTGCATGGGACTTAAAGATTCTGTAACTGGAAAGATAAAGGAGTTGGCAAGAACTTCCTGTATCCACCATGCTGCTAGCCCCACAGAAATGGCTTCATTCTATTAGTATTTACTGCACATAAATTGCAAACAGCATGTTGAAATGCTCTGAGGAAAGAAGAAATAAAAATATAGAAAGCATGAATGCTCAAAAATTGCACTGTCTGTTGTATGAATACGGAACCAGATCCTCTGGTCCTGTGCCTTTATTTCAGCAAAGGAGCTGGCCTATTGTTTCTATTTAAAATTGGTTGCCATGGTGGTATCATCCGGGCTTCCACACTAATGAAAATTGTTTGCATCTGTGACGCAGTAGTGCTGGCAACCCAGTGTTTGCATCCACCTCTAACACGGGAGTAATTGTGAAAATGGAACCTGACTGTTTACCTTTGCACGGTAAACAGGTTCCTTAAACACACACAGATCTCTCACTGCTAAAACTGCGTGGAAGTGGAAAAGCAGTTGGTTTGACAGCTTCTGAGGCTGCAGAGATCTCAAACATGGAAGTGCTGAAGTGAAGCTCCAGGCTGACCCTTCCCCAGGCATAACACTGGAGCACAGTTTTGATTTTGCAGCACCGCCTGGAATTTCTGGGAAGTTACAGGTCTCATCTTTTCAAACTGATGGAGGCCCTGACATTCAGATCTCAATCATTAGCCTCCCATTTCACAGGCAGGTAGTGATCCCATTAATGAGGTGAATGGCAGCCACTACCAGGAGGCTCAGAAATGTCTATGAACAATAAAACAGGTTAAAAAAGAGACTCTTCATCTGCATTTATTTTAGGTGATAATTCAACTTCTGGTCCAAACTCGCTATGGGCTAAGGTTTAAAAAGTCCCAGAATCTCATGAGGGTCCTGCAGAACTTCACCCTGCTTCCAACTTGGTGCTGATTCTGTAGGGCACATTCACAGAAACAAACCCAAGACAGTCCCAGGTCTCAAAGGGACATTTAAGCTTAAAGCTTTCTCTCTAATTAAAAGAGTTCTCTTGGAATACTAAACCCCATACAAGGAACAGATGGGGTTAATGTTCCTCCCTGCATAAGCTGTCAGCACTATACTTCGAACAAAACAGCAGCAGCTTTACTAGCTAGAGTAGTGCTTGTTAAATTGAATTAGATCTGGAACATCAGTATCAGTCCCTTCTCTTTACCTTTATTGGGAAATCCTTCTTCCCAGCATAAGTGATAAGTGGGGGAGGAAGAACTCAAGAGCAGCTCTGAGCAATGAACAAGAACCAAACATTATCAGCAGGAAAGAAAACCCTGTAGTGCCAACTCCATGATGGCAGTTAGCATTTTGCAAAGCAGGATCGACCCGGGGTGCCGGCTCTATATTCCTTTCCAGTTTGCAAATGAAAAGCTGGGCAGTCGCCTGTCTGTCTTTCCAGCATGCAGATTGTATTTCAGCTGATGTGTCTGCAATGCCGATTCTGCTGAACTGTAAGTGAAAGATCTGCTGAGTAAGAAATTATTAAAGGCAAGCAAGAGCCTCCTTGTCTTTTGGTGATGTCAGTGCAACCCTTATCAATAATTGAAGGGCTTTTCCAGGAACACAATCTAGAGAGACCAGAGTCTGTGCTACCACATTGCCACTTCAGTCCCCTGTTCCAGGAAAGGCTCCTCTCCACGGAGGCAATATTGTGCCATTTCTTTATTCTGCAGGCTTAGGATGCTGAGAGCTGAGACAGTGCTCCATCTGATACACCACTTCCCACCACATGCTGTCATACTTAAAAACATCACAGGCTTGAAACAGGGACAACTTTAAAAGAGACTGGCCTGTCTGCTGCAGACTGGAGCCCAGTGGGGTGTTTGGAGGGAGAGCTGTGGGTCTTTCACAGTCCCATGAACCTTCACTGCTGACTTTTTCATTGGAAAGAGGAAAGCTGCAGGTCAGACATTCACCCCATCACTATCACAGGGCCTTGGCATGGGCCAATGGTCATATCAGAGTACCTGGATACTAAAGCCAGGAGCTTTGTATAAAAACTGAGAAGTGAATTCCTGAAAGCTCCCTGTTAAAAAGCAGACTCCCAAAGGATGGGAGAAGCCAGGTGATTTTGTATTTGTATCACTCCTGTGGAAGACCTCTTTCTCTTAAGCCCTCCAAATCAATACACCACTGGAAAAAGGGGCAAACTTGTAATAAATGCCAAAAAACCCCCTCAACATATGGGGGGAGAGCATCAGAGGTTGCACTTGGTTCAGCCTTTTATACAGGTATATTCTGAATGATACAAGCTGATAGCTGTGCTCTCCTGGCAACGGTTTGTGGGATAGAATTTCATCCCTCACTACAGATCTTGTGGGTTACTCTGATGGCATAAAGGGGTTAGAAACTGTGCCCCACGAGGCTTTGCTACCCAGGCACACTTTGGGTAAGGCCCTGGACCCTTCTCAAGCTCAGCCTTATCGTTACACTGCGACAGGGAGAAGCAAGAGAGAGACTTCCCGCAGTAAATATTGTATCAGGCAGTCTGAGCTGCTTCAAATGAGAGCAACTCATAAGGAGCTACTAAATATAAAATCATCCTCAGGGCAGCTCTAGTTTAAGCCAGGGCATGTCAGCCCCCAGAGAAGCACAGAATCTCCTGGATGTAAATAAGGTAAAGGCAGGATGAGAAGGAGAATTTGAGGTTTACAATTTAAATTCTGAAAAACAAATCAAAGTTAGGCCATATAAAGGGAAAGAAGCAAAACAAAATCATCAGAAACCTTAAAAGTCTAGCATCTAGAGTCCTAGAGTTTGGAATTTCAAGTGTCCTCCACCACGGTCTCATGCATCGTTCCCTTACACTAATCACCTATCCTGCATACCTCAGCATCCTTTCTACCTTGGAGGATCTTTTAGCTCATTCGAACCCTTCTCTCCCCTCTGGTTTCTCAGACCATTTCTTCCCCTGTGTTTGTACAGTACCACACAACATATTGCTGCCCTAAAAGCCACTAGTAATAAAAATAAATACAATAATTAAATCTTCCAGCAACAGAACTTAATCTTCCATTGCTGCAGTCTAAACTCCACCTATTAAAAAGACAGATGATGTTCTCTGTGGTTTTCCAGTTTGCATCCCCCAGTTCTGTGGAAGGTAGATCTAGACCCAGTTCTACTACATTTTAGACTGGTGTAACTTGGTCCAGTGGGGTTAGAAGTGTGCAAGAGAAGCAGATCTTCAAAACCCCCAAAATAGACAGGGTATCTGGTGGGGTCAGGTTGCTGCTGGATATTATTGAACTAGTTCAGTGATCCAAAACTAGATCTGAACTTTGCTGCTCTGGCCTATATCTGACAGAGATAAAAGATTCTATCTATATCCGTCAAGCCACACAAGCCCATTTTAAGCTGTATTGTGTTTCCAGGTTATATTACAGACAGCTGACTCTGCTGACTTCTTGCATCTGAATCATTCCCCCACTTTTATCCATGTTTTCAGTTGCAGAATATGGCTAATTCAACAACATTTGGAAATCAACAATTCTCAGTAAACGCCAAAGTTTAATGAGGTGACAGCAGGACACACTGACTAGTATTTAATCATACGAGCCAGACCATGCTGACAGGTTTACAAATACCTTTGCTGAGCTTCAGTGTCAACACAGTTTTATATAGTAAAGGCAGGTCCTCTCTTGCAGTGTACTTGCACCATCCCTGAGGTTGGTGCCCTGGTCCTTTCTGTATGTATACTCTCTATTCCATAAGCATGCCTCTGAGATGTTTTTTGAGTTCTCACCATACCCAGGCCAATTGCGCTGCATGTAATTAATCTGCATTCTGAAAATAATCTTTGAATCATAGCATTAACGGCATAATTTTAAAAGAAAAACAAACAAACAAAAACCCCAAAAAACCCACCCTAACAGATTCTACCATACTAGTAAGGAAAAGTAGCTACACCCCAATCTGCTATAAGCCAGCCCAATTTAACCTGTAGTTTTGTGATCGCCTGCTACATAAATTTAGACCTATCAGGGAAAGTACACACATCTTCTAAATGGCTGTTTACCACTGAAACAGGTGCCTCGCAGTCTTTTATCCCTGGCACCCTATGAAAAATGAGCAAGGAAATGAAGCAGGACACATTTGACAAGTAGGAGTGGAGGCAGACTAGGTGAGCACCTAAACAAGAACTGTGAATCTAATTTGTCTTGGTATCAACAGTATTCAAGCATCTAAACATCTTTTAGTACCTCGACCCAATTGACTTGGACAGAGTTCACCCAATAAATCAGTAGCGAAGCAATTCAGGTGTCCCCAGGTCATCTGCTAGCACCCAAAATGATGAGCTATCTTTCTGCTGTTATGGTTGGACATCGTAATAAATGGTTCTTCAGGATAGTACAAGTGGTACATTTGACCTATCAGGCCAGTAAAAACCCACCGGCTTATTTCTTCTTGTTCAGCCTTGACTTAATTCTGGCAGCATTCCTGAGGTCTATGTAGCTTGTCCCAGAGTCAACTACTACAGTAGGCTGTGGGCTGAAATTCATCCAAGGTTCTGTAGATCTTCAAGCCAAACTCTGCTCTCTGTGTAAAATGTGTTGCAACAGTCAATTCCTGCTGAGCACCAGAAACCGGCCCAGGAATTACAGCACTGAGCGTTCAGGTTGGTGACAGATTGCTTTACCAGTGCTTAAAACAGGAACACCAACCTGCAGAGATAATTAGGCAGTTGTTGCTAGGAGGCTTCAGAGCTGCTTTCTGAAGTTCTCCTAAAATGATAGGTGCTTTGTTTGGATTTTTAAGAAACTTTGAAAGCTAAATACAGCAGGATCAAAATCACCATAAAAGGGAATTTGATTTGGTGACCCTCCATTTCCTAAGACTAATATTTTCTGGGCACAAAACAGCTGTTTGAATCTGTCTCTGAAAGATTCAAGAAGGAAAACCAGATTTTTTTGACACTGTTCATTTGCACTAAGATTGGAGCAGAACATCTCTGTCCAGAATTCACATAGCAAACACATACAATATACACTTCTACTCATATTTAAAGTGATGTGCATATATATACCTCTAAATACAATGTACACAAACAAACCTCCTTTTAGCATTCATGTATGTCATTTAGCAGTCATAACACTTGTAATAGACTAGGCACCATTTAATTTGTCATAGTCTTTGATCGCCAACCCAAAAACATACAATCAATTTACACAAATGTCTATACCACAAATCAGATTGTTTGTCAACATGTTACATTTATTTTAATTCATTTGAGCTCTTCATAAAGTTTCTTTCTATTCTTATGATTGGGCAGTAGAATCTGAGGACATCTCTGTTTCACAGACAGATTAAAAGTGGGTAAAAATAGATACAGCAATTTGGTTTACTCAGGAGCTTTGCTGAAAGGAAGAATCAAACTAAACCCATGTTTTTGCTGCAAACAAAATCTGTGGTTTTTTTAACCAAATAGTTAACATACAGTCTTACTGGAGACAAGGAACTATCATTTTTTTCCTCAAAACTCAACTGTGTCCTTGTTGACAGATTTCACAGACAAGTTATGAATGACATGAGCATGATGGGTAACAGAAGGAAGAGCACTGGAATGACTAGAGAAAGACATAAAGTTTAATAAGGCATAGAGACCCACTGACAACAGAGACGCAAGGGAAGAAGGATGAGTAAGGTCATAACCATATGTACCCACACAGATATCTAAATAATATTACCAAAAAGCAGAGTTATCACTTAAAGTCCATACTCTATAAGTAAGGGACTTCTTTGCACAAAGTCCCTTACTATTAGGGAGGGATCCACTGGGCAGAGAAGATAACATATTTCTTAGAGTCCTAGTGCAGTCTGAGATCCACTAACTAATTAAAAGTAGATTTTTTTTCCCCATCTCCACAGCAAGTCATCAGGATGAATGAAAAGTGTATTTAAACAATGTAAAGCAGTGACGAATCACCAAATCTACTGCCTGCTGAGATGGATCACCCCTCCACATGGGATCTGCTTCTCCTGCCTCTGCCAGAAGTAGCACTGATTCTCAGTGAGAGAAGTCACTGGAGTTAAATAAAATCACAGCTGTTTCCAAGTACCTTCAAGAGTCATTTGTATATTCGATTCCTGTTTCAGAAGTGGAAAAATCATTAAGCCCATTAAAAGAATAATATTGAAAGCCACAGTGTGGGCAGGGGCGGGGTAAAGCTTGATGACTGCAGCTGGATAGGGAAGAGAGGGGGGAAACTAGTTTGTAAGCCTTGACCCTTATGCTGCAGAAAGCATCGTGTATTTAGCATGGCTAATGCATCTGCCTGTGACAGAGATCCTCCCATGAAGGACAGAAAGAAATGTTCATCAACAGCGACAAAAGACCTTGGAGCATCCCTCCTCGGCCCTTTATTTCCTGAGTGGGTAAGCCATGAGTGATGAGTATGCTGAGGGTTAAAGTAAAAATAAAAAATCACTCTCTAGGAAAACATATAAGAAAAGGGCAGCTAAACCTCTGACAGATGAGAACACTCTCGGGGTGTCAGCAACAGGAGTTCTGATTTACACTATCTGGAGGGAGAGATAAGGACTCCGCAGTACAGCAGCATCTAATAAACAATGCCTGCAGCACAATAATGAGAGTGAACTCTTCATTTTATTTATTTATTTCTCAGTTAATTTAGTGTTCCTGAAAGCAAGGCCTTTTTTTTGCTCTAGTCACTGGTAATACAGCCAAGTTTTCCCTCACTCACAGCTCTGTCCAAAGACACTTTATAAATAACTGGAGAGGAGGATCTTCACCCGTGACCTGTGGGAACTATCACTTGAAAAGAAAGATGAGGGGCACTGGCGCCTGGCAGACATAGCATGTCCCTGCCCTGCAGATTGCTCACACAAATCTACCTCGTTTGGACCTGGTCTTCAAAGCAATAAACAATGGGGCCATGTGTATGTAGTAAGCACATGATGTACATAACCAGCAGCTCTGGTTATAAAACTAACCTCATTTTGACTTCTAGGGTCTGCTACAAGAATTTGAAATTAAGTCTTGAGACAAGAAGATCAGATCAAAGTTGAAATATAAAATAACAACTCCTCCACTCTCACCACTCCTCCCCAAAAATTGGAAAAAAACTCAACTCCTAATTTGGGGAATAAATTGAAAAATCAGGTATCTGACACCTCCATTTCCTCTGCTTTGCAGGAAGGATTGCTGCATAATTCCAGTGCACTTGTTCAGAACAAGAGGGTGTTGCAAACACCTACTTTGTTTTTGCTGGTGCTTCCATGTTCCTCATTCCCTCCAGACTGTCCCTAGCTCATTAGTCATGTTGGGGCAATGATAAGGTGGAGAATGATTACATAGTTGGCTCAGACTTTTCCCTTCCCAGTACAGTGTGTGCTTGGATCCCTCCTGGGTGGAGACTGACCTGAATGCCTTCTTTAAACCATACACATGCAAGCCTGTACTGTAATGATTTCCAGTTTGGTTATGTACCTGTTCCTGTTCCCTGGGACCATCTTTCAAAACAGGATTGTCCTGATTCAGGTTCTGTTGTTGCTTTTGTTGATTTGAGTGAAAAACTGCAGATCTGCACTGAAACAACTCATCTTTTCTCAGTTATGTTCAGAAAAAAACATTATCCTCTGCATTCCTCAACTGTTATTATGTGCAAGTGAATTTGGAGAGTGAGTGTGTGTTGTGACAGTCCCCTGAGGAATATTGCCTCTGGGAATAACCTTCTGAGCTACTCTGAAGGCTCTTTGTGAGTGACTGCATTTGGAGGTGCTCAGTGGCAAGATTCAGGTTTTGCCTCTCTCTTTTTTGAGCCCTGTGCTCCATGTTAGGACAGTAGTGGTTTTTACCCATCTCAACAACAAAGTGTACGTCTTACCCTGAGACAGACCAGGGCTGGCCTCACTGGGTAACACACAGTCATAGCACAGCACAACTGTCCTTATATGCCATGCAACCAAGGATGTGCTCGACCTTTCCCCCCAAACCTTCTCATATTTTCTTTTGCAGAAAGTACTAATGTCCCTTCTCTACCAGTCTGAGCCTTGGCTTCCTCCTTGACTCAGTCTTTGACTCAACATTATGTCAAAGATTTCTCATTTCTTCTGCTGTATGTTCCATTTCAGCCTTTCCTCTATTCCCACACTGAGAAAACTAACCTAAACATGAATTGCCTTGTGACTTGCCTGTAGCAAACTTCTCCTTTCTGCCACAACGCTGCCGGTATTACCTGTTCAAAGCCATTCACATTGTTCATCCTGTTGCTCCACAGCCTCCCACCAATTACGCCCTCACATCCATGCCCTTCACATGCAATGCTTATGGAAAACAAAGTGGAAGATGTGCGGTGAGGACAGGGGGTTGGGTAGGAAGTTTTGAGTAGTGAAACACAGAACTGCTGGCAGCAGGGGCTGGCTCAGCCCTGCTGAGGTACCACCGCTCCAGCCCTGAGCTCCTACATGGCTCTACCTGCTCTTCCAGTTCCAAGCTCCCACAGCTGTCAAAACACTTCTGCCAGGAAACGGAATGCTCTCCCTCACCTGCCTCTGGTTGTACCCACGTAATAAACTTTTATGCTTGGTCCTTGCCTAGAACATTTTCTGCTGCTTTGCACTTCTGCATCTGACTCAGGTGCCCATGAGAACACTCTGTTCTGCCCCAGCCCAGTGGAGGTCTGACCCACTCATGGCTATGTCCAGCAGAAGAGGAGCTGTGACAGCTTCTCACACATCTCTTGTCCATCTGTGGACACAGTAATGTGAAGGAGAACCAGGTGGTACACTTTGCCTGCTCTCCCCCAGTTTTCCTTTTTTCACACCCAGGCCATAACATCAACTTCATTGCCAACAAATTCTCACACTGTTGTCCAAACATCAGCATAGGTCTGAACCCTGTTGTCAGCTGTCTTGGCAGACTGAGTGGTTAACCCAGTTGCTCCTGACGCTTACATCTACTCCACCAAAATACATAAAAAAACAAGGAACAAAAATATTGTAGACATTAAATCAGACATCTGAAGTAATCACCAACGTATTTTGCTTTTAAGTCCCTTAGTGATAAAAGGGAACAGAGATTTTGCAAAGCTGCTTTGGCATTTAGATTAATCTAATTTTGGGGTTTGTGCACCTACACATCTTAGGCTACACTGAAAATCCCAAGCTAAACTAATTTAACTATGTGGGAAAAGATGCTGCTTCCCAAAGTGACATGAACCGTTTGCCTTGCAGCCAAAGTCCACAAAGTCAAAAGGGCTTGGGGGGCTGGGGAAGAAAGAGAGGAGGCACTTTCACAGTGGAAAATGTTATTGATCCTTTGCCATAACAGCAATAGCCAGTAATACTGCAACGTGAACTAACCTGCCCACCAAAGCAAAATGCTCAGTGATTTGTAAAAATCCTCTCTAGAATGTAAAGAACAAGACCAGAAATGCTATTTAAGGTTTGCAGGTTTCCTCAGGCAATGAAAGAACTAGAAGCTTGATTAAGTCTCAGATTTGTTACTCGGCAGGCGAATAAACACATCCCCTGTGCTGACACACAGGGCTCACTTGGGAAGGGCTGGTGGTTGGGTTTGTCACTGCTGAGGGAGAACATGCAGAGAGAGGAGGAGAGGGAGAAAATGCTTTCCCTACCAAGAGAAACATGCCCTCAGATGAAGATATGGCGCAGTTCTCCCATCTTAGGCTCATACAGCTGACCCAGCCACAACAATACTGAGCTTGGGGGAACACCCTGGCTCAGATGCATTTTGGGGTAGAAAGGGATCATCTCTACTGCCTTGACCCTAGTAAAACTTCTTGTTTTCTTTTTCATTGGGCTTCAGAGCTAAGGCTTGCTAGATGCACTCTTAAAAAAACCGCTAAAGAATAAATTCCCTTTGGCACAGAGGAGCTAGTAGCAAGATTTGGTATGGTAATGCACTATTCCACATACAGGCTGAAATGAGTGTGCCACCGTGCAAACAACTGCATGCTCCCAGAAAATACCCTCTGGAGAATTATTGGAAACCATTTCCATCTGAGATGTTGGCACTCAGCCCTTCCCTCCGTCAGCATTCATCTCTCTGGTAGCAGCTAATGAGCTCTGTGCTGAGGCACTGGGCAGCACGGGTGTAGAAAAGCCACAGTAAAGAGAGGATTTCTGAGATCTTTTATCACGTGACTTGAAAGGGAAAGAAACACTATGCTGAACATCTACTGACTTCAGAAGGAAGTGGATCAATCCATTTAATATTATTATTGTAACACAGCAGTGCCCAATGGGCCTTAGTAATGGAAGAGGCTCCGCTGCACCAAGTGGTGTATCAGCACTTTCCAACAAAAACACGGCGAGGTACGAATGAGAGGAACAAGTGGGTACAGAGACCATGGCAGCATGAGAGCAAATGAGTTTTCAGTTTGCTGACAATTCTGTAAACATGAAAGAATAATTTTGTTTGTCTGAGATTTTAGAAGTTAAAAAGAGGCAGCTTGGCACTGGACAAAAATGTTTCCCACTGGACTTTGTAATAACCAAACTCCAGAACATTTTTAAATGAAGAGTCAGCCTGAATCAAAACAAAGATTAAAAAAAAATTCCTCGTTTGAAATGTCAAGTGAAATGATCTGGACATTTCTGTGCCTTTTTCAAATTAAACCAAAATGGGTTTTCAGATTTTATTTTTTTCTTTTGCCAAATCTTCTGTTCTTGCCAGAAGGAACAGCTGGGCTGAAGGCAAACCATCTCACCTCGCTCCCTGCAAAGACTACATGGAAACAAGCCTGGTTATCTGGGTAGCATGTCAGCTGCCAAAACACTGCTGAGGTTTTCAGTGCACTTTTGGACTGAGGAAGATTTTGAGGAAGAACTGTGGAAGGGGAGAGGGCAACCTTGAAGGTACCTATCAGCACAAGAGAGGCTCTGGGAAAAAAGATGGGGGTGTAGGGTAGAAATGTTTTTAAAATGGCAGAGGAAGGCACAACACAGAAGGGATGTGAGCACTCTACAGCCTAGCAGACACGACAGCTAGGGCTGGGGTAGTGTATGACAGCAGTAATTTCTCTGGGATGCCCAGGAGAAGGGGAGCCCAGGGTGAGAGATGCTCCAGCCCAAGTGGTAGCCAGGACACAGATGCTCATATCTTGCAGAGTTTGAGACTAAAATACGTGCATCTCAGAAAGCTCAAGAGACTAAGTATTGTTTCCAAGCTGAAGCGATGGCACCGGCCAGCACTGTGTGACTCATGCTCAGACCTGACCTCTCGGAGGCTGTGGAGGTTGGTGTGGAAGGTATTACACTGACACAGAGGCAGAGAGCTGACGTGACCATTGGTGGTGGGCAAAGCAAAGAGACACCAACCTCCTTGACCAAAAGTTTCCTGAAAGGTTAATAAAGACTGAGTGCTTTCACCAGATGCTTTATTGGAGGGATGGGAAGAGGACCCCTTTTTAGAGATGTGACCTCGGGTGAGGAGCTACCAGAGGCACAAGGCTGCTTCGCAAAGCATTTGCGATCAATTATTTATCAGGCAACTTCAGGACAGATGGCAGGAGTGCTGTGCGCCCGTGCGGTTACACTGCTGCTAGAACAGACCATGGCTCCAAGCAGGAGCCCAGAGGCAGGACCAGAGGGATCACTTGGCAGAAATGGGCATCACTGCAGCAGGGCACGGAGCTCAGCACCCTCCTGCTCAGCTCCAGGGAACAGCAGCTCGTCACAGCACAAGGGCAGGAAAGGGCTGAACAACTCGGCTATGGCGAGAAGAGTTCAGAGGAGAAGAGAGGAACTTGTCACACATGTAGGCAAAGGGGGAGCTAATTTGGGTGTCACGTGAGGGTTGACAGTGACCAACAATTTGGGCCCGATGCTAGGGTCTGATCAGGCCATTGTGGTTTCTCCCTGAGCTGGCAAGCCCATCTATGAGCACCCTGCAGAAGTGCTGGCCTGTTGCACATGGGACATTGGCAAACAAAGCTCTTTTCTCCCTCCATTTGAAATGGCCCATGAGTGGCCAGCATTTTTGTCTATTATCCAAAATCATTTGAAAAGCTATTTATTTTTTACCCTCTAATCATTATTTGATATTCAGGTATCCAGCTAGAATTCATGTCTGCTCTGCAATGTGAGAAATAAAACTCCTGGGGAGTTTTCCCATCGTGAAAGCGCAGGGTGAGCCCATATAAAGTTTGTTCCTCCACAAGCACTTGTGTACGTGAGCTCAGTATTTCCACCCATACCGGCGCAAGGACTACTTAGCTGTGTGGGAATGCCTGGAGAAGGCCTTTGAAGAGGGCCGGATCAAACTGGAATTTCAGTTTTAATTAATTGCCGTAGAAAATGTCACCGGTATTATTCACCCAGCTGTACTCTTATGTCATGTTTGCCTGAGACAAAGTTCTCCCATGTACTGTAATGAATCATAATATTTAAGATGAATACAGAGCAGCAGTGACATTCACCAGGGCTTTCGGTGGCTGATGCTTGGGGTGAGCTCTGTCAGGCTCCTCTCCCAGCTGCAGCTGGATGTGCTTCAACTTGACCCCATCCCAAGCTTCCCGACAGCTTTTTGTGTTCAGAGGCAGGCAGGCACCCCACATGCCACCTTTGCAGGGTGTGAGCCATGGGCAGAGCCTCTCTGCACCCTCTGCACTAGGAATTTCACCCCCCCATGCATCTGCCAGGCACAGCTGGAGTGGGAGGGCAGAAGAAGGTGTTAGTAGGGCTGTAAATCACCTTTGCTTCCTGCTGATCTCTGGAGCTGCCAGAGATCAGTCTGCTTCAAGCTGAAGAAACTGAGATTGCTATTAGGTATGATCAGCTTACGCTGCAATTAATGTGGTTTTGGTTTTTGTTGGTTTTTGGTTGTTTTTTTTTTTAATATCCCTTTGCAGAGCAGGTTCCTCTCTGTTCTCTCCTTTGAGTTAAACCTTCCACCACTCCCATTCCTGCCAACACCCACTGGTAACAGTACTGCAGTGAAATCTAATCAGAGCGGAGATCAACTCATTACCCTGAGAAGTAAACGTGTCTCTCAGACAAAGCAGCAATTTTGTCTGAGTCATTGCAGCATCCCTGAGCGTATCCAAAACAATCAAAAGCTGGCTAAACCAGTCCATTAGTAGCAGAGCCATCACCTTTTCCTCCTGCACAGTCCCAAGGAGAAGCCGTGCTCCGCGTGCCCTACTCCTGGTGAGGAAACCTCCTGCTCCTTTGTTCCCACGATTAATAATTCAGAGAAATCCCATGGCCCAAGTGTTCATGTTTCCTCTTTGTCACACGACTTTAAAACGGGGCAAGAGAAGGGACACTTTTTGTTGCTTGGACTAACTGGTGAAGGGCCGAGAATGGTTAATTGTTGGTGTGGATGGGGATAAGCAACCCAGACTTGAGTGTGTATATGCAGATGAACATAAACAGGAGGAGGAACAGTGTTACCATAGAAATGAAGTGCTGCCTGCGCAGACATCGTTTGTCACATCAGCATCCCTGCCACGGGGTGCAGCTTCAGCCCTTGAGCTGTAATGAGGGTGGTGGTGCCTTTGGGTGTGCAGGTGTTCATCTGCTCAGAGTTACTTCCTGGTGCCATTTGGGAGAACTGATTCTGAACTCTGATAATGGTCAGAAAAGTTTTGGTGAAGGAGGAAAAGTGGTATCTTGGGTGCCATCCAGGAAACAGGCTTGGCAGCTGGGGCTGGGGCACCAGACCTGCTTCCTGCCACAAAGCCAGGGGCTGGAGAAGGCTTGTGGGAGACCAGCAGATAAACACCTTGTCAGGCAGTGGATGTGCACGGTGGGGCCAAGAGCTTGGTATCAGACAGGTTTGCCTCTAGACTGGTGCCAGCCTATAATCTAGCTGAGAACCTGCACTCTCCCTAGGATGGGATTCTAATGCTGCGGTGAGAAATACAACCTCAGTTACAGAGAGACAGAAAGGTTTAGGGTGTTCTGCTGCCCTGGGAGTCACAAAGCCAGATCTCTTTGTTCCCCTAAAAGATCCCCTCTTATTAGGAGTAGAAGCTCAGGCAGTGTTTCCCAACAACCCTCCTCGGGGACGGCTGGGGTTGACAACACTAGCAATTTTCCTGCAAGCCTTGTGGAATTTGGTATTTTTCATGAAGTCTAAACTCCTGGACTCTTCTCATTAACTGAAAATCTTAGCTTTCATTTTTTCCTAGGTCTCATGACTACAAAGAAAAGCTTAAAAACATGACCCTTAAGCCTCATAAATCAGAAGTTAAATAATTTCTTTTTTAAACTCAGACCAAATATCCCAATGGGAAAAAAAAAAAAAAAAAAAAGAGAGAAGCAAGAGCTCATGGCATTTTTTAACCAGGAGTCTTTTTCTTTTGCAGGGAAAAGCTGGGGACTGCACAACCAAGTCTGTTTTTTTAACATTCAAAATAATTATAAGTATTACACATCAAAATAAACATAATACAATATATGTAATATATATTTCAGTTTGACCTTGCAAGTCCCTCCTAGTTTATGAAGAGAATTTATTGTCAAGACATGGTCTCCCCTTGGCCTCTGTGAAAACTGCCAACGAAATAGAACATTCCTGGAGGGAACACGGGAGCTAAAATCATAAACATCCACGACGCAGTCAGAACATATAAGCCTATAAATAAATACACCTAAATGCTAACAGCTTGCAGTCAAGAAAAATTGGTGTTGACCACTGGCCAGCAAGTTGGCAAACAGTTGTAGAAAACAGCCCTGTATCACCCTACAGTTTGCGGTGTTTCTCAAACCATGCAACCAGAGAACAGGCTAGAGAATGTTGTTTTGTCCCTCTGCAGATGCTGCCCCAGTAAATGATTTTCCTTGATCAAGACTTAATCCAATAAGGAAGACACAATAAGAATGTAAATGTCAATTGTAGTTGAGAAATTTGACCTGTTGGTCATAGAAGCAGCTTAATTTAATTAGAGCTACTTATTGGAATAAAATAAATGCTCATTGTAGTAAGACTCACAGACAGCTGTGTGAAGATGACGTGAAGAAGAGGAAAAGAGGGACGTGACCTAAATTGCCAAAAGTATGAAACTGCAAGGTCACAGGCAGGACAGACACCTCCACTTGCTATTCCTGCCTCCTGGACTGCGCACAAAACCACCACACCGCGCTGGCACAGCAGCACTAACACTTCACATTCGGGAAACATTTTTCATTGAGGCTCTAGGAGAGCTTTGTTGGCATTGATTATTTAAGCTTCACGCTAGCACATTACAAATAGAAAAGCTGTAGCTCAAAGAGATGAAGTGACTTGCCCCATGGTCACCCAGTGAGTCACTGGCAGAGCTGGGAACAGAGTCCGCCTGACACTGGCACTTCTTTGCTCCAGCCAGCACGACATGCGCTCGCTTAAGAGCCAGCATTTGAGCACATGCGATTGCTCTCTGCAGTCGATTCCTCTCATCTCCCAGTTCAAATTAGACCCTTAAGTTTCACTGCTTTCAAATCTGTGTGTAGAGTATTTGGGGTTGGTTGTGTGAATTTCCTGCTGGGTTAAAAGCATGGGCTGGTGTGGTTAACACCTTGTGAAGAGCTTTGAAACCTTAAGGCTTGACACTGCTTTGGCAGACCAGGCATTTCAGTGTGAGTAGTGTATATCCCCAAAACCAAGAGGGTGAACTTCAGGCCAAACAGATTTGGTCTTACACAATTGCCCAGAGGTACTAAAGCTTGATGTCTGTGCCAAAACCCTTAGTTTCTCTCAATCACTGAGACTTTCAAAGTTTAACTGTTACTTGGCACAACAAATCAGAGCAACTCTTGTAACACTCAGTTTTCAAGTGTTTATAAACAGCCCTTCAAAACCACCTGCAATTAAGTAAGCAAGTTTTCACACTTACAGGTCCAGATCGCTGTTTCGCATTTTGATGTGGTTTCAACAAAACAGTCCCAGAAAATGTGAATGCCAAAGACAAAGTGGTGTTTTGTCTCAGCCTGACGCTTAGCACTCAGGTCTACAATCTTGGTTCAGCTGCAACTCCAGAAAGCGGGATGTCTGAATGTATATTTAATCAACGAAGCTAAAAGAAAATTGCTTTAGGAGGAGATGCTAAAGGAAAAGGACAGAATGGAAAAAGGATAAAAATAATTATTTAAATGCCAAAAAAAATAATGGAAGCAGAGACAGACAAACCTTGCAGAGCACGCTAAGCACTGAAAAACATGCCTAAGAAAGTTATGGGATTCCAAGACATGGCTTCCACCCAAGAATCCTGCAAGCATGGCACAAGCAAACCCAGATAAAGACATTTTTAAACAGTCCCTCGGAACAAAAATTAACAGAAGGAGCTGAACTAGAAAATGTTCACATGTAATTCCAGAGCAGATGGACTGTAAGTCTCTGAAACAGAAGGTCTCACCCACAGAAGTTCCTACCCATCCTCAGACTACGAGTGACAACAAAAGCAACGTTTATAAATCTAGATGTGCACGTATTCACTTACCTCTACGAGACTGTGAGGGTCAATGCAAAGATTTGGAGGTTTAACTCTCCTTGGGCTGAGAGGTGCCAGGCTCATAGTTCTGTGGTTGTAGTACAGTAGATCACTGACTGCAGTCAGATTAAAGGTCTTCTGTAGGTCCACATGCCTACCTGGGGACCCTGTCCCGACCAGGCCAGTGGGCAGCAGGACTCTGCACACTGCACTTATGTCATCCTGGTACACAAAGCTGAAAAACGGGATTTACATCCAGAGTTCATTGGTGTCTGGAGGTGAAATAATGGTTTAGATCCATGACTTCCATTCAGAGAGCCGGACCATTGCTAGATCCATTTGGGGAGGCACAGGTTGGGAAGGAGGCACAGCCAGCTGTCTGAACAGTGTTGCACAAAAATACTGTCCTAGGGCTCAGGCTTGTGCAAACCAGAAAGAAAACATGGTTTAATTCAAGAAGGCTCCCCAGTAACAGTATTCTGTTGACCTGAAGAGCAACCTCGTGAAGTGAAAACTTTAAGGTGATATATACCAGGAGATATATTACCAAGAGAACAGACAGGATGTAAAACATCTGACCTTGTCTGGGAAGCTGCCTGGATTTTTGTCTGTCCAGGTAAATCTTTAATTGCAAGACATTAGGTAACATGCAGACCTTTTGCCTGTGCTTCAGGAAACCCAGACTCCTGCATGAATTCACTGGGGTATGGGCATCTCAACCTTTTAACCAACCAAGTTCTGAAAGGATGGATGAAACATCAATATCAAGGGGCTTATTGGCATCTGAACAGGCAGGGTCTTCACTGGGGGTAGGAGAATCTGCAATCTGAAAGGACGAGGAGTTGATGTTGGGGATTGCACTGAGAGCACTGGCTCTCTTGAACCGATAGATACAGATCTATCAAACTGGTTCTTCCAGCACAGCTTGAGTGCCTGGACTCCTGGCATTTTTGTAGTGTAATAGCACATACATGAATGGTGAGGAGTGGCTGAATGAATAAAACACTGCAACAGGAGCAATAATTTAGAAGTCCATTTAACAGATGATAGCTTTCAGGGCTGTAAATACCAATGAAAGCTTCTGGTCACAGGGCCAGAAAGCCTTGGTAGGGCTGGTCTAGGCACTGCAGCAGCACTGATGCCGCAAAACTGCCGCAGAAGGCAAGTGAGACCACAGCCTCCAGCAGCACCCCGCACACTGGGACCCTCACCCAGGCCCTTCACACCTCACACCCTGCAGCCACATCTGCAACGGGACATGGCAGAAGGGAGTCACATTTTCCAACATTCAAGATCTTCAAGAGGAGAAGTGATTGTCAAAATAAATTGCTTTATATTTGCATGTCTGCACACAGGCTGTTAAACTCACTTGAGAATCTGATCTCTAGAACTTGTACTGTATCCTGCCTGTCCACCAGGACACTGGAGGTTCCCATCCCCCTGCTTCGCCACACTTCACTGATTTTGACTGCCAACCCTCATAAACACAAACCTGCATAAACCAGGGATTTACTGCCGGGAAGCTGAGCGCTGATCACAATTGCTCTAGCTCCGTAAGGTAGGCCTGGCTAGAACATGGTAAGAATTCTCCCCTGTGGGGACTTTTAAGCAACTGCCAATAATTTCCCATGCTCCCAGTGCCAATAATAAATAAATAAATAATACACAGAAGGGGGGGAATGCAAATGGAGAGGACACGTAAAACTGCCAAACCAAATTCAGGACGCAAAAGAAAAAAGGAGAGGGGGGAAAAAAAGGCATTGAGAAGAGCACAGTCTAGCCAGTAACACTTTCCAGTCCCATCCATAGCTGAGCTCAGAACAGTAATTCCTTGTTTGCAGGCTCCTCTGTTAGAAGCTAAATGTGATTGCAACTGAAGTACATTGATTAACCCAAAATAACTTTCCCTCAATTTGCTGGCTGCTCAAGAATACTCAGGAGACCTGCTTTTGTTCTGAACTAGTCACTCAGGAGCTCTGGCTCCGGTCCTTGTGCATCTATTGAAACTGAGTGAACCAGAAAAACGCCAGGAACTGCACAAGGACACATAGTACAGTTTAATTAGTTTAGCGAGAGGAGTTTATTTTTTTTCTCCAAGCATCACTTGGGCAAATTGTTGTTTTTGTTGTTGCCTTTTTTTTTTTTTTTGTTATGGTCTTGTTAAAATAATTTCATGGTTGCAGTTTTTGTTCCTATGCTTAGCAAAGCAAACTGTAGCGGTTACAGCTGGTGGAGGCCTGAGGGGGAGGGCTGGGACAGGCTCTCTCTTCATACAAAAAAAAAGTAGCGCGGCATTTTATCACGCTGCTTGCAAAATGATGCGTTTAAAGGGCAGAATTGTCAATGTCAGATGCAAGGCTGAGGTACCTATTAATAAACAGCCTTTGCACAGGAAATTCTTTGCAGACTTTAATCAGGAATTTTCCATAGTAACGCTGTGTTCCTACAGTTAGCTCAGCGACAGCGGTTTAAATTCCACCCAATGGACTTTGCATTCGTCTTTGAAAATAGAAATAATACGTGTGAGATCACAGGTGCTTCATTCCCTTCATTAGCAAACATTTTATGATGGCTTTTTATTCCTCCTCTTTCCTCCCTGTACATATGTGTGAGCTGAAAAGGGAAGTTAATTTTAGAATGACTGAAAGATCTGGAACCAAATCTAGCCTAGGTTGAACCTAATCTAGGTTCAGATTCAACACTGTTATCATCAAAGTTGATCTAAGAGATCCTTCCACAAAATGATGGAAATCTCACAAGTCACTGCTCTCTTAAGTCCCACAATATTGTACATCAAATTCTTGCAGGAGTGGCTGTTATTATGTTTTTGGCCACATCTAAACAAGGAAATAAGCAGCTTCTGCTTTGGGATTTAACTCAGAACTGAGAAAATCAAATCTCAAGACTTTAAAGCAAAAGCAAATGTCTCCCTTTGATCCAAACTCCAACAACTGTGGGACTTTTTCCATCTCCGGATGTAACTGTTCAGCCACTCCAGCTCTATTCAGCTCATCTTGAATGCTGAAGGTAGAAGAGCCATGTGTATAAAACCGCCCAGGAAAATGAATGCCAGCTCTCCTGCCACTGTCTGCTATTCCTTTCGATCGTTTTTAGTTTCTTCAAGCTGGTTTCATACCACTGAATGCTTGCCCTTATCCTCTCCCAAGCATGACTGCCCTCCTTGTGTGGCCAAACCCTCCTTTCCCAGCTCTCTGAGACAGGCTCCCTGGGCTCCGTGCAGAGGCAGGGACTGCAGTCCCACTTTATCATTCTGCAATTAGCAGGTGGAGTCTCCTTTTAGTATTACTTGTTGTTCCAAATATGTATATTACCTGCCACCCATTGCAAGACTGAGGCTTGAAAGATCAGCACTCCAGTGCCTTAGATCCGACTCCTAAGTTAACCACCTTATCCCGAAGGTGTTTTGTTTGCCACACCGAGTCCCTGGCTACTTTTCTGCTAAGTTCCACAGGTGCTATACGCTATGTGTGCCACAGGCTAAATCAAAGCTTTAATAACCCTATTACTCCAAGGACAGATGTCTTTCTACTTTATTCTAGTTTTCAATTTTATAGACCAAAATCATCTCAATTGCAGTGGATTTATGCTTAGGCCACAAATTGCTTGAGGCTAAAAGAATAAATCAAGGAGGTATCACTGGCTGTTCAGCTTGTTCATCTACTTTTCTCTGTATGTTACATCCACTCTGAACCAGAAGATACTGGGCTAGATGAACATCTAGTTTGATCCAAACTGCACTCTATTCTTAGACTTTTATAAAGATATTTGTTATATGGCCTAGCAACAAAAGGCTAAAAAGTTAACCAATAGGGACATCATGCAAATCTACCCAAAATGCTGCACAAATGACATCTGTAGAAAATGTTATAATAAAGAGTCCAGAATTGTGTGTCTTATCTCATATGCCAGTATCAATGAATTTGAAACAAGCTGGAAATAACAGCTATTGAGACAACCTAATGGAAGTGCAATAGGCTTCCCATGGCTTTATTTCTTTTTCAGGAGCGAGTATTAACAAATTCAGCAGCAAACTCAGACCCCATGTTCAGCAAAACTTCCACGAGCAGCTTAAGGAGTGATTGATGGGTAATTTTCCAGATCTCAACAATAATAAGAACAGCAACAAACATGAAAAGATCCAGCAGCATTTTTGTGTAGTAATGTTTAATGGCTCAGTATCCTATTGTGACGATTGTTCCCCGGGTCGGCGGGGAGAGCCGGTTTTAATCAATGGAGCCCTTTGGAATCAAATGCAGGTATTTACTCGAATGCGACACGCAGACCAGTGTTTGTCTAGCTAGCAGTCTGCCTGTGTCAGCTAATGCTGTGTTTGGAAGAGGTTTCTGACTCTGACAAAGAAATGGATAACCAGACATTTCCTCATCATCCCATCTAAAAACCTGGGAGTGGACGGAATCCATGAATGAGAGGAGAGACTCTCTGCAATCAATAAAATGAAGCCAGCCTCTGAATCTCAGCAAATAAACAAAGCCATGATCCCAGGTCAGCCCTCAGATTTTCAGAAGTATAAAAAAGTAGAGAAGACAGGCTGATGATTTTCAGTGTTTGGCTGTAGGTCCGCTTTTTTCTCCTGGTTCCTGTGGGAACTTCAGATGAAAAGGTCAGGACAGGGACCACCACTTATCTCAGCATCAGGCTGCCCAGACCCTAACCATAGTTAGGGTTTTAAAAGCAACTTAAAAGCATGACTATGAGACTTTCAAGGCTCTCCTCTTCACAAAGAAGAATGATTATCTCCTCTTTCCAAGCATACAGACATGCCCAAGGTCAAATCTGAAGGGACAGAGCCACAGTTACAAGCCCAGACTCTTGAGGAAGTGCCTAATCCAACAGATTGCCCCAGCAGATTACCTTCATGTGACACACTGCACTGTTGCCCTGTGTTCTCTGCCCAGGGAACCAAACTGAGATGAAGCTGAGTCACAGTTCCTAACATTGATTAGTCCAGCATTACTATGTAATGATGCTTATTATTACTTAGTGCTTGATAAGGAGAGGATCCTATTTCACTTGTGAGGCTTCTTTAGACTCTGGCTATAAGCAGACAACTTGTAATATAAAGAAATTATCAACCCTTACTCCTGAAATCAAATGGGGCTGAAGTGCTGTCTCATTCCAACAGTTGTCACCAGATTTTTAAGCTGTACATTAAAGCAGCATTTTTGTCGGGAGAGCGATACAAACCCAGAATCAGAGGCTATGAAATCCTTTGTATTTGTACAGCCTCTGCCAAAAGTGCTTTATTAGCAGGTCACAAAGTCTCATAGGCTGGAATTTCTGCAATAAATTGCATTCAGGCTAAGCTCACAAATCATTAGCCATGCAATCTTGTTTATCCTGCTAGGACTTGGAGTTTGTCCTGTTACAAAATCAAAGCAGCAAGGTTGAATGGTTCCAAGTGAAAAGCCTAACGAGTGAATAAGATTCGCTGAGGAAGGACGAGGGGGCTGGAGGGACAGTCACTTAATGTAAACATGTCCGGGAGATAGCACGTGAATGGTCCTGTTGAGGTGAAATCCCACTGAACAGCCAGAGAATCACATCACTGTTACTAAGGGCTCTGTTGTTCATTCTCCAGCACGCTGGGGAGTTTGCTCTGGATGCCAACAGTCCCTGAAACAAGCTAACAGCAGTTTTTATTCTTCCACTAATGCATGTGATTAGGACGTGTACAAAAGGTTCCCTGGGAAATTAAACACACTCCGAGTTGGGGAGCTCTGCCTGGTGGGGCACAAGGCACAGAGAGCTGGTTTATGGCAAGAAGATGGGGATGGTGATTTCTTTACCAAAAGCTTCTTAATGAATATATATATTATTTAAAAGATAAAGAGATATTGCATATTTTTTTCATGTGGCACGTCACCAGATTTTGCTCTGCAGAGCTAAGGCTTGACCACAGTGCACAGAACTACCCTAAGACCTGATGCTGTAGCTCACTCGGGGGGGGATGGCTTATTGGAGCTGCTAGTGCAGCTCAGAGCAGCCCAAACTGGAGGGTCCACATCATGAGGTACCTTGAGAATCCATGTTGGAGGAGTTGAGGAGAAAAGGAGAAGGTCCAAGAGAAGCTCTTATACCTCCTGGTGGTCCCTGTGACAGGCAGTGGCTAGACAAGCTTCCACGGGGCTAAGTCAAATAGCACAGAGCCTTTGCTCCTCTAAAACACCAGCTTTTATCACTTGCTGTCAAATGCTTCATTGCCAATTTATTGGTGAAGTTTCAGGTACTACCTGGACCACTTAGTTCTTGGGCTGCACCTCTCCTTACTCTTACCATATCCTCCACTCCACACTACTGCTCAAGCACAGGTATTATCTTTGGCTACTTCTACATGTAGTTCTACTATTCACAAAGCCCAGACTCTGGGCTTGTTTGGGACCTAGTATAGCACAAAATATAACTCAAATAACTATCAAAACCCAATACTCTTCATGTATTCAAGACAGATTTATCCTCTGCACCAGTCACCTGCTATAGTTCCATAGCATTCTCCAGTTTTAAGCCTGTAGCCGCTTTTTCTGGGAGCAGCACTGAGATTCTGGCAGCCCATCACCCACCACAGATCATCAAAGCACCCAATTTGCAAACAATTCATAGGCTGAAATGTATTTGCTGCTATTCAGCAAACTCTTCTGCCTATCAGCTGAATCTGGAAAGCAGATTTGGATCAGGAGAGAGCAACAAGAAGGAATAAAGGTTGATTTTGCCAGGTAGTTTTTTCGCAAAAATATTTTTTCCACTTCCAAGACAATGTTTTATAAGCTCAGGCTAACTTTGCAGAACCCAGAAAATCACCAAGGCGACGCTAAATGTCAAGACTGGCTAACAGCAAACGAGCCATTGCAGCATTGTGCACGTGAACAGAACTGTACTAGTCCTCTGCAGTCTGCGAGCAGGGAAAGCCACATACAGCTTCACGTTATGTTCATCAGGAATTACACAGAAAGCAACACACTATGCCCTGAACAATAAATAATGAGGAATGACACAGTGCTGTCCATGGATTACATATTGCTGGAGGAGGGCTGGAAACTGGGTTCAGTTCCAATGTGCAATCAGAAAACTATTGCATCTCGTGAAAAGACAGGATTTTTCTTTCATTGCAGTGTATATTAGCATTGCATGTTCCCAGCATAAGAAGAGCTTTTTGCTTCTTCCAATTCAGTAGAATACCTTTTTATGTTTAACATTTACATTACCCTCTCCAAGTACATGGAGCACAGTGTGTGAGAGGCATTGCATTTATATGAGCTCAACCAGGAACTTATTTTGTGGTACTCTGCAAGTTCAATACACAAAACATAGTCTGGTTTTACAGCAATTGTACTAAAATGACAGATTGGGGTTTTTTTTAATGGTAGAAAGTACCCTTTGGATTCTCTCTGCTTGAGTGGCAAATGTACTGAGAATAGATGAATGCCATGAGCAACTATTGTCATGCTTTCTTCATGAGCTCTCAGGTGTATTTGCAGTATTTGCTCTATTATGTTATATAAATACACATTGAGGAAGGGGAGTTGCACATCACCTTTGAGTATCATTGCTAATAATGGATTAGATTCTCCTTTTCATTTTTCAAACCCATCTCTTTGAAGGAGCTTGTGTAGAGGAAAATCCTTTGCTAAGGGAAATTATAATCAGAATCCCTTTTAAAGGACTGTCAAAACCTATCAGAACTCAATTTTGCCACATGGTGTATTCAGTCCAAGGGCTGGAATGGAAAGAGACAATCTCAGAGTAACTGCTGGTGGAGGCAAGGCTGAAATTTTGGCCAAGCAGCTCCCAAAAAAGTACATGCCTTTATTCAGACTTCTTTGGCAGATGATGGTATCACAGGTCCCCTGCCTTCCACATGACCCCAGCAATTACATAGTCAAAACCCGCATATATGCCTGTATACACCCCACATTCTCCCCCCTCATCATTTCTGTGATGAGGATCCACACCAAGGAGCAGGAGCAAGCCCTGCACCCACATAAAATCATACCGTAACACCAGAAGAAAAAAAAAAATCTGTTATAGGCCAGCTGGCATTAGGCAGGATGGGAAGCAAGAGCAACCGCCAGTGCTCTGATGCACTGACTGCAGCACCAAATTGTGTCAGCCGCCACACTGCCAATGTGGTTTTGTGGCTCTTCTGCTCCAAAAAGAACAAGCTGCACCAAGCATTGCAGGTAAAGATGCTTTCAAACCACAAATTTCCAAGAAAATCACTCTTTCGGGGAGTTAAAACATAAAGGCATTGCAGGATCATGCACGGGGAAATTTAGCAAAAACTCTAGTCAAAGGGAGTGAGAGGCTGTGGATTTACTGCTCCCCTCTTCCCCCACCAGCTCCCTGGTAGCAATGGGTCCGTGTTCAGGCAGCAGAACGTGCTGGTGTTTTCACAGAGGTGCAGCAGTGGGGAAGGCAGAGGGAAGAGGCACATATGTGTGTGCAGGACTCATAAATAGGAGCCCCGCCGGCAGCAGCAATGAGGCATGGAGACAGCAGCCAAATGAAAGGTTACCATGAAATCCCACAGGAACGATTGATGCTGGCGCTTGGCTGGGAGAGAGATAACATCACCAGTGCCTGGAGCTGCCAGAGTTATGGGCTTCGACCCGGCTGGGAAGGTCGGCCAACTCATCTATCACCAGCAGAAGTGCTGCAGCCGTGCAGCTGGATGAATAAGCAACGTGGGACTCTTATAACTCAGAAGCACCTGGACTTACAGCACCGGCTGAGGAGCAGGGACGTACCCTGTGCACAGGGGTTGTTACGAGACCAAGGCTACTTCAGCCTCATGGTTTTGCTTAGCCAGGCACAAGAATGCAGGTGAAGGAACAAACCAGCAGCAAGGCCCTGAAGCCGGGACCATGGATGGCTGGCTTGGCTCTGACCATGAAGTGCAGCATCACACAGGGTTAACTCCACACGTGTACCTCAGCTGCCACGTCCCACTGCGAGAGGCTATTCTGGGAGCTGGAACAAAAGAGAGGATCCTCTCGAAACCCAAATAAATACCTCTGCAGTTGTTCACAAAGCTTTTCCAGCTGCGGAAAGGTTATGTTGTCTGTGCACCTGCTGCGGTTTCCCTGAAATATGTAATGAATTTTTTGGGTGTCACCAGTGAATTCGCTACCTGGCAGAACCGTCGCACGTGACTGAAATCCTTGAGAACTGACTGAGCTTTACAGACCGATCTATGCAGTAACAGTGTCTGTGCAACCTACACCCAAACCCACTGCTTCGTGCAGTTTTTATGGTTAAAGTAGATTTATGGTTGAAGTAGGAATGCCTTATCCCTGCAGAAATTCAGGTCTATTTGGTAAAGACGAGCAAGGAAAGGGTCTGAGAGTGTAACAGAACACGTTTCAGAGCATGTTGCAGTGGCTTTGGCTTGGGTCAGTGCTGAGTGTGTGTTTCTGGGATTGAGGTATCACAGCCAGAAAACCCACCTCTTCCTTGCATTTCCACGAATTCCAGATGCATTGGCAGCTCACCTCTGGCCTGGGAACAGCCAGCCAGGAGGGGGGAAATACATTGGGCTGTTTTCTGCCCAGGTCTCCTTTCAGAGGCTTTTGGGTTTTCATTTTTTAACCTCTCACACTACCCTGAGCTGAGGTACATAAGCATTGTGTATTAAAAAAGGTGGCTTCTTAAAAGACAGGCCCATGTGACAAAGTTAATGCTGTGGTTGTTAAGAAGAATAAAGTATTGATTTGTCTATGTTTTTTAAATGACTTGAAATAGTGGTATGATTCTGCCTTAAAGCAAAAATCCAGCCTGTATTTCATCATTATAGGAGAGGGAGAGAGAGAGATTCTTGCAGAGATTATTGTATTTGTGAGACTAGGGTTTTTTTTCCTTTCTGCACATGAACAGCCCATGTGAGACTAAGTACTTTCCATGTGACTAACTCATTCCCATGCTTGCTGTGTAACAGGGCATTTAAAGCATCAACAGGCAAGGTCAGAGCCTGTTTGTTGATGCTAATGTGAGAACAAACACTGCAGAAAAGACCAGGGTTATAAAAGTACATGTATGTTGCCCCCAAGTCTGTTCCCTTCTAGGGAAGAGCCTGGGTTTGCCAGAGATTCTCTGCTCTCTGTCCTTCCATGCTCTCTTGTGCCTGAGATAGAAGGAAGCCCCACAGAGCTGGAGAGAAGGAGAAAGCTGAGTCAGGTGCCAGCATGGTGTGTGGAGGCACCAGATCACACAGCCGCTGAGCTGATGGGGCTACCGGCCCCAGGAGAGCTTCCTGCTTCCCTGAACAGCTCTTACCTGTCCTGCTCTGTTAATGCATTGTGGTATCACTAGGAAGCAGGGAGCTCCTTAAACTACCACCTTAGTATTTACTGGTGTGATTATTTATATTTGTATAATTTGTATTATGTTAGGCCCACCCTTTCTCCACCCAACTCTGTGCTTGGGATGGCAGTTCTGACCAGGCAGGAGCTGAGCAATCCCCCATGGATAAGAGCAGGAGATGAGTTGGTTAATGTCCTGTCTCAAACTGAGATCCGAACACATCTTCTTTTTGGTTGGGTTTTTTTTTGTTTGGGTTTTTTTTTTTTTAAGCTTCCCATGTTCATAATAGTGGTTGAAAAGAGCAGAGGGATCAGATTAGCATATGGATTTCAGAGGTATGAACCTTTCGAGGAAGCATTAAATTTTTAACCTGAACTATGGCCATTTCAGTAGGAAATCTCGTTTGACTACAAAAGCAGAAAAGTCAAGAGCACTCCCCCACAGAGGTGGATCTATCAGTAATTTATACAGCTCCTTGCCTCAGATAGGAAGGAGATTTCTCAAAGCTTGGGTCGATCACCAGCCCCCTTCCACATCCATACAACGTGCTGCTTCGCAGCTGCAAGAAATCCTGGTCAATCCAGCCTTGATTTCCAGCCTCCCTGTGCACCACTGGTAAGATCTGCTGTGAGCTGCACAGAGGTGGGTGAGCTGTGTAGTGTCAAGTGCTGGTGGGAGACAGATCTGAAGGATAAAGTCCTATGTCTCCATGGGGCTGGTGGAGTGAGGGCAGAGTGTAGTGTGCCCAGCCTGTCCAGCCCCACTGCCCTCGGAAGCCTGAAGGGGAAGAGATGCTGCCTCAGGCACCAACCCAGTTCTTGGCATTATATCTGCATCCACATTACTGCTGCAACACTATTAATCACTTTTTTTTTTTAATGACTACTGGAACATCTTTTTATTTATTTATTTTTTTAACCTTAGAACTGTACAGAAAGTGGCAGCACAGTAACTATTTGCAGCTCTTCTGGATGTTTATCTCTGACACGGCAGAGACACGACTCTGGGCTGCTGTGACTTTGGGAGCCCTGGGGAGAAGTCCTGACATCTCCAGTTCTGAAGCACAAATGTGTGAATGGGCAGAAAGCAGGGACTGACAAACACTTATTGATCCACTGCTGGAATTATAAAGGGGCTTTACAGCATTACTGTCAGTGAGGGGCTGATCATGCTGATTAAAACAAAGTAAAATGAAGAGGAAGTGATCAAATATCCTCTAGCAAGAAGTGATGAAGGTGTTCAAAGCTCACCTAACATAGATCCTGGTCTGCAGCATTTCTAATGTTTGATTAATCACTGATGTAAGCTTGTAATTAACACTAATGAGATGTAGCACAGAAATCCTTTAAAACTGTTCAAATCGAGTTTCAGCTTCTTTCTGATCCATGATTTACACAGGAAGCAAATCAGTTTTCTCACCAGCTCCTGGTGGTGCACAGTCACTCCTCAATACACTCACACTGTCGTTCAGCAGCAACTGCATTTTACTGCAGAGGCAGCAACATAACGAGCCCTGCTACTGACATTCAAATAGATGGGAATGGACAATCATCCAAGCTTCAAAGTCACCAAGCCACTGGCTTAGGTGCCAAATATTTCTTGGTTTTGCCAACCAAGTTGATTATTGGGCTAAAGGTCAGGAAAGAATTTTCCTCTGACTTTACAATTCCTTAGCCACTTTCTTCCATCTCAGTGCATCTAAAATCCTGGGAATAGAGACCTGGCTCCATTTAGCCTCTGTGCATTTGACTTTCTATAATTCCTACGAAAACATGTTAAACCTGAATGAATCTCTACAACCTAAAATGGCACTGACCAGCCTGACTGGTTTTAGCTTTTGTTCTGCTGGAGGATCAGCCATGTAGCTGCACAGAAAAAACGTGGGCTCGGTTTATTTGCAGCATGTTTTCTGCTCTTTACAAGCATATTGAAAGTGATTTGTAACCTTTTAACTTGAGGAGCAAAACTGAAACCACTGAGGGGTTAAAATACAGGATAGAGAAGGAACTAGATGTGAAATTAAGAAATGCTAACTGTGTCACTCTTGAACACAGTGGCTGCAGCAAGGGAAAGGTGAAGTTATTTGGCAAGCAAGGATCAAAATGAATGGCAGTTGAAAGGCAGCATTTTGATAGGCTCTAATTATTAAACTGTAATTAGCACAAAGGTGCAGTCATCTGTTCAAATCCCAGATAACCAAACAGGTAGAGGTTAAAGACAAAAGTATCTGCAGAGTTGCCAACCTTGCAGCTGCAGATGCTGAAGCACCACAGCACAGGCAGTGTGGCCACATCCTCATCTCCCATCTTTTAAAGCACGACGCTATGGACATGCATCCTATCCTCTGATACCATGGGGGGAAAACAGCAGTAAGTTAGTTTTGGAGAACCACAGAGGTATCTGTGGACAGGTCAGAGCTGGATTCATAGCCACTGAGAATCACGACAGCAAAGTTTAAAACCACTTCCCTCAATATAATGGCAGTTTCAATCATGTTTATCCACTATTAATGAGACATTTGAAAAACCTGAGCCTGTTAGTAGCAAATCAAGGTTAAAAATACTGTGCTATGGAAAAGTGTCACTTTCCCTCTCCTACAAAGCCATTTTCCAAACTAACCAGGAGCTGAGAGAAACCTGGAAGCTTTTCTCTGCCTTGAGGGCGTAGTCAACTTGTCACTGAACCTAAAAATAGCCTTTAGAGTATTGATTAGCCCCTCTGAAGGAAGCAACAATGAATTAGAGAGAAGAAAATGAAACCAAGCCAAGCTTTAGAGCATACTTGACAGGAAGATCTGGGTTAGGAGTAGCAGAGCATCTTTTATTACAAGCGAGTGACTATTGCTTTGTAAAGATACTCTGTTTTTATTCATTCTCAGCCAGCAGCACTATACCTATAGAAGTCCACTCAGCATGGTAAGAAGACCTTTCTCCTAGGATGGTAATTTATCTATTCAATTATTTGCTCCTGACTAATTTTTTACTTGTGTCCTTTTCTTTTTTTTAAACACAGGATGATCCTCTGGGGTGTAGTCTGGAGTTTTAGTTTTCTTAATAGTATCTTGGTTATTTGTACAGATTTAAGCATATAAAATTTATAAAGACTATTACCAAGAAAAGTAAGTCTCCCTCCCCGCTTCTCCCTCACTGAGGGAGCAGATACAGCCACACAAACAAACAAACAAACAAACCAAAAAAACCCCTAAAAAACCCCAAATAAAAAAATACTACAAAATCCTATTGAGCACTCAAATCCCAGGGAGAAAAACTATGACAGTGCTTAAAAATAGAAAAATCTGGATCTTCTTTCTGCAAGAATTTATTATCTTCTTGACTCAAGATTTTATATGAGATCATTAATTGACTCTATTTAAATTTGAGAGCTAACAAAGGGCAAAGTACTACTCTTAATATCACAGTTTTGTTGGAGATCAAAGCAACTATATGACAATATGGAGCATGCAAAATGCAGTGTCAAGTGTGGATTCCTTTGTAAACATTCTTCTGTTACCAGGAGAAACCCAATTACAATAGGCAGATACCTATAATCACATCAGCTTCGTGATAACTCTTCCTCCTGTGTCTTAGTATCTCGCAATAAACCAACAATCAGTGTGTGTAAACACCACATGATGGCTGATCTCTGTTATTATGACCTTTCTCACGGTGAGTAATCTCATCTGCCCTCACAAGTGAAGATAATTGCTAGATTAGGTTAGTGCTCACATATTATATTGCATATCTCAGGGATATTTTTTCCAGTCCTACGGGTGCAGTAGGACTGCCTGGGAAAAGCTCTAGCCAAGATCTATGGGTAGGGAGAGGAAAGGGACAGATGGCTCCAAAGACTGTTAAGGCTGCAGTAAAGGGTAAATGCAGTCACTGGTGAGGTGGAGGTTTAACTCCTTATCTTAAGACATCTTCACATGCTTTACTGAGCCAAGCGACTTCAACTGGAGCCATTTGACTGAAAGGTCAATAAGCAAAATGCAGAGTCTGGAGAAAGGAAAAGTTCACAAGGGGGAAACAATTATGAAAAGTCTAAAAACAAAACTAAAATACCTTACTGTGCCAGACCAAGCCTATGACATGAAGGAAACAGCACAGCACCTGGAGCTCTTTCAAATTCAGCCAGGATCAGTAATGACCAAAACAGCCTTCGGAAAGCTGCCTCGCTGCCTCTGCAGGGACCCTGCACAGAGAGAGCGCAGCCAGGGCCCAAACTGGGTTCTTGGCCAAGCCAAAAATTTTCCTAGTATGGAGGCCCTTTCAAAAGCCAAATTCAGACTTCTTTAGAGACACATTGAGTGGCCACCCCACAGTGACCCCTTTTGGCTACTGCTAAAGCAAGTCGGGCTCACTGGGCAGGTCTACTATAGGGAAGAAATATTTTCAGCACAAGCCCAAGCCTGCATTCAAATCTAAATTCAGTCTGTCCAGAAAGTTGGGATGCAAGGTTCTGCTTACGCAAATCTTTTCGAAATTGCATGAAGAAAAGCCTTCCACCCATTAGTGTGAATCCCTACCAGCATGGGGAGATGTTTTCAATATGCTCATGCCCACTCCATCACCACCACCAGCCTTTGCACTGGTGACACATGGCCAACAAGGCAGACGGACAGACTGTGGAGTCCTTCCTAAGTCCCAAAATATTACATACTACAAGTGTAGGCTGCTTGTGCTCTTGATAAGGGCTATTCTGGGGAAATCAGATAGCCTTTCTGTGAAACACTGTGTTTCTGCTGACAGAAGTTTGAACAGAAGCTACATGATTTTAGCTCTGAAGATGTGTATTTCCTCTTTGCCTGACTGATACAGTGCTTTAAACTCTCCCAGGTATGGGGAGATAAGCAAAGTAAAATACATCCTTTCTCCAGTTTGTTCTTTTAATTTAGAAATTGCTCATAATTTAATTCTGGAGGAAAAACTGTTGGATGTAAAGGAGACCCAGTAGATTTCTAAGTGCAGCATCTCTGAAGAGAACAAATATATTTGCAGTGTCAGGAAGAGAGTGGTCTAGCAGATGAAACATTTGCTGTGGTGGGATTCATGCCAGTCTCTCCTAGGACAAGCGACTGCAAACGTCCTCTACAGCATGAAGGCAACAAAACATCTAGCACTGTTTTGACAGTGGAAGGTAACTAAGTAATACAAATTGTATAATTCTTTCTTTCCTGTTGTCTAGGAAATGATTCTCAGATCACAATTGTACCAGCAGCAAACAGACCCGTACAGACTTCTAGAGAGCATTTGTATCTTCATTTTACAATGAGGGAAAATGAGGCACCAAGACTTGAGCTGATGCTAATCAATGGTGAAAAGATCTTTGGATCTTAGCCAAGGTTTAGCCTTGGGAGTTTTAAATGACCCTCCCAAAGTCTTAACAGAGTGAAGCTGTGACCAGCAGAAAGCTGTAGGTACAAGATCAGCAGTGTCCCATCAGATCACTCCTGCTTTCCATCTGGGGAGATTCGCTTCCTCCAAAGCAAAAGCTGAAAATGCAGCTGAAAAGACACCAACTCCAAAACATGGACCCACAGCCTGATAGGCAAAATTATATTTTCCTCTGCATATTTAGTTTCTTTTTTTTTTTCACAGGCACTGGGAGAATTCCACCAGGAAGTTGGTTAATTACTACAGCAAAAACAAAAAGCCCCCTTGTCTTCAACGTTCACATAACATTCTGAGGTGTGTCTCAGGCTTCCACCGCACCCTCTCTGACTGCACCATCCTGGATTCGTGGCACATGTGGACCATGAGGGGCATTTCCCTGGCAGCCCATGCCACAGCTCTGGTTTGCTTTCTGAAAGGCCATCTCAGGAGGGCAAATCCTGAACTTCTACTTCAAGTTTAACAGAGTTTGTGAAGTCTTTAAAACAGGTAGAGTTAAAAAGGTATTGGGTAATTTTCCCAAATACCTGAATTTTTGTGTAATGAATAATACAAGATGAGAGGTAGAAGAGAATTTATTTTTTTTAACTGATGTCTGCCTCACCTGGTAGAACCTGATGGCAAATTCAATAAATATACATATTACATAGCACCTGGAGAGCTTATTCACTGTCTACGGGTGAGTGCATGTTTTGCTGTAATGCAGAAGAAGTGCTTTTAGGAGAGCAAGGGTAGCCAGTCTTCTTCTGGGTTTTTTGGATTTTTGTTTTGGATTTTTTATAAGGTGAAGAGGAAAATACACCTGCCAAAGAAATGAACCTGAGTTGTGAATAAATGAACTCAGAGAAGGAAGGGAATATTGGTTTAGCTCCCTTTCTCTTTATGCTACACCTGGCTGCCAAAGCCACTGCAAAATTTCTAACAATCTTACCAGGCTATTTGCATTTAAATCACTTTTCCTGACATTATATAAATGTCTTAGTAGAGCTAAAGTTTTCTTTTTCTCTTGGGAGCTGCACTCCATGGCTTGCTCTCAGTCCTACCCTGCTCTCCTCCCTCTGCTCCGTTGGGTTATGTTAGCACCATGTGAAACCATTTATGAAACCCCAGCTCTCATAGGTTTTGTCTGAAGCTGGGTCAAAGATGATGGTATGCAGATTTCTCAGATCTACATAACAAAATTACATTACAAGTGAACTCATGCTTGGGTCTAAAAGAGAACATATGCTTAGGTCCCATATTACCAAAATTCAGAGGTGTTCTCATAACACTGTATTTCTAAAGTTACTATTCAGTGGTATTTTCATTACTGTCTGTTTAAGGATTCTGCTGCCTTGGACTGCACCAGAAGCATACTCTACCAGTTGGGGAATTGTGTGGATAATTTTTTAATCCATAAGTTTGCATTTTTCCCCTCTGCAAATTTCAGACAGCTGGAAACAGAGTATCAGGTTTGCAGCTCTAGCTCCAGTCTAGCTCCAAACCCATAACTCTGTCCAGGCCTGTGTAGAACATCTACACCTGAGCAGATACCTGATTTCATGCTGAAATTCTGTAAACTTAGTTTTCAATGGTGGGTGAAAAGAACAGCATAGCAGCAACAGGAGTCCAGAAACTGGAAGCGAAGGCAATGTCAGCTGTGCCTTCTACAGTCTTTAAGTCAAGACAGCAAAGTAGGAACAACCAAGAAGACAGAAGAAAATTGTCTCTTCTCTGTTTCTGGACTTGACTGAAGACTGCTCCACTCCCCACCTCAAATTACCACAACTCCAGAGCTTTCCTAATTAACTTCCTATTGTGCCTGCAGACTACAGCGCAGACGAGGGAGCACAGAGAGGCTACAGCTCAAAGTCTTTTGATACTGAATATTCAGGCACTCCTAACATACTTCATTGCTTAGATGAGGGGGAGCTTGCAACACATGACCATTTGCCAATCTCATATTACCCAGAGAATGCCCATGTGTCAGGGAAATTCCCAGCTGGTAGGTGGGATGGGCTACTTTCCATAGGAGCAGCATAGGGAAATGGGAACAAAGACCTGGACAAGAGCCAGGACACATGCACACTACAATAAAGTTATCTGGATATTGGGTGGGCACAAGCACCTTAGCTTGGGAAAAAAAATAAAATTAAAACCCCTCATTTTTATATTCTCTTAAGGTCATTATAAATGAAAAAAAGAAATCTCTTTGCGTTAACACCAGACATCCACTCAAAGAACATCACCTGGTATTTGTTAGTCATATTAGCTTAACATTTTGCAGCCCTCTCTAGTAGTTGCAATGTACTTTTCACCCTGCTCTCTAGGTACCATCCACTGGATATACTATAACATTTAGCCTCTCCCAATCAAACCACTAATATTTGCCAAGTACTTTGAGATCATCTGATGAAAGGTTCTATAGAGCCACAATCTATTATTTCTTAGTCAGAAAAACACATTTGCTGAACAGGAAGAACAAAAGAATGAGCTGTGGGCCCCCAATAAGCATTCAACACAAGTTAATTTGCTCAGCAGCTGTATTTTGCTGAGACAGATTGCATATTTTCATTGTTAAGATAAAAATGTCCACTGGGCTTGTATCCTTCATGCATTTCATTGCTGCCTTTTACATTTCAAGTCTAGTCTAGTGAACAAATTCAATTCCTTTAATAAATAAGAGATCCACTCGAATAATTTTGCCTTTGTCCAGGCAAAAATTAATGAAGCCAGAAGACATACAAGGCTGCAGAATCTTCCCCCTCATGGAAAAAAATAGTGGAAATCTGGCACCTAGCAAGGCAGGCAGTATGTGTGAATCATGGCTGCCTGCCGACGCGCCTGATTCAGAGCAAGGCAGTAAGAACAATAATACTGCGCTACACCAACTAACCTTCAAGCTTAGTCACAGTTTCACACAGCTAATGAGCAGGGGGAGCAATGAATCTTCGATTTACGGTGCTCTGTTCCGATAGATTTAGCCTGCAGACAACAGCAGCATTTCCTTGCATCTCTAACGACTTATCTTGTCTTTAGGTCTTTTTTTTTTTTTTTCTTGTCCTTCCCTGCATCAGTGAGGTTTTTTTAATCATTATTGAATTTTTAAAACCCTGCTGGGAAAATTCTTATCATACAGTAAAAATATGGAGTAACACCCATGAATCTGCCAAATTCTGCTCCTCATTGTTTTCCTTGTCACCCTTTCTCTCTCGCATCAGGCTGTTTACACAGTTATCAGGGCTGTCGTGCAATACTCTGACTATGCAAGAGAAGATGCTTTGACTCCAAACTTCTGCTTTCATGCATACTTCTTTTGTAAATTACCCCAAAGTGCCTCCTGTTTTATTTTTAGCCCAGAGGTGAATCATTCAGGAGAATCTGATAAAATCCATTTAACCACAGTTAAACAATCAGAACCTGAGCAACTCCTAGTTAACTTTTAAGAAGTTTACACATGTTTATTTGAGTTCACATGATTAAAGCAAGTACATGTTTATTTTAACTCTAACAGAGTGGCTCTGGACTTAGAACCCATGGAGAATCAAGCCCATAAACATACCCAGCATTACTGTACGGAGACATAAAGAAGGAGGGATTGGGAGAAAAATGTCACAAACAAAACATTTATTTGGGACACGGTAGAGGAAAAATGTGCTGCACAGACATCAGCAGCTCAAATGAAGGAGGTTGCTTCCTTTGGAAAGGAATCGGATTTATTTTGAGGACAGAATTAGTGAGATGGCAGTGCTGCTGCCTGTAACACGTGTGAAGCACAGTCTCAGCCTTGATCCCAAACATGCCTCATCTTTGGAGAGCAGGTAACCTGCTCCAGGTGAACTCCAGGGTCCTTATGGGACAAGGAGGACAGCAGCGGTGGGGACAGGAAGGCAGAAAACCGCCACTACCTATCTCTATCTGCCTTCACCACCAGCAGGCAGATAAATCAGCCAAGCTCTTCTTGGGAAATACCTGACATGTGCTGCAAGGTAGAAGGGATATAGGATGGTGAGATGCAGATATCCATCCCACAGGTGTGCAGTGCACATCTGACAGGGTGCCAGGCTCTGGGTTTTTCCAACCCTTTTTCCAAGAGGCAGATAAAGTTACAGACCCCATTTTTATGAAATTTTAAAAGGAAAAAAAAAAGTCCCATGCTACCGTGCTATTGACAGCCAGCACCTGTAGAAGAAAGTTGTGCAAAGGGTGCTCTGCCTACTGGATGTGACCCACGAGACAATTCTGTCCAGCCTCCACCCACGTATAAGATTTATATATAGCCCTAGAATAAACTCTTTTTTATAATCCTGCCGCAAGCTGTCAAGCAGGGCAGCCCTAGACTAGATTTTGCTGCTGTTGTAGAAAAGGAAGAACATGTCTCATTTTATTAAAATACCAGAACAAGCCTGCCATTTCATAAAAATTTAAAAATAGTGCAGAGTGCTACCTTACATAAAACACTGCCCTGAGCTTCCTTCTATTCACAGTATCCCAAATATATGGTAATCCCAGAACAAGCCACAAACCAGTAAAGGAATCTGAAGCTGATGTTTTAGACATACAAATGCACCCCTTTCACTGCAGGTCTGCATGCAAAAGCTAAACAAAATGACCATTTTCAGTACAATTAAGCAGTATGCCCATCTACCCACAACAATCTTTCATTCCACTCAATTCTCACTTGCAAGCCTATTTAATTAAGTGCATTTTTCAGAGATGCTCAAGGGAATTCTGTGCCCTTCAAAAATCAATGGAAATCAGCTTCACCCACCATCTGTGCTATTGAATAGCCTCTTCAAAACACCCACATGGGAAGGAGCGGGACCTACAAATACCTGGGATGTGTAAGAGACTTCCCATGGCATCGCTGGTGACTTGTGTTCTGGCTTTTCCAGTGTTGCCATATTTCCAAAGGGAAGGTCCTACCACACCACCAGGTCTGTGGGACAGTGCTCTCAAAGACTTTGGGCTGATTTGGTCTCTCATGCTGAAGCTCCCATTTGAGGTCCCTCCAGGTCAGCATTCACTGTCTGTGGTGCCGTGTTGGCACAGGTGCACTCTGGGGTGCTGCTCCATTTTAACATCAGACCGGATAACACCTGGGAAGGCAACAGGTCCACAGCCCCTTTGGGGAGCTCCAGATCTGTCTCAGTGTAGCAACACGAGCATGTCAGAAATGTTACTGCCAAAAAGTTGTAGTTTTTCCTACCTGCAGCTCCAGGGAGGTTACCATTTCACAATCTAAATAGAAAACAGAGCCTGTCTCATCTCCTAGATGCACAGCAAAGAGATGAGAGGCCATGTCCATAAGATGCAGTTAGGACAATTCAGACAGGATATAGGAAAACAAAATTAATGGGAGTGTTTACACTGCCCAAAGAGTTCAGTCTCCATTCTTGGAGATATTCAAAACCTGACTGGGCAAGGTCCTGGGTAACCTGATCTAACTTTGAAGCTGACCTTGCTTTGAACAGGAGCTTGGACTAGGTGACCTCCAGAGGTCTCTTCCAACCTAAATTATTCTATGATTTTCTGGAAAAAGTTCAGATGCAGAAGTTATCTTAAAAGCACTTCTCTCAAAGCATCAGCTCAAAATGCAGCAGCTCTCAGGAGGCTATGGCAGTCCTGATAAGGTGTCTGGTGGTATCCATAGCTGAATTCTCCAAGGAACAGCTCGTGGGACTGTACAGCTGCAAAACAAGAGGCTCAGCCCTAGTTCAGCCCTGAATGCTGAATCCTATCACCCAGACTGATCCAACTCAATCCAAACAGTGCTCCCTCAGCTCTTCTCTAATGACAATAGGGTTTTTTTTCTTTTAAGAGTTCAGTCTACAGAGCTATCACAACAGCAGTGCTTCCCCCTGTCAAATTCACTTTTTAAAAGCCATGAAAAATGGACTGGAGAGATTATGGAGGGATATCTCTGCACAAAAGCAGGACCATAGTAAATCTGTTTCTATAGTGGGGCTGGGAGGGGAGATCCGGCTATTGGGGGGAATAAAGATATCTCAATTCTTTCGAAAGAGTAATGAGTTACCTGGAAAGACCATCTCTCCTTTTTACCCCCAGGCCCTCATGGGCACTCGCTTCCTCGAGAGCTCTGGTCCCTTGGCAACAGGAAGGGCAAAAGATTTTGGCCAGAAGAAGAATATAAGATAAGATTATGATGGTCACATATCAGCCAACGTCCTCTCAGCCATTCCCTGTTCTCTGCACTTTTTAACTTTCTTTTAAGCAGAGTTCACAGAAGTCAACAGAATGGCTCTTTTTTGGGGTGCTCAAGGCTTTGTCCCTGCACAGAGGAGCCACATCCCACATGGATGGGGACAAGGATGGCCTCGGCCAGCTGCATGCACACTGTGAGTGCAGCACAGCCCCCCATGCAACGCTATCCATAGTGCAGGAATGTTTTCACCTGTATTTATGTCTTTTGCAGTAAATACTTTCTGCCTTAATGTGAATTCACTGCTCCAAAAATAACTGTAATTACCTAAGAAGCAGAGGAGCCTATTTACAAGATTTAAAGGGGAAGAAGAAAGAAAATCTCTTAAGGGGAAAAATTCCAACACCTGAGCCTCAAAATACAAAACTGAATTGACAAGGGGCAGGTCACTCCTTTGGGAGAGGCTCAGCCTGTCTGGAGGGGCATGCACTTCTTGGTACTTTGCCCATGCCAACCAAAAGGAATTGCTCAAGTCAGACAGCAATAAAATATTACATGAAAACCAATTACTCCTTGTGAGCAAACTATCTGAAGGGAGGAGGGGGCTCTGGCAATAGTTACATCCATGAAAGTTTATAAATCATGCTGAACATAACGAAAAAAGAAAGAAGGCATAAAAAAGGCATGGGTGTGCACACAAGACAGTATCAGAAAATAATAATTTAAAATAATAAACTTGTTACAACAGCAGCAATGATTGCCGTCTATCCACGCTCTGAATAATTCAAAAGGTTCCTGCTTCACTTAGTATCTCAGGGTATTTTCAGACCTGCCAGAAATTTCTGCTGGTAAATAATACATCTGTGGTATTCAAACACACATAAGCCCAAATTAATACTAAAGATTTAACACTGCAAATTTTGAAATAGGGGGAAGTCTGAAAAAGGCAAATTCCTACTGAGCTGCCTGGGCTTTCTGTCCTTCCCATTTTCACCTTTACCTTTGGATGCTAAAATTGCTGTCCTCTCTCACAGTTGCCATTTTCACAAAGGTAAAAAGGACCTAATGCAGCTGATTAATTCAGCATTAACCTACAAAATAACTCACAATAGGATTCCAGAAAGGGGAAAGAAATAAGGTAAAATAAAGGCAGATCAATGTGCAGCATATTGAGCTTTTGTTTCTGCACTGGGAGTTGTCTGCCATGGTCTGCTGGTGCTAGGACAAGTCCCCTGGCATGAGCCAGGTGCTTTGGGCAGTGGGTTACCCTGGAGCCGCAGCTCACAGCATAGGGAGCTCAGTGCAGGCAACCACGGTACATCCCAGCCCAGGGCAGGGATACGGCAGGACCCACAGCCCTGGCAGCTGCAGAGGGCTTAGCCATGCTCCTGACTGACTGACCTCCCATTGTAGGGGACAATTTCAGAGACACTAGGAAAAGATTTTAAACAACTACCAAAGCATGACTAGGACTTCCATAGCAGACCTTGGCGTTCAACATCTGTGAACTTCAGTCCAAAACAGGAAATAAACCATCTAAAAGATGCTAATAACCACATTTGCTTTGAGACAAATGCCTGTGAATCCAGCTCCTGCTTTACCTGAACTGAAAGCAAGGTGAATTACTGTACAGCACAGCAGGTCCAAGAGGGACTTGGAGAACCCTCTCCAAACTTCCTCCTGTTTTACTGATCATTTCTATTCCACCCCATGAACACTGCTAGATTTTCAACTACAGAAAGAGGAGGATAAGCTGTTCCTCTTGTTGATATGGCAATTTTAGGCATTTTCCTCTAGTCAGAGTGAAGATTCAGCTACCTCTCTGGAAATCAAACCACAGAGTTGAGGAGGGAGGCAAGAGCCCAACCTAAAAGTGTCAGCAGTGACCTGGGAAATTAATTAGCAAAGACAAAGAGGAGCCAATTTTTTTATGCAGTATCTTAATTTTTCTTGAATGCAGACTGTGTTTCATATGAATTTTCTTCTAATATCATTGGAACTTTTTGCTCCATGTTTGTGTTCATCATAGGCACAGCGCATACAAGTCACAGCCTTTGTACTGTCCAAAGGCAAACAGCGGTACCCTACATTTTTAGCCCACACAGACAGGAGCAGGGGGACATGGTGCTCACATTACAGGTTTTAAATCAGCCCAATTTCAAGATCAGGGTGATATCTGGAGATTCCGGTGCCGGCATCTGGGGCAGACAACTGCAGGAAAGCACCCAGTTCCTATGAGGACTCACGTCAGCTCTGCTCTGCCCTCCAGATGCTGCGTTTCCTACCCAGCCCTTAGAGGTATCAGGTGGTTGACCTCTATTACTGGTCACCAGGGAGACCAGCATCTCTGATTTCAAGCCACTTTGTCCAAACTTTTCCAGCCCTGGACTTTTAAAATATTTTTTTTTAGTTTGCTGCTGTGGTTCCTATTGTGCCTAAACTGTTTTTCTTATTAAATTACAGAGGTTTTGAGTTGGAATAAACCTTCCTTTCCAAATGTGTCTGCTAGCGATTGGCTGGCTGCAGAGGAGAGAGCAAGGGCGAGGGGGAGGGAAAACAGAGGAGAATTACAAGGTTTCAGATTCCTGTAAACAGAGAAACATTTTTCCAGTCATCAGTCTGAGCCCAGTGGAAATAGGGCTTCGGTTTCCTCTAGTTAACACTGGGGATCCGGTGGCAATGCTGTTGACATGCCTCCTTCTTCTCTAGCAGTTGCTGGATGCTGTCTAGTCTGCAGCTGATCAGCGAGCGCGTGTGCCGGCCGTCATTGCTGCGGTTTCCTTCTCCTTCATTTTCCAAGCATGCCCTACTTGCAGCCCAGGAGCAGGTGTCTGTGCTCCGGGGGAGGGCCCTGCAAATGCTCCTGCTTTCCTCAAATCCTGGCTCTGAACACCATGCATTGCAGCAGCTCTGAAGTGGCTTTGAGGACTGCAGCTGAACTTAAAACACAGCCTAAACTTCCCCAAATCCATCCTCTTTGGCTCTGCATAATCCCAGCAATCCTTCACTCTGCCCACAACTGTTGTTTCTTGGCTTAACTGTATGTAGCACGGGGTTCAGGTTAGGAAGTGTCTATGTGTTCTGTGTAAATACAGCACCTAATGCAGATGCGGTTGCACTCCATGAATGGCATATTTAGTAACCACCGCAGCGTAAACACACAGTAAGTTGTAGCTGGGCCACCGTCACCAGCCTTACACATCTCTTTCCATCACTTAATGTCAATATTTTCCCAGTGTGGTCATGCAAACACTGTTAATTTCAGAAGAATATCCTCAGTGGCTTCCCATCAAGCACTAAACCAACTCAATTCAGATCCACCTGTGGAAGTTGATCAACAGCCTGTGCATAGGCGTGAGAGTTTTCCAAATAGATCACTAAACACCTCCCTAGGAGGAGCTGAGTATACAAGAGCACTATAAATGACTAAGAGAGCAAAAATACAAAGTGTAGATGTCTGCAGTAATAATACTAACTTAAATCTTTTGCATATTGCTAAGACTTGAGTTTACAATCCATATGTGTACCATTCATAAATACTGTACATTCCTAAAAGGGCAAAGAATTATCGTGCTCCATTTGCTGACAGTGCCAGCTGACATGTTTAGCAGGAAGGAGCCTTGTGGTTAAAGCTCCTGTCTGGGCACCAGGAGAGGTTGGGTTTATACTTGGCTCTGCTACAGGCCTCCTGTGTCACCTTGCTGAAATCACTTTGCTCAGTTCCCTCAGCCATGAAACAAGCTATTGTGAGGTGAGCTTCAGATTGGTGGGTCACCTCCTGACCAGCAAAGGACAGGTGCTACGGAAGTGATCTTGCATGTGTGCATGTGTATATATATATTTAGGTGCAGCAAAAATGGCTTGCTAGAAGGGGATACAAGCATTCAAGTAACTTCCCAGAAACTTTTGTTTGTTTAGGTGGCTTTGCATACTGTGTGATAACATTTTCTTGCTGTCACTGTGGGCACAGATCTCCAGATGCACACAGGGCAAACAGCAGTCTCTCCAAAAGTATTTCTGATGCACCTGTCAAAGATTACAATTAATTCATGACTGTTTGATGGCTTATGCTAAATGAGTTTGGCTCCAGTCCAGTTTCCACTGGGCAAGTGCTTCCATCTCAGGAACACCGTGACATGTGGCATTTATTATCCTCTTGGCTGGCACTCCTACCCAAGGCCATGTATGGAATGTGTCAGGGGAACAGACTCACTTTTCAGTCCCCAATCTGCATTGAGGTAAGACAATATAGAGGAGTCTTTTGTTGTTATTCACATTTAACTTCCCTCTTGAAGACAGATGGAAGAGGTTTTATTTTGTAGCTGTTAAGGCAGCACCTCTCACCACTGCAAAATCCTATTCATGCTCTATCTGACAATTCCCAAACCAGTCTCCACCCAATACAAGGTGTTTATTCACAAAGACTAAACCATAAGCTCTCCTGAAATGCTTAGATTAGCATGATATGATTCAGTAATTTCCTTTGTTGCAATCTCTCTCATCCTGTCAGCACATTCACTCAATATTGTTTTAAGCCTGGTCCTTGTCCGAGGTTACTGCCTCTGTCCCCCGCGCCACACCGAGCCACACAAAACAAGTCAGACAGCAACATTCCTGTGCCAAGCAGCGTTCTGTTCCCAGTGCACTCCCGAGAGCCATGGCAACATGGCTTTCAACTAGCTGGCTACCTCCAGCCCTCTTCCCTGCTCCTCGCGCTCGCTCACTGATGGGCTTTCGGGGTGAGGGTGCCACCCCAATGCCCGCGCCCTTCGGCACATTCCACTGCCCCACAGCTCGTGCCCCGGGAGACTTTACCTTCTTCTGTGCAATGAAGGTTAAAGGCCACATTGCCAAAGTCACATTTATTCCTCGCACTAGTTCATCTTGCTTTGTTGATGCAATGGTTAAGCAATGAGGAGATTAACTGTTTGCTCTGTCCCAAGGAGATGATCTCATCTGGGATAGATTTTGCTTTTGTGCCACGGCGAGAGGGTGGGGAACTTCAGCGTGGTACGTGGCGGTGCAGGGCAAGGGCCCTCCGGCTCCCGCAGAGCCACCAGTGCCCTGGACTCTGGCAGGGGACTGTGTGTTTTGGCCCAGTGATGGGAGCAGGGAGAGAGAGAAAATGCAAGCGCAGAGGTGTGTGCATGTGGTCCTGGGGTCACTCGGCAGGAGGAACAGACAGGGTGAAATATACTCCTTCAGAGATGGGACAATGAAAAGTACATGTCTGTGAAAGAGCTCAGATGAAGTTGCCTTTCTGGAGATGCCACTGGCAGCAAGGCCCTGGATATCCTGGGCTGTGCTGCTGCAGAGGACAGAGGACAGTGGACAGCTAGCATATCGGCTGGACCAAAATGTCACTGCCACCACTTCTCCATCCTGGGCAGCCAAATGAAGCAGTGGGGCTGAAAGCCTGGCTCACTGGGTGGCACAGGATGCATTAGACAAGATTTCACCCAAGAGCCTTTCCATGATGCCTGCAGGTATGCTACACTGACCCAAACACGTCCCACAGGCCACCTGCAGTCCTTGCCAGACTTTGAGCATCTACCAGAGCAGCAGGAGAAGTTTGTCTCATTGCTTCATCTGTAGACATAGTGACAGTAAGGTCATCAGAGCTAGCCCAGATGCACTTACTCCTGTCAGTTGTACCTTGAATACCTCCACAGTTATCCCCATCCCACAGAAGGACCTGCGCTTCTTGCTGATGTCCCTCCATGAAGGCAGCAGGCACAGGGTTTCTTTCCTTGGCTCCAACCTGTGGCCCAGAACCAGGGAAACCCACTCTAATCTGATATTCACAGAGGTTTGGGAGGTTAATCTCAGTGCCTACCCCTGTAGAAAAGCAGTTGCTGTATGCCCCAAAGCCATGCTGCAAGGCACCCTCAGCCAGCCCCCAGCGCTATGGCATGGTGGGTCCCTGCTCTCCCAAAGGACAACGACTTTCTCAGAGATGCTTGGCAGAGCAGAGTGCACCACCTGGGCAGGACTGCACCCTCCAGCACCCACAAACAGAAGCTGGGCTCTCTCGCCTCGTCAAAACCTGCCTCCTACACCTCAGGTTCCTGAAATCAAACCTTTGTAGAGGAATGCGTCAGCACCCAGCCAGTGGGAGTGAAATACCAAATTTTTAGCAGATTGGAGTTTATTTTTAAGCAGTGTCAAGAAAAAACTGTTCAAAACAAAGCAACCTCCCCAAACACACACACACACAGAGGAATGAAATCAGCACATAGAAACAACAAACCCAGCACAACAAGCAGGCCTCAGCACCGGACACTGCCAGCTCCTCAGGCACGATCCTAGCCCGCCCCAGCCACCTATTTGTGAATTCCTCAAGGAGGAGTGTGGAGGAGATGTCTAGGTGGCTGCCAGGGAGGTGAAGCACCTGCATTGGGATCTCAGTAAACAGGAAAACAGGGAAGGGAGAAGGGGGAATCACTTCAATTCACCAGGCACACAGAAAGGCAGGAGCCAGGAGAGCATGCTCACAGCCATCCAGATTTCCAGCATCCCTCCCACTCTGCACCAAACACGAGCCCATCTCCATCATAGCCCCTTCCGCAGCCCATGTGCCAGCCACGCTCAACTCCCCCAAATCCTCCCAGTGTTGGGGGCACCGGGGACACTCAGCACCACGCCAGCTCAAGCCCAGTGTGCTGGGGCCTCTCACTCTATTCCCTACCTTGAGGTAACAGTGTACGCCCACTCCCCACTGAGTATTTAATCTCTAATTACTCCAGGTGGGTCCTATTTTGGCTTCCCCCAGCAGAGCAAGGCCAGGTAAAGTGCTGGGTTCCCAAGCAGTGCCACGGTGCTCACTGTTGTCACACTGATCCCAGAGCCTTTCCAAGCTGGTTGCAAACCCCTCCTCAGCTGCAAAGAGCAGAGGCACAATGCTGCTGGCACAGGGTGAGCAAGAGCTGAGGGTGGAGTACTGGCAGGAGGTCTAGCAGGAGCAGGGGCACGGCAGGAAGGAGAAGCTGAGATGAGATCTGATCCCCAGCCTTTCTCTAGCAGGGCACACTGGCAATGCACAAAGGGGCCCATTCTCCCCCAGCGCCACACTGCAGTGACAGATGTGTCAGTACAGCCGATCTCTGTCCTCCTGAGACAGAAACCTTCAGCCACTGTGGCCAAGGCAGCTCTTTCAATCTCATCCACCACATCAAGATCTGCCCAAGACCTCCGGGCACCTCCTTCCTCCCGCACAGGCTAAACCCAGTTTTATTGGAGCTCTTACTGTTTTGCTCTACTGCAAAGATCAGAGTCAGCCTTTGCTGCAATGGGTGGGGCTCAAGGCTGGGGACGGTGGGAGAGGAATCGATGGCTCTTCTGTCCCAGATGATACTGGTGATGATGACAGTACGTACTAGACCAAGTTCTGTCTTCACTGGGGATCTGCCCTAATGCCTTCCAGTTCCATTTGCCTCTGTAGGTGCTTCAAATTCAGCTTCCATCAGGATAATCCCACTGGATTTTAAAACAACTTTCCCAATATTTATAAAATATAAAACTCCCTTACCATGAGCCCAAGCCACTTTTGCCTGTATTTTGCTTTAAACAGTGATCCATACATACATGGATGTCAGAGAGGCAAAAGCTTTATTAAATTATCCAGTCCACTCCTCTATGTTTTCTCTTATGGGGTTGCCTATTTTCCCTAGGAAGCTCAAGACCATATGAGCTCAAGCTCATAGAGCTCGAACTCATAGAGCTGAAAAACTGGTCACAAATGGTGCTGCTGGAAAGGGCAAGGTTGTCCACAAATTCTATGGTACTCATCCAGACGACAAGGATTTTTTCCTAAATCATAGAACTCAGATATTTGCCAAAGGTGAACTCTATCTGTATCAATCTGCTACAGTTAACACTGTCATAATTGTAATAACACGGCAGTCAGATGTGCTGAACACCTGGAAGGATGGGAAGATGTTTAAATGAGGACCCTCTGAAGAAGACTGTCCCATACACAGCAAGCACTTGGTAATGAGGGCTTGTCTTGCAAATCTGGTTCGAGCTCTTTGCTGGGGACAGTGAGGAGGAGCAGCTAAACCACAGCCAAGCCAAGCCCAGAGTTAAATACCACCAGCAGGAAAGGAGAAATAAATGTGTCTGGAAGTGGCAGGACTGAGGGTGCAGGCTATACCACTCCTGTCTGCCTCCTCATCCTCTCTTCTGTGGAGAAACCCTCAGAGAGAGCTCATGCCACACCCCAGGCCAGGAACACTTCTATGGGCCTGCAGATACCTGCAGCAGCAAAATCAGTGGTGCAGACAGGACATGAATAACCTCCTCATTAAGCTCCTGCCTTGTGCTACTGAGGCACATAAAGAGCCACCAACGTCACATCCCAGCCGCATGCAAAGCTGTCTCTGTGCTGCATAAATCATGCATAGCCACATCATCTGTTATAGATGCACAAAGCCGTAATCACTAATTACGCCGAGGAGTATACCATTACCTACGGGATAAGGCTGGTAGAGGCTGCAGTTAGTGACACACACATATGGCATATGTTTCTAGATTTGAATATTACAGCTCTGGTTTTTGCCCCCTTTAGTATATGGTAGTTGATATGTCTGGAAGAGGGTGCTGGGACTTTCCATTAAATTAACACAAATGACTTCTGCTTTTTCACTCTAGAAAGGAACCACAGCACCAAAAGGGCCCGTGCAAGACCCCAGATGAGTAAGTCCCAGATGTTTTATTACAGACAGGCTTTTCATAGACTATTTCCAACTTGGAAAGTAACTCAGGAAGTTAAAATTATACCCTATCTCTTGATATTTTGTGACATCTACAATCCAGGCACAGAACTGCTGTGAGAAGACTACAACTTGCATTTAGTGGACTCCCAAGACATTCTAAAATAAAGCTCAAATAGGGGTCTGGGTAAGTACACAGGACAGAACCAGTGTATGTCCCTCCAAGTGTTGGCTGTATGGGCAATACTAGCAGTGTAACTAGCTGTAGCTGGGGTCCAGCTGGAAACCTGTAAATCTATTTAAAAGCTGTGATAAGTGGTAGCAAGGTCCAGTGGTGACTTATGTTCTCCCTTATATATCTGGAGGAACACACATGCTCCATCTTTAAATACCATGAAAAATATCTCAGGTTGAATAGCTTCCCCTTGTAGCAGAATTTGCTTTAATGCTTATCCCTGACATCATTCACACTCTGCTCACACTGGTTTCTAGGCCAAGGGTAGCACTTGTGCTGCACTATAACAAATGTATAATGCACGAGGAGTCCTCTCCTCTCTCCTGTACGTGCATTCACCTGGAAAGTTCATTACAAAGACGAGTGAAATAGCAAAGAACATACTTCCAGGTTCAAATCCAAAAGCTCAAAACAATCAGGAGAGAGAAAGAAGTTATGTTTAGACAAATAACTCAATCCGCTGTCAAATTCCCCAAAGTGACTTACCACAGCTCACCTCTAGTGTGCCCAAAGTCTGGGACCCAGCACTTGTGATCACTCCTGGCACTTCACAAGTGGCCAGGACTGAAATCTTAGGCTGAAACATCTCCTAATCATTCCTTGTTCATATGAAAGTCAGTCTCAGAAGCTGCACTGATATACACAAACCACTTCATCATCAGCTACCTCCCATTTAACCTGATAAATGACCTAAACTCCCCATTTCACTTTCAGAGCTCTGCTGTTCCTTTTCAGATTGCTTAGTTCTGGCTTTGCAGCTACTCAGTTATTTTCTTTTCATCCACCTATTCAAGAATGCAAAGGTCATCCTCTTCTGAAACTACAGGCAGGGCTATACAACTCTGATGTCCATTTGCTTCTCAATGTTCATTCTCATTACACTGGCATATAATCTCTGGAGAGTTAAAGGGGAAATCAGGTGCTTGCCGTCCTCAGACATTTTCCAGCGTGCCCAATAAAGGGACAGTACATCTCTGATGTCAATATATTGCCTCTGAACTTTGAAAGCAGCATAAAAAATGAGTCTAAAGCGTATCACCAGAAATAGAATGGCAGGATGCATTTTATATGGATGTAGCTGAAAAGTCTTCAGAGCTAATGGCTTGGAGTGGTTAGGGAAGCTGACAGACTACAATAGATGTGACTTTTTTTCTTCCTTCTCTATGGAGACGGCATTGATTGACTGGGCTTGGAGTTCGCACAGAGCTGGCGCTGGCAGAGCAAATCGCCTGTTGCACGGACAGCCCAGACGCCCCATGAGCTCTGTGGTACATTTGCAATTTTAGCGTGCGTAAAAATAGAAAACAATCTTGAGAGCTGTGTGATATAAACTCTCAAAAATAAACTGCAGGCTTCCCCACGGCCTGTGTGTGCCCATGGGTGGACCCTCAGAGATGCAACCAAAAACAGGCAACCACAAAGTTAGGGAGTTTAACCACCTTTTGTGCTCTCAGAGCATCTCAGAGGCCCAGAAAATTGAGTAGGCTTTGAATGTGCAAACAGACAGAAATTCCCTGAGGGTTAACTGTGCTCAGGACAAGAAGGAAGGCTGAGGTAAGTCCATAGGTATGACCCCAACTCTGAGCAAGGCGAGTGCTTGCTCAGCATTCTTTGGGCTGGTCAGCACAATCCTCCCTGCTGTCGTCTTGTACATGAAGTGGGGACACTGATAACATTTCACAGTTCAAGAGATTAACGTAACGCTTGTGCAAGCTCTGGAAGCGTGGCACAAATCCTGCAAAGCCTCCTGTCTGCCTCCAAATTCTGATCTGCCATCTTGTCCGTACTTTACATCCTGCAAGAATGAGCAAATGTAAGGGAAAAAGGTTTTCCCTCCTCCTACTCCCCAAATTTTAGAGAAAAGCTTTCAAGAATGAAACAGCTGTTCCAGGAGACAGACAGACAGACAAAGTGTATCCCTCCTCATACCAGGCCCTGTTCCTGGGGCAGGTTCACACAACCATATGTACACACAAGCCTTGGTTGACTCATGCAAGTTGACCAGAAACCCTAATTACAAACGCCAGGTGCCCAGCCTGTCCTTTTTACACAGCGCAGTGTGTTTGCTGCCAACACCAGCCTGCGCAGAGCTCCTGCCTGCGCCATCCCACACCCACCAGCGGCTGCAGACCAGAGTGCAGCAATCCTTCTGACTTACTAGCCTCACCCTGAAGTTCCTTCTGAGGTTGGGGGCGGTGGGACAGACTCGTTTGATGACCTGCCTTCAGGGCTGAGCAAATGAGATTCATTAGGATATGCAAAAAGCTGAGAGCAAAGCAACCCTATCTTTCTGTCTGAGCATCTGAGCTCCGCTGATCTGATAAGAGCACGTTGCTCCAACATGTCCACAAAGGAAGATCTGAAGCTTTCTTCTTCCCATGCATTCCCAGATAGTCATTGCAACTAACAGACAAATAGGTCAGAATAAACAACAGCCCCTTCTTTTCCCCCAGTATGGGAGTCTGGATGACTTAAGTCAAGTATTAATAAGAAATAAAGCTGCTGTAACAAAATGTCTTGATGCACTGCAAAGAGTTTGTAGCATAACAGCATCTTTTGTACAAACTTTTCACTAAAACCTTGTCATTACTCAGACAGAAGAGACATCATTTACATAGAGAAGCAGAGGAAAAGCAGCTTGAATGAGGTGATCCAACAACGGAGTCATCATGTCACTGAATTGTTGTATAAAATAATACAGAAGTATATTTTGCTTAAGTTCAGCATTTTCATAGCAGCACAATAGGCAAAGTAAAAATACTACACCTAGAGGGAGTGATTGGCTGGAGGAAAGCCAGCCTGTACTCTGTTACAGGACTGAAACACAGCCCTGCGGTGTAACCGGGCGATGGAGAAGGAAGACCCCCATTAGAGTGTGTTGTCTATCAGCCCCTTATGCCAGGCCACGTGATTTTTAGATGGAAAAGCTGGGCTCATCCCATGGAAATCAGGAGGCAAGGGCTGGGGCAAGAAGGACACCAGAGCAGGCAGCAGGCAACACTCATGGCTTCTGCTCTCAGTGCTTAACCTAACCCCACCAAGAGCAGAGGCACTTCAATATTGATTATGGCCCCCTGGCTGTAGGCATTAAAAAAGAAACAAAAAGCTGCTAGCGAGTACATCTTACAAAAAGCAGCGTGCTCTCTTAAACCAGAGCAGAGGGGAGAACAAGAGCTGTAAAAATCTAAATTTAGCAGCCAGTACTTTGGCTGTTCACGTTGGGCACGGCTCCCCAGCCCATCGGCGGAGCAGGCTCCCTTCCTCATTTGCTCCTACCTAGCGAAGGATTTTCAGTAGCAACCATCACCATGGTATCACAGTGCCGCTCCTGTTCAGCGATTTTGCCAGTCCCTGTGGGTTTACTGAAACACTCCTGATATTTTAGGTGCGGTGAAGGGACAGGTGGGTGGGAGGGATGTTTCTTAAAGCACCAGCTCCTGAAAGCAAGGGAGGGCAAATGTAGCGCTTCACTTTTTTCTTACAAGAAGCATAGAGCCCTCCTGGTTGCAGAGCAAAGCTCAGAAAAGCCAGAACGTCTTTGTCTGAGGGGAGGGAGGAGGTTCTCACACTGTCCCCCTGATTTTTCGGGGGAAGGAGAAGGGCCGAGGCACAGGATTCAAGCTCTTGAAATCAGCTGTACCGAGATGGTTTCACTTCCCGCCTCTGACTGTCGCAATGTCCGGGTTGCGAACAGCAAGAGCAAACATTTCTAATATAATTTCCATGTTGATTTTTCAGCTATGGCTCTCTTAATGTCTGCTCCTCCTAGGCCTGTTCTGTTCTTTGCATCTTCCCTGCTGCTCGCTCCCCGGTGATGACAAACTGCAAAGCATTTCCCAAGAGTGAGAAATCCTCACAAGAATCATCTGTTGCAAGTCCTGTCTGACAAAACCGTGTCAGAGCTTTGGGGACTTTCTCTCTATTTTTAATTGAGTGCATCTTTCCCTGGCATTTTCCCCTGCTGGCTCCCGCATCCCTGCTATTACAGTGGATATTGGAAGGGAAGCAGGGCTCATGCTGGCATGTGGAAAAGCTGTTGTTCCCACCTGAGCTGCGAGGATTGCTGTATAAAAGGTGCACATGGGGCATTGCTGCTGTTGGAGCGCAGGGCTTCCTTTCTCTCTTTATTCCTCCCATGCAATCAGCATTTGTGATTTAGTCCCTTCTTATCATGGCCTTGCAGTATCACATCTTGGCTTGGTATTTAGTCTTCCAAAGGCTTGAAAGGGCAGCTTCTCCTTGAGTTTATCAGCTCAAATGGGGGACACTGCTTGATGGTGTGCCAGCAAGCTTCTGTAGGATGCCTTTTATATCTCGATCAAGTCAGCGTGTCTATTTAATTAAAGAGATGGTAATACAAAAGGCTCCTCTTGGATAAAGTCTAGGGGAGAAAACATGCTACCTGACTTGAAAGGGAAGGGGGATGGATTCTCAAACCCAATGGAGCCCGATGAGAGCTGAGGGCATGGTAGCGCAGGGCAGTTTAACAGAAGGGAAGGCAGCCGCTCTGCCAGCATAAGCTGGTGAGCATGGAGCACAAAATTAACACACTGGCTCATCAGGAAATGTTAATATGGGCAAGATGGGGAATTGCTTCATATGGGCAAACAATCTGTGCAGAGCGGATAAGCATGATCAAAACTGGGTAGAAATCTGGGCACGTTTCTCCAAAATCTGCCCTCTACCCTCAGTTTGAGGTTCAAGACAGAAAACGTGAAGCCCTGATAAGGTGCTAAATCCTTATGGCAAAAAACCAAAACATTTTGCTGAAATGAAACGAAAGAAAAGCATCCAGTGGGCTTTTCTAGAAACAAGTAAGCCACTGCCACACAGACCCCAGAAGGGGAACTTTGCAGCTTGGAGTAAGTGGTTTTGGGTTGGACTTCCATGTCAATACACAGTTGAGGAGCTGAATGAGCACAGAAGCTACCGTACCCTGTTGAGTTTTTTTGTCATTAAATCCCTCAGCAACACTTTTCAAAACAGGAACACTTGGGTGCCTGGACTTTGCCTAACCCTCACTTTGCCTTTCCCCCTCCTTAGTCTGATTCCATCAAACCGTTCCCTCCTACAAAACAAGCTGAGCCACCATCCTCAGGACTGGAGAGCCTTGGCAGAGGGAGCTGAGGCTGGGGACAACAGGGATGCTGCTCCACAGGGCCTTCAGGGCCAGAGCTGAAGCAGCAGATCCTGCCCAAGGGCAGGGCTGACGTCCTCACCATATTGCAAACATGAAAGTGACTCCTGCCATTTAATGAAATGACAACCATCAGGGTTAAATAGTTTCCTAAAAACTCTGGGAAATTCCTCATTTTCATGAGCTAAATATCCACCCCAAAACATTAAACATTTTAAAACTAAATAATTCACTTTAATTTAAAGAAAAGCAAACTCTTAACAACTTCCTTCTCTAAAGAGCAGTCCTCCTAAAACCAAACATCAACTGTTAATGAACTAATTTCCACTACATGTCCTGGCTCCACTTTCATCTGCTGACCTCTCCTGGAATTTAACCAGGCACTTGTTCCTCCCGACCTCCACCATTCCCCACTGCTCCCATATGTTGCTCCTAAAGAAGAGCTGGGACCAGCTTCACCCACCCACCACTTTACCCATCAGAGTACTAATCAGGGGCCATTTCCCTCTTTGCAATGACAGTAAGGGAAGCCAGTAAGCATAACCAGATGCTGAATTTAGTCCCCTTACATTTACAGTCCCACCTGGGAGAAGCAGGAGGTCCAGTGTAACTGATGTCTTAAAGTCAGAGAGACTCCGATTTCAACATCCCAGATCAGCAATTACTTTATATCCTGCTCAGAGCCTTTCTGGATAGGGCCACGGGCAAGGTAATGCATCCAGCACTTTTCAGGAAAAAGGCCAGAAGAACATTAAAAAGTAATTGAAAGGCCTGAGGGATGAGGAGAAGAAGAGGACAAGCTCAAAGAAATCAAGGAAAAAAAACCTGAGGCATGGCAGTGTGTGAGTGCACTTGTCTGAGAAGACCTAAAAAAGGTCATTTTGAAGAAAATGAGGAAACTGGCTCTGAAAGGATTCTTTGAAATGCTAGCAATGGCAGGGAAACAGTAAATGGCAGGCTACAGACCCAACACTGTTCAAAGGAGTTCAGCTGGAGGATACGTCTGCAGGCCTAACAGAACATTGCCTCCCAAGTCAAGGCTGCACAAACCACTACAAGGAAAGGTTGAATTGATACATTACCAATGCAAAAGGAACCCTAAAAATATGAAGAGCACACTGCTCCTTATGTAGTATTTATTTTATTAAACAAATGCTTCCTTTTCATCCAGAGAGACTCCAGAATTACACAGATGGTTAAAACATATCTATGGTAGTCGTAGTAATTTAGAAATCTCTCTGGGGGAAAACAAGGTTTTAGCCTTTTTTTTTTTTTTTCCTTTTAAATGGCAGTGAGCTGGATTTTAAGGTGGAGTGAGTTTATTTCTGTCGTGGCTGCCACAGAGAAAGCTCCATCACCCACAGATAAAGCCAGATGGTGAACCATGCCCAAATCCATCAGGCACAGGCCTCAAGAAGAGGTTCAAAGTATAACTGGGAATTGCATCTCTCGCTCAAGGGGCAGCCAACAGAAATAAAACCAGAATATGTTGGATATAACCATGGCAGCACAAATCCACAGGCTGCCACTGTGCTCCAAACAGCTCTGCAAGTGGCAGAGAAGCCTCTGACCAGCCTACGAGACAAAAGATGACACAGAGTAAGGAAACCACGTGTGCTCAGTGGCACAGCTGATTTAGGGCTAGTTTTCTCAAAAACCCTGTTAACTTACTGGTATATCATTAAGGTGGATGAATAGTTATGTGGTTCAACAGAGCTGATAATCCTTTGCCTGCAGTACAGTAGCAGAGGGTATAAAATTTTCTGGAGATGGTAGAGGGGTCTCTCAATGCACCATATGGTCTCTTCCAGCCCTTGCCCCGCGCCGAGGCTCGTGCTCTCATGTGACACACCATTAGCGAGTCACATGCAGCAGAAAGCAATTTTATGGCCAGATCCTGCTCTTAGAAGCTATGATGACTAAACTAGCTAATCAAATCAGCATAAATTTGCAAACACCGTTTTAGCAGCTGTGACCGTAAATATCATCAGCAGAATGTGAATAATCCCGAGCACAAGATGAGTTGAGTAATGGGTTCCCAATGGGCGTTGAAGCCATCAGTCCGCTGCCTGGCAACTCGGAGACGGGGGCGAAGGGGGGAGGTTTGATTATGATGAGCCTGAAACAGCAGATGCAGTTATCACGACAAAGCAGCCAGAGCACACGCACCAGAAAAAGGAAAAAAAAAAAAAATCATTTACTGAGACAAATAATTGTGGTGGATGCCCTGTTCTCAGCCTGCTGTCTCCCAAACGCAGGCACATGTGCATGTTCCACGTGGAGGGATGTGTTTTAGCATTCCCAAAGTGACTCATTTGGCATTTTCCAGGGACTTGCAATAGACTCCCTACACACAAGTACCATTTTTTCAACAAGCCATAAAAATAATCAGCTGAGGTGAAATTCACTGAAAACACAGGCACCAAGGCTAAATTTGTTTCTAATTTGTGCCAGCTTCTGTTAATGGGAGCCAGGGTGCAGGGCTCCTAGCACTAACAAAGGAGAGGTGGGGAAAAGCTGCCAACACTAACAGTACGCAGCAGTCTTAACCTCCCCTCCAGTGAGGACCGGGCATGCACGTGGTCCCAGAGCAGATGGAGCAGACTGGAGTGGGTACGGCCAGAGCGGAAGGACTATCCTGTGAACTGTTCTACCAGGGGCCCTGGGGAGAAGGCGGCTGGAAACACAGACAGCTTCTCCTCTAGCAAAGCACTTCAGTGAGGGAAGCAGCTTTTGTGGCTCAGAAAAATGAATATACCTCCCTGCACCTGCCAGCATGAACCTGGCTCAGCCATATATGTGTATACGTTTGCAAAAAACATGGGAAAAAGACCAACCAGGATGTTTCAGTCCTGATGGCTTTTGGTAGGCTGTTAAAAATGCTTAGCTATTATGGACCATATCCTGGTCTGACGATGATATCTCACTCCACTTTGAGGCAAGGTCCTTCCATCAGAGTCTAGACAGCAGGAGAAATATTGCACTGCATTTTGCATTGCATTGCATAAAGGTAACCTGTGTTTACTGGAGTCATCAAAACCTAGTGAAGAAAAGGCCTAAGAGTAGGTATAGCTACATGACATTCGTTACAGCTCATGCTGATAATGCAACCTCATTAGTTTTAGACTAGTAAAATCTAAAACTTTAGCTGACCTTTAAAGCTGAGTTGTGGCAACATAGAACCAAAGTGAACAAGGAACGTGAGCATTTCCAAGTTTCCAACGAGCTAGCAGCCCAACCTGGGTTTTGCCTTGCTGCAACCAGGCATATTGCTTGGAGTACCAAGTACATAGATACCCTAGGCTCCTAGTTTAAAGCTTACAGACACACAAATGCATGGTCACTGTGAATTTCTGGTTTGCTGTCGTTATGGTGACTATTGGTATATTTAGCTCTCAAGCATTTCCAAAAGACTAAGCTGTGCCTAGGATCAAGGGGCAACCTTTCTGAGCTCATGAATCGGGGAATTTGAAGATACAGACTTTCCTAAGTAACCAACAGCTGTGGTGAACCACACAAATGAACATAATGGGTTCAGTGCTTAGAAAACAGAGATGAAAGCTGAAAGGAGAAGAAAAAAAAAAAAAAAAAAAGCAGCTCTTCCCTGGCCAAGAAGCAAAAGGACAAGTGACGGACCATCTTGACATGCTGATGGAGAACATCAAAGACAGAGGTGGTGCCGGGTGCTGGTTCCTCAGATCACAGCAGTCTCAGTTTATGCCAGGAAAGCTTGTACAAGCACTGGCACTGTGCACAGGGAGCGCCTCAGCAAATATGTGGAAACAGTCATAATAAGAACAGGAAAATATCAGAAGCAAATGCAAGGGATCTAGCTGCCTGCCATACCAGCACTTAAGGTGTGTCCTTCAGCAGCTTTCCCTAGAGGTCTGTGGTTTGCATTTGGGGTTTTTTTTTTTTCACTTGTGTAGCATTTTAAATAACCTCTTTCCTCCTAAAATGGAGTTTCTTTCAGCAGTGTCTATCCACTGAAGCTACCTCAGCTGTTAGCTACCCACTAACCTGAAACACTTGTACAAGACAACTACATGCTGCTGACACCAGATGTGAATGAGAACACAGAGGGAAAAGAGCTGCATCACTTGGTGCAGAAAAGGACTAGAAGGGAAAAGCTGGGATTGAGCAGCCAAAACGGCAACAATATTTATCCAGAGCACAGAGATAATTTGGAACAAAGGAGTGAGTTCAACACGTTACACTCCGATGAGCATAATCTGAAAATATACACCAAAATCTCGGCCCAAGACAGCACACCCATCCTGAGCCAGACCTATCACTAGTAACCAGTTTCTCCTTAAAAAACATATCCCACTTCGAACTCCAGTTACTAAAGCCAGGATGGAGAATTACTGGCAGAACCAGTACAAACTGGCACGTGGTTTAAAACCTTTTTTTCAAGGTCCAGAAAATTCCGGCTCGCTCTCTTCAGCATGTTTCACTGCAGTATCAGCCTCCACATGCCTGCATTGTGGCTGGGGCCACGGCCAGGAGGTGCCAGCTACTACAAAAGACTGTTCTTGTGCTATTCCTGGTTTCATCTGAAACAAAACATACTGCAAATTTTGTAAGAACATCTGTTCCCATCAAGCATCCAGCCCAAGCCTCCCAGACCCAGAAGCTCTGGGTAATTCAATGAAAAAATGAGGGAACATCTCAATTGGTAGATGAAGAACTTTTGGCAGTGTTTGCTGCTCTTCACTGTGCACACAGAAACCCTGTCCCTTGTGATCCTCTGCATACAAGCTCAGCTCACAGGCTTTCAGGGGGAGTAGAAAAGAGCGGCCTTTCCTATATACATTTTTTCTCTGAGAGATATAAAGATGAAGGACATGTTCCCCAATTCAGAGAATACTTACATCAATTTTAATGTATTAATTTGCTTGTTTGAGAAGGAACAAATATGGTTGTTATTTATTTCTGGTGCAACAGCATGTCCTGACCATCTTCCACCCCAAGAGCTGCCACAGGGCCCACATGACAGGATCCTAGCCAGACTCCAGCCATCGGGTTCGTGAGATAAAACATTTCTTTGGCTCCCGGTGCCTTCAGGCAGGGCATGACTCGGAGCAAGCCCACCCACAACAAGCAGCATGTCTGTGAGGAATAACTCAGCCGCGGTGCCATGTGATACCTTCCCCTTCCAGGGGATTTCCAAAGCGGGCATCCTCGGGTGGCCCCTGCCCTGCAGCGGGGATGGGAGGCTGGGCTCCTCTCGGCTGGACATCACCTGCCCAAGTAACTCTCCTTCAAGCCTTCCCCTGCCCCAACTCTGACATCCAGCTGAAGTGTGCAGCGACAATTTTTCCTGGTATTACAGCAGCCCCGGACTGTGTGGGGTCTGGATATCACCACACCACTGTAGGGAATTTGTGTAAGGGCCGAAATAGATATGACAAACAAAACAAGGGAAAGTCTACTGTTGTTTCTACTGTAGCATGGAAGCACTGAACAACACAGACAGTATCTCAGTTATAGCTACATTTATGACATTTGCCACACTCCTGTGTCTGTAAGGCCAGCAGCACAGCCAGGCCCATCTAGGCAGAGGGGAATGAGGTGAGCGGACCTGGGTCCATCTACCCTGCCTGCAGAGACGTCCCTTGGGAGCTGTGTCTGGTGAGAAGTTTACAACCAGCGTTCAAAGATCAGCTTAAATTAGGTGACAGTTTACCTCAAAATGCCATAAACCCTGCCAGTGTAGGAAGTGGCTGCACAGACGTCCTCACAGTGGGGTAGGGGTCTCCAAGAGGGGCAGGGGGAACATTTTTGGCCAGGTCACTCTGGAATCAAGGGAAGAGGGAAGAGCCCATTATTTCCCACATTGAAGGGAGAGACTCAGCTTCAGCTGGTGGAGCAAGACAGCTTCTTCTGCTCTCTCCCCATTGCTATTAGTGGGGAGCACACAACAAGGGGGATTAATTCTGGACAAATCCCATTTCCAGAAAGAGGATGTGAAGTATTCCTACAACATCCCAATTACAGAGTGGTGCATGCAGCAAAGTTATCTGCTTCACACTCCATATTTTTTCCCAGCAGCAGGAAAAAGGATTTCCTGTCGCCCACTAAATCATCAATGTTTCTTGCCTGGCTGTTTCAAGCACAGCTTTATTATCCCTTACACTAACTTCTAGGGGCACTTTTATTTGTTCATAAGAGACGACCAGAGTTTGATGCTCCATGATTTTTTTGTCACCCACTCTGGTTTCATTTCATTTTTTTCCTGATAGAGGAACCAGTGACATTTCAAAGCAGCACATTTGCTTTATGCTTGCTCAGAAGAAATTAAGGTCCTGCCTGTGCACTTTCCCTCAGAAAATGCCTCCCAAGTTTGTGGCATTAAAAAAAAAAAAAAAATCTGATTTCACAGAAGCACAAAGACACAAATTATTGCAAAGCAAGGCCATGCAAAATAAAACCTACCATTAAATACAAGAGGTTGGAATCAGAGATCCCATCTCTGATAATATTCATTCCCCAACAGAAGTTTTGCCCAGGTTACAGCTGCTGGTCACGTCCATTATTTTCTCACACATACCATTGCACCAAGCGGGCTCACCAATGTGACATCTTCAGCACATATGCAAGAGGGTTTGACATTACATGTGCTTAATCTTCACATACAGCGATATGTTCTCATAACTGCTATAACTTCACAAGTGCATGTGCTGGGGTCAGTTGTAACAATCTTAGAGCAGAGGTACAGAGACATTGATGTTACCTATCTACCTCTCTGTCTGCGCTAGACACGTCTGAGGTTGAACGCAGCCCACGCTCCCGTCTCGCAGGCGCTGGGGCTTGGGTTTGGAGGCCAGCATGCAGCCTAACAGATTTCAGGGCTGGGAGTATTTCACCACCAGCAGCACCAGTGCTACTATGGGAGGGTCGGGACTCAGTGAGGCTGGGCAGTATGACAGTTATGCTTCACTCAGGTTAGAAACAATAGGAGTAAAAGCAAGCTCGAACACAAGCATGTCTCCACCCAAAGCAAAGCCATATGCAACTCAGCTCAGGAATGAGAACTATGCAGCCAGAGGTTTCCTCTAGTTATTGTTTTGGGTTTGGGCTGCAGTGCACAGGGAGGGGAGGAATAAAAAACACACAGGGTGCGGGAAAGAAGCCGAAAGCCAGGCACAGCCGCAGGAACCTCAGCCCGACCTCAAGCCCTGGTTCCAGGATGCAAGGCAAGAGGCAGTGATGCTCTCTACAGCTATTCTCTTGCTCCCTGCTGCTCCTTGCTGCCCCTGTATCTCAGCTGTACCAATACAACAGTTTGTGAGACACCAATGTGTGTGTGAGACACGCTTGTGCAATATCAATTTGATTTGCTCAGGCACCTATCAATTTCTCCCATTCACTAGACAGCAGAGCAGATGTGGCAATGTCTAAACAGGAACTGTATTAAAAAGAGCAAACTCCAATAGAATTATTTTTTCCTAGAAAGATATGCCCAAGTTGACCTCAAATTTTCAGCTTGCTATTTCAATTTAAAAGATGCAACCTAAAGCATGTCATGTATTGGGTGAGAGATACTGTAGTTTTTCTTTCCCTCTTGTCCAGATTAAGCTTAACATTTTGAATCCAATATACAGATATTCACTACCACACTGACTCCTTCCCAAACCTGCTGGGAATGTCAGGGCTGTGGAGGCATCAGTGGAGATTCGTGGACATTGACCTCTTAATTAATAAGCTTCATGAAAATTGTGCTGAAAATCAGAAGTAAGGGATCGTGTTGTTACTGGCCAGCTTTCCTTTTCAACATCATTACCAAGCTTCCAGCAAACAAAGCAGTATTTCACCAGGTGGAAAGTTAGCTCACTATGCTCCTCATCCTGGCTCCTGGCTTTTTTGGTGCAGACATTAGAGACTCAGGGAGCAGTGGTTTTGTAATTAAACTGATTTTAGTTCAAATTGCCAATGAAAGGGGTATTTTCACTTTCTCCCCACTCCTGTCCCCTACCTTTGTCCTTCTGTTGGAATGAGCATCAGCCAAGCCAGGGAACTGATCCAGCTGGAAACTATCTGTTTGTCTTTTCCCTTTCTGCTGGGTTAGTTTTCAGAGGGATCAGATTCCTAATCTGGCAGATCACTGGAGAGCTGATTTTGGCACCAGGGAGAGCACATGACCCAGCAGCATGGACTTAGATCAGCTGAAATCAAGCATAAACCTATGCCTGCAGAGAACACCCGTGGTCCACCCTGTACCCACCCATGCCTGTCTGCAGAAGGAAAAAGGCTTGTTCCACGGTTCTGTTCTGCTCCCAAAGGGGAACAGCATGTTTTGGGTAGCGGTGAGACACCACCTCCCATCTCTACCTGTTCCGTTTGCATGTCCCTTGCCACTGCTCTGTTCCCTCTTCTCCTCGGCTCTTTGATAAAGCCCAGGGCTCCACTCCAGCCTTCTCTTGGATCAGTGGATCTTTCTTTAAAAAGTACCATGCCACTAACCCAGGTACTTTCTGTCCTCATGGACATTCACGTATTTACCAGCAGCCACAAACACGTGTAAGATATGCATGTGCATGCCCAGGGCAGATGCACACAAGCACAGACCTAAAACATCACTGAAATATTCTGGTTCTCCCAGGCTGAATAAATGGGCTGTATTGCTCTGAACCATTACTACAAAGCACACAGTGTTTCTATGGCTACACCTTCCCCAGCTTTCACTCACATTCAGCAACACATTTGCTTTGTCTGTCTGTCTGTCTGCCTCTCCCTCGCCTGCACACACACACACATGAACTAGACATCCCTTCTTTCCTCACTCAGCCATCCCCTCTCCGCTCCACATAACACCTCCACTCGCCCTCCCACACACAGTCTGAACATTCTGAGTGGCTGTTTCTTGAGACCCAGCAGAAGAGGGGGCAAAGACTTCTGATCCAAACTGATTTCAAATGCCAGCAATCCCACAGCCAGTCTCCTGAGCCTCCAAACCTATTTACAGCAAAGATGGAGCTGGTAGTGTTTACTGGAGATCTTTACTGTTATTTATGGTGGCATGAAACCAAAGCAGCATGCAAAGAGCAGGCAGACCCCTTCATCCCCCAAGACACTCACAAGAGGCTGGAGAGCTGGTGTGCTGAGTGATAATAAAGAAGAAAATAACTCCCTGGGATGCTCTAACAAGAAACTTGGTGCAGCAGGGGTCACCAGTACCTTGGCCTCAAGGTGACTTGTTTAGCAGTGTGAAATGAAGGTACTGGTCAGATGCTGGGGAAATGCTAATGGCTGGGAGCAGCTCATGTCAAGCTGAATAAATCCCTTGCTCTCCATTCTGAAACACAATGGCATATAAATGACTAAGCAATTCTGATAACAATTCAATAGACAAATGTCAACTTGCTTTGATTAAACATTACTTCTGGAGCTGTTTCAGGGCAGCTAAAGACACATCAGCCCGTATCTCTCACCCCAGCCCTCACAGCAACCCAGCCAGGGCAGAGAGACATTTATTTCACAACTATAACTGATTTTTTTCCAAAGCAATTGGAACTCCTGTAACATCTGAACTAAGTCTAGATTTATGCAAGCACAGCTGGGAAAAAAAAAGGGGGGGGGAGGGGGGTGTTGGAAATATCCCCTCTCTATTTTAAGATCTCAGTTTCACTCATTTCTCCCTTGCTAAATCACAGTTATCCCTTAGCACAGTAATAACACAGTCCAGTTTGGAGATACAGGTGGAACCGAGCCATATAATTACCACATTTCCACATATATTCTTGTGTATTTGCATAACACTCCCCTTGTCCAGACAAACAGTTCAGTTTAGGAATGTGGCTAAAACATGCAGCCAGTCTTTTCTACGGTGCAGGTCTAACCCATTTTTTAATTATGTCCATATCTGGGTTGTAGGTTGATCTTTCAAAAATGATAACTAGTCCTTTCATTTTTGCAGAGAACATTCACACGAGCAGCTTCTCCTGATTTGAACCTTCTACCCTGCCAACCCCCAAATCAGTTTTGAATGATGAAAGGAATAACCTCATACGCACACATGGGCTTATACCCTTGTCTTCAGTCAGTTGTGAAATAAGCTGCTCAGCGCTGCATCCGTAATGGGGACTGCAGTGCAGATGGCAAAAGCACAGCCACAACTCGTGCTGTGCCTCTGCCAACAGAGGTGTATACTGCAAGCAGCACAGCTCAAAGATGTGTAACACAGTCAGCGAGGAAGGGAACAGAGGCTGCTACTCCTGAAGCATTTTCACCTTTCTATCTACAGAAGAAGCAAGCAGTAACATGGAGTGATGTCTGGAACATCCTGAGTGAAATACTATCTGCACTGCAGTCTGTGGGAATGAGGATTTCACTCTGTGATCAATGCTAGGCTGTGTTTCAGTGAGGCTTATTGCTTTGCAGTTGAGAGAAACACAAGGAGAAAAGCAAGAATCTCCTACGCCTCCACGCTCTGATCTGTTGATCACTAAGAAGGAAAATCATCCTTTGCAAATGGCCACAGCCAGTCCCAGGGGCCTCATTGCTGCATTTGACCATAGTCTAGAACAGTGAGTGATTATGTTATTTCTCTAATTCCACCCACAAGAAAGCCCCTTGGTTGCTTTCCTTTCTCCTGGGCTGAGATGAACATGTGGAAGCAATCTGTATACATACAATCCACACCCACAAGAGTTCCTTAAGTCTGTGCTACCTGGGTTACTGTGAACGGAGGCTATTTCTTTAGATGCAGTAATTGGCAGATGCTGCGTGCCACAGGCAGAGGTCTCAGAGGAGACATCTACACTGAGTACACACAAGAAATTCAAAGGGACAATGACCCCACGTTTGTGTATAGGTGTACGTATGTATACATGCACAGTAAGTAACTAGAAAACAGAAGAGTCCTGCTTACCCCTAGCCACAAAGGGGAATTCTCAACTGATCTTTGCAGCTCCCATTTGATAGCACAAAGCCACTTTGCAAAATCACCAGGTCGGCCCTTATAGCTTTGTTGTTTTCAATATTCTTTGAGAGTTTCCTCTGATGCCTGATTTGCTTTATTAGAGAAACCTACTCAAAGGGATTTGTGTGCATGCTCAGCTTGATTTGTGAACTCCAACAGGAGGGGCAGCCAGTAAAATTAATGAGGTTCTGGGCAAATGATTGCACATGCAGACCCACAGACATAAAGCATTAACTGACTGTCTAATTAACAAAGGCCACGTGCCCGATTAAGCATGCAAACGCTGCTGCTTATTCACGCACATTGACACACACAAATGTCTCAGTGAGGGTACGTTTGCAAGTGTCTGTTTGCAACAATGATGAAGCATTCAACCTGCTTCCATAAACACTTTTCAGTATGCAGGAAATACATACGCGAAATAATCTGCTGCCCATGTGCTCTAATGAGCACAAATTCTTTCTGGAAAGCAACACAGCAGGTCTCCAGACTCATACAGGCACGGCTTTAAAACCACCTTCTAGAAGGGGGCAAATGAAGGACAAAGAGGCCTTGAAAGAAAAGTTTTAACTCCATTTCAGTCATCTTGTTGTTGCAAGGGAAGAGCTGCTTTCATGTTACAACGTCATTGTACAAGGTGATAAGAGGTCAGGGGCGTATGGTCCTATTCCTAACTCTGCTATGTTCTTATCACATAACACTTACCCTCTGGGTCTTGATCTCCTTCCTGATTAAAGCTTGGGGTTTTTTTAAATTCATGGCCATATTTTTTTTTTTTTAAAGAGAGAAAAAAAAACCCTAAAACATCCAACAAACAAACTAGAAACAGCAATGTCTCTCTCAGGGGTGGTGGTTACAGTACAAGATATCTTTTCTATATCAGTTCATTAATTCAACTAACCATGCTTCCAGATCACACATCATTTTGGGACACAGATATGATCATTCAGCTGGGGAGGCCAGGAAAGCAAAATCCTGGAAAGCCAGTAGCCATCTCTGGGTGCCAGAGAAGATATTTTCGGGAGCAGCTGCTGAGCCATGCCTGTCATTCAGCACAGGCCAGCAGCCAACCTGCAAAGGGTATTCCTGAGAGCGCTATAAAGGTCAGGAAGTGTAAGGGAGCTATGAAGGATCCTGGTCTGCGTGAAACAAGGAAGCAATTTGTACTTCTCCTCACCTCTGAGCCTTGAATGACCAAATCCTGCCTTCTGCTCCCCTCTGTGCACCTCTGCTATTTGCAGCAGGAATTGTGCGGAAGATATCTGAGCCTTCACTTCACATTTGTTTCTGGCTGGTGGGTTCACTGAACTGAAGCTCAGGGTTTCCCTCAAGCCCGTGATTCAGCCCTACTCCGCCCTAAATGCTCAGAAACTCAGTTTCTCCAAGAAGCCAGGGAGGCCAAGGGAGGTGTTAGAAAAGCTAGTTATGTCTGCGGTGTGTTTCCGTGCTCCTGGAAGGTCTCCAAAGACATTTCAGGTGCTGATGAGACCTTCCAGCACATCCATTTAGAGTCTGCAGTTTCCCTTCCTTCCTGCATTATTTACCATACAACCCTGAGCTGCTTAAAGGACTGTTGCGAGCTATTTTCTGAATCATCCTTTCCTCTCTGTGCCGTTTCATGTAATAGTCTCTCCAAAATCTATTTTGGGAGTGGTGTTTTGCAGCAGAGCGTTGGGGTTTTTTTGTTTTCTCCAATGGTTCTGTTGCAGATGTAGAAAGTTGTTTCATTATTGTAAAGTTGCTGACAAGGACGGGCTTAGAGATGCTGTGTCCTGACAGTCTTGCCTTGCTCTACTGTCATCTCTGGAGTAGGGACACAGAGGCTCAGAACAAGTGCAAGGCTGTGCCCATTAATTTGTTGCTGCAGAATTGCTCCTGATTATCAGAGCTGCAGGCAAGGGTTTTTCAGAGTTGCTTGGGGGTGGCAGGGCATATTGATTTCTTAAAGCAAGGTCTCTGATAAAGGTTTGGATTCCTGAATTATTCTTATGCTGTGCAGAGCATCTTGCCAGTCTGACTACTAAAGGAAAAAGTGCATGGACTTTGCCAGCAGCTGTGTTAGAAAATGGAAAAAAAAAAAAAAAGAAAGTAAAAATAAAACAGAGGGTATATTTTGAGCTGACCAAATTTAAAATGCTTTTTTCAGAAGCACCCAGAAATCCTGAGTCTATACACCTGAGGCCTTATCCTGGAACCAAAAACACATTTTACATCAGAGAGACTACACTTAATTTGCTACCCAAACTCAAAGTTTCTCAACCACCCAAAATTCATATTAGCTTATTATTTCAAATTTAGCTGCCCTGCTTTTACCCCAACAGCATCTGACTGGGAAGTTATTGCACTTCCACACCATACATTCTAAGCCAGAGAGCTTCGCTTGCTTCAGCAGTTTTTGGCAAAGTTCAGTGCAGTTCTCAGCTTTGAAGCATAATTGCCCAACTACAGCAGTGACTCCAAAGGCCAAAAGGAGAAAGAGAAAGGAGTGAGGTGGGAGGACAGCTGAGGATAGCACATTTCAGATGTGGGATACAATTATTTCTGTTTTGGATGCCTATTTCTGGATACTGCCAGAGAACTGGACAGCTAAAACAAGAAAGCAAATATAAAATGAAAGATCACATTAGAAAGCACACACACCAAGACACCATGGCAGGCAAGAGCTGGGGGACCTGTGTAATCAGAGCTATAATGACTCCATAATTTCACATCCAAACATAATTAGTTGAGGTACGTTCTTTGACAGCTAGAGATTTGCAAAATGAGGGTCAAGCAGGTTCATTTTTTTAATTGCTCTCACTTCCCCCCTCTGTGTTGTTTCTTGTCACTTTATAGCCTCCTCCCTGGGCCAAATTCATCCCTGGGGTAACCCCCTTTTAAAAAACCTTCATGAGTTTGATCCTTTGTACCTCGGAAGCATGGAAATATGGCAGCAAATAGCTTTCTGCCTGCGTGACCTGGCCTGTCGCATGTCTCGGCACATCTGAAGGACTGTGTGTTTGGCTTGCCAGCCATAAGAACCCAATTCTCTGAAAAAAAATCAAACCATAGGCTGCTCCCTGATTCATACATTATTGCTGTCAACTGCAGCAACAGCAGACAGTAGGAAACCAGCCTGCCTAATTCCAGTGAGATTAGTGTCCACAGTTTCAGATGGTAGCAGAATGTGCAAGGGGTGATTTAAATATGCAGCCAGATTTCATTAACTAGTTTGATTCCACCTAACTGAACAAGCCAGGAGGAAAAGTCCTCCGTGGTCAGACATCCTGTAAAACGGTCTCTGGAAGTCAAAGATGATGCCCCCTCAGTTTAGGCACATCAGACATTTGAATTGTTTATACATTTGCTCACACAGCGTAATTGATGACCCTCACTTATCTGAAGCAGAACTGCATCATCCACAGTCTGTCAATAGACTTAAAGTGACTGTGATTGCCCAAAACATGAATCACTTGCATTTATTCTATCCCTGGGAAGTGGGTAACAGCAACTCCACTAAATACATAGAGTCCAGGGCTGTGCAAACAGCTCGCCAGACAGAAGTGACAGCCCAGGCTGGGGCTAGCAGAGCGAAATTCAGTGGCCAGGAGGGCAGTTTCAGCTTGCATAGAAACAGCAGAGAAGAACAAAGCCAATATCCCCAGCACAACAGAAAATTAAAAGCCCAAAGACGAGTCCAGCCACATGTTGCACAGCTGGCACTGTTAGTACCTGCCTCCCTCGGCACACTGCACTGCAAATACAATGGCTGGGAATTAATGCAGGCAGACTGGTGTGCACACACGGACAGGGACAAATCTTCTGTGCCCTTCACCACGATACAAGCCCCTGCAGTAACTTGGTAAGTGGGTGGCAGGCAGAAGTACCAAGCGATAGAAACTTTACAAAAACACACCCACATGCAGCAAAGATTTCTGTGGGTGTTACTTTGACATATTTTATGAGTTTGGGGAGGTTTTCATTTAGGAAAAACAGAAGACAGGAGATGTGAATTTTTCTGGTAGATGCTCTGTGGGTTTTTTTGCACTCCAAATCCTTTTAGTGATTGATTAGGATATCTGAGGCCACAGTAAAGCCTCAGGTAGTTTGTGATGAAGCATATATGGGTCACACAAGGTGTGATACAGGTGGCAGAGATTATATTTATTCAGCACACAATGCTTTGGTATAAATTATATTAATATTTACATAATCTATAAATACACTAATTTTATATGTGAATCTTTTGTCCACCAAAATAGCAGAATCCTTCACAACACTCAAGATGCACAGTTACTTAAAGGTGAAAGGATACAGCAACCCACACAAATGGCAAGTTGAAATTCCTGGCAAGGTTGCCAGGACAAAAGTTTTACTTTTCAGAAAGATATAATGATCTGTAATGTCAACATTTTATATTGTCATTCATAAACCACCTTTCATTCAAAGAACGGCCACATGAAAGAAGGATCAATGGCAATGAACCTACAGAAATTCCAATGCCACTCTTAGATGTCTTGATTGTTAAGCTGTCCTGTAAAAGCAGAAAGTACATGGGCATCACATGGAAGATTTGTCTTAGAGGACCTGAGGAAAAGGCAGTCAGTATCCAGGCTCAGTAGCCAGGTCTGGAGTGGCTATGATCAACCTGTCCCTTCTCCAACTCATGACCTTTCCGTATCACCCGGGAACGCTGAGTGCCACATGTCCCCCCGGTCCCTGTGATGGCAAACCCAGCAGCTCCAGAGCTCCCAAGTCCAGCCTCACATGCATCCACGCAAAAGCCAGAACAGTTGTGGGACACTTATACTCTGTCATTGCTGAAGGGCCACTTCTTCAAGCTGTTCCTCCAGTCAGACTAACAACAACACCTTGAACTGGTTCATCCATACAAGACCTTGCTCAAGCCATAAGGGCTGAAGATCCCTCAAATGTTGTTGGCTTTAATGAAAGCTTCAACTCATCAAAAAATCATGGTACAGTGGCTTTCACCCAAGGTCATTCCATCCTGAACTGCCCCCACACCCACTCTGTGTACCCAGAGTATACAGCTTATGGGTACCCAGTATAGCTTTTGAAGGCTGATACAGAAGGTAATGATATGGATCTGAATCAAGATCAAAGTATAGGTGTTTCCTCAATCCAAACCAACGGGACCCGGTTTTAGAGGCTGAGTCCCAACCACAACCCTAGGAACCTACAGCCAGCCTTGTTGGGCCATTTTGTAGGCTGGTGAGGGAGGTCACTATCTGTTCCATTAACAGAAGTGATAAGCCATCCACCGACATCCTATTTTAGAGGGCAACAAGATAAACTCTATTAAAATGGAATCTAAGATGCCAGGGGAAAAGCTGAAAAGACATTATACAGTCTGGCAGCAAAGGCAACAGAGTTCCAAAAAAAATAAATCACGTTAAAGCATATGCAGCCATGGCGAGGACACCTGAAGTGTGCACATATGGCTGCTCCGCTGGGACAGGCCTGTCTGCTGCGGGCGTGCAAATCAAAGCGTTTGCATCTCATTACTCAGGCTGAGAGACATCACTCAGGGCTGGGACGAGTGGCTGAGATTCCCTCAACACTGTAATGGGGTGACAGTTTGGCAGCATCAGCAGTCAGATTGGCCTTTATCCTTCACAGATGTTGCTGTGCTAAGGACGAGGAGATGTTTATTTTACAGGATGATGGTGTCTTGGCCTATGGCACACAGCCAAACAGCCCAAGGTCAGCTCTCCATATATTGTAGGGTTTCTTTGGCATCCCTCCCAAGCAGCTACAGCATTCCTGGTTGCAGCACTGGTGAGGCAGGAGAGAAGGTGAGGAGCGTCCCTACAAGGGGAATCCTCCAAGTCAGCAATGCCCAGGGTCTGCACAGCCCCAGGCAATGACACTGGAGCTCCTCAGAGCTTAAGTGTCCAGATGGCTGCTGTAGATCAGATGCTTTAGGTGCAATAAAAGGGAAATTGCCATGTTGATATTCTCCTCTTCTTGTCATAACACCATTCATCTCTACTGATCCCACTTCAGGTGCAACAAGATATACACTGAAGTCCACCTGGGGAAGCCTTGGAAAAGAATATTTCCAGTCCATTGAAGAGACTCTTCTCTCCATGTGTGCTACAAAGCCATGTTTCCTTAATAAGGGCCAAATCTTGTCTCACTTGTACCTGTGTCAGTATGGAGTAACTGCACTTAAGTTGAGTTGATAGTATTAATTGATAGTAGTAGTAATTTCTAAAACTGTCAACTTGCTATTTGAAAGCTTTCTCGGTATTCAGAATTAACAGCTCTCATGATTTCCAGTGGTACAAATTAAATCAGAATCTGTCTTAATTTTCATACAGAGAAGGATCAAAAAGAGCTTGGCACATCTCTACCTTTATGGAAAAGCTCTGATTATGAGGTTTCCTATTTTTAGTTTGGGGAAAATTTTCAAAGGATACTGTTGTGACTGATGGCTTTCCTTTTGCATTGCACTTTCAAACACACAGCCCACTGAACCCAGTATTCCCTAAACAGTGGAGCTCCTGAATGCTGCAATACAGAGGTTCCTGTTTGCTTAAACACTGCATTGAGCAGTGCTCCCCAATATCTGCTATTGCCCTTTGCAATAACTCTTGATAAAATAACCCCTCAGATTCTAAGTTTCTGTCTCTATCTGTAATGACTTGATACGGTGACCACTAAGGAGACATACCTAGAAATCCTCACCTTGAAAGCCATGCTGAGTTCACTGCATTTTAACAATTGGAAATAGAAACACTGCAGGAAGTACTGAAGCAAACAGCACCTTATTCCTCCAGAGAGGCAAGCATTAGGGAAAAATAGTTTAAAATGCAAATTGGCTTTATGTACCTTTAAACTGGAATATCCTTGCTTTCAAATCCCAGCCCCAAGCTTTAATGGGGATTGATAGTCCTATGTGCCAAGATAGATTGAACACTATTTTAAATCACATCTTACAACCACACTGTCCCAAGGCAACCAAGGGAGCAAAATGAGAGAACCGCAACACAGAGGAGGAACAGATTTGTGCTCAGGAAAGAGTGATCTCAAAAGGCAGAAGCAAGGAAGAAAGGAAAGGCTGTAAGAGATGGGGCTGGAGCAGAGCTGGAGAGCTGACAAGATAGAGAGAAGCAGGAAGGGAATGTTTCATAAAAAGGATTAAGCTGTGAGAGCTGAAAGCATTAGAGGCGAGGGCTCGGGGCAGAGGGAGGGCACTCAAGGACACTGCAGCAGAGCTTGCAGGCGTGCACTGAACTTTCTGTTCCCAGCTGCCTGTTTTGGAGTGTGTTCTGGGGATGCCTCCTCTTGGGAGCTCGCCTGCTGGAAGAAGGTTGTGAAGCCGCAGCTCGGCAGTGCTTATGTCGTAGCATGACAGTGGCACATAGGCATGCTGTGACGCAGCATCTTTATATGGTGCTGAAAAGTCGTGCTGGGGTAAAGGAATGGGATTTGCAGGTTTTACAACTCCAGGGACCCTTCGTGGCCCGCAATGGTGGCCACTCAGCACATGTGCAATTCAGCTGTTTCTTTCTGCAGAGGATTGGAGCAGTTTCTTCAGATCTGTTCCATGTGTTACTCCATTCTACCCCACTCTGCAAACTCCCCTGAGCTGGGATTTGAAACTTCCCTACACTCAATAAATCTCAGCCAAAAAAGAAGCCTCATATGGTTTGCCCAAATCAGTTCAGAGATCCCAGAGGTCATTACAAAAGTTAGTAAATATTAACAAACTCTCTTACAAGACAGCATGTACAGTCAGTGTGTCAGACCTGGGAAGCTTCTTCTCCTCCAACATACAAGGTGAGGGGCTGTGTTTGGCCAGTCAGTGCTGGGATGTGGCAGGATTCCAGGAGCAAGCCGGAGCTGGAGTGCATGCTCATTAACACAGCCTGCCGAGAGCATCAGGGGATGCTGAACGGCTCACCAGCTATTCACAGCACAGCACACTCGACTCCATTTCTGCAGAACCCCACAGGCCAGAGGCAGCTTGAGTGCGGGGTCATGAAGGGGGAGAGAGGCTGTGCTGAGCTGCAGGAGGCAGCGTTAGCAGAGAGGAAAGGCAAGACAGGAGCCAACTGTGTGACTTGCACGCCTGGTGTGGGAATGCCAACAGGTCCATCCTACGCAGCTTGTGAACATGTTGCTTTCTCATGGAGCAAGAGATCCCCATGTGTGCCTCCAACTGAATATTCAACGTATAAATATGGGATGTGTTGTCATTGTGGGGATGGGCTACAGTAGGGTATAGATAGGCTGGAGGAGAGAGGCAAAACAAGCCTGGCTTACCCTGTGGTCCTGCAGACCTCCCCAAGTTATTGAATCAGGGCTGCAATCTGGGACAGACTAAAAATTTGCACTGGAGGCCTATAAGGTCCAGCCACACATGAGTAATAGAAATGCAAGTGGTTTGCCTCCCAAAAACCCCAGCAAGGGAACATCAAACCCAGTTAACCAGATTCAGTAATGTTTTAACCCAGGTAATCTCTAAAACCACGCATCTGGCGGGGGAGTGGGGACCCATGTGTATTTGCCACCTTTGCCACAGCAGCACAGGGAAAACTCCTGTTTTGCAACCTCAGCATTCCCCTCCAAGGGCTCTGCCTTCTCCCTCATGCTCCCAAATGCCATGTGAGCCCTCAAGGGAGGTGGTCCACAGGAAATCCAGGCTCAGCACTTCTCACAGCTCTTTTCCTGTGTGCCAGGGACCTGTCCTCCATGCAGGAGTTTCTTGCTGTGGCACATGTTGTTTTCATTTTCCAGAAAGGAGTTAAAAACTAACAGCTTATTTCTAGGGAAAGGGCAAGGGGTGCCTCTGCAGTCAGCCAGCAGTGACCTGAGCTCTGGGGGATGGAAGGGAGGAGGCTGACACTTCTGTACTGCTCAGCACCTTATTAGAAGCAAACTGGCATTAACCTCAGCCACACGCAGGACGGACAGAGATGTCAGGTCACAGAAAGCACAAGGGCTGTTTACAGTATAAATGTCAGAGTATCTCAGTCCTGCAGGATGCACAAATGGCTGCTGCTCCCGCACAAGTACAAACTGTAAATCCTGACCTTCTCCCCCTGTGCCACATGTGATCTATCATCAAACCCTGCTCCTTTGACTCACTAAACTTACTTTCCTAAAATGATGAATCTGCCTCTAAGTAATTGCCATTGAGAAAGTTTCACCCCTAGGAGAAGGATTTTGAGAGTCGTGCTCAGATAAGCAATCCGTGCTGAATCCTAACTAGAACATCTCATGGACACACTCGTGGTAATTATTATATAAGAAGTAGTTTAATATGAGATTAAGTTCCTGTATCTTTTGTGCTCCACTGACAAAGTACAAGGCAAGACAAGGAAACAGAGAAGCTTTATAATTGTCTCATGTCCACACACATGACTGCTACTCCTGCTCAGTTCTTAAATAGCACAACACAAACTCTAAGTCAGAATTCCCTGTACACGCAGTTCTTCCATTAACTTCTCTATGCAAGGAATGCGGGATTGGACACCATCATGCAGGGCCAAGCCAGGATCCTTCCCATGCTCTCTCTGCTTGCTGGGAACCCCTTGAAAGGCTCAAACTGAAACCTGTTACTGTAATGAAGCAGACACTGTTGCTCATGAAAACTAAGCTGCACAGACTGCTTTGTTTTTGTAGGGTTGCTAGGGAGCACTGGTTATTATTGATTTTTTAAGGCCTCTGAACTACTTATCAAAACAAGTTATTCCATGTTCACCAGAAGTAATGAAGCCTGGCTCCCTACAGCTTTGTGTCCTTTTGTCCCTGAACTTTTTTTCCCAATATAATGTCCCCTCCCTCTCCCAAAAGCCAGGATCTCCCTCCCACATCTCCCTTCTGCTTGGCAGAGCAAGAGGGAGCAGAAGCGATAGCTGGGTCACAACTATAAACTTGTTTATTGGCTGGCTGGGAGCTACAAACAGTGGCTGATTGCTAAATTCTGCCTATTTTGCTCTCGCTGGGGGACTAATTTTGGACTTTCTCTACTATCCAGTCATCAGTTTTCATAAAATTTGTAGGAACTTCATTCTCTTTGTGATTTGATGAGTCTAGCTGAAACCTGGCCAAAAGCTTTTTCTGAGGGGAAAAGGGAGCAGCGGATAAGCAGGCAGTCAAGCTGCACAATCTGGAAATCAGGCTGAAAGCACATACAGTAAGGAACTACCTAGATTTTGCAACCAGATACACAGGGAAAAAAAATATCTCATTAAGTCCCAGATACTCAGTATCATATTTGTAGCTGTATCTGATCATGACTTCTGACACAGACTATTTAATGAACACACCTAGGACCTGGCAAGTGTGACTGTCAGAACACTGTGATGAATATTCACGTGTCAGGATGTTGCAATTTAAATGACATAGATACCATTAAAATTCCAGGGTCCAGAGTGCAAAAGCAAATGGAAAAGGTCTGAGAAACCCAAGCCTTGAAGCTGGACACTTGTTAATGGCAGCTTTGCACCTCTTCTGGAAGAAAGGAGAGTTAAGTAACCTTCCCTTCCTCAAGTTTTCCTTTTAAAAGGGCCTTTTGGGAAAATTTCTCATGGTTGCTAACAAACATTCAGCTGCACCAGCACTAGCAACACAGGGAGAGTGTAGGCGTGACGCACCTGTGAATGTACTGCAATCACGTGTGAGCCCTGTGTGTGTGTGTGTGTGTGTGTGTGTGTGCATGCTAACAAGTATTTTTGAGCAAAGGATAGCACGTGTGAGTGCACAGACAGGCACAGGCAATGAGCCAGTGCACCTGATCTATTCATCTGGTCACCTTTGCTACAGAGCATGTGGTTAACTGTGAAAACAAGCATACTCAGGAGAAAGCAGGCCCATGCAAACACATCACAGAGTCACAGGCTGGTTGAGGTTAGGAAGGACTCCTGGGGGTCATCTGGTCCAAGCTCCTGCTCAAGCAGGGTCATCCACAGCTGGTTGACCAGGACCACATCTTGACAGATTTTCAGTATCTCCAAGGATGGAGAGTCTACAAACTCTCTGGGCAATCTGCTTCCTACAGCAAAGTGTTTCCTGATGTTCAGGTAGACCCTCTCATGTTTCAGTGTGTGACTATTCCCCTTTGTCCTGCCACTGGGCACCACTGAAATGAGCCTGGCTCTGTCTTCTTTACACCCTCCCTTCAGATACTTGTACACATTGATGAGATCCTCTCTAAGCCTTCTCTTTGCCGTGCTGAACAATCCCAGCTCTCAGCTTCTCCTCACAGGAGAGATGCGCCAGTCCCTTAATCATCTTAGTGGTCCGTCACTGGAGTCTATCCTGTAGCTCCACAACTCTCCTGTCCTGGGGAGCCCAGAACTGGACACAATACTCCAGACATGCTTACGACCACAAATCCAGAGTGTCTTAGGAACTGTCAAGGGAGACAGCACCCACAGCAGAAGGGCAGGTATTTGGTTTTGTGAATAACTTCTTCCTAAACGTGGAGACTTCCTTCTCATTGCCTTTCTGCTCTGATGTGACTCTAGGATGAACAGCCTCTGGAGAGGAATTTGGTGACAGGGAAAAGGGAAAAGGAACCAGGACCTGGAAATGCTCTGGCCTACAGAGAATGGCTGTGCACTATTCCCAGGCTCTCAAGACAGGGCTGAGGTAAACAAGGACAAAGCAGCAGCTATTAGATCTATATCTCAAAGACGTCTTCAAACATTACTTATCATCAACAACTAGAAGAGTTTCATCTCGTGTGAACAGCTCACTCCCCAGAGTCCCACCACATCCAGAAAGATGATATTTATATTGAAAAAGGCTTTTTATTGACTCTTTTCTCACAAATAATTGATAAGCTCTTACTGCCGTCCCACTTTGATCAGCCTCAGCCCCAGTTGTGCCCAAGGTCTGGTTTAGTTCCAGCCCACCTCATTATCTAAAGCACCAGAAGCAGGTGGTGTTTACAGGACTTGTTAGAAGAAACTGGATTTCTGCACAAATAATACAAATCTGAAGGCCACACTGGGAAACTTAACTCATTCAGAACAAACACTATTCAGCCGTATTTGGTTATGTATCTCTCTGCTCTCTTATTCCTAACCCACTTATTTTTCCTTCTTTCTCATTCCTTCTCTCCTCCCTCATTGTCTTTTCCTTTCTAAAGGACAGAGTCAGCGTCTATCAAAGACAGAGAGGAAAATTCTAGTCTTTGAATCCTTCCAAACCTTCTGACCTCTCCTCCCCAGACAGCAAAACACCTCAGTTTCACCATGTCCAAGTATGGGGAGAGCATTAATCCAGTGAACAAAATGAAGGGCACAAGAGATTATTTAGGCCAATCTCTCTGATCCAGTTAAGACTTTTTTTTTTTTTCTAGCGCTAAAAAAGTGAGGACTGTGCTATGCCAGGATGAATTCAAGGAGGTTTCAGGAAACCACAGATGAGAAACCTTCAAAGGCTGATCTTGTTCTTTTCAATCCACTTGGTGAAGAGAATGGACTATTCTGACTGTATTTTTTTCTAATGTCAACTTCCAAAAAAAAAAAAAGACAGTGAAAGGAACAGTGGTAGCCACTCACAGCAGTGTCACTTGGAATCCTGAGCTCCACCATGACAACTCCAGCCCTTTATCACACTACCCAAAAGATGCAATCTCCAGCCTACAGCAGTCCACCAGAAGCTTTGTCACTTGTCTAGCTTTAGCTAATTTCTGCAAACACCTGGAGTGTGAAGTTCATATTCAACAGATGTTTTGTATGCTTTTTCATTCTCTGCTTTATTTTTTTTTTTAAATTTCTTTTGCTCATCACTGGTACAACTTCTACAGCTCTGCTCTCTCCCTTTGTACCCCCTCTTCCATTCCTTGTGGGAGAGATAAGGCTGTATCCCACAAAACTAGCTGGACCTTGAAGAATTTGCACATGCCGGAGGATAGCAGAGGTTACTGGAAACATTTTGCTATCCGTGTTGAGGTGCCACATCTCCACAATGGCACTTTCCTCCCTGCTCCTGTGAGCCTGGTTGGCCAACATAGGGACCTTTGTCCTCACCAGCCCCTTTAAAGGAAGCTCCTAATTTCAGAGTTGGCAGAGCAGCTCCCCCACAGCCCTCCCCACTCCATAGATACTCGCCAGAGCAGGCTCCCTAGTGTGTGCCAGCGCACACTCCATCCTCTCCAAGCACAGCTAAGACCCAAACCCTGAACTTAACCCTAGTTCTGCTTTGCAGTTGCTGCTAGGATTTGCCAGGCTTTCCATTCAGTCATGCTCAGCTCAAAATTAGGCTCCATGCTAAGCACTGTGGGAAGCTGCAATGGAACAAAATGGACTACAAGGTTGTCGGACTTATTTTTCACTCCTTACATTAACTAATTAGCTTTCTTCCTCATTAAAGTCCCTTCAAGCATATCAATTACCCAGCTCTGATGGCAGGGATGGTACAATAGCTCTCAGTGCAATCAGATGAGTTGGAATTCAGCACAGCAGACCAACAGGGTGGAGGATTGGGTTACCCATGTGTCAGCAAAAGGGCATTATTCTCCTGACCTCCCTTTTGCAACAAGAGCTGAATGGTGGTTAGAAGAGAGGAGAGGAAGTGCCAGGAACATAGCACAATAAGCATCTTCCTAGGAGCTGCAAGGGAAAACCAGTGCTGTGACAAAAGAAATATTTAAATGTCAGTCTAAAATTAGGACAGCCTAAAACTTGGCCTCTGTCTTCTTTTGTTTCTATCTAATGGGAGCAGCCTTGCAATTTCTGTCTTGGTTAAAACAATTCTCTCACTTCCCTCTAGGAAAATGGAGGGAATGGTGAAGACAAGGGATCTATCTTAGCAGTGTCTCTGCTCTCAGAAGCGGGCATTCAGCCGAGCCGTGCTCGTGGCCCAGCACTCACCCACAACAAACATGCTTAGCCCAGCAGCTCAACAACAGCAGATTTCCATAGGTGAATTTTGGGTCAGTCCCAGTTTTTCCAAGCCAATTTGCCCATCATTTGTTACAGTAATATCATATTTGTGAATTGCTGCTATTGCCTCTATTAACTGCGTTCTCGCATTGTCTTGTACCTGAGCTGTACGTTCCCCATCTGCCAGAGACTATTACAGCTACACTTACCTCAAATGCAAATGATTTCTTGAGCACCAACAAAAAAAAGGTAACAGCACTGACATTGTATCTGTTAATCTTAAACCACGACATTCAGTTGGTTACATGGATGAAGATGCATTGCTCAGTGCAGCTGAATACTTAAAAGCACTGAGACAATAAGAATGCATTAAACTTTTATCTCCAGTGCTATAGCTACAATAAGCAATCAAAGAAATTGCCGCTCTCCCAGGGCTCTGGATTGCCTGAAGGAAACTAACTTTTGTCTGTGTATGTGTGTGTATGAAGAAAGATGGATAAAAGAATCTCAAATACCAGCTGCAGTGTGTTTGGCTACTCTGCGTTAGTCAAATGATGAGCGCTGAGCATTGCACAAAGCTCAGAAGGCAGCAATTTTATGCAGTCATATATAAGGAGGAAGAAATAAGATATCTTTCACTCCAAGGATTTCATTATCAAGCCCAGCTTTTTTTTTTTAAATGTAAATTTATAGGAGACAGTTACTAACCTGATATTCCTTTCAGAGCCATGTTGTGAAACTCTTTACACAAGTCTTTCTTTCCCTTGATACAACATTTGGGGGCCTGTATGTCACTATGACAGGTGTAACTCACCTTTCCATGAGTGGCAGCAGTAGCAGGACTATCAAATCACATTATAGTTTCTAAAACTGCAACCAACTAATTTAAAAGCTCTGATAAAAATTAGTCATATTTCTTTTCAATTTATTCTGTGGCCATTTAACTATGTAGAAATTTCATTTCTCATGAAATATCCACAAACTGGCCACTTTCCTCATGAAATATGCATGAATTATAAAATTCCTTATGCTCTTGAGAAAATAAACCACATTAACCTGAACAAATGCTCAGTTTTATAACGTCAGAATGCTTTCTTTTCTTTTTTTAACTCAGAACCAGGGTGGTTTCAGAAAAGAAGGTGCTTGACATGTTCCAACCTTTTAATGTGAAAGGAAACACTGTTAAAAAAAAAAAAAAATAGAACAAAAACCAAAAAGCTGATAGAGATGATTCCAAAACAAACCTTCGCTTTTCAAATGTTGTCTTCATGTTTATTTTCACACATTCATTCAATGGGCTAAATTCTGTGCTAAGAAATCATAATATTTAAATAACTTGCTGTTTCCAATATACTTTGTTTCTTGGATTCACATTTCTCTGCGTATGTTTTCTCTGCACTGCAGATAAAACTGTGTGAGTATCAATGAGGTATTTGCCACAAGGACTGTAACACCATTTTCTCAATTTGATTAATATAGCTCTTGGAAAGAAAAACCCCCATCACCCCATGTGCACAATTGTCTCACTTACAATAGCGCCTTTCATCAAAGAATCTGCAAGAGCTTTACTGAGAAGTAGTGATATGTGTACTTTACAGTGTATTAAAAGTAACCTTTTCTAGAAACCCTTGATGTGAAATAACTTTTTTTTTTTTTTAATATCCAGTATGGAGCAATTTTATTTCAGACTTTAAAAACAGGAAGTTATAGTTATTGCAAATTACAGACTTAAAATGGATCTGAGGGCTTCGGACAATTTTAAAATTAACCCCAAAACATGGCACTTGGGCAGCCAGATACTGATGTGCCTAAAGAGCAAAGATGTTGGAAAGTGTTTCCTCTGTGACCTGCCTCAGGCCCCACAGCCGAGTGTGCCACATCACAGCCATGGCCATGCTTTCCAGACACAATGTTCAGGGCATCAGAGCCAACCAGCCTTCATGTCGGGTGGAGTTGCTCATACAAGGAATGAGCGTTAGGGCAGCCAGAAGCACTGCAGAGCAGACTGGTTTTAGTGTAGAGCTTTAAGCATTTCTATCTCTGCTGGTATCTCCCTCAGTTTGGGATTTCTGTAACAACTTGGGCTGTTTCACACACCTTTCCTTTGCATTCTTTCATTGTTTTCCAGTTCCAGAAAGATATCAAACTAATGTCCTCTCACCCCATCCCCGAAATATCAAGGGGATATTTTAAAATTAGAGGCTGAAAAACATTTCCCTTTGCAAATGGAACAGCCGTGTGAAAAAGGAGTGCCTCTCCTTCCCATAATGGGAGCAGTGAGGAGGACAGGACACACAAGCCTCATATGAAAGCCTCAGGAAGGAGATTTCATGAAGAAATGTGGTTTTTTTCCTTGAGAATAAGCAGCATCTTCCTGAGACCCATCATTTTGATTCACTGTTTCATGTGTAAATAATTTACTAGGCTAAAAGGTCAAGAGCTGCAGGTCCTTAGAGGAGGGAAGAAAACTGCAAGCTGTAAATAAGGGACAAGTAACTTATGTGAGGCATAAAATGTGTTATGAGGCTACACACAGGTATACATATGCACACATCCACACAGAAATAGGCTAAAGCAGAGCTCCAGAAGCAGCTTACAAAGGCAGAAATAACCTCTACTCCATGTTTGCTTCCCCTTGAACCTGACTTGAGATCAGGAAGCACAGCAAATATGATCTTTTGGGATAGAAATTACACTTTTAAATTAGATCCACGATGCCCAGATGTACTGCTGATGGATGCATGAAACAGAGGGGCAAAAGAAATTAATTTTCAGCCTACTTGTTTTCATCTTTTCATCCTCTAATGTCAGTGTAATTGCTCCTCTACTCCTGGATGTGACAGAGTCTAGTCCTTGCCTCTCTGCAGAAAGAAAGTGAACAGCTGGTTTCCTTTCTGACACCAGTGTATTTCCAATCAGCTGTCAGGCAGCATTCGATCCCTAAACGCTTACAGTGTGTCATGCTTTCCTCCTGCTTAGAAAGTCTAAATATGAGATTTCATTCCCCAGTCTGAGGTAGGATAGGGCAAGGAGAAGAAAAGGGTCAAACTTTATTCAGGTTCAAAACTATAGAGAATTCCAGGGAAGACATTCTGGAAAGACGATGCAGTAGAAACAAGCAAGGGACCACTGACTGTCATAGGATGTTAGCCTGACACATTAAACTGGAAAGATCAGAAATAAGCTGCACCTTATCCCATACACATCACTCCTCATAGTGGTTTTTATAGCAGTACTGCCCTCAATAGTAAAATCTGAGGAATGGAAAGTGAGATACTTCTCAGGCAAGAAAGGTAAATACTGCACTTTGAGAAATATGTTTTTGTCTAGTAGTTTGCACAGATAGTCTAGGTTTCTCAGTTTCATTCCCATCTCTGATACTGCATTCCAGAGCAATCAAAAGCAACTCATTTTACCACCAAAAAGCGTGTACTTCTCTGCACAGTGGGGCAGTTACTGAATTCATCAGTTTAATTGGCAAATTTTTTATAAACATTTATAAATGTATTATATTACACAGATACACTAGAAGGTCTCATTTGATGATCTCATATGGAAAATTACCCCCTTCTGCATATATGGCAATAATATTTATATTATTTTTCCCACATGCTTTTAGTCTTTCATAATAATGGAAACAATGATATAAGAACGAACAACTGACATTTCTGTTTGAGGACACAGCATGCATCTCTGAAAAGTTCTGCAGCAGCTCTGCTTTACAAATATATTTTCCTTGGGTACTTAAAGATACAGTACTTTCAGTTCCAGATTACTTCAATTACAAGATAAAAAGCACCAAAAAGACATAAAATAAAACACCATTCTGGAAATGGGCATGTTGTATACAAATTCTGTCTACCTGAGTCTCTATATACCTGCATGATAACATCCAGATACATTTAAAGGTATATCACAGATACACATGCACACAAACATAAATAGAATCATAGAATTGTTTGGGTTGGAAAAGACCTTAAAGATCATCTCGTTCCAACCCCCCTGTCATCAGCAGGGACACCTTCCACTAGACCAGGTTGCTCAAAGCTTCATCCAGCCTGGCCTTGAACATTTCCAGGGAGGAGCAGCCACAGCTTCTCTGGGCAACCTGTGCCAGTGTCTCACCACCTTCACAGCAAAGAATTTCTTCCTAATATCTAATCTAAACCTATTCTCTTCATCTTAAAGCCATTTCCCCTTGTTCTGTCATTAACTGCCCTTATAAGAAGTCCCTCCCCAGCTTTCTTGTAGGCCCTCTTCAGGTATTGGATGGCCTCCATAAGATTTCCCTGGAGTCTTCTCTTTTCCAGGCTGATGTATGTAAATGTATGTAAAATACATTTTACATATAAAATAAACCAATATATAAATTGCAATACTGTGTTTTGTGCCAGTGATATTTATAATGCTAGAGGGCCCGATCTGGCAAGCAATACAAAAAAACTGAACCTCAAGAGTAGATCTGCTGTACTGGAATTGTTATCATTAGCATATTTGCAGGGTTGGGGCATTAGTCTGCGTTGAGGTCGATTCAGAAAGTGTGTCATATATACAGCATATGTTCCATGGGTAATATGTTGCCCAGCATGAATGGCAAACGTGCAGGGAATACATGTTTTCTCCCAGGACTCTGGATCCTCTGAAAGGTTGGCAGGCTGGGTGCATGGTGCACATTCTTCAGGGGAGAATTATGAGGTGGGGAACATTCCTCTGACTTCTCAACTCTTTCAATAATTTGCCACCTGTGTAGCCAAGCTGCTCATTCTGTAAATCTACAGGATCTAAAAACTCTGGCACTTCCTCTGGCTGCCAAAGAAAGCTCAATGCAGCACTGACCCAAATCCATCCAGACACAGAGTGAATACTGCATTAACCAGTTCAAAGTTTGGTGCAAGGATTAAACAGTGATCTTGGAACAGGTGACACCAAATGGACCAAACTCTCATGCATGCATTTGCTCTACTTCAGAAGTTTGTGCACTGCTCTGTAGTTACCACCATAGTGCAGAGGACTAGGGTTGTATTCTTGAACACAGCTCCATCCTACCATGTGAAAGGAGCAGAATCTGAGCTTCCACAAAATGATACAACCCTATAAAAAGTAGGCAAACTTGGCCCAAAGCCAGGGGAATTGCTTGTTTGCTTCTCACAGAGAAAAGCAAATTTAGTCTCACTGACACTGCTGCCAGATTCACCTTGGTTTCTAGTCAGCTCGCACTAACTTGCACATTACAGTTCTCATGCACAGATGTATCAGGGCAATATCTAGGTTGCAAACACACCAGGGAAAATGCTCACCTGCTAATAACAGCAAACCAGATTTGGGTCTGTACTGCTGGAGGTCCCAGTGCAGGGAGAAAGGGAGGCAGCTTCTATATCTCCTAGCCAGGAGCGGCTGGTTTTCACATCGCACAAGCTACAGCTGCCTTGATATCAACTCTAGCTTCAGGAGCATTTTACAAGGACACAGAATTACTGGAGAAGAAGTGTGACCCATTCATGGTCTTCTCTGCTTCCTGCAACCTCATTTCCATCCCAGAAAGCCTTTCCTGCAGAGCAAATGGAAGGAGGTGGTGAAGAAACCTAGCATGATGTTACTTTCCCTGGCAAAAAATACACATTTGTCAGATGCCCATTTTGAGTGTGATAGGCTGGGTAAAAAAACTCAAAGTACAACTTCAGTAAGGCCCTAAAATTTCCCTTTACTTTTTCATTGCATGGCAAGATTCCTAGGGGGCTTTTCCTACATGAATATTAGAAGAACAATCTTTAAAATTAATTTTAACCTTTTTTATTTATAAATAGGTTGGATTTACCAAGGGGGAATTTCATTCAGAAAAGGAATGCCTGCATACCTACTGAGCTTTGTCTAATCGCCTCTTAGGGTTAACCTGGACTTTCTTTCACACTATCCTGATTTCTCACTTCAGAAGAGGAGATTTGTCTCTCTTTCTCTGCCTCAAATCCTTCCCAGCACTGAGCTCTGCAGAACTGGTAATGAGGGACATCTTGGAGCACTGAGAGTTCAAGTCTCCACTCATTGTCTTTAGATGGACACTTGAGCCTTTATGCTGAGAGCATTATCTACAAGTTCAGAACAATCTCAGGAAGCCTCTGCTCCCAGACACCATTCCAAATTACTAATACAACTTATCATTTACTGTTACAGTTTTGACATCTGATTTTTCCCAAACATATTGAGCTCCTTACCCTATTCCAAAACCCAAAACACACAGTCCCTGTTCAATGCTCTCTGGCTATCAAGAAGCCCAGCACTGTTGCTAGAGCACTACAATTTTTCAGTTAAAATGGCCAGAGTTCGATAATTTAATTGCTAGCAATCTGAACGTGTGTGTGTGAGGGGCATTGGGAGTGCATGAATATGTAGGTTCACTGTCTGCCTCTGCAGTGGTCCCCATGGTAATCCCATCTGCATTTCAGCACACACAGCACCTGGCCACAACCACCTATTCCAGGTTTCTCTGTCTAATCACCGGCAAGGGCAAAGCTGTTAGAAACTATCCTCGGTAACTGGCTTTTTCAATTTTGTGGCTAGAGGTTGTCAGGACAAGGAAGAGCAAACTGCCAACTATGTCTCCTCCTTACAGTCTGTGTCTTTTTAACAACAATACAGGAGCTGGAGATGGAAAACCTCAAGAAAGAAAAATGAACCTTCCCCTCCTCCCAGCCACAGTGATTACCCCCATCCCAAATCCTCACAATCAGGGGCTGGTAGCTCAAATCGTTCTGCAGGGAAAAGCTACACACGTTGTCTGAGGCAGAAATCTTGTCAAACATGCAAAAGCCAACAATGCTCTAAACAGGGTTTACTGGTATGCTCTAGCTTTTTCTGCTTCTCCAGCAGCTGACCTGTTCCTGACAACTGGAGATGGGAAGATTATACCAGGCCTGGTATCAGGCAAAAGCATGACCAAAGGTAGAAAGCTGATCTCCACTGCCAAGGAAGGGAACAAACTGCAGGGTGATAACACAGAATACACCCCTCAACACTAACTGCATTTCTACAGACTTAATGAGAATCAGAAGCTGCGTGGACAGGGACCCAACTGAGGGTCATCACTGAGGAAAGACAAGCAGGACTCCACTGCTGTGTATTCTACGTGGTGAGCATCTGTCTGCCAGCTACACCATCCCTTACAAGACAGAAGGATCATAGAGGAACTGCACAACAGTGCAGTTTTTAGAGATATCTTTAAGGAGCAAAAATGACTTAAGCACCCATGAAACCAGACTTCATTCACACCACTTTTATGGAACAACTTGGTTTTGTCAGCCAATTGCAATGGCCATGAACTCTTTGTAGGCAGCTGTAGCAGAGGGTAACTTTTTCCCTGTGATATCAGAATTTCCATGGAAAGAGGTGCTGGTTTACAGCTCTTGTGATAGTGGTGACAGGAGGGGGAGTGGAGAATGGAGGCTGAGAAAGAAGGAAGCCTGAAAGGCAGTGGTAGCAAACATGGACAACAAAAAGGACTGAGCTCTGGCTCTGATCATCTGGGATAGTGTGGCTCTAGAAGAATGGTTCTTTACAAATTGAAATTACAATTAGATATCCTCATCTCCCAGGTCAACCAAAGGAATGGGTTTCAGAAGGATTGTAAAATAGGAAAATAAGACTAAAAATCATTACTTGGATTGTAAGTTTGATCCAAATAACCTTCTAAGCAATTTTTTTTCCTATTTATTTCTCCTGAAATAAACTTCTCCTTAAGGTTTACAAGTTTGCTTCCCCCACAGACTAAGCATTTATGCCATTGTGAAAACTGCATCTTCAAAAGCAGCAGCAAAGAGGTAAGATTTCTCCCTTCCTGAGTCTCCCACTGACCTGAACTGCATAAACTGCCTAAAGCTTTCCTTGATATATATCCCACGGTGTGGATATAGGAGGAGTTCACAGATCTCATAAATTTTGCACTAGAGACCTGATGCAAGGAGAGGTCCACAGTTCTCACTAGCAGATAGGCTACTTTATCTAAGACACCAGAGTTTAATATGCTTGCCTGCGTGCTGTGATGTTGGGTAAAAATACCCAGACAGATTAGATTAAATGTTTTCTTGTGCCTCAGCTACAGGCCTCAAAACTATGAGACACTGCTTGACCTAGGTCACCCAGCCAGCTAATTTTTAAGAGGAATGTCGTGAATCCTCATTATCCCTGCTAACTACCAGGTTTACCTCTTCCACCACGCCCTGAAACACCAAGTGCATGTCCCTTTGTGCCATGCTGAGAAACAGATCACTGCATCCAGCTACAGATAAAGGAAGAGGGGTAATACAGGGACTGTGAGCAGTGCTTCGCTAGTAATGGCAGTGTCAGCACTGCTCTCCCATCGCAGCACCATCCAGGCAGTTCCAGGCAAGGGGCCATGGCTGGGGATGGTCACAGCATGTAACTGAAGCAAGAAGCTGCTCTGGGTGCTGCAGCTGGGAGACATCCTGGGTACAAGAAGTTTGCACTAAGGCCTCTCCTGCATCATGGATGTTCACAGTCTGTTTGAGTAATTTGTTAATTGGGAGGAATTTTCACTTGTGGCAAATCCTGGGCTGGATTCTCCTGAATGCAATGTACTGTTCGGAGGCTGGTTTGCCTTTGAGGTTGCTCACTCCCACCCTTTCAGCCCTGCAGATGGAAGGAGCCTTTCCCAGGACTAGGGGAAACTGGTGTGAAAAGTCACCACCTCCTCCCTAGCTCCCGTTCTGCTGCTGCGATGTACGCGGGCAGAGCGGACCACCCTTCCGCCTTCTGCTGCCCGTTCCCCGCTGAGGCCAATCGATGAGCTCCTGGTAAGAGCGGAGGAGGTGCCCGGCCGTGTCGGCCCGGGGATCGCGGCTACCGGCTGCCCTCTGCTGGGGCCGCCGTCCCGTCCCTTCCACCAGGAAACCCGGCACGGGCTGCTGGTCCCGGTCCCAGTCCCGGTCCCGATCCCTGCCAGCAGCCACCGGCTGGGATTCCCCCCGTCAGATCCCCCCAGCCCACGGCAGGAGTCAGGGCTGTGTCCTCTGAAACATACACCGTGAGGAGGTACAGGCTCATGCGAGATTGTCTTATAAAAGTGTTAACGTGCTGTCAGAGAGGTCTCGGAGTCCCCTGCCAGCGCTGCCGTGTGCACCGCCCAGCACAGGGCTTGACCGAACAGGAACTACCACGTCCCCGTGGATCGCGGCGGGACAGGGCGTTAGGACAGTCCGGGTAACGCATCCCTGCCCGGGGTTATCTTCACGTTAAAGGAGAGCACCTGCACCAGCCGGATGCCAGCAAGCTCCGTGCTGGTGCGAGCTGGTCACAAGTGGTGAGGAGAAAGGACTGCTGGCAGCTGTCAGGCAGGAATGCGATTCCACGGATATTTCTGAGTGCCTGGATGAATCGTGGGGGGTTTATACCAGACTTTGAGATAACCAACACAGACAAGTGACAGTGACAAGGTGTCCGGCCGGAGGGACAGCTTTTCCGCTCCAGCAGGAGAATGCTCACATAGCTCTGCAGAACATCACAGTGGCACGAGATGCCCCATCCGAGGTGACATTGGTCAGAGTTCTGAGCAACCTGATCTAGTTGAAGATGTCCCTGCTCACTGCAAGGGGGTGGGACTAGATGACCTTTAAATGTCCCTTCCAACCCAAACCATTCTATGCTTTTGTCAGTGTAAAGCTCAGGCTCTGTACACACTCCCATTTTTCCCTCCTCCCCAAAGCTGCCAGATGGAAAGGGACAACTTATGCCACTACTCAGAGCTGCTGAATTTCAATCAGGTAGAAGAGGACAATGCATTGCACACAAAATGTTGCCATCTTTTTGTTCATTCAGTAGAGTACAAAAAGAAAGGTGAGCATGCACCTATGCAGTGCATCTTTGTGGAAGATTGGATTATAGCATTCATGCACAGCTCATCCTGCCGCAGTTCAGGTGGGAGTATCCTAATGAGTTCAACTCTTCTTTACAATGGGACTAGGAAAGAAACAAAACTAACGCATAGAATTCGTACCCTGATCTTGTAGATGTCATCAGAACAATAAATGACACTGACAGTCTAAGCACACACACGAGATAAAAGCACCGTTAACAGAGACCCGCATGCTCGTTCACCCCGCAGGGACTGGTGTGGGGGTTGGTGTTGCCCCCCCTTTTGCTGGCACTGTAACAAACGAAATTTCAGGTTCCAGTGGAAATCCAGGATAATCACACGTTGATTTTTTAAAAATTAATTTACATTGTGGAAGTCCTCACTACACTGTGGAAAAATACTCTTAAGTCACAACCTGTCAGGGATCCTCTGAGGAGTCTGAGAGCCTCCCCGGGACGGGAATCCTCGACTGTCCGGCCACACAGCCGGAGGGGCCTGCACCGAGCCGAGATAAACGCGGGGCCCTCTGGCCCAAACGCAGCATCTGTGGAGCAGAGGCCTGACCGACTGTGCCGCGGGCAGACCCTTTGTGCTCAGCGCCCTGTGACCGACCTGGCTGGCTTATAACGGCACCACCACTCGCCCCAACACACTGCCCGCCGGGGCAGCCTCCTCCATCACCACCACCCGCCCCACCACACTGCCCGCCGGGGCGGCCCCCTCCCTAGAGGAGCTGCTGGTGGAAGGGGGGGTGGGTGAGGACTGCACAACCCCGAGGCGAACTACAACTCCCAATGTGCATCGCGAAAGCGAGTCTCCCTCCCCGCTGCCCGGTGGGAATGCCGTCCGGGAACACCCTGGGACTTGTAGTTCTGTTGAGCCCCGGCGGCCGAGGGCGTATAACTGCGTCTCCTGTGGAGGGCTCGCCTCCCCGCCATGCAGCGCGCCAGGGCTACGCAGAACTCGGCGCGCCGCCGGCGACGACCGCGGTGCCGGGGGCCGCGGGCGAGCGGGGCGCAGCCTCTGGCGGGCCCCGGGCGGAGGCCGTGGGCCATGTCCGAGAGTGGCAGCGCCAGCGGAGCCGCCCCGGGCGGGGGAGGCGGCGGAGCGGGCGGCGGAGGGGGCGCGGGCGGCGCGGCCTCCGGCTCGGGGCCCGGCGCCACCGACCCGGCCTCGCTGCCGCCCGGCGACGCGCAGCTTATCGCCATCATCGTGGAGCAGCTGAAGAGCCGCGGCCTGTTCGACGGCTTTCGCCGGGACTGCCTGGCCGACGTGGACACCAAGGTAGCGCTGCCGAACCGGGCGGGCCGGCTCCCGGCCAGCCCCCGGGCATCGCCGGCGGGGCAGGGCGGGGCGGCCGGTGTTTCCTCCCCAGGCCGGAGCTGCGGGCACTGTCCCTGGAACCCAGCTGCCCCACATCCCATCCCTCCCCCTTCCTCTCTCCCCGCCCCGATGTCCACACTCGGGACTGGGCGAGGCCGGCCAGGACGGCGTGCGGCAGCTGCAGTGCTGCTCTCTCGGCCAGGGGGTTTTGCATCCCTGCCGCGACCAGCATCTGTCAGCCAGGCTGCTCCAGAGCGGGTCTTGGCTTGAAGCGATAGCGATACCCCACCGGAGGAGGCCCGAGAACAGGCTCAGACTTGCGTTTTCTAGCCCAGGCCTTATTAGGAAAACAGCCTCCCTTAAGAACACTGCTCCTCTTGAACATAATTCCCATATTTCCCAAACAAACATTTAAACCTTTCTTGAGTAGATGTTCTCAGACTATTGTTTGTAACAAATTTCTTTCTCAGTCACAACATGAGCTCCTGAGCTTTTGTTGGCAGTATTAAAGTTGGGTTGTTCACAATCACCCACCCTGTCAAAATTAAACACTAGTGTTTTGCTTTCCCAAACTGTGATGCTTTTGGCAAGAGTCCTGTTCTGCAACCTGCAGTCGTCATTCTGGGCCACCCCAGCAACTATAGCAAACCCATTCCTGAAGCCGTCAGGTCATCTGCACAGAGCAGCCAGAGGTCAGCAGTTTTGTCAGGACAGATATACCCTAGACTTTCATCTCGCTGCCCAGGACAGACACTGCATCTCTGTTACCAACCTGTTCATTCATCATCCCATACACGTATCAAATTCTGAAATTTAAACATTGCCATCCTCTTGTCCTTTCCTTGTACGGGACCAGGATCTGGATGGTACCCATCCATTTATATGGGTTTGTAAGTTCAGTTTCTGTTCACTGAAATTAAGTTGCCACTGATAAAATCTGCATAATTCTTATTTTCTGTGTTAGTATCACAGAAACAAATAATTAAGTTATTTGTTAGAGACAATATTACTCAGCTAGTTTCCTAGGAATGTTGTGATGGAGGGTTTCCAGACAACAAGAACTCTGCTTAAACAACTCCTGTCCACTCAGGCAGTTTGCATTTCACTATTAATATTATGAGCAGATAACAATTTTTAAACCAATCTATCCAGCTATTTATATTATTATAATAGTACACTGACCAGCTGTTCTTTGCAATTACCAGTTGTATTCTTGGGTAAAACAAGCTTACCTTTGTTCAGAAAGTGAAAGGATGGAGAATGTAGACAACAGAACAGTAGTGTATGTGACAAAAGATGTACTATGAAGGACTCTGGCAGGGGATTGTTTTGAGGTCTTTTAGCTGTTTAACTGGAATTTTTTATTTATTTCTTTTTTAGCCAGCCTATCAAAATTTGAGGCAGAAAGTAGACAACTTTGTATCAACCCACCTGGACAAACAGGAATGGAATCCAGCAATGAACAAAAACCAGTTACGAAATGGGCTAAGGCAGAGTGTGATTCAGTAAGTAACCAACATTCTGTAAGATAATGGTAATGCTATTTGATAAGTAATACAGAACTATTTTATTACCTAGGTCAAATAAAAATTTGCAGAATTGAGTTTTTCACAGCACTTTCTGTTGCACTTTCCTGAGTTTCATTATAATGATGGATGCAGTCTTAACTCTCATTAAGAGCTTGCATTACCACTTTACCTGAACTTTGTATTTTCATGAGTTGAACATGGTGAAATAGTCATATTTGCTATCTAGTTAAGTTCCTGATGCAAATAGCCAACACTGCCTGCTAGCGAAACTGTGCCTGAGATATGCTGAGCTGAATTACCTTGCCCTTTATTTTCAGAAAAGAAAAGTCTTTCACTTAAAGAAAAAATTCTGAAGATGCCCAAGTTGTTTAAGTAGACTCTGACCACTAGCAGGCAGTGATCAAACTGGGCTAGCCTGATCTCATGCAGCAGAGGGTAGCTTTTGTACAGCTATTTAAGCTAGTATGTTTCCAGCATGACAGGAAAGCTAGCTTAAACTATGCTGCTTTAGAGAGAACACTGCAGTCTAAAGCACAAGCTTGTTTGACAAGTCATGGATAGAAACTTTATAGTAAAAGTTGTGGGGAAAGGGGCACTAGGGAACTTGATAATGGCATTTATGCTCATAAGGAAAGTTATTAGAATGTCTCGTGCACAGAAGAAACTATATTTCAGAGCACTTGATATAACCTGTAAATCATGAGTATGTAACATTAGTTTGTTCAGTCTGTAATGAGAGTTGTTGTCCACTGGAAGTTCAGAATTTCCTGGTTTTACCTGGAGTCCTTGAGACATGTTGGTCACTTAATGCTTCCTCATATTTCACATTACCACTAGAATGAAGAGAACAATTGAAAACTGTTATATCAGAGAACCTGTAATGAGAAGAATGTAAAGTTCTCCCTTTAAGTAGGCTATCAGTATAAATAATAGACATACAGTGTTAAGGAGTTTGAAGAGTCTTTGTCACTCCTGTAGTTGCAAGACTAAGCACCGAGGGTGTCAAGATGTGTATGTCCTTTGTTGCATGCATGTATACGTGTGCTGTTACCTGGAGGTGACATGACGTGCCATGACCCTGCACCCACTTGCTCACCAGCATTCACAGCCTTATTAGTCTTGTGGCTACTTTTCCAAGCGCCAGGCAACGTCTCTATTTCCTGTCCCCCACTCTGTTGCAGACATGACTTAAGCCTGGTAGACAGCCTGTGTCCCATAATCCAAGAGACTGACGCAGCCCCGGAGTAATAAGTCACTTCAATTACTAGTGTTCAGTTCCAGAAACTTTGCTCTGTGCTCCATGTGCTTGTTTTTATAATTAATACCCATCTGTCTAGACTAACGGTTATAAGGAGTGAGTGACAGTAACGTTATTAGGGGGAAGGCCTCTTCTCCCTCAAGTCAGCCAAAAAAAAGACTGTGCTCTCACCTGCCCTCCTCAGAATAGCTTGTTTCCCTTGTTTGTGCCAAAATGTGTTTGTTTGCTTTCATGTTGACCTCATTTCCACATGAGCCCTATTAAAGTGGTTCTTGTCCAACATGTCATTTAAGTACCTGGGAGACCAGATGTCAGTTGTTAATTCTGTAGGGAGAACTGAGAGAGGGTGGGGGGAAATAGGTGGCTGAAACAACTCCCTGTTAAGGATCTACTGAGTGGACTGCAGTTCTCACCATGTTAATGCTAATTGCAGTTGACAGGAGGGCTCTGGAGAATTACTGGAGGAGATTGGGGAGAAGTTTTTCAGAGGAGCTGAATGACTCCTTTGTCTTTGTTTCAAGGTCAGGAATGCTGGAAGCTGGAGTGGACAGAATTATTTCTCAGGTGGTGGATCCAAAACTAAACCACATCTTCAGGCCCCAGATAGAGAGGGCGATTCATGAATTTTTGGCTGCACAAAAGAAAGAGGAAAGTGTGCCAGCTCCTCCTCCAGAGCCCGAGAATAAGGATCCTCCTGCTCCATCTCAGGATGCCTCATAAAGGTCTTGTATCTCTGCACTTATATTTTTCATGTACCTCATCTCTGTAGTTTGTATTATGCAAGACAGAGAAGACATTGTATTCTTCCTGGCGTGAAAGGGAGGACACTGATCATCAGCATGTTGTCAGTGTCAGACAGTCATCTGAACTGCTCCCACTTAAGTGTCTGCTAAAAATATATTAGGACTGAAGACATAGGTATGATGTAAAACAGCTATCAAGGAACACTGTGGACTCTGCCAGTGCTGGTTTTGGATCAGGCCAAAAGGCCTTTTATTCCTGTAAAAGTATATCCAGCAGTGATTGAGATGGAATTGGCTGGATAACTTTCAGAGCAATATCAAATAGATTAAAAATATATATCCTTTACTGAAATACAGCTTAAAGTGGAGTGGTGACAAGTTATTGTGCTTTAGCATTGAATGTTTTAGATAGCTCTTCTTTAGAACATACACTGGAGTGTTGAATTGTTAGTGACTGAAATATTCACTGCTGGAGTAAGGGTAATGTCTTTGGGAGTGAATAACTTCATTCCAACCTATATCTTTACAGCTGAAGGGACTGAGAGTGCTTTTGTTGCAAAGAAATTCATTCTGGCTTTTGTGATTAAAATAACTCAAGGGGCCTCAGGGGGCTATAATTGCTACTCTGTCATAAGACAAATGACTATGCACCCATAGCCCTGTATCTTAACGTTGATTTTAATATTGAGGCCTGTGTGCACATTACTGAGGAACCACTATCTTGATGGAAAATTTCAATCTGCAGCTTTGCTGGAGAGCTTAAAGCCATACTGCATGAAAGGAAGTTAATTGTGAATTGTTCTATCTGCTGGGGCTTTCTGAAAGCAAAAGTTTTCCTTATAATCTACAGCTGACATTGAGGTGGAATAAGTAACCTACAATAGCTGTTCTTATGCTTGGAGTTATTAGATCAATTAGCATGACTTTTAATTTAATAGTAGAAGTTAAAATGCCTGTGGTATCATCCTGAGGTATTTACTTATCTGTGACTTGCAGCCTTAATGCCATGATAGATCTTTGCATTTGTCCAGTTCAAGTATTTTAAAGTCTATTATAACCTGCAGCTAAGTGCAGCTGTTAATTAATATATTCTAATCTATTCTCTATTCAAATGCATTTAGTCATGAAGGTACCATCCTCTAAACTCTCTTTTTTTTTTCTTGCAGTGAGTTCCTGATACTAAGCAGCTGCAGTTGCAAAATATGTGTCCTGTTAGATGGGCAATGGATTACTTGTTCCATTTGGTGCAGGATTGGTGTCTGCCAAAGATGATTAATGGTTATCAGACCTGTGGGAAGGCATTGAAATCAGTGGAATTCAGATGCACCTGGAGTTCTGCGTGTGGAGGGACAGCCAAAATGTGAAGATACTTTTGCTATTAACAGCAATACAGAGAGCAGCATGCATTCTTGTTAGTCATGCCTTCAGGCAAGGGGGTGGGAAAGAAAGGGAGTTGGCTCTTGTCTGGAGGGAGCAGGGAAGTGATTTGGGATTATAGTAGATTTGGGAGCAGGAAGAAAAGAAAGGTTTGGGGGTGGGAGGAGGTGCAAGTAATCTCTTGGAGACCAAGAGCTGACAGATTTTCTTTGATATAAGCCAGACGAGAGGAAGTGTCATACACCTCTGCTGCGTAACACAGCATTGAGTAGTAAATGCCAAGTCAGGTGTAACTCACTGCACTACCTGCTTTAGGAAAGACATTTCCTGTTTAAAACTGGAAAGAACACTTCAGGATCAATTATCTAGATAATTTCTGTTGCATTGCAGGGAAGTGTTTACAGTTGGCTATGACTATAGCTGATTTAATTCTTATTTCCTAGATAACTCTGGGAAGTAAAGGGCACCAGAGTAGGTGATCAGTTTGAAACTTGTCTCTTTCAACTTGAAAGACTTTTTTTCCCTTTGAAATTTCTCAGGTGCCTAGTGGAAACTGTCCTATGCTTTCAGCTTGAATGCATGCAGTGTCCTCTGGATGACAGTCAAGTAGACAATGTGATCAAATATTCTGCCAGCAAATGTCCATACCTTTTTCAATAAAAGACTTGAAAAGGCATCTCTGACTCCTAGCTTTTTCAGAATTTTTTTTCTTGAGGAAAAACTACTTTGAAGAAATCCAGGAGTCCTGATTGCTGGAAGCCTCATGGAAGTGTGGCCTTACACAGTTCGTAGATTAATCCAGGTCTGACAAGATGGGATTCTTAGTAGAAGTTACCATGAAATAAAATGGATATTAGTATTCCTCTCCTTTTAAGGTCTCTCTTAAAAAATATAAAGTATCAACTGAACTGACTTTACCTCACATCACTGATGAGCTCTAAATCCTGAGTAAATTCAGTCTGGTGCTAGTACTAGTGAAGGCATGTTCAACCTTGTGAAAACAAAGCACTTTGGCAATAGGCTAGAGCTATTCCAATTTTTTTTTCTTTGAGACAGCAGTCTTTTACGAAGCTAATAACTGCCTATGTTGTTGAATAACACTTAGTTTGAATCCTTGCTATTCGTGGGCTACATATGTCAACTATAGCCTTACCCATAGACCTTGTATGTGAGCAGATGGAATTCCAGCTAAGCTCTGCTTCATTTTCAAACTGGATGATTTACAGGAAAGATTTCTGCTGTGTTTTAATTGTGTGGCTAACTTATTTTGCTTAGTATCTCTTCTCAGCATAGTTAAATGAAGAAATGGAGATGACAGAACAGCTGGTGTTTTAAACTCTTCACAAGAGAGTTCTGTGAACTTCCACTGCCTTAAGTTTGCTCACTGCACAGTGCTGTATAGCCCTGCTGATACATGATTCTTCCATCAATATTTTTATCACATTTAAGAGTGTTCCTCTCAGAATGGGAACTTAAATACCTGTACTTTTTAGTGATAACTGTGTTACTAGCTGCAACTTTCCTGATAAGGTTTGAAAAATCTGTATGTTGGGATAATCTGATTGTGTGGCTTGACTTGCTGTTCTATAGTCTGTGTTCCTGCTTAAAACAGGACAAGGAAAGGGCTCTCTCCTGCATGATGATTTGGTGGTTAAAGACTGCTCTCCAAATCAGTAGTAGGTGTTTCCCTTAGACCCTTAAGGACAGCTCTCTTGGCAGAGAGTGAGCCACCTTTTACCTCCTGGTAGGGTGTCTCAACAACTTTTTTGAAACTCAGCCATTTATGGGGTGGGAGGGCGGGGAGGAGTTGAAGTTGTGTCTAGAAAAGAGAGCAAGTGAAAAGGATTCTAACTGTGCTTAGTCTGGATTACAGTAGCAGTCGTTAGGGAGCAGGGATGCAGTTCAGTTTTAAAAAGTAGTAAGTAAAGCTAGATTTATTGCAGTGAAGAGGGAATCTGAGCCTGTGTTTCCTACCTCTGACAAGTGCTTTAACAGCTGAGTGAAGAATAGATTCAGCCACCATATTTAGCAGTTTTTTTCATTGTTCTCTCTTTGAATGTAGTGCTGTGTTAAACTGACCACTGATGCTGTGCCACTGCTGTGCATGTGTAGGGTTATGCCTTTAGTTGGTCTCAGCCTCTGCACAGTGCACGACTGTAATGGCTGTGGGAACTTTCACCTAATGAGATTAGGCAGCCAAGCCACATCTGGGATCATAGCCTTTAATCTTTGGGCTCTGGAGTCCTTACTTTGGATCAGCGCCTTGGAAGTAACAAGCTTTGGAAGTATACATTACATCGAGTGGGACAGTGACAAAAACCACTAAATCCTTACCTTGATGAAGAAATGGTAGGTAGTGCCCTTTGATTTTATATACTTGTCCCTGGCAACTGGTAGAAAAAGGATTCCAGCATTAATAACTCAATGTTCTGTAAATCTTCACACTAGAACAAAAGAACAACTTTGTACCTGCTGCAGAAGTGAAGTTCTTCCCTTGTGTAGTAGAATGTCAGACTGCAGTTAGCGTATTAGTCAGTTTGCATTGCTATGATGGATACGTTAAATACAGTCTAAAGGGTCTTGTGAGACAGACAGGTCTAAGACACCTGAGTATTCAAGAAGCAATTAGGTGTCTTTTTGGAGCTGAAGGGGCAGGGCCATACATAAGGAGGATGAGCCTCAGTGGATCAAATGGGCCTTCTCACATTTGAGTTGACTGTTCTTGTTTCCTGGACAGTCATTTAGTACCTCAGATTTGCTTTCTCAGATTAACATATTAATGCTTTTAATAAAGTTCAAGAGACTGCACCATTTCCTCATCTGATATATTAATAACATGGAGGAGGTTTAGAGATTTTCTGCCTCCTTGGCTTTGCCTGTCCCCCTATGCATTTGCTTCTACTGAGTCACAAAAGACCAGCTGCAGTTTAAAGAAAACAAGGAGTTTGAGTTGCATTCTTGGAAAACCATCCGTGCCTCTTCATGGCTGCTCTGCCCTATGGAAATGCTGGAGTGCAAAGCCTGCAGGAGCCACCCTGGCTCACTAAGTACATACTAGATGAGGAACTAGAAGGTACAAGTTCTCTGCAGAGTCCTGCTAGTCCACAGCCATGTCTGTGGCTAGTTGTTTTACCTGTTTGCTTGCCTGTAAAATGAAGATAACTTTACCCTCCTACGTAAATCCTGGAGTGGGAGGGAGTCAGGTGCTATGTTTAGGTCCAATAAAATGAAAACTGAAAGGAATGCACACATAGACACCAGTTAGTTGATATACCATATAAATTTTAAGGATTAGACATTACAGGTGAAGTCCCATGGAATCTTCCTGAAACTCACATCCTGCTGGCCAGACTAGGGGTTTTAATTAACGCCATTTAGTGTCAGGTCATGACTCCAGAATTAGAAGCAGACAGATTGAACTAAGAACCCAGTTTCACAAGTTCTATGAAGGAAGAAAAAAAACCACCCCAAACCACAAAGCTATCTAGAAGGATTGCTTTGCTATGCATCAGTCAATCAGCCTGGCATGCACCAGTCACAGCCAAGTGGTACATAAGGCAGTGCCTGAAATTCTAGCTGTTGCTTGGCTATTAAAGGAATTACCACACATCTTCCATGATTAATAAAATACAGTAAAGCAAAAAACCCACCCTGAACTTAAAGTGAGGGGAAGAAGAAGGAAGAGCACAGTGCCACTGATGCTGGCCACCCAAAAAGCCATGAGCAGATGTCAGCACTCTCCAGCACTGCCTCAGCTCCTGTGCTGCCTTTGGGGCTGATGGATCACCCTGGTCACTTACGCCAGAGCACAAGGAAGTGGGTTATACTCATTAGCTTTCTCCAGCTGACCCTTCTGGCAAAAGCAGGCTTGAGAAGTTAGTCTGGACACCAACTGCATGGCCCAGGTTTTTGTAGCTTTCCTGCAGAGCTGCGTGTCATGGTGTGTTTATAACCTACATATCCAAGTCCCAGCAAAACAGAAAATGTCCATGTTCTTCACTCCAGATAATCCAAAACTCCACTAAATACATAATTCTTAAATTTTTCAGATGTTGAACTCTAATTCTCTTTAGTCAAAGACAAGTATAATCTGGTTCTCTTGAGTGAACCAAGTAAATTTTACAGTCTTACTAGAGAAAATAAAGAAGGGGAGGTTTTCTTAGTTGTTCTGGGAATTCTCATATTATGCAGACACCTCAGTTCACACATCACTTGCAGCACTGCAGAACTTTCCTTAGTTTCCCACCATCTATTTTCCCTTCTTCATGTCAAAACCCAAACTGCAGCCTTACAGCAATTCTGATGTTTTTTTTTTCCTTTGACAGTGTCCTGAATGATATCAAGTGAGAAAAACTGAGAGCAGAATTCCGTTGCCTGTCCCCCATTATTCCTGAAAAATCATACGTGTGATGCATACCACCAAACACACAAAGCAATCTAAGTAGTCTCACAAATAAATGTTTTACAAACATACATATTTTAGTCCAAGAGAAACTTAATTACAAGTACCGTAAGGAGTTAAGTATAACATTCTTGAAGTAAAACTGATTCTAGCTATAAATGATTAAAGGTATTTTATGATTTTTTTTTTTTTTTGCAACTTCTCATGCAATCATTACATTAAATAAATGAATGCTCCCTGAGACTCTCGCTATGTAGCTGTTCTATGACTATGACTCCAGAGATGTTTCCTTCAATTTAACCTGAAACAGATACCAATATACACCACAGCTCTTGACCTTTTTCACAAGGCCACAGTTTTATCTGAGTCTGGATTTTGGACACATGCATTCTTCAAGCCATTGTGCAACTGGAAAGAAGGTTCTTGAGCAGGTCATTTGATCCAAGCTCAATACCACAGCATTAATTTAACATAATCAGTTCAAGAGACATCTCACCATCAGGTAGCAATGCTGCTAAATGACACAGAAAGAGTAACTCACTGAACAAAGACTCAAGCCCAAACAGTTCTCTGCCCTCATCAGCTGTTTTACTGACTAGTATCTAGTCCATCAGCAAGTCAGACACTGACCTAAGTAAACTTCACTAAAAGAAGCAGAATAAAAATTGTCATTATATATTTAGCCTCTGCCTAAACCAGCCGGTATTCTCCAGCGACAGTTACTCCATTTGTAACCACATCCCATCCTAGAGTTAGCACCGTGTCTCTGTCTGGGAGAGCTGAACCCAACCCAAGTCTCCAGATCAATCCCTGAGTAACTGCAAGCAGGTTTGTTAGATCAGAGCCTTGTAACTAAACACCTAGAGCCAAGCAAATCTGGTGAAGGGAGGACAGCCAAAGGGGAAAGAGTAAGATGTTAGAACATCTCTCATCTTTGGTTCCTTCACTCATTCGTACCCAGGCCTTACTCATCCCTCAAGTACTCCCACATCATGGTAATGCAGTTCCAAGTTTACAGTTTATTACAGAATTCAGAACCAGCCCAGTTTTGAATCTTGATACCAGATGAACAAGACACTGGATTCCCAGACTACAGATCAGGCAACAAGATTCCTCCCCAGGAAAGGGGAATAATCATGACTGTCTCGAGGCAAGTCCAAACCACAGCTCTGAATCCTCAGCACAGAGAAAGATCAACCTTGGATCCTATCAGGATAGTGGGTCAAACCAACCCCCGCCCCAAACACTGAGCTAGTTATTGCCAAAGCACTCTGAATCCACACTGGAATCAACATAGGGGTCTTGAACTCAAACCACATCCAGCTCCATTTCCTCTCCTGTTTACTGGTTCAGGACAAGGCACAGCCAACATGCCTAGGAGAGAGAGTTTTCAATATCTTTTGATCTCGGCAGAAAGAAGGGTCTCCTGGAGGGTTAGAAATCATACCTGGAATATCTAATGGAGCATTTTACTCCCTTTTCACCATATCAATAGAAAGAGTCAGAACAGCACCCACTGTCACAACACTGCTCGTATACCACCTGCTTCAAGAACACCACTACTCCAGGACCACGGGCATCACTGGGTACCAGCTGAGTTTTCTAACAGCACCTTCTTTTTCAGCCTATGAGGCATAGCTGCAATCGCTGCTGAGCGGGATCATGTTCTCCAACTTTTTGCTAAACTGGACACCAGTTTCTCTAGTTCCCAGTTCAAACCCACAAGGAACTGGAGCAGTTTAACTCTTTCGCAGGTATTTTCCTGACTATGCTGTAACAAAAAATATGTTTTATCAGCTTCCTTAAAGGGAAGTCAGCTTAATTCCTTGTGAGGAGTCAGGGCCCCTCATACCCACAACCACCAAAGCTTTCAAGTGCAGGGACTCCCTGATCACTCCCCTCCCTACCAAAAACCTTGTGCAGCCAGCCATTCTAAATCTGGCCATAAGAGGGAGATAAACCATTGCTTCATTGCTCAGTCTGGCTGCCTCCTTACAAAACCCGAGCAGATACAGGACTCCAAAGCCTTTGCTGACTCCTGAGTGAATCAGCTCAGCAAGGTGTGGAGACAACTCTCACAAAGCGTTTCCATGAACTCTGACTGTGCTTGTCTAATGCAAATCACACAGGAGATACTGTAATTTCTCAAGAGCTTTAATAGTGGGAAACAAGTGTCAATTAAGATTAGGAAGAGTTTTGGGGAGAAAAGTGAACAGCACAAATGATCAGGGACAAAACCCACAGATTTAGGATGTGAAACAGCAAATTCTGACCTTCCCTAACATGTAATTCACTGATCTGGTCTGGTGCTAACAAGGTTGAGGCTAAAACACCAGCACTAGTGCCTGGGGCCCCAGATGGTAGTGCCACAAGATTGTATCAGAACCATAGCTTCAGTTCTTGCATTTTTGTGATTCAAGTGCTGAGCCCACATCAGTGCCAAGTCAGCCTCGGAAACATGACTGGGCAGTAACCAGCTCAGCAATAACTGCCCTTGTCTAGACATCATCAGAAGCCACGGCACAGAGAAATGCACTACCTCAACCATCAGACTGGGAGCTGGCTCCACCAAAAATTCCCTCCAGCACTGGGACAAGCACAGGGAAAGGCACCACAGCAGAATGCAACAAGTCCAGCCCACCTGTCCAGGCTAAAGAAGTGTGAGACCTCACATTTCCCTGATTTCAGCTTGCCAACTCTCATACAAAGAAATTTGTGTCTTTTGCACCATAGTGTCTTTATAAGAGATACCTGCTCACTTAAAAAAAATAGAAAAGAAAATCCCCAAACCAGTTCAGATTTTGACCCTACAAAGAATTCACATTAGGACAGAGAGCTGCAGTTTGCTTTGCAAAGTTGGGGCCTTTGGGAAGTCCAAGCAACTTCATGCATCCATTCTGGAAGGGATTTGTAACAGAAATAGAAAACCATGATATCCATGAGTTTCATATTTCATTGCAACTCTGCAAAAGAGAGATAAAATAATCCTGCTTCAGAGAATGCTCATAAAATTCCACATTTTCTAGAAGAGGGCAGCACAACTGTAGCAAAAAAATGAAAATCCAACCATAAAACATCCCCCACAGCACTCTCTGTGGGACACTAACACATTAATCACCCTCTTCTATCTCCTCACATAACAGCATTCACCTCTACCAGACCCCCCTGCTAAGACTTAGTCCTCCAGGTAAGTTATTTCTAACTTCTATCATCAAAACACAGCAAAATAAGGATTGCATTGACCAAGACAACCAGCCTCAGAGGTCACCAGCACCAGCTCCTGAGCTGATCTCCTCCAATATCAGCCTGAGCTCCCTGCCTTCAGCTTGCTGGCTTCTCCAAACAGCAAAAACCATACTACAAATATCAGACCTTGCAAAAAGCACCCTACCAACACAGAACCTAACAAGGAAATCCCAATAAAGTCCAGTTCAACCTTACCTTGCTCTGGAGGGTTGTCCACTGCACCTACAATGGGCTCTGGCACACACTGTGCTCCCCACCTGGCTCAGCCCCAGCTGCAGGGGCTCTGCTGAGCAATTGAGCTCACCTGCACCCAGGGCACACCTGAGCCCCTGCCTGTCTTCCCTCCCCAAGCCAACCCTCTCCTGGGGGATAAAACCACACTGTTTTGCCCACAAAAAGTAATAACTAGCTATCTCCAACCCTGCCTGAATTTCCACTTCCTACAGGGGAGCCTGGGTGTAGCTATAATCCACCACAAAAGCCCACCTTTCCCATAACAGCTTGGAAAAGTGGGATTTGGCAGCTGCTGGCCCCAAAGGTGATACCTGATGGTTCCAGCTCATCACCAGCTCGAGCGTACAGAATTGGCAGGTCCTCAAGGCTGACACTGCTCGGCAAAATATCCCACCCCCTGCCTCCAAGGATGTCATGAAGGTGCAAGAGGTGGGGGGTGTCTGGCAGCCACCCTTAGCAGCTTACTATGGGGACAGGTTTTTTTCCCCTTTTTAAACAGGTGTGGAGGGTTAACCTTGGCTGGGTGTCATCCCTGTGCTTCTCCCCTCCCTCCCCCCCACTACCAAAACTTAGCCGTGCAAACCCAATACAACAGGACTAAGCCCGGCATCATTCCTTTGGGGCACCAGGAGGGCACCAGGGCAGCCAGGATGTCACTCCATCTTGAACAGATTTACATCAGCCTCCCCAACCCCCATGGCTGCCAGAGAGCTGCAGGGGTCCTGCAGACACCCGCTCCAGCTCCAACATGCACGGGGAGGGGGTTGCTGAGGCAACAGCACGCTTTATTTAACCGTTATTTAACCCATCTCGCCCTCCCCCCCCGCCCGCCACTGCCGACGTGCGCGGCCGAGGGTACAGCTTTTATTAGGGTGGGATTTCGCAGCCGCTGGATTTATGGGACATCCCCGACCGCCCGCCCTTGCCAGCGGCCCCCTGAGATGATGAGTTTGCAAAGCTCAGCTCCGGGGCAGAGAGCGGCTTCCCCAGCCCACAGGTTGCCCTCTGCAAAGGGCAGGGCAAACAGGTGAAAAAGAGTTTTATGAAAAAGACATCATCAATCAAGACATGAGATTTTTCTTATTATTATTATTTTTTTTCAGAGGGCCATAAAATCGGTTTTTCAGATGGAAACCAAACTCCATCCCCAAAATGCTGCTATTTTGCCATTTGGCACCACCCTCACTGTGGGGCTGCTGAGGACAAGGGGCTAAAATGAGCTTGGTTGCCCCAGATCACAGCTCTCCCAAAAGCTGTGGTGGTTTTTGGGTGGAAAGTAAAACATTTATCTGGTTAGGAGACTCTCTGACTCTCAGAACAAACTTCCTCACACATCAGATGTTTCGGGAAGCTGATCTCCTCTGCAGAAAACAGAAAAAAAGTGGAGACAGTGGGTAAACCCATCTCTGGTTTTAACCCATCGGTTAATCCAGGTTTCTATCAGTTTTGTATCACACCAGGTTTTGCTGCCAGGGTTTCATGGGCAGCACTGGGGCCGACATGCAGACCAGGATACCAGGTCTTCCAAAGCCTCACCATCCTGCAGAGCTGTCTGCAGTAACTCATAGGGGGAATTTGTGCGTGAAAACCAAGGAAGCGCATGAAATGCACTTCTGCCATGTGTGGAGGAACCATCTTCATTCCATGGTATCTTAGGGGCAAGGGCTAGTAAGTCTGCAGAACAGCAGAGGGCACATCAAAGCCTGTATGAAGCCCCCAAAAGCACTTATATAAAGAGGCAATTGATTTCTTGGCCAATAGTGCAGACACGAGACTGCATAAATTTGGAAAGCATAAATTTGGGTATATTTTCAATTAAATATTAGGCCCCTCTGCAGTTTGTTGATCCCTAGTGAGCAGCCATTTGAGAGAAGCTCACTATCCCATATCAGGGAAATTGTCCAAGCTCATAATAAAGAAATGTGGCCTTGTAGGATTTCCTGAACAGGATTATTCCTAGACTAAGGATGAATCTGAGTTTTGCTTTGATTATCTGTCCTCCCACCATTAGAAGCATTCATGAGATGATTAGCTGCCCTGAACATTGGTCTTACCAGGACAGATTAAAACCACCCAGTCTGTCCCTCTCAAGCTCAGATCCTCCTGTTATGCCCAGATGAAAAACCTCTCCCAGCCAGAAGAACAGCTTTACTCTGGAGGCTTCAGGATCTAGACAAGGGCAGCTCTGAGAAGCAGCAGCAGGAGAGATGACAGAACTGCCTTTATGGGTATGAATATAGCTGTGATGAATAATTAGTAATTTTTGTAGATGTAAAATGTATGTCATCCCTCACCTCTGAAAGCTTTCTACTTGACTGCAAAGAGAGAAATCAAAGTGATTCTAATGAAACTGCATTGAAGCAAAGGCAGAGCTCAGGTACCAGCCTGCAGGACACCAAGTCACTGTGAGTTATTGGAAGGTGATCAATGAAGAATACTCCCAGCCAAACCAGCAGTCCAAACTTCTGCAAGTGTTAACCCAGGGCAGTTGCAATGCAAGAGCCTATCCAAGAGAAATAAAGGCATGGAAATAATGTTCTTGGGGACTGGAAAAGAGTTCCAAAAGAAACAAGTTTACAAGATACTGGCTTATAATAGTAATTAAATTGCTCTCACTGAAAAGCAGCTAAGTGAGATATAGCAAAGAATTGGTCAAAAACCCAAGACTTTAATCAGAAATAACTGGAGAATATTTTACCAGTTTCAGTGGAGGGAAGAGAGCCTGAATAGGCACAGATACCCCTAAACAGGGTTCTTCAGAAAAAAGTCTGAGGAATATGAGGAGGAGGAGAAGGAGACTGAAAACTAAAGGACTGGAACTGCCCATGCTGTAGCAGCACCTCGCCTGTGACTGCTCTGTTCACATCCAGCACTTTCCACCAGCTTGTTTCACTCTGCAAAATAGCACACATGAATACTGCTGACACTTACCATATCATCCTGAAGATGTGAATTTTATTTATACAAAAATCAGAGGCAAGCCTAAGTGGCAATAAAGTTTCAGGAGGTCTTAAAAGTTCTAGGAATTCTGAGCATTTTATTAGGTGAACTAGCAATTCTGCAGTAAAAATAGCTTTGGGTTTTGCTGTTCAACCTTACTTTTCCACATTGCTTTGAGCTTTCAAGATGTTAAAGAGTTCAGCCTGCAATGCGCTTTGGGCTGCAGGCAGGGAATAGGTTCGTAAAACATTATGTGCCACTTCTGCAGAATATGGGAGTCCTTCTCATCAGCCACACTCTCTCATTTCTAGCAGAATATGGTAATAAGCATAAAAGAAGAATAAAATTTAACTCATGGGACTTTCAACAATCAGAAAGCAAATGATGACAGAAATTATGACAGCTCAGTGCTTGGCAACACCTTCACCTTTCCCAGATGTCAGAGGATAAGCTATTTTTACTGAAAAATGATGATAGAAACTGGGGCTTATTTGGACATCTGCAGCAGAAATTGATTTTAAGTGATCTGAGCTTTCAAAATGGGGTTTGGAGGCAACTCGTTGGGCTTTGTTTTTCTGGAAGAGGGGACAGACCACTTCACATTCTTGGTGCAGGATCAGTCTCTTCACTGGAATGCCTGTCAGTCACATTTAAATATCTGCAATATTTACTTTTTTCATTCTCTGGACCTAGACATTTAATAGGCTTTAATTTTAGACTTTAGCATTGGACAAGATGAAAGTATCACTTTCTCCTTTCGGGCATATCAGGGCGCTCATTTTTTTCCAGCTTTTTTTCTTGCTCCTTAATGAGCAGAGAAAACTGTTCCCCAAGCCACACCACTATTTATTTCCCTGTTCCCCTTCCAGCTCAGCTGAGCCATAGCTTCATCTGCCACCACCACTGCCCTTCCATTTGCAGTTGGTGACCATCAGTGCTAACCTCAGCCCAGCTGAGGTTTATTCATCCATCAGTTCCATCATTCCCACTCGAGCCCTGCTCAGCCACGGCTGAAACCTCCGTTCTCCCTGAGCATCTGCTGAGCGTAACAAGTCCGTTAGGCCAGGAGCACGTCAGCTCCATGTGGCAGAAGCACTTGATCCATTGTAATATTGAGTTTCATCATGCAGCCTTCAGTTATGTGACCCAGAATATTTGACCTGATGTCAGAGAGGGCCTTGGGCTATTGAGATATTTCCCTGGGGCACCCTTGCCCTCTTTCTACCAAAGGAATCTGATCCAGCAACAGGAAAGAGTAAGAATTTTCAGCTGTCCCCATGCCCTGTGAAATGGTCTGAGCTACATGTGCCTAATGTAAGGTGTCCCTTATCCACTTGCTCTCTCCTCTTTTCCTCTCTAGGTACTAATCCTGCACTAATTTCAACTAACAGCCACGTAAGATACTGTGATAAATTAAGTTCTTGCAAACACAACATATTTTTCCTTTTTCATAGCCCTGTGTAAGCTCCAGACTTGCAAGGTGCTAAGCAGCTGATAACTCTGTTCTCCCCCAAAATCAATGCTGGCCAAAGGCATGCAGCATTTTGCAGAATCAGATTGCATTTGTAGAATTTGTTTCATCTTTCACTGAAATCCAGACACCTCTGGGAGCTGAGAAGGGCAGACCTTTAACACAAATAAAACACAACACTTTAGGAGGGAGTGTAAACAAAAACTACAGCAGCAGGGATTTAAAAAGAAAAAAGGAAAAAAAAAATAGATAAATAGCCCAACATATGCAAAATGTGGGATCTTCTTTGTTTCATCAGGTTTGTACCTCAGTCGTACATCCTATTAGAAAAGCAGGGTCTCCCACAATAAACCAAAGCCAGTGTTAGTCCAGAGACATCACTAACTAGCCCTAAAACTTGCTAACTTCAGCAGATGAAGGCTGGTAACCTCTCCTAAGCCACTCAGCCATTCACTGCCACAAGAGCCACCATACAGTCCCATCGCTTCCTAGAACAGCAAGTTTTCCATGGGAGGCTCTTGTGTGACCTTTGCTATGCCTGTGCCCCCTTAACATCCACTTCCATGTCCTGCAAAGAACCACAGATTAGTCCTGATATCAAAACTGACAGCAGTCAGGAGTTGATCCCCCAACTCCCATACCCGTTATCCTTGTGTTTTCTAACTCTGCTGACTACAAAAGGTGAAGTCCAGAACTCCACAGATTTTAGGACAGGCAACGAACCTCTTGTGTAGGAAAAAGCCTTTCAAGTTTATTTTCTTGGCATCTACTCTTTTCAAACAGGGGGTTATTTTTAATGACCAAAAGGTCTTGAAAATAAAGAAAGGTATCTGGTATAGGGTTATTACTGCTATTATTTAAACATCAGCATAGAAAAAAAAAAAAAAAAGACTATTATTTTCAGGCTTTAGCAACTCAGAGATGAAAAACTTTGAGATCTCAGAGTTTTTGGAAATGCCAGATTAGGCCTGGCTTCTGCAAGGAGTCACCATTGAATGGGCTCCTGGCCCTAAATGACACACATTTCACAGATGCCTTGTCTATCTCCCCAGAGTCCACTGCAGGGACACATCTTGGTCAAAGGGGCTGTGACTGGGCTGGAGATGTAGATGATCCAAACTTCTGCATGTTCGTGATGGAAAAGTAATTTTTTAACTTTTGCAACTCTGTGGGTGAGAGTGTGAGCTAGCAATTGTTTGATCTGGCTCGTTTGTCCACATGGCATCTAGAAACTGTGCTTCATCCAGCTAAAAGCATACAAAAGAAGAGCACAGCCTCAACACTGAGGATGGAGTCAGGATCTCTTCTGCTCTGATTCCAGCTGCAGCTGAGATGCCACACTTGACTTGGGGTAACACTTTTTAACCTCTCTGCATCCACTACCCCCAACTTGTAAAACCAGAAAGCAGCAACAACCTTCTCCCTAAACTGGCTTTGTGAGAATTAAGGTTTGAAGAATGTTCTGAGGATTAAATTCAGCCCTAACACACATCCAAAAACATCACAGTTGCTTAAAACTGAACAGCATAAGAGAGATAAGTACAGCCACAGAGTCATTTGGAAAGTCCAGACAATAAGCACATCAATCAAGGCTGCTTCCTAAGGCAGACATCTAAATAAATGCTAATGAAGTCATTTCTGCAACACCCCAACCAAAGGGGGCTGCAGTTCTTAAAAGTAATAACTGCAGCGAGAACAGACTGTCCGTTAAACAACAAAATGGGACATTGAAAAGCCAAAAAAGAAAGCAACAGTTTGTGCATTTTAGAGCTCTAAGGAACAGTGTACCTTGGAGCCAGGCTTTTGTTCAAGTGAAGGCTTTTTTTTTATTCTTTCAGCCTTCCCTTACTTTCACTGCCTGCTTTATCATTCGTGCTTTTCACTTGCCCCGTACCCAGATGCTACAAGAATGGGCAGACTGTGGGCCTAACTGAAGTCTACTGACATCAAAAGGCTCCCATTGACTTTAACAGACGTTTAACTAACCCTCTATAAATCACTGAAAGTCACTGATTAAACAGTCAGCCCCTTCTGAATAGTGGAGAGACTAACATAAGGTCCCTGAAACGTAGCTCCTATATTAACTCCAACTCTGCATGCTTGGGGACAAGTCTACGTCTGCTTTATCTCACAACCTCCATGCTGAGACTATATCAAAGGGAAAGAGAAATAGTTTCTCTCCAAGCCAGGGAAGAACTTCTGTAGTTGTGCCCCTATTTGGGGAGCTATATCAGCTTTGTTATATTTTCTGAGAGTTGAGAGTGTCCCACAGCAGAGGCATCCAGCTGATCCCCAGATCCTGATGTTAGACCATGTTCTGCACCAGAGAGGGTATCTGGAAGCTGGTGGATGACTTTAGGCACCCCATGGTGGAGATTCATTTGAGGTCCATGACACATCATCAGAATCCTGAACCTACTTCGTTAACACAAGTAACTAACTACCCAGCTGGGTCTTTGCAGTTGCTCCAGGAGCGCTGGAGTGCCAGCTCACAGAGACTTCCCAGCCCACAGCTCATCCGCCTCAGCTAGTGACATGGAAATGTTGTGTGGCTGCATAAAGAACAGCACTGATGAACACCTCATCTCTGTGGGGTTGAAATGTGACTAAAGTCATATCTTGTGGTGCACACAGCATAAGTATTTGACCATGTTGTCTCTCTGAGAAGTCACTGCCCTCCTGAAGTCCCTGCTCTGAGCAGGCTGGGACAACCATCTTCCACTCATCTGTTAGCAACTCCTAGCCGGTCACCAGTTCTAGCAGCACTGGGCTGACAGGTTTGATGATCTGCAGATGATGTTTGGCCTTGACTCATAAGCCAACTATCTCCAGGAAATTTTATATCACTGAAAATGCAAAATGCTCAGCTCACTAATGGGACACATAACTACTCCTGACCCCAGGTCCTTCTTGAGTTATCTTTTTTTATACTTACAGCTAAAGCATATTTAAACAAAGCAAACAAATTGTGAATGCTGAAAAATATATCTCAAAGATATTTTTTGAAGGAAAAAGAACCAACAACAAATTACTTCATCAAAAAAGTAAGGAAAAAAACCCTACTCACCCATGTTACAGTGCTCAGTGTACCTGCTCCTCAGCATTCCTCCACTGCCAGATCACTCCCTTGAGTCCCCAGGCAGCTGGAGGAACATGCAGCAACCCCTGTGTACTCTTGGGACTACACCAGTGCCAGCCCTGGGATCGAGGTGGTTCCAATCCCAAATTTTTTGCAAGCTTTCCAAAAGGTGGAACTAGAAGACACCCAGCCTCACTGGACTTGTCAGCACTAATTTGGCCCTTCAGATAGATGGAAATAATTCCTAGGGTTTTCACTACTCTTTTACATTTCCAAAACATCTTTGGTTTGCAAAGGGGAAAAGTCAGGCTCTCGCACCAGGGACAGACTCTGGGATGAACTGGTGAAGTTCTCATCAAGGAAGAAGAGCCAAAACCTGGTGGAGACCAGGTGAGGACCAGGACTCACCATCCAGAGTAAGCTTTCTTTTCTTGAAAGCATTTCTTCCCTCCATTAACTTTTCCAAAATGTCCCATATAAATTTTTCTACCTTTCACCAAGATCTTAAATTTTTGCCTTCACTTTTAAACATATTGTTAGCCCAGCCATAGTCTTCTATGAGGTCTACCAGATACACCACACTTGGCATCTACCTAAGCAAAAGATGTATGCTAAAAGAAGCACCAGCTCTACTCAGTAACCACTTCTATGCCATGGTCGGGCCAGTCCTTGGCCCTATGACTCTGCAGCCTATGCCTCAGACCAGCTTTGGTCTTCTCTGTGTTGACACTTTTGTTGAGTTTCACCACTGGCAGTGGATGCTCCTGTTCTACTAGCAGGTTCCCTGCTCAGCAATGTCTCCTAATGCTCCCAAGGTCCCTTCCTGCCCTTGCTCTGCCCTGCACCATGTCTGACCAGCCCAAAACGTTTCCCCTTTCCCAGCACAGCCATACCTCTAGATGGCTGTCCAACACGGCGCACGGCAGCGAGAGCCAGCCCAGACACTGTGACGGGGATGTGAGAGATTAGGCCAGTATTAGATTTCAGTCTTCCAGACATTCATATGAAGCGGCTTCTTCCGCTTTAACTACTCTCCTTTCAAATTTTTCAGCCAAGGGCTGTGTCCAGACTGTGACCAATACACTGCTGCACGTATTGAATGCAGTGGCTTAGAAAGAAGCTGCATTCATAGCTGAGGTTCATGGACAGAGCTCCACAGCCATGTCTTTCGTGTCATCCACAAGTGTAGCCTGCAGCTAGTCTTCTTTTGTACAAGATTTCATGCCTGTGTCTTCAGCCAAAAAGCTGTAGAGCAAGTTCACACTGTCAATCCTAGTCCTCTCCATGCTTTCTAAGTAGTCCTGACTACCAGAGCCGTGAGTTGTTAAGATAGGAGTATTCTTTCTTTATTTATTTTTTTACAGTGGTTCAATTGGGGTTTTTTAAATTCACTTTACGTTTTCTGCTTGTGCAGTTTGATTTTGTTCAGTCTTATCCTACTGCTTCTCTATCCTCACCACCTTTTACAGTGCCTCTCCCAGTTGAGTACTGGCTGTAAATTTAGTTATTGTGCTTGTTTGCCCATGTCTTCTGCATCACTAATAGAGAGGGCAAACAAAATCAGGTCTACAGTTCTAGAACCAAAAAATGGAGAACTCCAACCTCTCAACTCAAATCCCATGATTTGCCTTGTCTTTTGAAGCTGCTAAACCCCCAAAAACCCAGCAAAACAATTTCTGTTACTCTCCATGAAAAGTTCCAAAAGAAACAACTATTTCCTAGTTGTATTTGTATCTTTCATCAAAATTGGGGAAATTTTATAAAAAGAAACAAAATTTAGGGGGGTGAAAAAAAATTCTTCAAAATGTGTTTGTTTGTTTTGATCAAAAAGCCATTTTCACAATTAAAAAAAAAAAGCCAATAAAACAGTCCTCCTGTGAGTGAGATGCTCTTTATTAGTCAAAGAGGGACAGCAGCCTGGCAAAGGGCATGAGCAGATTCATGTCTGAAGCAGGGGTCAGGTGGGAAGAAGATGAAGGGAGGTCTACCTCACCTGTGCTACACCATCCTACTCCTATGAACCATGAAACCCAGTATGTAGCCCCTGCTCCTGGCCCAGCCCAGCATGTGCCAGTGCTGCTGCCACCCCGTTGCTGCTCACCAGTAACAGCAGAGCTGGGTGGGTTTCTGAGGGAAGAGGGGCAATGCAATCGAGACCCTGGGAGCATCATGCCTAGTAGTGGATCCCATCATGCCCTTGAGCTGCCAACCAGTGGGGTGACTCCCTCCAAGGACTCAGCAGCTCCCCAGCAGAGACATGCAACTTGCAGGGACCCTGAGCTCCACTCTCCTCCAGGAGCCTGAAACTCTTTCAGGTCAATCCTGACACCTTTCTCCCAGGTTGGGGGAATGACTAAAGGCCACACTTAGGCCAGCAGGGCAGAGCATGAGTTTGTCAGCCACAGTCATCAATTTAATATCCATTTGGTCTGTCAACTTTTCTGTGCTGCAGAAAGGAAGCCCCCACACTTGTACAAGGAGGCTGAATTCCTCCCTTAGCTGTACGCAAGCAGTTTTATCACCTAAGGATTCAGGTGACAAAACCAGGAGGGAGAATTTGGTTCAGGTGTTGCCTACATGATAGCCTCCAAACCTTTCCCTTGCTTGCCCAACCAATGCTATTGGTTCTGCTGTGTAATCAAGGCAAATAACATGCAAGTGTGAAGCAGTGAGCCCTCCCCAGAGGGCATCTCTAAAAGTTCATCTATCTTTAACGTTATTATGTCTAGGATTTGGGAATAGCAAATCTTCTGATGACTAGCTGCAACAGCTCCTGTGCTCCACACAGACACTGCTGCTGCTGCTCACATCCAGTGCTCAGCTATTCTTGGTGAGCGCCTGCAGAGCACAGCTGGCTTCACTCCTTCCAAGACTGCAGCTCTGTGGTGTTCAGGAAACACAATAGGCAGGACTTCTCTTGCAACTTTTCCTGATATTTTTCACAGCAGGTGAGAAACAGACCCAGCTTCTCTCAAAGTCCACGCAAGCTCAGCCCAGTTCTGAGTAATAGAGTCTAGTCCCACAAAAAGCACAGCACATCCCTCATTTCAGAAGCACTGCAGAGCATCGGATGAAGAATACATGCTGTACTTTCCCAGTGCCAAGGGAAAGTGGTTGCACCATGATAATCTGATAATGAAAAAAGAAAAATGCTTGGAAAAGTCCCTGAGCAGAGTCCTTCTGTTTGAGCAGAGCGTCCCAGCTTTGCCATTCCACTGTCTGTTTTGAACAAACACAGCTCGGGCGAGTGGCAGCGCAAGGTGCCGTGCAATCGGCCCCAGTCTTTGTGTACCTTTGGCAAATTTTAAACTGGGAGCAGCTGCTAGCAAACTAGCAGGGATGTTTTATAGCTTGCTGACAATGCCAGATTCTGCAGATATTACAGTCCGTACTCAGTGGCATCTCTGGAGTATTTGGTTTTTACAAGCATTTCCCAACACACCACCAGGAATGCACAAGAACTGCTCACATTTACGCCATCGGGGATCAGGGATGGTTCGTCCCCTTCCACAGTTGGCCCAGACGTGCTCCCTGCACTGCAACCAGCCTGTCGGCATCAACTCGGCGGGGAAGTGCTGGTGTCTGTCCTCACTGGGGGTTTTATGGAGGTAAACTGATGGTATCTGTTAGCTGGTTCAGTGCACTGGCAGTGCCTCCCTTGTCAGACCTAGTACTCCCTCACTTGAGAAGCTGTCTCATCAAGGGACAGTTTCCTTGTTTAGAAAGGGAGATTATAACATTTATTTCCCAACAGAGAGGAGAAGCCTCATCAATCATTACTTAGGCAACTGAAGGTTTTTCTTTGGATGAGGCTAAACAAGTGTAAAATTATAGAGAGGATTAAGACAGATTAAGGGGTGCCTGTTATTCAGAAATTACTTCTGGTGGGCTGGGAATTTTTCCAAGAGGATAAACATAACTTCACTTGCAACACCACAAAGACAGTATCTTGTGCTACCGTATCACTCCCTGGGCTTGGAGTCAGCAGCTCCAGCAATGGCTGAGAAACCTGCTGCCCAGCCTGCTGTCTGCAGGTCTGCAGCTGATGACAGCTTTAGTGACCACACTCAGCTGTCTCTGGAAGTGAGAGAAGTGAGACCTTGTCAGTTCTTGCACCTGGCTGAAGGGTTTCACCCAGAAGCAAATGGAGACCTGCCTCAAACCCTGCTCACTATCAGGTCTGGCACTGCTGTGAACTATCACTTTCAGCAGCTTCACTGCCCACAGGTCCTTATCACAGATCCACCACCTCCAGCACAGCATTTGGGGTTTTTTTAAGAGAAGTTATCATCATTCTGAAAAAGAAGTATCACATCCCTTCCCTGCATGCTGTCACAATGGCATTGCTACATCCCTTTAAAGGATGAGGTGCAACTGCATAATTACACTTTATCAATACAGTTTCATTCTTTATCACTTGAACTCATCTTAGTAGATTTAGACAGAGGTCTCAGGACTGTCATTTCCCTTAGGAATAAGATAACACCACTATTTACTGATTACAAAGCCCTAATATCATATTTCTTGGAACCTGTGTTTCAAGGGTGGCAGCAAATCAGAAAGTGCAAAAGCTATGCACAGTGCCAGGGAATGATATTACTAAAAAAACCACAAACAAACAAACAGCAAAAAAAACCCAACCAACCAACAAACCAAAAACAAAAAACCCCTTCACTATTTTTTTCCCTTCCCTTCAATTTGCTTGAGAACTGTGCAACAGAGCTATTTAAAACCAGATAACACATAATCTGCAGTTTCAAATTGCAAGACGGCTCTGGATTATCTCTGGCTTGGAAGTTAAAAAGGAGATCTTGGGGTTTTTTTTAAAGAATAGGGAAAAATATCATGTTCTAGAATATTTTTGAGGTCCTGGGACTTCTGGTTGTGTAACAAACAAAACTTCTCTTGAGTCATTATACTTCTCTCGTTAAGTTCTCATTTGTTTTCACACATATGACATTTAGCTTCCTACATCAGTGAGTGGGAAGATCGTACCTGCTTTATAATCCTTTATGATGCTGCTTCTCCTTCCCTCAAATAATTTCTTCCAAAAAAAACCTTTCAGGTAATCAGAGTCTGCCCACGGAACTAAAGAGAATTGCTGTCTCCTGACAATGATGTATTGCCTGTATTTTAGGAATGCTAAAAAAATCAGGAAGTATATTTACTGAACTGAAAAGATCTGTACCTGGAATCCTCCTCTTGATACTGCAAAGGCACACAGTGCCTGTGTTGAGCAGAAACCTAACAATATGAAATGAGATTCAGAATAAAGGGCAAATTTTTTCCAGTTTTTTGGAGAAACTCAATTATGACACTCAAGGACCACTCCTCCCACCAAAAAACCTCTTTATGTAGCTTTGCCTCTGGAATAGCTGTTTGCCTTCAGGATAGGATTCAGGACCTAGGATGGATGCAGCATGTTCCATGTGAAAGAAAGAGTCCACAGAGCATGGGAACAGTTGACAAGAGAAGCAAAGAGCAGGAGGAGAGCCCAAAGGCACAAGAGCCTGAACAGCAGCAGCCATGAATATCTGCCCTCCTCCTTCTCCTCATCTCTGCTGTTCTTAATAAAACCATGACAGGTTTTTTTTGGTCAGTCTTAGAAAGCAACAGGTTAGCACTTGGTTCTCAGGAGGCACAGGTGACTGCAGCTCAGCAGTTCTGAATGGCCACAAATCTGTATCAAGGCTTGTGACCCCTTTGGATCTCCTCCTCCCCTTACTGCACAGTCGCTGCCCTTAGTAGGGTGTATCACAGGCTGGCATCCCAGACATAATTAGTCAGGTCTTTTTTCAGTCTTAATGCTTAAAATATAATACTTGAATCTCCTTAATGCAACAGCCATGTTTCTGTCCAGAATTAGGCAGCTGGGACTGGAGTGATGGGATTGGCATGAGGATGATGCACAGTGGGCCATGCTTTCTCATCCTTTCCAGGAGAGTTCTTCTCCCCAAGCCACCTCTTAGAGAGATGCTGGCCTGAAATGGTGGGAGCAACCCGGGAGCAGGATGCTGCCCTATGGTTCTCCCTTTCTGAGCTGTACAACAGCCACAGCGTGACTGTCCATCCCATCCCAAGCACTTCATTGCTCCGTTACAACATGATCTGCTGGCAGGGAGACAAAACCCCATCTTGCAGTCAGGGACTCAACAGGCTCGGAAGCCCTTTCAGCTCCTGACGACTGTGTCCTGAAGCTCTGCTCAGTGCCAGCACAATTCATGATGAAGGATTATCTGGGTCAACCGAGAACTTGTGCCAACAGAAATCGGACCCAGCTCAGAAATGAGGGGTCTCTCACATCCGTAACACAACCCCCTGCAAAGCCAGAGATGTTTTCTCTGTAACGAGATCCTCTGACCACAGCAAAAGGGGACTCTGTTAGCAGTAACCAGACTCACCTCCCTCTGGCTTCCCCGTCTCCCTTTCCAATACAAGGGATTCCTTCTCACCCTAAAGGAGCCCAGCAGCACAGTCCTCAGTACTGCAACACCGGCCACCTCCACCCAGAAAGGGCTACTGCTTTCAAGATCAAGAACAATGTTAGCCCCTTCTCTTACAGCTCTGTAGCTCCCTTTCAGCTCCCTAAGGACTTTCCTGAATTTATCAAGAAGAGAACATGAGTTTTAAGTGAGACCTCACAGCCAAAAACTGTAAACAGGTACTAAATGCAAATTCTTCTAGCTGTTGTACGGGTCAATACTCCTCAAGAAACCAGATAGTCAGTTCCTCTTTAAATAACCCACAGTACAAACACCAATATATTCTATCAGCTTGGTACTACTAGAGGAAGCTCCCCACTCCTTTTCTTATCCTGGAAATAGCCTATGACTGTGATTGCAAATTTAAAGAGAAGGGTTAAAAGTGGTGATGTTGACGTAGTGGCTGATAGGCCAGTACAGAATTTGTTGGGAAAATAAAAGAAGAGCTTAAATCTACCACTGTATCTCTCCCACGACTGGAAGACTGCATGCCTGCAAGATGAAGCAGCTGAGGTCAGAGACAGCCATCTGATAAGTTTCACTTGATCCTTTTTCTTACCTGTTTGGATGGCTTCCCAGAGTTTTTCTGTCTCATATACACTTCTTTTTTCCTCTGATAATCCCCTCAGGTTAGTCCAGAAGTGCCCATTTAGATGTCCCTTGAAATAAGCAGGAACGGACTGACCTTCACCTGCTAGGTACATAAGATTCATACACAAAGATATATTTACAACATTAACCCTTTTTGCCAAGCACAGCATTCCTTTCAGGACAGAACAGCACATTTGCAGATGTTTGCCTCTCCTTCAGCTGTGTCAAAACCTGTCATTTGTGCTTCCCAAGCAAACCAGACTATTCTGTGCTGCAGCCCTGACCTCATGGTTGCCAAACCTTCTGCACATTTTAGAGTCACCATATTACATTAGTAATGCTGATGGCCCAAACCTTTGCATGTCTTGGAGCAGACTCATCTTCCCCCCATGTTCTTCTTACCTCCAGATCAAAAAAGTAGTTAGAAGAAAGGGAAGTGCAAGCTTGATGCCTAAGCTTTGCTAAATCTGCTGTGCAAACTCTGTGGAGCAAGATCCCAGCATCCTCACAGGTGTCATCCTGACACTGAAAGCTTTTAAGTGGCAGGAGAGGGAGCCCACAGAGCACTGGGGGTATGTCTGGAGCACCACAGTCAGCTGCTGCTTCCTCTCTGCCTTGGCGAGACAGACCAGCACGCCCCATTGTCTGCTTGGACCACAAAAACATTCATCCTGCCACGCAGCACATCCCAACTGGATTCCCAAGCTGCTTCTCCCACTCCATGCTGGCTTTAGAATTTGCCAGTAAAACAGAGGAAACCCATGCTAAAAAACAAACTGATGCCACCCAGTAAGAGAAAATTAACAATTTCCCCAAGGAGGCAGCTCAGAGGGGACCTGGCATTATATAGATAATAGGGAGGAACAAATGGCAAACCATAGTTTAGCCCATAACACCCATTCCAGGATGGACCAACCATTTACAGAGGCTCACATCAACCTCCACTTTGGCACTTGGCAGGAAATAAGAAGCAACAGCAACAGCCCTGTGCCCATTTGAATGTAGCACTAGATCACTATGTACTAAGGGAACTGTGCCACCCATTGCTAGTTAATCCTGCTTTAAGGGCCTTACAAGGAAGAACCCCTACGAAGTAATGAGAAACTTATACGAAGCAGAAGGCTCTTTTCTAAAGGGGCAGTTATACTCCGAGGGGAAGCAGGAAAAACACACATGGGACTGCTAGAAGCTTCGTGCTGCCTGCTTGGTACTTTGAGTCCTATTTTCACATTTTTATAATTATCACATAATGCATAATGTCATACAAACCAGGAGATGTCAGCTCTGTGCAGAGCCAAACTGAACACGGGCAGGCACTGCATGCTCCCCGCCGGGCCAGCCCAGCCCTGGGGCTGCCCTTCCTGGCCCCATCCCATAAACACCAGCCATGTCCCCCTGTGTACCATGCCACCTCCCTGGAGGCTGCACATCAGAGCTGCTCCTGCCCTCACGACTAAGCTCACTGGCAGAGGATAAACCCCTCACACTGCATCTAGTGGGTTTAAATGAGGTGTCAGAGCCTTCAGCAGGTCGCAGTCTCTCTTGGACACTCACCAGCCCACAGTCAGGTTTCCAAGCCAGGCACGTGTGCTCTGAGCTTTCTGAACGGAGGGAGTCCAAACACAGCCAGCCCCGAGGTGCCCTGTGGGGTTTGTCCTCAGGGCACACTCTGGTCCTGGCAGGACAGCCATACCCTGTTTTTATGCCTATCTCCATGGCCAATGCGTGCCCCTTGCCAGGACACCAGCCTTGTGAAACACCCGAGATGACAATTCACCTTCTCAGGGATATGAGATAACTGAAGTTTGTTGCACAGACACTTTGCAAAAGGTTAATTAAAAAAAACCAAACAAACCCCTCTTTCCACCCCAAAGCTATTACAAGAATGCATTGCCATACAGATCAGCCAAACACCACCAGTCATCCCTGCCTTGCTTTCCTCCCCACCCCCAATAGCTGTGTCCTTTCAGGACTCCAAGTTCCCTGTCCTGAGAGTCTCTGCCCAAGGCACCTCTTTGGCCCTATTCAGCGGTCTTCTCCGGTCCCTCTTCCCAGTTCAGACACCTTTCTCAGTGTCCCCTTTGCCCTGCCACAGCACAGGCCAGCATCTCATTCTGTGATCGGTGCTTTCTTTGGGATAGAGAAGATAATATGGAACAGGGACTTCATAAATCCTGGGAGATCTGCTCTGGGCTCACAACAGAGGCTCCAACTCCATGGAGTACCTGTGGTCTGGTCCTCCTCAGTCTGATGAGGCATCCCACACTCACCACTTTGGCTCCAGCATCCTACCACAGGCATGTTCCCATTGTCAGGTTCATTCACACAACAGGCACAGCTATTTTTTCCCGTATTAAAAGGGCATACATATGCTTTTCTTTCTCACACTTGATCCCAACAGGTCAACTTTTGCTATCAGAACTAGTTGGCTGAAAGTCACTCTAAAAAGCACAGCCTGCAGCAGCATGCAAACAAGTTTAGCCATGACTGGCAAAAGGCAGTAACGTTGAGAGATTTTTGCAGCAGATTCTTTTGAGAAGAATAGAAATTATCCTGAAGAGAGAGATTTCTCAACAACTGCACAAAAATCTCTTTGTTTCTTTAGAAGCAAAAAGGTTTTGTTCTTTTTTTCCCCCCCCTCACCAACCTGTGAGATACCTTGCCAAGCCAGACAAAATTACATTTCTCTAGTGCTGCGGGGCACGGATGAACAAGGAGGAGGAATAAAGTATCTTTTTTCCCTCCTGTAGGAAAGTATTATACAAGTAACCAGCTGTGCTGGCAGGGGGGCTCTTCCAGAAGCATTGGCATGCTCTGCTGTTACTAGACTAAATAGATTGTTGGGCTTCTCCATCCAAAGCTCCTTTACAGAAAAGCTGTACAAAGTTAATATATTCTTTCCAAAGGCAAAACCCTTCTAGTGCCAACTCTCAGCTCAGAGCAGATGTCCGCAGTTGGGCTGCAAAGCCCCCGAGGAGCCGGGGGCATGCAGCGGGCAGGTGTCCCCACCGGTGCAGAGCAGCCCCTGCGGCAGCGCGGGCTGGAGGCAGCTGGTGGAGGCTGGTGGTGTCAGACAGCAGCACGCTAACGAACTGAGAAACACCAGAGGAAATTCCTCGCCGGGGAGATGGGAATACAACCACCACGCAATCAGGGGCATTTCAGTCACTTAAGTGTGAAGCCAAAGAGTTGCTGCGTAACCTTGGGTAAGTGGCTTAAATTTTTAAGAGGCAGAGTTGAGCAGCACAGCGGGTCTCTGAGGAAATCTGGTCTGTTACTGGCTCTGGGAGGGAGTGTTCTTTGTCAGAGAAAGAAAATGGGATTCATTATTAGAGATATGTTACAGAAAGAAATGGGATTCAGTGCTGCTACAGTTGCTTCTAAGTCTGAAGCAGGAAAAAGCCCAAGGCTGAATTAGCACCTCTCCTCCTGCACCAAGTGTGAACTGATGAAGATTGACTCAGGAGCTTCTCTTCTCCCTGTTCCTCAGTTCCTCTGACACAGCAATCATTGCCACTCACAAAGCGCTGTGCATCAGCCAGAGATGAGGCATTAACACCAAAGCACCAGTCTCTCACTTCAGGGAACCCAAGATTTCACGTGATACCAAGCAGGGGGTGAATTGTGAAGAAATCCATCTTGATGCAGATAAAACAAAAGGCCAGTTCATTCACAGGACAGATCCAAAGGGAAAAAGCCAGTAGTCTGTATACCAATCTCTTTTTTGCTGCTTTTAAGAAACTTGCAATGTCAGGCAAAATTGCAGCTTTAATTCAATAGCAATGAAATTGCCTTTCACAAAACTCTTGCCTGCATCCGAACTCTGCCTGCATCTGGCTGCTGAGATCATTGCCAAGGCTTTAACCCTCTGCTATTAACAGAAAGAGATATTGATGAGTGTCCCTCCAGCAAAGGAAACCAAATGGTGTTTTTAACTTCGGTGGATTCTTTACAGATTTTCAATTCCTTAGCAAGGCTGTTGCTCCAGACTGGGTTGTAATTGAGATGCATTAGCCACTCACTCAAGAACTTTCCCAGGAACACATGTGCACCCACACAGACTATGCATTCAGATATAAATACATACTGTACCTGCACGTGCATTAAGCTGCTCTTCATGGGCTGTCTGGACATTTCCGCTGCCAGCTCGGCTGCTCAGTCAATCGCAGCACTCAACGCTGCCAGCTCAACATGACCACTAAAGCAAACATAGAAAACCAGCTCGTCACTGCTGGAGATCTAACCACAGCCGCGAAAAGCAGAAGAGGGTCTTTTAAGGACCAGTCCTTATGAAAGACAAGGACACTGGGTGTTTTCACCCCAAGGGGGATGGTGAACCTCTTAAAACCAGGCCACATTCCTCTACAAACAAGTGCAGCAACTTGCTGATGAACCACCCACCCCATCTCTTCATCCTGGACTGTCTCCTCACTGGAACAAGTCACCATCTGTGCCCAGCACAGCAGAAAATCTCCCTCCAAAATCTTCCAACCTCATTTATTGTATTAGTCTTGACAAAAGGCCAAATTCGACCGGCACAGACTGATCCTATTCACAGCATAGTATCTATTAGGATGAAGAAAGTGCCTCCTTGAGGGGTTTCAGTTGCATAAGGACCCAAAGCCATACCACTGATCTGAGCACACCTTAGTTCTGAAAGGTTGTGATGCTACTGAGATGTAGCTTCTGAAACTCTGATTAACTGTGGGTTTCAAAGCACGTAGATGTCTCTCAAAAAGGGCTGTTCCATGCAAGCAGTGTTGGGGGTTTTTTTTACAGACTAGAGGAGACTAGGGTCAGCTAAACTGGAAACTTTTAAATGTAATATTCAAGACCAACTCTAGTCCTTCTTTTAGCCTCAACAGTGTGAATGGGTTACATTACAGGTCACTAGTAAGAGGCAGAGCAGGGTATAAACCCACCTTTTTAGAGTCCTATATCAAAGTAAGAAAAAGTGTATCTTCCTCTTATGAAAACAAGAGAATAACACAAGATATGCCAAGAATTACTTCCATCTTGGAAGAAATGATCTATTAATGAATCCTAAAATACTTTATGAGAGCTAAGCATTTACACCACACAGTATCCACCTCTGTTTATCTGCAACAGGGAGAACAAATACACAGAAAAGGAAATGGAGGCACAAAAATCTTATGATTAGTGTCTGAAAACATAATCCTGTAACCAAACCAGTATGGTAACCCAATCACTTGTGTGCAAGGAAGGTGTCTTCAGCAGGAGAAATTACACCCTTTCCTGGAGAAAAGGCCAAAGTTTTATTCTTAAGGGAACCAGAGCTTTTTGGATGTAGAAATAAACAGTTTACAATTTACCATTGATGAAACCTCACAAATCTAAACAGAAAAGCTGATTAAAAGATTGTATAAATAGCAAAACTGATTAAGAGACAATTTCATCAGCTTTGTACAACAGCTAGTGGCCAAAATGTTAATTAAAATTTAAAATGTTTATTTGAAACATCCTTTAGAGATCCTCAAAATTTTGCTGTCTATCAGTTTGAGGTCCATAATTTTATTTCATTTAAATTGTCCTCCCCCCACACACCCCTCTTAATGAATTGCTAGGGTTGCTTTGACTTTGGCACATGATGAAGTCTTACACAGCCAAAAGTCTTCAGAAGTCTACGCCCAGCTTAATTTGAAGGTGTTTTATCTGGACATTCAGCCACCAACCCACTTGCTCTTCAAAGAGAAAAGAAACTGGAGGTGGAACTGGCTTATTCAGAGAGGAAATAGCTTATTCTGAAGCAGCCAGTTAAGTGACCACTTTGATTACCTTGATGTAAAATAACAGGATTTGGCCCAGTCGCCATTTTTCCATCAAGTATCCCACAGAAGCCAAGGAAAGCAGTAATTATATCAACTTGAGACAACTATCAGGTCACCAGGCATTTTTCCCTTCCAGGTCTCCAAAGCACTGCAGGCTTGGAAGAGCCCTCATGCAGGCAGGGAAGTTGCAGGCATCTGACGTGCATGTATTATGCTAGCCTCAGCTCAGGCATCTGCACAAGGGAAGGAAGAAACTTATATTTCACAGGAAATATCAGGGGATCCAAGAAAGAAGTTGAAAAGCATCAATAGTCAACTCTCAGTGTTCAGGGGCTTTACTTCAGCCACTAATGGCTGTTTCCCTGCACAGTGCACCTGCTCCCTATGTGTCTTCAAGTCACAGATGTAGAATTTTCCAACAAAAAGGAAACCTACAGTTTGTTATCCACCATAGAACCAGTATAACTTCAGAGAGGTCTGGATGCTGTTTTACTTCCCACATTTCCAACAGGATCTCCACTCTTACCTGGTATCAGGACACCACAGCTACTCTGAATTTCACAGCAATTGCTCTCCAAGAACTCAGATCTGCCCACTCTGAAAACACACACCACGCCCCCGACTCACTGCGTGGCTGTTTTCCCTTGGCTTTGAGCAGGACTGAGCCTGCAGGACACAGCTGAGCAATTTGGACCATATCCCACAGAGGGTAATAATACTTCTACTCGTTAATTAGGTTCATTTGTTACTGGAGATGACGGTAAAGTTGATGAAATAACAAAAGAAAACCTCTGAAATCAAGAGTCGCTTACCCAGCCCTCACTTTTGCAGTCTGAGCACTGCAGATGCCGTGCTCGGTGGTCTAGCGGAGGTCAGGACTGCAGTGAAGTGCCCCCTCCCATACAAAACCTGAATCTCAGTATCATAGGCTGAAGGGAGGAAGAGTATGGACAGTCTGCCTTAAACCAAGCTTTGGAAACCCGAGAAGATTGCACAGGATTAGTCAGTGGGTAACACAAAACCCAAAAGCCACAATTACCAGTCAAGCAGCAGCCACTCTGCCCAAATTGCTCTCAGCCATCCCAGCCATTGTATTTGTGGGAAACAAGGAGCAGAGAGCACCTCATCCCTCCAACTACCCCAAAGGGCAGCTTCTGGCCAGCTCTGCCCAGGAAAAGGAATACACAGGTTTTCAGCATGGTATCTCTTGAAATACATGTCAGGCAACCCACGGGGTGAGCAGCAGAGCAAGGTGGGAGAGGGGGCTGACATACAGAGAGTTAAAAACTCTCAGTGAAGGGGAAGGGAAACCAGCCCATGTCTGTGCCTATTCCTGGATATTAAAGAGCCTTTTAGGCATCTGAGATATTAGGGATCATAAACTCTTGATGCACAAGAGATGCTTTGAAACAGGTACAGCCTTTTTATTCACATAAACTCCCTCTGAGTTGCCTTTTCTTCTCTTTGGGCAGAAGTTTGCACCAAGGTTTTATTTGGCTTCAGGGCAAACATGATGTTTTGCAGGGAAGCACTGTCAAACAGACCCCTCTCCTAGACAAGTAATTATGAGAACAAATAAATCCTTCTTAACCCACAGGGGAGTCTGCCAACCCCTCTCTCTGCTATTCTCGGCTTCCTGGCTTATAAAGGGTTACGTGCGATCTAAATGAATGGCTTGTCCTTCTCTGGCTGGCTGGGAAGCTGAACAGATTTCAGCTGGCAGCAGGGCAGAGCTGTGCTGCGGATATTCACTGCAGGTTACCCTGTAATGGTAAGAGGAGACATCCCATGCCCTCCCACCCAGGGCTCAGGCAGGTGCACAGTGGTGTTGCAGCACTGCAGAGCAGGTTTAGAACTGTCAGGTGCTCCACAAAAAAACAAACAGTTCCTGCCCTGAAGACCCTATAGACTAAATGCAAGACAAAGGCAAAGATAAATGTGCAGACGTATTTTATCTGGTAGGATGAATGCCTGGATAGGATGCTGTGAGCTAGAGGGCTGTTATGATGCCAGACCTGAGGGCAGTGGTCAGAGCACAGGGAAGTCCTGGAAGCAGGAGTGGCAGTGCTCTGGGGCTCTGCAGTCAAAAAAGTAATTTACAGCTGTGATCTCTAAGCCGAACTCTTAAATTTAGTTTTGACTAAGCAGTGCAATGTTTTAGATTTGCTGCAAAATCTCTGTATTTTCCACTTGTTTTCATAAATCCATACGGAACATCTCTAATGCTTCAATTTTAACTACAATTCTACTGTTGTCTTGTCAAACAGGCCTGACCTTTATCTCACTTACCTGAGAATAGCCAGTGTCAGTCTAAATCCACTAGATTTGTGAGTATCCAGTGCTAAAACTGAAAGCGTTGCCAGCTCCCCAGATCCATAGAAGGATAGCTAAAACCAGCACACAAGATGTCATAGCCTTACATTTAATAGAACTGAATAGAACTTCATAAAGCAAGAGGATTTCAAAAAAAGAATCTATGAGCTGCAGTGAGATTAGATAACCCCCTTCAGTGAAGCAAGCAGGACAGGGAGAACTGCTCCTCCATATTGCAAGGTGCATCCAGTGTTGCGTGAAGTCCCTTCTATCAGATCTGAATCTGGGGTGTCACACTGCTTCATCGATAGGTAACACCCAGACTCTGAAATCCCTACCTGCACCAAGCACTAGTTATGAGTGGTGTCAGTGAAGTGAAGGACAGTTCTTAAAAAAATGTGTAATCTAATGGCAGTGAAACTATCCACGCCTGGCCCTTTGCTTTTATTGGCCAGCAAGTATGAAAAAGAGATGGTGATGTTCAAAGAGGGCATCCTGATTCAGTAGGGAAAAGAATAAATCACACAGCAGCCATTCATTAAAGGAGTTAAAAGTCTTCTCTAGAGCTGTATTCCCTCAGACAGGAAATGATCACATGTTTTCAGAGGTGTGTGATGAATTCTCTATTTTTGCACACTTTGCTTTCCAACTCTGCTACCTGGAACGACCCTTTTCACCTACAAACAAAACTGTAGCCATAAGGCTGGACACTGAGGGAGAATGGGTGAAAAAAGAGGAGTCATTTCAGAGAAGCATCCCACAGTTCAGCTGTTCCTCATAACGCACTTCAGCTATCAGGACTTCATCTGACCATACCTCTGTATGTGGCTTGACCGTTCCTCAGAGGAGCACCAGCATATGGATTCCTGATCCAGCAATGAGTAGTTCATTCTCAAATAGCCATTACCTTCATATGTTTTGAACCTGATGCATGTGCAGAAGACTCTTTTGAAATTCCCAGACAATCTCACTTGCAAAACACCTTGAGACCCTCTCTTCCCATGACATCTAAGGCTTCTCACAGAGCATCCCTGCCTGTGGCCTTCTGGTGCAGAACAGCACAAGTAGAAAAGATGTGAGCAGGAACAGGACCACCTCCAAATCAAAGGTATAACAGAGAGATAACAGGATGAATGTGAGTGAGGAAAGTCTTATGTTATACTCCATGGCTTGCCAAATAATATAATGCTTAGCCAGACATGCTTTACCCTTCTGTTCTTGATCAGAACAAAACTCATATCCAGCCTTGGAAACAGGACAGTATCAAAAAACATGAAACTATGTTCACAACATCTACATTCACTTACTGAACTCTACCCAGCCATTTACAGGTCCTATTCCTAGAAAAGAAGGGAGATCTCACCTCTTTCTTTGCATGAAGGTAGCGTGAGAATGAGGGAAAAATCATTCAACTTTTCAAGATGTGGTTTGCAAATCTCTCCATCTGAGAAGCTGTGGATGAGTAAATATTAGTAATGATCTCTCTGCTTTGGCCAGAAGAAAATGAAGAGGTGGGAGGACAAAATGAAACCTTGTGTTGAAATCATGGAATGGTTTTGCCTCTGCCTTGCAGTCCAACGCACCCATCTTGGCATGCACACAGCACCTGAACAAGCACTCTTGCTCCCCGTTTTCTGCTTGATGAGGCCACCCATGGGCTGTGGAATAGGATGGATTCAGGAGGAGGATGGAGGGGTACGCTGGCTGTATATCCCATTCCCATCACTGGAAAGAGCTTGTTGTATGGAAGAAACAAGCACACATTCTACTGGTGCAATCAATAAAACATTGACCTCATTGGGACCTAACATTGGTGTTATTATGATGTTGAGGCAAGAAGTGTCTATTTATCCTCCTTTCATTTCTTGTTAAAAAGCATGGCCCATGTCAGAGCTGAGGAGAGCTGCAACACAGAAGAGACATTATTCTCAGCTTTGGATTAAGATCAGTATTTTAATGAAAGCACTTATTAGCCCCAGCTGGGGCTCAATTTTCCAGTGAGTTGGGAAAAAAAAATATATTGCCCTGGCCATTCTTCTCTGGGGATTGTGCAGAAACATCTGAGAGTATCAATTACTGATCATAATACTCTATTGGAAACGAACAGCTGGGGAAAAGCCGCTGGCTGGAAACGATTGGATTGCTTTACATTTTAAAGTATAGTTCTTGGCTACATGGTGTCCATATTTTTCCCACTCTGGGATCCTGACTGCTCTCGTCAGGCTGCAGTAAACCTGTCCTTGCCACCCTCTCACACCAGTGCCATCTCACCCACCATGGGAAGAGGCTCAGCTCTCTGCAGAAACCGTAGTTGGCCTTGGGCTGCCCAATGCATGAAGATAAGCACAGTTTCAGGGTTCCTTCTACAGGTTGTGTGTATCGATCAGAGCCACCCAAACCGTCTGTGCATCAGGGAGAGACATGCTCTGTGTACCATCTCCCCCAAAACCACAGCAACACAAATGGCCTTGGGCCATTCGTGTGCCAACACAGGTTACTGCTTGTAGAAGTGGGAGATTTGATGGTGTAATTCCTGACTTCACAGCCCTCCCAGAGCCTTAACTCTGAATTCATACACATCTCCTACCGCCCCGGGGGAGGAGGGAGGATTGCCCAGGGGTTAAAAGCAATCGTGCACTGCCCAGGTCTGCTGCAGCCCTGCAAAGCACTGCAGTGATCCCTGCACTCAGACTGGAGGGTGTCCTGTCACCCAGGCAGGGCAAGGGTGACAAAGGGATCCCACTGCCATGTCAATACCTTGGTTTGGATGAAATTATTGTGTAGGAAGGGAAACATTATTCAGCCAGCTAAGAATAGGGGTCTCCTTCCTCCTACAGGTATGGGGTGAAGGAACAACTACACAGACATAAGGTTATTCCTGGAGAACACAGATGCTAATGTGTCTTCCTTGAATGTTTGTACCATCCAGTAACTTTGGCACCCAGGCCGTACCAAAACAGGCTTGGGAAGATTTGCAACTTAATGCAGTGATGAAAGGAAGGTGAGTGAGCAGCAATGGGTGGGTAATCATGCAGAGTTGTCTGCATGTCCTTGTGTGCATAGGGAGCTTTCTGCTGGATGTATGGACAAAGACAGACCCTGAGCTGGAAACCTGCAGTGTGAACTAGAAGTTGATGCCATCTCAGCATCTTATACAATAGCTGATCCAGGGTCTACTGTGAAATCAGAGCAGTGCTGGGGGATGCTGTTATTTCAAAGTTAAACATCATAAAATGCACAAAAGGTTCATAACAAGGGGCAGATCTCTGCCTTGTTCAGCAAGCAGGGCATGGAGATGTGCGTGTGTGATGTTACATTTACAAAAGAACTGGCATGAGGTAAAGTGGCCAACTGCAGCGAGTGGGATGTGCACAGAGCCACCAGCTTTTCCCTCATGGCCCTCAGGGGTGGAGAGGGTGGTGACACTTTACCCCTGCCCTGAGGGATCGAGCAAGAGGAAGAGGGAGAGACATCCACAGATGTGTGCTAGCAATTTCTGGAAAAGTTTAAAGCTGTCTTCACGTGAACAGCTGCAGTAAACCATAATGGATGGTCATTCTCAAAGGCAAACTGTAAATTTCCCAACAGAACAGGCTGTGTGTATGTGTGTGTATGAACCACATGTTTCCCTGGGGCTGGGGGCTGTGAGGAGGACAGGGGGGATGGGAGGGAAGCCCACTCCAGCAGTTGCCAGGTTGAAGGTTTCACATTCTTTCAGTTGTAGTGGCTGGAGTTATTTTTCTCCACTTGGAATTTCAGATCTGAGTGGATTTTATCAGAATATCAAATCAATAAAATGCTCTGTCTGGGAACCTGTTCTCTAAATACCACTGGAAAACAAACTGAGATTTGAGGAGCCAATTCCCATTAGCCTGGGACCAGGTATTTCAGGAGTTTCACAAGAAAGCAAAGGAAATATCAGGCACATTGGCCTTGAGAAATAGGGATACCTCTTGAGATTTGATTAAATTTTTATTCCCTTCATCATCTCCACAACCAGTTCATCCCAGCTGATCTGATTCTTTGCAGGGAACAGAAGAGAATATGCACGAAAGCCAAACCTCAAAGTCCTTTCCCACCTTTTAAAAGAGAAAAAAATCCTCACTGCTGGCCCTACACTATTTTCGCAGCCTTGTGATAACACAGGGGATGAAGAGGCACCTCTAACATGACAAATTACATCTCCCACAAGCACCCTCCAGCCAGGGACACAGTGCAGTCCCCACAGCTGCTCTAAGCCCAAAGGCAGATGCTAATCCTCATCTTGTGGAAACAAGCAATGAGCACCTGAAAAGAAACTGAGTCTGAGCATCACACAGACCAGCCATTCAGCTCAGGCCAGTTGCATTAGATCTGGTTGACAAAAGAATCCAATGTGCACATTTATAATTTGCCTGGAGCGGGGGAGGGAGGGGAGAGAGAGAGAAAGAAAAAAAAAAGGAAGAAAAGCTTTCCCTTCTGAATGGAGAGTTTCTGTGGCCCAGCCTCCCTCCTCGTCAGCAGACAGGGTGGAATTCCCAGGCTAAGGGGGAGATCTCCTGGGGCTGATCATATTCTTAAAGGCATGTTCCCAATCAAGAAGGCTGGGATGAGGCATAATAATTGCATAGGCTTCCTGAGAACTGGCTTAATATCCCTCAAGACTGATTTAGCCTAGTTTTTCATTCTGCTTTCACATCAAAAAATAAAGATCTGTCTATATCTTGATATACTGCAAATCAGGAAATGGAGGCGTATGGTATATCTCATCCTCCCCTGCCTGGAGCTCTTGGAGGCACGCTGCCAAGGTAGAGCCGCCTTTGCTTTTGCAGACACTTCCATTGTGTCAGCAAAGCTATTCCGATTAACACTGGTGAGAAAGAGAAACCAGTGCCCTGTTAAAGGTCTGAGGGTCACGAGCTATCTAATCCTGTGCTGGCACAGGCTTTTATGTCCTTGAATTAATGGATAATAATTAGTATCATTATTAGCTGACATTACACACCTATTGGTCTGCAGAGACAAATGAGGATGGAAAGCTTTATAGGCTCCAGGCCATAGCTGACTATAATTATCATTAACACAAAGATACTGGAAACTGTGCCTATATTGTTGGACAAGTGCCAACCTTGTACTTACCTTTGGAGTCTCCAGAGCACCTTGAGGCAGTCCTGAGATCCAGAGGCACACGCTGGCAATTCCCTTTCGAGCCAAGCTCAGGCTGTCGACCTTCTGGCAGAAAATCCCAAGAGGTGCTGGGAAAGACCCCAGACCACCGCATTTGCCTGATGCTGTACATGTGCTAGCACCACAAGCCCAGATGGGAGAGACAGAGGTTATCAGCTACAAGTCAGATGGAGAACCTGCCTGCAGCAGATATCCATGATGCTAAGGGCACTTAAAAGCACAGGGCAGACCCATGGCTTGATCCCAGGGTAACAGTTGGGTAAATCCTAGGGAACACCCAGAGATAAATAATGCAGCCTGTCTGCAAAGCCACACAGCAGCATAGATGCAGACACACTAGTCTGCCTTGCTTGCAGAAATACTGGGCTTTTCTGTTCCACAAGAATCGGGTAAGTCTTTTCTGCAGGGACAGCCATCAGCCCCCACTTTGACATTAGTACAGACCACGCTGGACTGGTGTCAGAATTAGTGAGCTGGTTGCTGTAAAGTTATCTCTAGACTGTGCTACACATGATTACAAAGAGACTGTAATCACAACTGGCCTTCTTCATTACAAGTGCTTTTAGTCCTATAATAAATTAATGCTCTACAGACCAAGACATAATTATTTTACATTGAATGCTGCTAGTTTGGACTCCTGATTCCAGCTTGAAAAATACAGATCTCTAACAGCAGAGTAAAAAGCTAGCTCTGAGGTCTGTAATAATATGTACCTTATAAGAGGACTGCAAACATACCCTCAAACACTGCACATCATCATCATGGTATAATATATTCGTTTGCCTTCCATTGCTAAGCTGGCTCAGCATGGCAGACACATCCATGTAACAACTGGGCAAGTCATGTTTGATGCCATGTGTTTGTGATACAACAGGGCATTTGCAAAGCCCAAACTGCAAATTTTGCCTAAAAAAAAAAAATATAGAGAGGAGCAGATTAATTAAATTACAGGATTTAGAGTCATGAATTGGGCCTCTGAGCCATCCATCCTACTGAATACTAAAGCTCCTCAGTCAAACACGATCCCCTATAAAGCTGCACCTTGTCTTGTTCAAGCAGCCATGTGAGCCTTGAAATTCCCTTGGCTCCCTTAGATCCAAGGTAGGAAGAAACAATAGTCCCTTAAAGCAGTTGGGACCAATTCCCAGGTTTCTTACCCCATTCTGAGCTCTGTCCTTATTCCCGCTGCAGGCAGCAGCAGATTTACCTGAGCTTATAGCACCAGTGTCCAGACTTTGACTGCTCTAGAGGTCACTGCCTTCAGCAAGAAAAGGGCTCTGAGTCCAATGGCTTCACTTAATTTTGCTGGAGTCATTCTCTGCTCTTTGACACAGAGCTGCATCCCTCTGCCCACGGCAGCTCACGCAAAGATAAAGCAACGTAAGATGAAACAGGCAGTTTCCATCAGTCTCTTAAGCAGATGTGGGTGAGTGCAGGCTTCACTACAGAAACTCTACAGGCCACATTTTTGGCAGGGCCTGGGCTATATAAACAAACAGGCAACATGACCTGAGCTGCCATAAATTTCCTGAAAATCTATAATGACTCTAAAGACTTAATAAAGTGTTTCACAGCAGAGGCAGCAGCCAGTAATTATGGTTTTGGAATCTGTGAAGTAGCAAGGCAAAGTCCAGCTCTGTGATTGGAAATGCAAGCAGTAATAATAGCTCTTTCAGAGCACAACACACATCTTTTGCCATCATATACCCTGCTCTGTGAGCTGGTGCGTCCCTAGCCAAGAATGCTGTCAGCAGAAGCTTTAATCAAAGGGCAAAATACATTAAATATAGAGACAAATTCTTGCAGATGGAGTTGCAAAGCATTGTGGAAGTGTAAACTGTATGGTGGAAGACCATGATTTAGCAAAAATTGTAAGGGGGCAGCAACAGGCTCTAAAAGCCAGTCTTCTACTGGAAGCAGGATGTACAGGAAAGGTTTAAGACCTACCATTCTTCAAGAAGGTTGTCACTGCTGTACCCTGCTTCTGGCATTCATACACTGGGGCACCAACACCACATTGGCATGCAGGTGGATGCACATCAGCTGAAGCAGGGTTAAAAGAGGGGAAAGAGAAAGAGGAGTCACAGACACCCCTCCAGATTCAAGGGGAACCACTGTCTCTCACTGTTCATTCAGATCATCATGACTCTGGGAAAGGCACTCCCAATAATTAGACATAGGAAAACAGACACACACATTGCTTGGAAAGGCTGCCAGTCCCGACTTACTCATCTATCATATTACTCTGACTGCATTTATAATGTTTTTCATCAGCATTCTGGTCATCTTTTTGCCCTTATATGTGCTGTTAGCAAAGCCCCTCTTTAAAACCTACTGAAGGATTTTGAAAGAAAGCAAGCCTGTTCTTTTTTTTCCTTTTGCCCGTCATTATGCAAGAGTAGTGCTTGAGATCCAAGTTTCTATTAAAAGAGAGGACTAAGTTAAGCTCTTGCGTGATGTCTCTAGAGATGCATCAGTCAGTGCTTTCTTACACATTCCTCGTACAGCAACAGGGTAAGTTTGTCTACCAGCCCATCTACAGCTATTCAACTGTAAAATCCCTTAGCATCTAGCCACAAAACAGCAACCAAACTCCTTTGGAACTTTTAGGCAGAAGAGAATAATTTTATGTTTACTGCATTAATCATAGAGTTGGAGGCGTCCACTGACCCATACTACTGATGGCAGCAGGAGAGCCCACACCACGTATGGGTGAAGAAGAAAAGTCAAGATAAAGGGAATTTCAAGAAAACAGAACTGAAATGCACAGTAGGCCCCACTGCCAGCATTGTGTTAGACAACTTCTGGCAAGTGTCCTGTTTCATAAATCATTGCAGAATTTGTTAGTTGTTTCTACAAATTTAGAAAAAAATTATCTCATACGCCTACTGCAATCAGTAATGCACCAAAGCAAGTAAACACCACATTTGTTAATGTTTCCAAAGATCTTTCCATTCCATTGGTTAAATCTGTAGAACAAGAATGTAAAAAGCTTAGATTACTTATCTCATTTAAAAAAAACAAAACAAAAAAAACCCCAACAAAACAAAAAAGCCCACACCACCCCCTAAAAAACTACTCTCAATTTTGCAGCTCTGCAGTCCACAATCTGTACAGACAGCCCTGGGATATTTGTGAATAATACAACCTTCAGTTCTTCTTTAACAAAACAGATGAAGTTTTCGCTTCTTTTTCTCTTACTGGTATTTTTTTTAAATATGGAAAGGAAAATATTGTCAGACAAAAATAGTCTACGTGTCACTTCAAACAAATCACCTGGGACCTGGACTCAAAGCCCATTGAAGTTAGCGGAAAGATTCCTCCTGACTTCCAGAGGGTTTGGCTTTGGCTTAGACCCACACAAATGCACTTCTTGCAGGTGTAAGTTTACATATTTCTTTTAAATTGCCTGAACAAAGACTGCCCTCAAGAACCACCATAACCACAGCTGCATTTGTCTCTAACAGGGAGCTTCCACCCTGCCTTCAGCAATGTTCCTGGTCCAAAGCCAAGTCTCCAAGCCAGCACATACTTCTATCTTCTTCTCCAAACCTATAATTTTTGTACGACCCACATTTCTAAGTGTCCAGATGCATAGATCTGGCCTGTATATTTTGCCTGCATGGCTAATACAACTGCCACCCAAGCACCTGCATAACCATCAGAGGTTACACAGGAACTGCAGAACTAACTTCCCACATCCCCCTGGGAGCTCCCTTTGGCAGGTGAGTCTGCTCTCTGCTGCTGGTGGACAGGGCAGGGGAAGAGCAATATGTAACAACAGTATCATCATGATTTTCATATACATCTCTATATATGTATATTAATAATATCAGTCCTTTCATTTTATCCTTTTAGATAGTCCCAAGCAAACTGTCTCTGAATTTGCCACTTCATATTCCAGAATACTGAATAAGCAACTGGGGAATTTCAGTCCATCTGGAGGTAAAAAACCCAATTATTTTCACTTATTAACTTATTGTAGCTGGAATCCAACTCAAAGTGTATCAGGGTCAGCACCTAGAAGGCTCCACCGCGTAGCACAGACATGAGTAACACCAAGAAGTAAGATAACCTGCAGGCAGTTCTGGAGTTTGGTGCAGAAGGAAGAGGTGCTTGTATTAGCAGTAGTTATGCAAACCAAACAGAAAGTGAAATCACTGTGAACCTTGCCTAAATAGGTCACTTATCTGCTTGGGTTTTCCCCTCCGCCCCCTTTCTCCCTAAATGGTCTTTGAACATTCAGAGTTCTTCAAGTCATCAAAGGGACAATTACACACTCCACTAAGCACAAAAACAAAACTTGCATAATGTGGTGTTGAACTCAGAGGGTTAAAGGACACCCCAGGGAGCAGCAGCAGCGACAAATAAGCACGTTGAATGTTCCTTCACCTTTCTGATTGCTCATTAAGCTTTGGCATGATTCCATGTATGAACTCATTGCACCAAAACAGGCTTACCCCCCACTATCGGGTTTAAACGTACAATACAAACAGGTCCTGGGATGGGCAAGCGCAGGGGATCCAAATGTGCAAAAGGTAAGCTAGACTCTGAAATACACTGTACTGTGGCTCGTCAGAAGATGAAAATTAGTCTGAAATGTGCCAGGGACAACACATGCAAGGATTTATTAATTTTGCCAGAAATGAAATGGCATCCATCTCTAACATTTGAGCACAGGATGGGGAATCAGGAGAGATTGGCTTTCTGCCTGGCTCTGCTGCTCACTCCCACACTGATACTGTGCCACTTTCAGCACTGTACCTTTCCCCATGCCTCAGTTTCCCCATCTGCATTCTGCAGGCCATTGGATCAAAGCTGCTGCATGTATTTCTTTAAAGAAAGGAGCACTGACAAGAAAGCCAAAAGAGGGAATGGAAAGGCAAACCCTTCCAACATTAGTCAGCCCTTACTTTGCCTGACTAAGAGCCATGGGAGAAGTGGGAGTAAAAGGAACCATGAAGGCTGGAAGCGCTAGGTTTCAGACACGTCCACCGTGACAACTGTGCCCCTTTAGTAGAGGGGACGGTTCATATCAGCAGCCCTAAGCTTGATCCTCCTGGGCTTTGCTCCCTGCCAACAGTGTTCAATGTACTGCTTTGTCTTTCTGAAAGAACATGTAATTGCTATCGTTCATTATTTACAGATGTGCAGATATCTGAATCTACTCAACAACCATACTGAGTTGCTGGCCCGAGCCAAGAAGTTAGGTTCACAAGAGGCTTAGGAAGACTATCCTAAGAGATGAGAATTTGGTTTCTGGTGCTCAATTCAAACCATTTGCCCCTTGAAAACACCTGCTGGTTTCTTCCCTTGCACTCACAGGGAAGCAAAAGAAAATTTCATGCTATTCCTTATCTGCCTCCTCTGTATCCTTTTGTCAGTTCCCACCAGTGGCTTCCCTATCAGGTGTCACATCTGAGAGAGATGTACAGCTGACAGGCAGAGAGATGCCTGCCCAGCCGTCTCAAATTAACCACTTCCATGCTTTTCCCTGTGTAAACATGGGTTCACTCACTGGGTTAGTAGTGAGTAAATAACTGGAGACTGCAGAGGTTCTGCCCCAGCTTGGGACAGTATCAATTGGTGTGATCCTGTCCCTGCTAAAGCTAATATCAAGCATGTGTTGACTTTAACACTCTTGCAAAATGGTTAACACCACAATCCTGTGATAGTCCCCAGAGTGACTCCCTTCAGGACAGACAGTGAGAAGATGAAGAAACAACCATCCCTACGGGAGGTCTACAAGCATGGTTGGGAGGAAGGGAGCAGGAACCCAGCAGCCCACAAACAAGACTGTAGCACAGTGAAAGGAGCTGATACAGGTGAGCATCTCACTTCTATTTGGAAAGATTAAAGTCTTAAGACGATAGGCTCACAATTGTGCAGCACTGCTCCATCAGCCCATTTTTGAGAAGAGGGTGAGGGATCACTATGCACAAGGACAAATAACTTCCAGTCCAGAAGACTGGACCATTAGATGGCAAAGAAACCCAGAGCAGCTCCCAAATGCCTATCAGTGGACTGGCAAGACCAGTCATACATGAGGGATGGCATTTGTAGATCACTAAGGTTGAAAAACTGTGATAATAAAAATCACAAGATAAGAAATTCAGGGCATCCCCAAATTTCTGTGGATTTATCTAATACTTGTCAGACAACTCAAGATTCCTGTTTTACATGTGAGCACCTAAAGACACATAAGAAAAGTGACTTTCAGGGAATCTCTGAAAACAATAGAGACTTGGGAAATAAAAACATTTCCCATCTCCTGGGCTAATGCCTCTATGACTAGCCACTTTCTTAAAGCAAAAGGCAGCTAAAATACCGGCTAAGTTACAACAGTATGGGGTAGAAGATAACTGGACTTACAGGGTGAGGTTTAACAAGACCGAAGGTTAACAAGCCTTTAAGGTTAGAGTTTAAAATAACACAGCAAAAATGGAAGTCTACAGTTATGAAATACTATCTATATTATTCATTTTTTTCTCTCTGAATCTGCTCTGACTGTTAATCAACCCAGATCAGGAGATATCACCTGCCAGTGCTGTCCCCTCCAGCCCCAAGCACTGGACTGGCAGACAGGTTATGCAGGGGTTTTATTTTCCAGGCTCTGACACTGAGCTGTCATGTGACACCTGGAGAGTCACATCACATTTCTACTTCTTCTCCCACAAGCTGTTAGTTTAGATTATTGTTATTATTACTATTGTTTCTATCCCTGCTGCTATAGGCACTACCACAGGAATCCCCCCTCAGATACCAGGATCTCACTGTGCAAATCACTGTGTGCACAGAATTCTGTTAAAAACAACAACAACAACAAAAAAGCCCAAAAAACCCCTCCCTCTTCTCTTGGGAGGAATTTATGCCCTAAACCAAAAGAAAACAGGTGGAAACAGGCAGACTGGAGAGTGCTGGCACTGGGGAGGCAGAGCTGCCCAGCACTGTGCACCAGAGCAAGCCCCCCTTACTCCGGGCTCACAGAGCATCCTGGCCAAAAGGGCTGGTCTCTTTTGGGGTTACTAATCATCACCATGGTGTCAGCAATACACAGTTTATATGCACAAAGCTCCTGGGATGTACACAGGGGATTAAAGCACAGGGAAACAGATCCTGAAGGACCAGAAGAAAATGCTCAATTCACGCCTTTAGTCTTTTCTAACAACTGTGCTTCTGCGTATTTGAGCCTCTCTCCGAATATCACTGGTTACAAGTATTTGACACAAAGTGATGCCAGGAAGTACTTTTGCTTGGTTTTGTTTTTCTGTGGATGCAGAACCCTGCCTAAAAAATCACCAGCTCAAAATACTGGACTGTCGTGGCTGCATGGACTGGATTTTTCTTCCAGCACCATCAGATTTCAGACGGGTGTGCTTCTTGGTGTGCTATGCCTGGTATGTACTGGATTTGATTATAGGTTTTCTTGCACTTCTATCTTCATTAGTTCTACATCACAGAAAGCATGGAATGCATACATTGACAGCCCAAGAAAATTAAGATGTGACATTGTTTTTCAAGGACATATGCTTGGGGCTTTTCCTCTACTTCTCCTCTGTCAATGCATAAATAACCAAACACAGCTATCAACAAAAATAAAGAGAATGGTGATGACCCAGTTTAAGGGTTGGGGGTTTTTTTCTTTCAATTTTTTGCTTCTCAAGGCCAGAGACAGAACAGAGGCCACAAGGATTGCTGCCAAAACACATGTGCATGTTGGACGTTTTAGGCTAAAGACACTATGAGGTGCTAAAATATTAAATATGTCAAGCAGAAAAGTTTCCTCTGGCCTTCTGAGGAGTTCTGCAAATGGCAATAAAAAGGTAAAAGAAGAATGCTGAATAATCAAATGTGGTTTCTTTTTTTAAATGTAAATAGCAAAAGCTGAGTGTTAGTGAGTTGTGGCTAAGTCCTGGAGACTCCACACTTAAGAGCAGAGGCAGTGCTGGGCAGAGGCAGGACAAGGCTCTTCAGCCCTGCTCATTCCTCTACCCTGGAGGGATCATTTCTAGGGGTAAGAAACAAATGGGGTCCTACTAGCAAACATCCTGAATTGTAAGCTTCTGGACCAGACATATTTGTATCAGAGGGGTTTTTCGCACTAGCTAATCCAGGCTCTGAAATTCAGAATAAGCTTGGATTTCAGTCTCCCTGTCCCACTCTGAGTTGTTCAGAACCAGATTTTGGATTCAGGACTGTTTTCCAATCCTAACGATCTGCTCAGATCTTGACTTCTCCATCAGGACTGCCAGCAAGGAAAGGATGCAGAGAAGAGGATATTTGAAAAAGCAAACTCTTGCCTTAGATGAACTCAGCTGTGACCCCCAAATTCAACCCCCAAAGGTCAGTAAACAGCCACTGAATGGCAGCGACAAACACTGCTGACGAGCTGGAGGACAAGCCAGGACACAAAGTCCACTCTCACTCCCCAGGCGTGCTGTATTACTTATCATCACCGCTATTATTTAGCCATTTGGACCAAGCTTCCCCCTCCATCGTGCGGTACCAGAGACGAGGCGTTTTGAGACAGCAAAAGTCTGGGATCGTAACAGAGTCCCTAAGCTCTGTTGGTGGCACTTTTTTATTATTATTATTATTTTTGTCTGCAAAAGGCACTGAAGTAAATACCAAGTAATTATGGTGTTCTGAAGTGACCTTATGGAGCATGTGCTCGAGTCCATGGACCTTGGCCAAAGCTACTATTGTGGATTTCATGCCAAGGCTTGGGAGAACCCTGGCTCCCTCCCATTGTTTTCTTTGGCCAGGCTCTATGGATTCTCAGCCTGGCAAGAAAGCCCCATTTTAAAAGTACTGGCAAACATCGTGCAGTTTGTCACACCACGGCTTATGATTTAGGACCTTGATTTAGGCTCAACACTGGGCTCTTTTGTTTAGCTGTGTTGGTACATCATTTGCAACTTTGTATTAGTTAATAAACGTCAGTCTGCTAAGAGCGTGGCATGTCCAGTATTGCGGTGAGGGTTTTCCCTTGAATATACAATCCGTAGCGGGAGTGACTGAAGGAAATTGAAACAGCTCTGTTCGTCAGCCGGGGGCTTAACTTCGTGTAAACAAGGCTTTCTAATACAGTGGATGCTTCAGTGATAAAATGATTTTGTTGTATACCTGGGTAAACCCAGAGCTGGAGGATAAGGATTTGCACTTCTCTTTTGTTTAACAGAAATTTTTTTTGTTTATGATTCGACCTTAGAAATACAGGTGAAATTCAAGGGAGTTAAAAAAAATAATAAACCACCCACACAAAAACAAAACAAACAAACAAAAAAAAAACAAAACAAACAAAACCACCTCTCTGGCTCCACAAATCCATCTAACAGTTCCCTCAGGCTTTGCTAGTACACAGTTATAAGCAAAAAATGACTCTGCAAAAAGTAGCCTTTTGGTAAAAACCAGCTCTTGCGCACTTTGTGTATTTTGGAAGCCATATTCGATCATTTTACTGGCTAAGGATAGCAAAAGCCAGACGCTGAGATTCAGACTCCTCCAAATCCTCTGTGCAAGGGGAGGAGGGGGAAGAGGGCAGGCTGAATATTTAAAATCAAGCTAGTGTGAAGGAGAAAAGTCTTCTTTTAGAAATAGAGTCAAATAGCTCAAAACCTCTGTACCTTTGTGACTGGCACTGCTGAAACCCAACAGAGAAAACAACCCTCTATGCTGTTTATTGATTAGAAATTAGTAAACCAGGCAGCTTCTCCCTGAAATAACTGTCAATTATTTTGCTGTCAGACTAATAAAGAATAATAAATACAATTATTAAATTGTGGATGCAAATGCAAGTGAACTAGTAAACCAGCTAATTAATGACCATATCAGATCAAATCATCAGCAGCTGAGTTAGCCAATAACATAGCAGAGACAAAGCTTAGACTAGGGTCAGTTCCTGCTAATGCTGAGCCTAGAAAACGAAGGCTGTGGCTGGTGCTACCTCTTGGTCCCTGCAGCCATTACAGATTCCTCTAGGGTCCAAATAGAAAAGGAAACACTTAATTTCCTCCATTTTTAAGACCAGCATACCTACCTTTGCTATATAACACTTGGAATTCCTACTCTTTCACCAGAGTGCTTTGTTGGTTGTATTTTACAGTGTCTGTGTGATTTGAGGGAGGACCACTCAGGATTTGGGCTAGGAAATGAGAAGTGGTGCCACTCTAATACATCCATCTATACTAAAGGCTACCAATTCCAACTCTCACTGTCTCTTTAACACCTCAAAAGTGTAAGTGAAAAATACCAGGGGGAACTGCCTTCCAGTGTACTTTCTATATTGGTAAAATAGGGGGAAAAGGGAATAATGCTATTTCATGGCAAACGAGACAAGCATGACAGGACTCACTCTCTGGATTCATATGGCATCAAAGTTTGGTGATGTCACCTCTAGTTTGTATCTCACACCAACAGGTTTCTCTGGGCTCCTGGCTGATCAGTTTGACCCAGCACAGACAAGTTTTTCTCCTTTTATATGCGTTGTCTTGGAAAGCACAGAAATCACCCTTGCTTTGTAATACAATGTTGGGAGTATGACCGTATCCTGTTCATACCTAACCATGGTTATAATTCCATCTTGTTCTAGTCTTTGGCAGTTCTCCAGAGCATTTCTAAACAAACCAGGTTAGCAAAAGCCAACTCCAATCAATGCATAGCAAACTGGATCCCAGAACAGCTTGGGAAGTCCCTCTCTTTACATCGGTGAGTCTTTCACAATATGTCAGAACAGCCACAAGCAATGCAAGGCACAGGATAAACCAGAGCCAACAGCATGAAAGGCATCTCAGCACCCGTCTCTGGTGGGCTGTGAAGGGCTCCCACATGGCTCAACCTCAACATATTCACGGACATAACTTACGACCTGACGAGCTGCTGCGGTTTCTCACTCAGTCTCAAAAATTTTCACAGCTTTTCTTAAAATATACCTTGAGGCTCCTTTACAACCAATTGGAAGTTGATAAACAATGACTCTTGGAATAACGGGGCAAAGGGTCAACCTCCAGTCACAGGACCTAATGTCAGACCTCTGCTACAGCTCATTGGTACAAATCCCATTTAAGCTAAAGAAACCTAAAATGTGTGTACACCCAAGCCCACTCTTAGGTCTATGTACACTTCACACCAGCCCCTGTGATTTCTGGTCCCAAGTTCACACCCAAACAGGAAAGAGACTATTTTTTGCTTCAGGTGTGACTGAAATCTCACTTAACTCACCATGCTCATGAGAATTCAAGGCTGGATCTCATTGAACAGCTGACCTGACTTCAGTTTTGCCATATGAGGCCAAATCCTAACAGAAACCACCTGTGGTATTTCAGTAATATTAAATCCAAGCTGAATTCAGCCTTGTACCTGACTCACATCCAGCATCAATTTCCTTGGCCCACTTCTAGTCTCTTGCTGTCAGCACTCCAGGACTGAGAGTCATGGAAGAATAAGCTGCATTCTGTTAAACCTCAAGGCCAACACTGCCAGCTGAAGTGTTATCCCTGCTATCCATACTGGGGATGGTGATGGGGTAAGAAACAGAACAGTTTTCCAGATCTGATGCAAGGTTTCAGTTATTCAGCTTGCAGTTTTGACTACAAGGGGAGTTAGCCAGCTCTGACAACATATGGATGTGGTTCATGGTACTAGCTGTTTCCTATAGGATCTGGAAAGCTCTGAGACATGACTCTGTCTTACTGCAGCACTTGGAATTGGCTATGATGCACAGGAGGAGGAATTCCTGGGAAAGGCTGGGGCCTCTCCAAGGATGGTCCCCAGGCCTGGCACTCACTCCCTTTGTAGTACACCAGCTTGAGAGTGCAATATTGCAAGGTTTGCTCGTTTAGCCAGCATCTGGCTGCTGCAAGACATATCACTGTTTGCTAGTGACTGAATAGGAAAACTTATTTATTGTTATCTCTTTTGGTCATATTAGTAAAACTATTTCTAATCTCTCAGCTGCTCTGTACTGGACAGCAGAAGACCTTGTGCTACATAGCACGTCAAACATATGCACCTCATATCTCTGCAGAGGGGAAACTGTATGAATGGAAGACATACTGGGTCATTTCAACCACAGTATATAACTGAAGCCCCATCAGCCCATATTGAATATGGAATTGAAATAGTAAACACAGCCCACTGATTTGCTGTTTTAAATACGTTGTTTTTCAGCTTTATCTTCCCCGGATCTTGCAGAAGCTTGCATATTTATCCTTGAGGCTACATGATATCTGGAATGGTTTTGCATCTTCAGTCTTTTGTTCTCCTTCCCATACTCCCTCTCCTGTGAGCCTGAACTGTTCCCAGAGGCCATGGCCATGCACTGAGGCAGGCAGAGCTCTTCCATACACCCCACAGCTCAAGAGCCCAGGTGCCTACATATTCTCCTCAAATATCTAGATAAATCCGCTCTCTACATTTCTTTTAGAAAGACACCCAAATGCACACAGAGGAAAGGAGTTCAAACAACTTCTCCTGGTTACAAGACCAGAGGATCAGGGATACAAGGTGCCTCTGCCCACAGCGCTCCACAATAGCTCCAGATGTTATCCTTCCACTTGTCAACACCAAAGCACAAGGGCAGAAGTTGGTCTCCACCAAAAAGAGCTGATACTATTGTCTCCTCAATGGGAGGACAACCTCCTAGCAGGTAGCTCAGCAAGCAGCACGAGGTTCCAGCCCCATTGCTGCCAACACCATGAGGCAAAGGTGATGCTGGCAACCAGAAAATGAGACTTTGGGTGTGTGGTGCAGGTTCATCTCACCAATTTAGGTATAAACAAGCAGAAGTGCAAACAACATTAGTCAGAATTATTTATGATACAGTGACCTGGTGTCTGCCACTTCATCACCTATTTCTGTTAGGAGAAGTATCCTTGTCTCTCTTTGCCACAAGGACAGAGGAAGTTGCTTCAACTACTTGTATACATATGCCAAAAAGAAATTACTGAAGTTATGCTCACGTGTATCAAAACGAGGGAGAAACCATCAGAGGTTCTGAGGACAGGAGAGCAACTTCATCCTTGTACAGAAGAGTCACTGAAATGAAGATAACAAGAGCAAGAAGATGAATAGAAGATCAAAGGAGAACATACTGCTGTTTTCCCTCAAGGGCCTGATACTGCAACCATTAAATCAATGTCAAAACTCCCACAGCATTTAGAAAAGAATTTAAATATTTTTGGAAAAAAAATATATTTTGTACAAAATGTCATTTGTGTCGAAAGAATGTTTGGACAAGAAAATAGTAACTATTATTATTGGCATTGTCACAGAAATAAGGCCCCAGTTGTCCTTTCTTAGAAGAGTTAAATTTCTCCTATTATGAAACAGGAAAACAATCTCTGTAAGGAAAAATTTTCCAGCCAATGCCCATCCAAAACTCCAGGTCACCAGAAAATATATCCAAATACACAATAAGGTCACACAAAGAAATAGAGAGAACAGCCCTCTTTGTCTAGAATTTTAAGTACTGGAACAAATAACAGCAACATCCTTATGACTTGTTCACATTTTTCCCAGCATGGGTTGCTTTTTTTTTTTTTTTTTCCTAGCACACTCTATGGATTTTTCTCTCTCATCATCCATCTCCCACTCCATTCCAAGTAAAGAAAGTAGTATGTCTTCTTCAGGAGTCACCTATTAGACTACAGATCTCTGGAGCTCGCAGATACTGTTAGCCCAACTAGAAGCCTTTTGTTGTTGTTGTTGTTGTTAATTTGTTTGGGTTTTTTAATGAAAGAGAACTCTTTAATAACTCTTCACTCATTCCTGTCCTCCTCTGTTCTCTGTTTCCTATAACACTGGTGTTGCCCAACCCCATTTCCTTACTGCTTTCATCTTCTGTGCTGTTCCTTGGACCTTTTTCCCCTTGCATTTTTTGTGTGTGTGTGTGCCAGCAGTGTCTGGGCTTTCTCTAACTATAAGCCTTATCAAGGAAGCCAACAGTTGACACAGGTCTGACCACAAGTCTGTTACATCAGCCTTTAGAAGGGAAAGAGACAGGTTTGATCAGTTCAGAGATCAGAGCTCCTTCACCCATTACTCTGGTCAAAACCAGAAATTATGCATCTAAATTATAGTTCACTCAGTTCTTACAGGTATAGTATAAATCTATCTTAATAGTTACTTTGAATACCCCACTACCTTCCTTCTTTCTCAGCACATTTCTTACCCCAAGATTTTCAACTATGACTACTACATTTTCTTACCCAACCCTAATCCTATACTTCTCCTTATACTATATAATTATTTCTCCTATTGCAGTACTACCTTGGTGTTATTTTTTTTCAATAAATCACATTCAGTGTTGGTGAATGCAGGCCCACTTCAGGAGACTGAAATTTCAGCTGCTAACACGCACAAATTTGGGATAAATTGGATTCTCCCCCAGGGATTAACATTTTGGAGATATGCACACAAAGAAAGATTTAGAAATTTTAAACCATGCAAGTGAGTAATGCATAAATAGTGTCTCCAGGTTGGGACCTTACAAATGGGGGGAATCTCTCAATGCTGCAAATCATCCTTTTACAATAGTAATTTTAGCCACAGGGGTCCTAATAACTTCACAGCTTTTAATAAATGTTTTATATACTGTTGCAGCAAGGTTAAAACAAACAAACGAAACAGAACTCAAAGTTTGTGTGCACAGAATTTCTTGGTTGTACTTCTCTAGTCCTCCCAAAGCCGTATAAAGGAGAGGCAGAACCTATTGAACCAAGGTCTGTTTGCTCAATCCAAACATTATTAATGATGTGAGCTCCAAAGAATTTGTTCTTTTCTCTCTTTTCTTATTTTTTTTTTATTTTGGACAGCTTTTCAACAAAAAGATCAAGCACTATCTCCTTTCAAAGTGACTCTAATTGGTTTATTACTGGGAGCATGAAATATACACATTTATTGTTATTGAACCTTCAGCAAAGTGAGGCTAGCCAATGCTCGAGTTCACTTCCACTGGCAGCAGACAGCTATTTTGCCTTGTTCAATTTTTTTTTATGTAAAGGAGTAAAACACCTCCAGTGTCCATCACAATGAAGTTGCACGACTGACCTCTTCTTGAACAAACTTTGCAAACCACGAGCATTCACTTCTGAGCAGAAACCAAGATTAAGTATAGTTGTTTGCAGAATTTTTTCCTGCAGAATTTCTCAAAGTTCTTGTCCAAAAATTCTCCCTCCCATCCCACAGACATCCTGTGCTGGGTCAATAGCTCACCACCCAGCCATATCTCAATCCACGCCAGGGACAGAGGGAACTTTTTGTTCCATTAGCAGCTCCTGCAAGCCAGAACTCCTATCGCAGTGGCTGCACGGCAGCAGTCACAAGCCACCCTGTACAGCCCTGCCCAGACCAGCCATTTCTGGGGGTCATTCTGAATCAGAGCGGCTCTCCACAACCTTCATTTACATGTCTCAGTCAAGTGAGATTATCCAGCCCTTCCCAGGAGGATAGCAAAGTGCTCTTCTCAGAGCTGCCCAGTGTCAGCCCATGATGGTGAAGGTCTTTCCCACTGCCTGGGAGAGAGGTTTGGAGGAAGAACTGGGCAAAATCCTTTGGCTGAAGGAAAGTAAACCAGGCAGTGGTGGGTCGGCTGGATGTATACTGATTCTGGCAAATTGTTTCCATTGAAAATCACATATCCCAAGGGGGAGATCAAAACATTCAGGTTTTCCAAATCAGTCATATCAGTAATTTTAAAAACTACTTCACTACATTTTTTGAAACATTCTAAAATTTGAACAAAGTAAAACATCTGGGTGAAGCAACATCTTTTGTTTGACCTGAAATGAAGTAATTTCAATTCTGCAGTTAGTTTGGGTTTTTTTAATCCTGCCTGCTTAACTCAAAAATCAAGACATTTTTCTTCAGAATTTTCAGACCAGCTAAGCAAAATCTGAAAAAAATTATCAGTAGCACAAGTCTAGTTGTGACTTACCCAAGATCCTTGCATGACTTTCTCAATTATTTGGACATTTTATTTTCACTTAGTGTTTCTGTACCCAGAAGGGAGGGAAAGATGAGATGTACAGTTCATTCACATCCCCAGGAACTAACCTAGAGCTGTGAAAGCAAGTGTTCTCAGGTTATTTCTTCCTATTATATAGTCACCATTAACTCAGATTGTATTGTCAACTTCTGCTTGGGCTTAGCTTCAAGACTAATATTAAACTGTGTTGCTGCATAATTCTGTGGCTGTTTCCTTAGCCATAAGGCAGGCTAATAGGTCAACCTTGGCTTTTGGAAAAACTCAGTTATAGGAGCTTTAGAATTCTTTCTAGACAGCATGCTGTAATTCTTGTTCCTGACTCATACTACAACAGCTTTTTATAATATCTTGCATTTGCTGTCAGAGCAAATGATTACACTTCTGTACTCTTCCTCAGTCATCCAAAAAGATATTTGAGATTCTCTGCTCACCGAGGGATGAATGTGCTGCAGGGAACACGCTCACAGGCAGCACTTGCTGGGGCTGCAAATCCTGAAGTGCAGGAGTACCATTTGCATCACCATAGGCTGTGCCCAGGGCAGGAATGCCATTATGTGCTTCACCCACTGTGGAAGTAGGAATGGATTTTATTATTTTTTAGGGAACATATACAATTGACATCAGGGATATGATTCCAAAAGCATCCACAGAGCTTCCATGTTCACAAGCTGCCAAGGGCAAGCAGGACCAATTGTCATATCTGACCAAAGAACATCTTTCCCAAGAGAGGACCTATCAAAGCAATCTCACAGATACACCCAAAATGTACCATACTGCTACTATTAAAGTTCTTTTTTTAAATGTGACCCCAGCTTACAAACAGAAGTACTTGCCTTCCCAAGGCATTTGGCTGGCACTAAAATGATCCAGTGGTGTCAAGTCTGACATGACAGCAGGAAGTGCCCACCTAACAGTGTTTACAACGTAGATTGTTGACACAGGAACTCGAAGCACACTGCACATACTAAATCTTTCTATAGCATGCAAGGCAAAAAAGCACCACAGACTTTTCTGAATCATTTTATATTCAAAGACCTAAAATCAAAGTTAGATCTCACAATTCTTGGTCCTTTACAGTAACCACAGGAACATCTGTCCCAGACACTGCACCTCACCAAGCACTTCTACACCAGAAATCTGATACAGCAACTGAATAGCACTTTCCCTTAGCTTTCCAAAAGCAACTAGGTGCAGATCTTAATCATAGGAGCAGAGGACCTTTTCTTTAGATATTTTCTGTCTCCTTTCAATATGAACTGAGAAGATGAATTATTTTCAAAGAGAATATAAAATGACTTAACAGAAAGTGAGACCCTTACATGCTAGCAAGATTGGTGAAACACATCCTGAAGGCATCAGCCCGACGCTGCTCATTGAGTGTTTTTCTGGTGATCACTCTGGAAAAGAAAGAGTCACACAAAGGCAGGGAGATTCACTGCTCCCCGTGGTGCACATCACACAAGAAATCTGGCAAACACCTGTCCCGAGGAGGAGTAATCAAAGCAGTGTCTTGCAGAGAAGGATGATCCAATATTGCACATATTGAGCAATATCCAAATTCCAGACATGTCCGTGCTCCCCATCATCCTGCTGTTCGAGAACATTCACTCTAACGGGTGTTCCACAGGGTAATTGCCATCCTTCTTAGCAGTAACTCAACCTGCAGGTCAGGAAGGTAGTTGACAGTTCAACCAGGTGCCCTGTTATTTAGTATTTCCTATTCTCCAACTGAAAAAAAAAAAAAAGAAAAAGAAAAAGAAAAAAAAAGGTCTTATCTTATGACTAGCAAATTCTCAAGGGGACAACTCTTGAACAATGCCAGGGCTGAAATTTGTTTTCATATCAACCATCTGTCTAATAACAGTTCCATGATACTCAAAGGGAAAACATGTAAAACCTGTGTCCCTATTTTGGCACCTCAGTAACACAGTTTGCTTTTCAGAAGCACTCAACAGCCTTCATAGAACTCAACTTGGGCAGGAGACAGCAACACTAGTTTGGACAGAAAATAAGCATGGGAAACAGGTGACCTTTGCTATATCTGCCTTCACCAAGCTGAACATTGATTTGCTCCCTCACATCCACACCATAGGAAAGGCAGAGTTCAGCAGGAGGGAAACAGCCAGGACACAGCATCCTAAAAAAAAAATCCCTCAAGATTACTCTGACATATTCCTGGGGGCAAAGGTGGCTGCAGAGACCTCAGGTGTGCATAAAACTTCCTCATTTCCCCACAGCTGGGGTTTGTTATCAGCTTTGTATATCTGTACTGCTCCAAATCTTGCATTTAACAGACCTATTTCTAGTAACTGTTTCTAAATTAATAGCATTTAAATGCTGAATATGGGCAGCCTGCAGCTACGTGTGCTGTAAAAGCAGATCTTGCAAGCCTGACTCATAGCAATAACGGCCTCTGTATCAGCTTCTTAATTATAATTGAAATTACTGGAGCAAATTACCATAAAGGTTTAGGAACATTCAGTCCATTCTGACCCTTCCAGGTCTGTTGCAATATGTATTTGCTTTTTCTTCATAAATGTTAAAATGCCTTCCATTTTTTACCAGCCTTCTCCTTCTCTTGGGAAAATGGAAAGAAACTTCTCTTCACCATGGCAAGGTACCAAGAAGACAGGTGGCTCCATGCACAAACAATGATAATTGGGAAAGAGGTGATAGAAATTCCACCCTGCACACTTCCAAGTCTAGCACACAAGTTCTCCACAGTGTATGAAGTTGTTTGAGGCAGAAAAGGGTTAGCCACTCCACTAAATCCTAACTCAGACTCATTAACAGGTCTTCAACTCACCTATGGATCTTCACCTACACCAGTTTTAGAGCAATTACTCCAGAAATCCAGGGTCACATACTCACACTTAGAGGAAAAAAGGGAGAACACCACTAGCTGAAGAAATCAATCTTTTGCACCAGTGTAGGCTTTACACCCCAACCAAGGGAGGCAAAGCCTTATACTGATGCATGTGTTTGCAACTGACAACTTTTGGGAAAGACAACAACCTGCATAATGCATAGCAATCCTCTGGGAAAGAGTTAAAGTACTATCAGTTTAACTTGATGCCTTTGTTTCTGCAAATGTAGTTTTAGAAGGAGTCTGAGTGTTAAAAATTATTATTTTATCGCTTTTGGAGAACTGACATTGCAAGATAAGTCAGAACAAATTCAAGGCATTAGTCAATTTTCAGTAGGGAATTCCTTCAGGTCGGATTAACCAGGATTTACTAGGTTTGCTTATGTTCTGTCTGTTCATGTTGTCTTTGTACAAGTTCCAGTGAGCTCCACTGGAATTAATGTACTGATAGGGTCATGCCAGGGGAGCCTCATCTGAGATGAACCAGATTTCCACTGGCACTTACTGGATCTTAATAGCCCATTTGAACTTGCATGTACCTACATACATAGGCTGAGAGAGGGGGGCTGCAGGACCAGCAAACTGGTCTTCAGCTTCTCACGTGAACTTGTGTGGCGTGATCTGTCACTATGGCTTTTTTTTGTCCCAGAAACAAGCACTTCCCCCTGTGTTCTCATACCTCCGTGGATTCGGAACAGAGTGTTCCTTCCCATGCTCCAACCAGGAGGACGACGAGGGGCTGGCCCCGAGGGGTGATAATGAAAATGCCTTGGTAATGAACCCATCTGGTGATGTCCTCATTGGCCTGGCTTTCAGTGCCAAGAAACTCAGCAGGGGTCACCCGCTCTTTAAAGCAAACATATGTACAATACGTACGGATTTTACTTTCTCTGCGATTTCCACCCAACCCCCCACTGCTAATGTTTTAAATACTTTCCCTGAAAATACTTCTCTGCAGGAACGGCTGCTAAGCAGATCTCCAACTTAGCTGCTGTGCAATCTACCAGACTAACCTTTTCAAAGGAAAAGTGTCCCAAATGAAGACAAGAACTTAGAATGACAGGGCCCACATTTCCAAACCAACATAAGTTAATGGATACCGAGGCAATCGCCACTTTGCTAATCTATAAAGGCCAGGACCTGCCTTCTGGTGCTGAGGCTGAGTGACATGGCACCACTCACGTCCATGGAGACAGATGTTCTTCCTACCAAAAGAGTGCATCATGGCAACATTGCCTATGGAAAATGGTCTTTGGCCACGCTATCTCTCAACATGCCTGGACATCACCTAGCAGAGCAATAACTGGCCTAGGCCATAGGCTTGCCACCAGGATGCTAACACCAAAACAGTCAGTTGTGTGGCAGCCCTCAAGTTTGCGCCCAGTTTAGCTCACTAGCACAGAAGTAACCCAGGACATCAGCTAGCCCAGCCATCTCCTGCAGGACAAGCTCCCAGCACCCAGAGCCTGGGAGTGAGGCACCAATACCTTCATCCACACCCAAACTCTGCAGCTCAGGTCCATCATCCTCCATAGATAAAGCATTGGCTCTTGCCACCTCTTAACAGGCATAACCACAACTGGCGAGCCAACAGGATGAAAGGTCTGAAAGAGAAAGAAACCTACCACCACCTGTGCCAGGGGACAGACAATGAACCAAGCCTACTGCTGCAGAATTTTGAGGAAGAGTCCAGCAAATAAAACTAATGGGACAAACAGCACCTTCGGCCCCACTGGCCAGGAGGTCTCCCATAGCTCAAAAGTGCCCTCCTCTGGCTGATTTTGACAGATTCGCCCATAATTGCTGGGATAACACTTCTGGGGGAAGGAATGATTAAGAATCAGCTTCAGAGTGATCACTGAAGAGCAAATTATCCTTCGGGAGAAAGTTTTTCAAAATGGTATGAGAGATGGGCCAGCTGCACCAGGGCTCCCATCAGAGTCAATGTGCAGGAAGCAGCTCAGATCTGCAGGGAACAGCTGCCCTCTGATGAACGCCTCCGTCAGGGTTTTCAGTCCAGGTCAGCTTGTGGTTCTGAAGCCTCATTTACAGCTCTCAATGTAGGTATTGAGAAAACTTAGTTTTCAGAACAGAGTTCTGAATTACAGAACACAATTTTCTGGCTCACAGATTTCCATACTGCTAAGTCATCTTTGGACTTTTGTTTCCAAGTAGTTGCCTGGCATTTCCCAGATGACTATTTTAGGAGAAGGCAAATCATGCCCTAGAAATGCCTGTTTTCTCTTTGCTGACTGTAATGGCAGTCTAGACAGTGAGCACAGATGGAGATCTCTGCATTTGGTCAGGTGAATCACACCCCCACAGACTCTGAAGTTTCAAAACTTCACACTTCATCCAAGCTTAAAAGTTGCTATACTGGCTAAAAGTTGTTCATGATGGAAACTATCCACAGATATCTTGGGAATCTCCGACTAACCTGCTGTCACTGCGTGTGAATTCCACCTAGGTATGTCATAGCATTTTTTTTTCATTTCATTTTAACATCATGGGGAAGTTCCCTACCTTCCTTAGAAGATAATCCCACAGACTAGTAAATCCTGCATTTATTCTTTCTCATCCTCCCTTGTGGTGTACCTTGGGTATTTCCTAGAGATGATGTGTTTGCATTTAAGGGTATTTGATATATTATCAACATTTATGCTTATATACTTTATCCACTTTTTATTTAAATAGTGTATTAAAAAAAAAAAATCAATCTAGAACCTCATTACTCAGTTCAGTCTTATTGTGCTGTATTTTTCCACTGAGCCTCCTTGATTAGCTGATGTCAGTAAGGAGCTGACTAGAACTACAATTTATAAGCTGCTCTCCATATATTTAAGAATTTTCACAATGGTTTAAGGAAATAAGAATAAAAATAGTTCTGTAAATCAATGGACACATACATGCAAGCAAACCTCAGGTAGCTCTCAACATGCTTCTTTACATGCCATTAACATGATCTGCATGATACCTACACAAAGACATCACTAATCATTTTTGTACTAAAACAGCAGTCAATGGAAAAGGACATATTTTCATAAACAAACCAATGAAAGACAATTAACAGCAACATTGAGGTGAGGGTCACAGGACAGAGGTCCATTGTGGAAAGCCCTAGAATGCTCTTACAGTGTTGCTATAAGACTATTACAGTTTGAAAGGACACCTTATGTCACAACATCTGAGAAGGGGTAACACCACCTTTTTCCAGGGTGTATTTTCACCAGCATGAGTTAAGGCTGATTTGCTCGAGTCTTCTCTATATTTAGTCACATGTCCCTCATCACACGCTTGAAATTTGTCTTCCTAAGGTCCCCTGCAGTTTGACAACAGCATTCATATCACCATCATTCTGGCTAAAAAGACCAGATTACAGATTTTTCACCACCCCCTATAGTTTGCCTCTCCACATGGCAGGGAGGTGTCCTGTTTTCAGTTGGTAGGTTTGTCTGGCATGACATGCAAACCACCTAAGATGTTTGCTTCAATTCCCACCAGCCAGAACAGAGCACATTTGAACTTCTTGGAACATGCCAGACTGCACCAAGTCATGGGTGACAGAAATACTCTTCATTTTTCATTTAGGTAGGTAGCTCCTCTCTTCGATATAAGTCTATTTAGCCGCCTCAGACAGCCACTTTGTTCTGTTAACATCTCTGCCCATCCTCGTAAGTTTGTGACTTGGGTTGGACTTTTCTAAGCAGAGCATTAAGGATTTATTAACTCTAATCTCTCAATAAAAAGAATATATATGGTATTATAAAAGTCAACTGCCTGTGTTCAGTTTTTTTTCCAGTGCGGTGACATTAAGAGCTACATCACCGAGGCTACTATCCCTTGCAGTCCCAAAGCTGTCTGGCTGTAACTGATGCTACAACTTGGTGCAGGGTCTCTGTTGCCGCTGGCTACTGCAGAAGAGGATGCAAGCCAATTATAGCTTAGAAACGTCAAGTCTTCTTGCCTTACCATTAACACTGGAAGCTTTATTATTATATAACATTTTAAATGCAGCACTGCCAAAAAGCCAAGAATGGGGCTCTTCGGGAGCTGTATACCCACAGGGAGGTAGACAGTCACTGCCTAGCTTATAATTTTTTAAAAACCCAATTTTTTAGAAAAAAGAGACAAACAGAGCAGGAGAAGGGTGTTCTAGGTCTAATTCTGAGATTATGTGAACTATTTTTGAACTTCTTTTCCCTCTGTTTCTTGAATAGTTTATATGGGAGATACCTATGTCTGTACTTCTGACAATCTGTAATGGGTAATAATAATTAAAGCACATCTTAAATAGAAGATAAGAGTACATTTCTCAGAATCCCTACCAGGAAACAGGGTGGTTTGGCTTGGCAGAGCGCAGAAAAGCCTGGCATATTGTGTCAATATCACAGGATCTGCCTTTCTTTAAGTATATAAAATCTCTCATGGTTACAGTTTAACATATAACCATTCTCTTTCAAATTCTGCTTTCAATAGTTTCTCAACATTGAGATCCAGCTTCTTCTATTCCAGTCCTTTCATAGCAGCCAAGTCTACAAAATGATTTTAACACTTCACATGTTCATAATTACTTTAATCAGAGAACTTTAAAGAGCTCTGCAAACATTTATTAACACTTGCAACAGCTCCACAGGTCTTTTGTAGGGGATTCTCATTTCATCCCCAATGTACAGACAGAGTAACTAAGGTAACAGCAGGCAAAAAGTATTTGACTTCCCACTTCCAAGCTGTAGTGTGTTAACTATTAGATAATTATTCTTCTACTGAGAACAGCTGAATGCTGTAATGTACAAATATTGACTGCTTGTGCTCAAGTGCCACTCTCAAAAATCTCTTTCAGGGGAAGCTGCATCAATCTGGTTTCATGCAGAAATTACGGTTTATTTGCAAAGTTTATAAAGGGATTTCAGCTGCCAGACCATGAAAGTCCAGATTGAAAGTGTCAGTTCAGACCTGGTACAAAAGCAGTCCCTAGCTTTGAGGTCCAAGCAGTAGAACTCCTTCATTAAAAAACAGGGACCCCATAATCCACATTCCCCCTGAGTTACCACTGTGAACCAGGGCATGGAGGGGTGTCACTTGGGTCACTGTCCCCCTCTCCACTGTCACAAGCCACCCATGGCAAAGGCCTTTCCTTGGCTGTAGGCTTCTGGAGCGGGCAGCCCCAGCCTCACCCCTGCCTGCTCACTGCATTTGGAGACACATTTTTTGTGACAATGGAGAGAGCTGAAGAAAAATAAAAAAACAAACAAACAAAACAAAATCAAAACCAACCAAACAAGAAACCCCCCCAACACAACACATACACACCACAAACCCCAAACTATGCACCTTTTCCAGGCTGGGAAAACATCCTCCTTCCAACCCATTACTAATCACTGGAAACAGCTGTTCCCTCTTTTTTCTTTTCTTTTTTTTTTTTTTTTTTTAATTTGTTTGTTACTGTTTAATATCATTTTGATCAATTGTTTCTGGCAAAGACAGAATATGAGAAAGAAAATTCTATACATCACACAGCTGAAAAAGGTAAAGGCAGCTAACTGACATGATTACTCAGCTCCTTAGAAATTGAACTGAGACACCTTAAACTCATCTTTCATAAACCAGCAATACTCAGACCATCCTGTATTCAAATTCTGACCAGTACCCAAGAAAGGGATAAAAACCCTATTTTTCATTTCCAGTCCTCTGACCCATCCAGGTCTCATGAACAGCAGCTAATGAAGTAATAAATTCAGATTTTGCCAGTACCTACTAGGGTAGGTCAACCTAGAACAGCTTGAAGCTATTAAAGTGGTTCTATATATTTCTGTGAACACACATATCATAAAGTCAAAATGATGAAGTGCCTGGTACAAATAGATTGTGAGAACAGTCAAGAACTGTTTGTTCCCAGCCCTGGAGGAGTTACGGATCCCTGAGATGAACCATTGCTGCCAAACGAATCTAGAGATGATGAGAGCCTTTAATCTTCATCCCCTTCAAGATTCAGGGAGGAATGAAAGTCCATTTTGGTGCATCAGTAAAACCTTCAAAGCTGAAGGTGATGCGACTCGTGTACTGTTTAAAAAAAAAAAAAAAACACCGCACAGATGGCAAAATAAAGGCAGAAAGGAAGAGCCAACTGTGAATTTGTGCGTATGCGGGCCAGCTCCTCAGCTGTTAGGAGCGAGCCTGGTTTATGCTAGCTGACAGTCTGACTCCATGGTTGGGGTTTTTTTATTTGGTTGGGGATTTTGGAGTTGGTTGGGTTTGGAGGGGTTTGGTTTTGCTTGGTTTATATTGTTTGGTTTGGGGGGTTTTTTTGTTTTTTTTAGAAATTATGATAAAGCTAATCGGGGATAGTTTTTTTCCTTATGCCCATTCTCTTCCTCTCCAGATCCAGCTCCCATAAAGCTGAACAGACCCCCATAGCCTCAGTGGGAGTAGAGATGAGGCTTTATGCCCGATGGTGGCAGCTGAATTCTGTGGTGAGGTGCAGGGTAGGTTGGCAGTACCATATGTCTGCCCCTCCATAGTCTTCAGCAGCCTCATCACCATGGCAATGGAGAAGGAACATCAGTGTGAGGAAAGCCTGGGGCAATAATGTAGTGCAGGGATTCAACCTGGGAACGCTGCCTGGTTAGTGTATGTCCAACTCAAATCCTCCTTCACAGGTAATCCTCAAGCTGCTTCCAGTCAGCCTCCTGTACACAATCTCTGGGATGACACAAGAGATGAGCCCCTGCTGTCAGCCACCACCAGCCCCAGCATGGTGTGCCTGAGAAGACCAGGCAGGCTGCACCGAGGGGAGATACTTCCAACTGTTTGGGGCATCTTCAGGTTTTTTTAAGGCATCTCCCCATTGCTTTTTTCACCGCTAAGGCAGCAAAAGGGCTAAGCTCCCCTAGTAAGTGTTGTCACACCAAAATCAGAGTTTGACTACATCGATCTATGCACCTGAATGGACTCTTAGATCAGCTTTGTCCCCATTAGTACTAATAGTACCTGGGAATAGCTACTGCAGCTGAACTCATCCTGACAGCACTCCTGTCAGAAAATATTGGCTTATAGTGACTTGGTATTTCAACATAACTACAGGAATAAATGGAATGAAGCAAAGTCACATGACAAGATCACATTGCTTTAAATCAATTTCTGAATTACTTGGTCAGGTCAGTGCACTGGCCCAGAAAAGGAAGAAATCTGTTCAAAGAAGGAACTGTGAGACCTGATAGAAAAACTACCACCTCCAGCCCTCCAGTACGAATACATCTACCAGCACAGCACCATTGGTGGCAGCAGTGATGAAAAACTTTGTAGAAAAAGTGTGCTACAAGTAAATAACGAATATATTTAAGCAATAAATTTAGCCTAGTTCTTAGTTTTGATTAGGCAGGACTAATGTGATTACAGGTCACTAGTAGAACATAAAAACCCTCAAGTCACCAAGCCAAACAGCATTTCAAATATCACTTCTTCTCCCACCGCCTTCAGGGCTTTGCAGGAATTGTTTCTTGATGGTCAACCTTCAATTCCATCTGTTGTATCATGACAGCCCTTTGCATGCAAGAACAGAAGAGCAGGGTTTGTTTCTGTGCTGATAAAGGAATGTGACAATTTTTGCAAGACTGGCAAAAAAAGGAAAAAAAAAAATCTTCTGAGTTTCAACAGCAGGTCTTGCAATCAGGGGGCACTCAGTTTTGGGTTGGGTTTTTTTTTTTTTACTGTGCAAGGAACGGGTGTTCAGCTATTTCATAGCCAGGAGCATCATTCCAGTTAGAGATGCCTCTCCAGTGTCAAGGGTTTTCCAGGAACATATCTGCACTCATTAGCAGTTATTGCCACAATGGTACAAGTCAGCACAAGCTTGGGGTGCTGGCACAAATATAATCTTGGTTGCTGTCCAGAAAAGCATATTATGTTTTTTTGAATGAGGTGAAGGGAGCTATAGTGGAACAAAGCATCCTCTAGATACCTTTAGCTAATCATAAAAACGTAGAGGAAAAGGGAAACAAAAGTTATTGTGTGTTGACTTGCATGTCCAATTATTGTCATTAAAAATACTTTGCCAGGCCTAATGCTCACACTGACACATCAGCCTTACCTATTCAAGCACTGAGACTACGGGTATACACCAGCTACCACTCAGGAAAATGCACCTAATTAACCTTTTGCATGTATCTCCTCATTCAGACTTACAGCCCTTGTGCTTGAAAATAATCCTCCTAGATGTGCACCCCAGACTATTTCAATATCTGGGCCTGTATTATCACCAATTTTGACATTTATTCAATAATAGTATCTTGTACTCAGCCAGCAGTTCACATTTTCATATCCTTCAGGCAGAAACCAGTTTTCAATGCGTCTCTGAAGGCATCAGCTTATATCATTCCTCAGACACAGTGTACTATTTTAACTAGGTTCTAACTAATTTTATTTAGGCATTAACTCATTACATTAGCAAATCTGATCCACCACAGTAATTGCTCTCTAACAGCTACTGTCTGGCCACCCTCAGCTCTGCATCTCCTCAGCAGCAGCCTCATGGGAGAGGCTCTGGTTCTGATGGACATCAGGACCAAACCTTCCTTTCCTGCCAAGAGGCAGCTTTTGTCCACCCCCACCAGCTAGAAGCTAGGCCAAGAACTACAGCATAGAGTGAAACATCAGAAGCAATCAGACTTTCTGGAACAATTTTCAAATAAGAGGGTGAAAAGCCTGTATTTTGAATAAATGAATAAACTGCTTCCATATGAGCCACTGGTCAAGAGAATTAACTCCACCTTAGCTGCAGCAACACTCCTGTTTTCAAACTCTCTCCTGCCTCTAAACTTTACCTCAGTGACGGAAAGAACAGCCACATCTTTCACCTTCCTCATGCTTTGGGGAGATAGCTTGCTTTTCCCATTCCCCCTGGGATCTTGGGAATCACAAATCCTGACATCAGGAAACAGAGCAGATTTGTCCCAAAAGGTTGTGTCCAAGCAAGCACCTCGTTTGCCATGTGCTTGCTGTTTCAATGGCACATCCAAGAGTCTTGCACAGTCTCTGTGAGAAGCCAAGCACACTGTAGAAAAGTGTCCATGCTCTTATATTTTTGATGACACAGGAGACAGAATAGCACTAACTTCAAACAGGGCTAAGGATATGCGGGGACTGTGAAGGCAGGAAGGAAACATCTCACTCGAGCTTCTTGCAAAGAGCTGTGATGGAGGAAGAAGAGCAAGACCTCCATGCCATTGGTTGACAATACACTGAGTCCAGTTTGTATCCTGACAAAAAAATGCCATATGGAGCAAAACGTGGCACAAGTAGAAGCTCTGCTAGTTTCAATTTGTCCAAAATGTTTCAACATGTCAACTTTGTACCAGCAGGCTTTATGCCAGATCAAATACCACCTGTCTCTACTCTAACTTTATGCTAGATCAAGTATTCTCCATCCTCCTGCCACCAGTGTAAAGGTGAAGTAAAAGGCCAAAGCCAGTATGGATTCTGCACCTTGTGGTTAATGGGAAGGCAGCTGCATTCCCATTCCTGACCTACATCAGTTTACTGCCTCTGGATGCACAGATCTGGTACTCTACAACCACAACCTGAAGATGTAATTACACAACCACTTTTCCAGGAAAAAATAAAGTTTGAGAAGTTCCCACTTTCCTGCTTGACTCAGATCTCCTGTTCCCATCCCTACACCTCAATTTACCTCCTGTTGACTTGTGCTGATGCAATTAGTTGTGGGGCTAAGTAGTAAATTGGGTCAGGGAAACTTATTTTGAATAGCAGTCAGGTTGGTTTTGTTTTTTTTAATTTTGGATGATTTAATGTCTCCACAAAGATCTGCTTCAGCACAGCTGAGGGGGCAATGAACTCTGTGGTACAGCGCCAAGTGCAAGTGGCCAAAGGTGGGGGCAAAACTTCTAAATTGCCTCCGCTGCTGGGGAAAATATTCATGTAACTGCACCCGGAGTAACTTAGCTGCCAACCTCCTGAGCAAGCTATCAGCATAGCATTTGCATTTGAATTGAGAGAAAAATCCCCAAGGAGCATGTCTAGACAGGTGGCTAGTCTAGAGTTGGTCAGAGGTGGGATGGAAGGAGGGCATTCTTCATGAAAATTGGGTAAACAGTTCCCCAGGCTGCTACACACTACAAGGATTTTAGGTTGTTTCCAAAACTTTTACCTATCTATCTGTACCTTTGCCTTAAGCTTTAATAAATAAGTTTTCCCTTTGCTTTGCAATGAAACCTGTCTAGGGTCATGGGACCAGACTCCACACAATGGAAAAGCTCATCTAGCTAATTAATTACTGCTCCTACCTCCCTCAGCATCAGAGAGCGAATCCAGGTCCTTTGGCTCCAGCTACATGAACTAATAGGGAGGCACTTTTAATTACAGCTAGGGACTGCATCCTCTGTAGCTTGCAGTCATCGAGCTTGGTCCTCAGCAGGGAATTTTCCCTGTTGCAGCTTGTGGAAAATCAATGGGAGCCACAAGCATGGGCCAGGCTACAGGAAACCTGGACTCCTGAATCGATTCTGAATCCTGCCAAGGCCAGTAAACGCACAGACCTGCTGCCAGCCAGGGCTGCCTAACACCGTGTTTGACACTGTCCGCTGCTGGATTTCTATTTGCTTGCCCATTTCAGGGGGAAAAGGGGTGAGAGAGGAAGGGGGGGTTGAGCATGGTAGCAGGATTACCACATATAGTCATTATGATCATTAACCACAGCACACTAAATGAATCATAAGGCATCACAACAGATCCACACATGCTTTACCTCTTCAAGCTTCCTGACTTGAATCTCTGTTTTCTGTACAAATGCCCAGTGATTGTTTCAAGCAACCAACCACATTTCCAATGTTACTGCTGCAACTCCTTCCAAAAAATTACTAAACAGATGAAGCTCTGCTGAAGGAACAGATCTGTTTATAGAACATACTTTTCTTTCACTAGACCAAATATATTCAGCCCTCTCAAATAAATATGTACATTAAAGACTTGATAACTGGCTAAATCAGAAAAAGAAAGAAATAGCAAATGGGAAGTTATGTAACAAAAAGTTCAATAAGAATATGCATTTTAAAATACTTCATGTGTGCTTTTTTGAGGCTAAATCTAAGAGCAAGTTTTTTAAAAATTCAAATATCTAAGACTGCATAAATTGTTCCATTAGAGACAGAGAAGAACAAAAATGTGAAGGAAAGGGATTATTTTTTTAAAATAAAAAAGTCTTCAATCTATAGTATTACAACCTAAAAGTTGTCTTAGTCTAGAATATAAGAAGCTGAAAGCAAATGAGCAAATCTAACTATGCAAATAGAGCAATATTGATTTGTTTTATTTTATTATCCAATCTAAAATTTTTTAAAAAGATAAATAACATAATTTTTTTTCAAATTCTATTGTTCTTATTACTCAAGCAGCTATTTCCACAGTCATATGCTTGCAACAGTACCTGGCACCAGTTTCAGTAAGTTATCTGTGTATTACAAAACGCCTTTACAACAGCAGACAAAACTGCTCCATTCAACCCTTCTAAACTGATCCCCTTTTGGCTTCCATTCTGAACTAGCCCTCCCCATATCACAAGGCTGCTGAGATCACGCCAACTGAATCAAAACCCCAGGAAATCACAATAGGATTAAAAAATCCTGAGGAAAGAAGCCAACCAGCAGTTTTTCCATGGATATTAATAAACACAAGATCAGGCCACAAACACAACACAGTAATCTCCCAACCTTTACTCAGGTGTAGAGGGCCAGACTGTGGCTTTACATATGTTTGCATAGTGCTTAGCAGGCTGAAAGAAGCAAGTAATGATAATTATGCAAGGAACAGTTGGCTTCATTGATTCAGCTCCGTTGAATAAAGGTTTCAGGAGCAGACTCAAGATTATATATCATATCTCTCTAATCCTTCAGTTTATTCTGATTTAATAGAGAGGACGTGTGCAACATTCATCAGCAGAGCCCTGAGTGCACAGGTCAGCCAGCAATAATCACTGCAGCTATATTGGTCCAGATAATATCGTCTTATCTATCAGCTGTCTCTGCAGTTTATATGAGCTGCTTATCTCAAAGAGCTATTAGAGCTGAACTTTAGTTCAGTCTTTTGTTTGATCTTGTTTTCTTCTGCATTCATTTGAAGCTCCACATATCATGCTTTTAATTTTGCATCGGAACACATCAGGGCCTTTAATTTTATTCCTGCTACTGATGCAATACAGTCTTAGCAACAATGAGAACAGTGAGCAAGTCATGAAAATAATAAACCATGCTAAGTCTGGAGGCTATGAAATCAGTTCAAACATACTGTGGGGAGCTGTACTGCCTGCACTGAGACACATGGCTTTCCATGGGCACCAGCCCATTTATGAGTCATGAAACATAATGGAGTATTGTTGAAAGCTTTGGGACCATGAGAAATTATCTGCTGCCCGGCATGGGGAATGGTATAAACTGGCAAGGAACTGGAGTTACATTCTTTTACAGAAATGAAATCAGACAGCCTTGGCCTGCTTTCCAGTATACAAAACCACAAATCATGAGGACAACTCCTTAATTAGGACTAATTTTTTTATTTTTTAATTTTTTTTTAAAAAGAGTTGCCACTGCACTAACCAACCAGGGAAGCCAACATTTTCTCTATCCCTAGCCAAGTTATAACAAGGCAGGGGACGTGGAGAAGACCAAAAGGAAGGGGGGTAAATAAGACTAGTGTCTCAGCATGAGCTACAAAAGCAAATGCACCTTTCTCCCTCCCACACTAGGCGACATTCCCTCATGCTGAGGATTTGGTACACACAGGCAAGTAGAACAAAAGCTATTTGCTTAATATTATGATGTGATAACAACACAGTGCCATAGGTATGTGCATCTCCACAAAAAGGAGAGCTGTCTGTGGGAGGTAGCATGTTCTACAGGGGAGAGCACAGGGCTGGATGTCATTTCTAATCCAAACCCCACATTCCTCCTGGTTCCTGTGCCTTTAGAGTAAAAATGTTAAATGGCCCTGACTGAGAAAGCAAAAATGCTATTTTTAAATGAACGGTGAAGTGCTTGGGATATTGCATAACTGCAGGGATACAGAGCTTAGTGGATAAATACCTGACGAGGAGGAAAAGAAGACAAAGTCAGAATCTCCTCAGTGGTACCCAGTGAAGCCCAAGGGGCAATGAGCCCATTGAAGTACAGGAAGCTGCATTTAAACACAATGAAAAGTTGCTTTACAGTGAGGGTGGTCTGAACAATGGAACAAGTTGCCCTGGGAGGTTGTGGAGTCTCCATTCAAAGCAGTCCTGAGGAACCTGCTTTAGCTATCCTTGCTTGCAGGGGTAGAACTGGACTAGAGGATTTTCATAGGTCCCTGCCAACCTTAACACCATTGTGATTGCAGGAGATATTCCTTACATTCAGTGTTGTCAGGAAAGCATGCTAGAACTGGACATGCAACACTAAGTGGCATGACCCACAGCGTCAGTATGACTTGCCCAAGCCAGCTACCTCCGTGAAAGTGTGTAAGGGTAAAGCCAGAATATAATGTGCCTCTAAACCAGATGTTTTGCACAGACTAAATGCCTTCCCAACCAAAAGAAATGCATAAATCCAGGAGAGCTAAATAAAGAGTTAATAATGGAGATGTTTATTTGAATATTTATATAGATTTGCTCCCTCCATGCTCACACATCTTTTGCTCTAGCTTGCCACAAGCTTTGGAAAGATCAGATTTTACTGGCAGAAATGATCATGGAAAGCACATTTTCATTTACTTTGGAAATGCTTACACACTCATCCAGTCAAGGAGACAATAAAAATATTATGTGTATTCTCTAACAAATTTCAGCTAACTGATATAATCTGGATATTGAGTTTTTATGATATAGTCAATGATCCCAGAAAGGTGAATAAAATCCCAAAGATTAACAGCTCTTAACAAATCAGTTGCTAACCTGGAATTAAAATATGCTAGAGGAAATTGTGATCTGTGTACCAGTGATGAATGAGCAGAAAAGAACAAAACTGAATGGACATTCAACTAGGAATCATTCAGTTTACAAATGCAATTTCATCTTCCATTCTGTAGAATTTGCATCATGTTACACATTGCCAATAATAAATCAGCTCACTCCTCTGCCTCTGCCATGGGTTATCTAAGATAGGACCAGCAACGGACAGGCTCCATTCTCTTTGCTTCCCCAAGGAAATCTCAAATTGATCAAAGCACAAATGCTGCCTGAAGCAGGTGATTACATTTGACATTGAAGACATTTTTTCCAAGTTCAATGAGGTATCAGTGGCCCTTGGAGACTGCAGTTTGTCTCCAAATTTACAATTCCCCTTGAGCTGTACAGGCACAGTATGCCTACTAGGCTTCAAAACAGAGCACGTGGTTTGCAGAGGGAGTGGGTAGGTACAACTCTGGAAGCTGATGACAGATATCACTGCACTTCTGAAAGTGGCACTTCTTAATATGACAAAATATAAATGGTTGCATCTTACTTCTGGCACCCAGGTTTAAAACCTTGACTTTGAACAACAGCTTCAGTAGAATGTTGTTCTTCTGGAAGATCATTGAGTCCTCTATCTTCCTCTAGAATTAGAAAGAGAACTTCCTTGGGATTCAAGAAACATGGATTCAATTCCTACCTCAATTCCAGCTGCCTGTGTGTCCCTGAGCAAGTTGTTTCAGCCAGTTTAAAGCTGAGGCACTGGCATTTCATCCAAACTGACAAAAAACACCTCTCTGGGAAGACATATACAATCTTTGGGGATGGAATCACACATTTTCCATACTTGTCTACTACTCCAAGCAGTACAGCTTTGATCCTAGCTGCAGGAACTTCTGAAGATGCATTTACAGTGCAACCGAGAGTACTAGCGCCACTTGTTTAGACATCCCCAAGGTAGAGTTATCAACACCTGATCTAGTTCACATAGAAGCCCAGCTGACAGCAATGGGAGTTTCAGCTCAGGCTCAGTATGCTTGCCTGAGACTTTGCAAATGTATCTGGTAACTAAGCGTCTGCCAATGCCGTTACACTGCTACTACTACAGGTACATGAGGGGGAGCAATCACACCTTCACTTGGACAGCAGACATATTCTGTGAGACAGAATAAATGCTGGAGACCCACAATCAGGCAACTACAAAAGACAAAAGAGGAGAGTGTGAGTTTGGGAAGGCCTTAGGCAAACTCTTTGGACGGGTGAATGTCTGAGTTTCACTCCAAGAGTGAGATATCTTTCGTTTTATTGGAAACCATCACTACATAAAATTTTATATTCTTCCCACACACATACCTAATGAGAACTGAGAACTCCTGCACATTTCTGTTGTTCCTGGATAACCAAAATGTCACCTTCATACCTACTTGTGGGTTACAGTTCCACCTCATACCCTCTAAAAGTACAGCTGGTCCATTAAAAAATTAAAAACCTCAATGTTTGTGACAATCACATCTACTTTAATGTCTTCCAGGTTCTTGGCTGGGATGATGCATCCCAATAACGCAGCAGAAGAAAATGCCCTCTTTCATACAAACTAGATATTTTGTTTTCCACAAAGCTTTTCCAAGTCCTGAACTCATGGTCATAGTAAATTCAACCTCTCTAACTTTACCTCTCTGATCCAGCAATAATCAGGAGGCTAGATTGAACCAGAGTTTAAAACCACGTCACCACCAACCATCTTTGGAGAAAGACTGAGAGAGGATCCAGAAAGGATTTGATCTCTACCCTACCAAGTAGGGTTGTGGAAATAAAATCTGAAGTCCTAGAATTTTGTGAATTTGAATAAGTGGTGAGCTTTGTCCAAGGAAAGCAATGAAGGTGAAAGCAGGACTTCAAAATAAATATTTTCCTGCATTCCTAAAAGGCCTTTAGTTTAAAAAAAAAAAAATTAAAAAAGCATTTGTAATAAAATCTAAATCAAGTTTTAAAAACTTCAGAAGCCAAGGGCACAAAGAAGTTCCAAGACAGTCAGAAGAGATGTATCATTGCATAAATTGTCGGAAGAAAAAAAAACAAAAAAAAAAACCCAAAAAAACCCAAAAACAAAAACCCCACACATGACCAAGCATTAAGTTAAGGATATTGGTCAAAAAGTGAAATATGAAATCAGAGTAGAGTTTGTTTGTTTATTTGTTTTTAAAAGGGCACACACATTCTAAAGCAGTTTTGTGTTTTTGAGGGGAAGAGGGTTCTCTCTTTTTAATGTCTGCCTTCTTTTCCTCTAGCTATTTAGTGCCCCTGATAATTCTGGAGCAAAATCTCATCTCCTTGACTTATAGTACTTCTACAGGTTATGCAACATAGGAAGTAACAGCTCAGTAATTGTCAATACTCAACCCATCCTGTGGGAAACCAGAGAAAATTATAGAAGTAAGAGGCAATTTATAAGAAGAATGTCCATTGCATCAGCCAGTCCATCTGTGAAGTTTTGTTCATTATGTAGATTATACCACTGACATGGAAGAAATTTCCCAGCTAGAAAATCATATGGAGAGCCTCATAAGTTCAAAGGGACTCCTAATATGTTCTGCCTTTGTCCTTTTGTATACCCTTCTTTTTTTTCCCCTCTCAATATGTCGACTAATTAGAGTGATAAAACAACTCATATAAGATGTGACTCACACAGCCCTTAAGAGAACAATACAGTACTGCCCTCAGACAGGGAAACAGCCCAGCTCACAAAAGGTAATAACTTCAGGCCTGGGGATCATTCCCATGGATGCTTAGATATCGAGCTTAATTGCAAGGTCAGGTTAGGTAAGTCTAATTTTAGACTGATTTCCTACCTACATGTCCAGGTCCAAGCCTTTGTACTTGGAAACTGCAAAGAAAGAAGGCTAGCTTTGTGTTTTGCATTTGCATGTATAGCATTGGAAAAAAAAACAAGCCCTGGTGTTTTGGGGAAAATTCTGGCCCTGGGTGTGGCTGCCTAATGCCTTCTACATGGAATTTGCCCAGAGATATCAACCAGACAAGATGCAACTCATTCAGTTATTAGAAGAGAAACACGAACTATAAGTGCATTGTGTATGATTAAGATATAGCACCTCAGCCTTGTTGAAGTGAAGATCAAAATAGGCCAACAACTTAATGAGTGATAAAACCCAACTGCAAGCATTAACAGCAATACTAAGAAGGTCTCAAGTCTGATCCTCCAAGCCATGCTCCTGTCATGTCACAGTAGGATGACTGTTCCAGTGCATTAAGCCCTGTCCCACTTTAGGACCACTCTGGACCACTCAATGTTTGTGATCATTTCCCATAACATCTAAAGAAGGGAGTGTAAAAGTACTTCATACCTTGACATATTCCTTTTGTGTGCATCCAGCTTCCTACCTTTTGGCTGCTACTCCAGTATTGCAACCCACTCATTTGCATGGGATGTGTCAAGTGCACCTGATGATTACTTTTCCTGATGATAAATCCATAGGGAAGTCTCTCTCTGCATATGATTGCAAAAGGACAAGCATGCAATTGTACTGGGGAATAAAATATGAAGAAAAAGCAAGAGAGTTTGCACAACCTTCATAGAATCATAAAGTGGTTTGGGTTGGAAGGGACCTTAAAGATCATCTAGCTCCAACCCCCCTGCCATGAGCAGGGATACCTTTCCACTAGACCAGGTTACTCAAAGCCTCATCCAACCTGTCCTTGAACATTCCAGGGAGGAGCAGCCACAGCTTCTCTGGGCAACCTGTGCCAGTGTCTGGCCACCCTCACAATGAAGAATTTCCTCTAATATCTAATCTAAACCTACCCTCTTCCAGTTTAAAGCCATTTCCTCTTGTTCTATCACTACTCGCCTTTGTAAAAAGTCCCTTCCCAGCTTTCTTGTAGCCCCTTCAGGTACTGGAAGGCCGCTATAAGACCTCCCCGGAGCCTTCTCTTTTCCAGGCTGAACAGCCCCAACTCTCTCAGCCTGTCCTAACAGGAGAGGTGCTCCAGCCTTTGGATCACCCTCGTGGCCCTTCTCTGGACTTGTTCTAACAGGTCCATGTCTTGCTTGCCTTGGGGGCTCTAGAACTGGACACAGTACTCCAGGTGGGGTCTTACAAGAGCGGAGTAGAGGGGCAGAATCCCCTCCCTCGACCTGCTGGCCACACTTCTCTTGATGCAGCCCAGGATACGGTTGGCCTTCTGGGCTGTAAGGCCACATTGTCAGCTCGTGTTGAGCTTCTTGTCCACCAGCACCCCCAAGTCCTTCTCTTCGGAGTTGGTCTCAAGCCACTCATCCCCCAACCTGTATTTATGTTTGGGATTGCCACGGCACAGGTGCAGGACCTTGCATTTGGCCTTGTTGAACTTCATGAGGTTAGCACAGGCCCACCTCTCAAGCCTGTCAAGGTCCCTTTGGATGGCATCCCGTCCCTCCAGCATATCAACTGCATCACACAGCTTGGTGTCATCAACAAACTTGCTGAGGGTGCACTCAATCGCACTGTCCATGTCTCCGACAAAGATGTTGAACAGCACCAGCCGCAGTACCAACCCCTGAGGGACTCCACTTGTCACCAATCTCCATTTGGACATTGAGCTGTTGACCACAACTCTGAGTGTGACCATCCAGCCAGTTCCTTATCCACCGAGTGGTCCATCCATCAAACCCATGTGTCTCCAACTTAGAGACAAGGATGTCATGCAGGACAGTGTCAAACACTTTGCACAAGACCAGGTAGATTACATCAGTTGCTTTAGCCTTATCAACCAACACTGTACCCCATCATAAAAGGCCACCAGATTGGTCAGGCACTATTTGTCCTTGGTGAAGCCACGCTGGTTGTCACCAATCACCTTTTCATTTCCCATGTGCCTTAGCATAGTTTCTAGGAATATCTGCTCCATGATCTTGCCTGGCACTGAGGTGAGACTGACCTGCCTGTAGTTCCCTGGGTCTTCCTTATTTCCCTTTTTAAAAACAGGGGTCATGTTCCCCTTTTTCCAGTCTGCAGGAACTTCACCAGACTGCCATGACTTCTCAAATATGATGGATAATGGCTTCCCGACTTCATCCACCAGTTCCCTCAGGACCCATGGATGCATCTCATCAGGTCCCATGAACTTGTGCGCCTTCAGGTTCTCTAGATAGTCCTGAACCTGATGATCTTCTACAGTGGGCAGTTCTTCATTCTCACACACACTCCCTTTGCTTTCTAGGACTTGGGCAGTGTGGCACGAGCCTTTGCTGGTGAAGACTGAGGCAAAAAAGTCATGGAGCACCTCAGCCTTCTCAGTGTCCTGGGTGACCAGATCTCCCGTTGCCTACTGGAGAGGGCCCACATTTTCCCTAGTTTTCCTTTTCTCCCTGACATACCTATAGAAGCTTTTTTTGTTGCCCTTGACATCAGCTTAATGTACTACAAAGCAAATCAGGCTAAATTACAGACAGTATTCCAAAGACTCTCATTCCCTTTGCTATAGCCATCAGATGAGAGCTCACTGCCATTCCCCCCCATTCCTATCCCAGCTGTTGAACCACCCACTTGCTATCCTTATGTTCTGTGACATGCAGAGCAGATGCCAAGAGCCCCACATCATAAAAGACTTCAACCTATGCATGGCTTGAGCCTTCCCTGCTCAGCTGTCACAGCCATAGTTCGTTGCAAGACAAACTATAGATTTATTTTCAGAAATGCTCTATTTTACACATTTCTGAAGAAATCAGAAGAAACTGATCTCTCTGAAGAAGCAACTGGGTTAAGACAACAAACTCAACTTCTCTGCACATGTGTTTACCTAACTAATGAGAAATGAGGAATGTCTGACTGTATGCAAAGTCAAATTCCTCCAGAGATCAAGTATGCTTAGATCTGGCCATGAGAGTAACTAATAATATGCAAGTGTTATGAACTATTTACAGGCTTAACCCAACTGCAACGAAGTAAATGGTTTAACTCTCCCTGCCTTCAAAGGGAAAGGGATCTGGGTCTCAGCACATGCTTGCAACACAGCTCACTGCTAGACTGGCTCATCTCCCTGCCATGAGTTCAGTAGCTGTAGCCTGTACAGGATAAATCCCCTAATTATACCAACTTCCCACTACAGCAAGTTCCGATGACTCTGTGCCTTCCCCCTCTCTAAATGCCTTTATTTGAAATAGAGGTACTAAATTATATAACTAGATCCACACATACACTTCAGGATGAACAGAAGGACTGAAAATCATGAATCCTTTCTGGACCAACAGATGGAGGTTCTGTCTCAATCATACTGTTAACCAAGCAGAAGTCATACTAAAGTGTTCTGTGAGCTCCTGCTCTCTCTAGACATTGCTGTAAAGAACAGCAAGCAAGAAATACCACTGCAGCACTCTACTTGGAAAAGATGCAATTAAGATGCCTTTGCACCTCTACTGCATGCTTACCAGCATAAGCTCTTTCTATATGAGAATGAATTTAATTCAGCAGTGGGAGCACAGGAATGGCATCCAGAGCTCCTAAGCCTCGCCAGCCATTTGTCCCATTTGTTCACCCATCTTGCACAAGCCACTTAATCCAATTTATTTTTTTTTTCGAGCTGGTTACCTGAAATAGGGCCTGATCCAATCCCCAAAAAGGCAAATGGGAAATTTCCAGTCCACTTCAATGGTACCTACAGGCTCATAGGCCTCTACATCTATATTTAGACACTTAAATATAGTAGTTTAGGCTTCAGAGATTACTGAGTGCCCACAGCTGCCACTGGTCTCAGGGAAAAGAGGAACAAATCTCTGGTTCAAAAAGTGTCTTAACTGCAGACTACCGCAGCCTAGGAAAGTATAATCAGGGGAAATATTGCTGTATTCTTGCTGTGTTATAGATTGCTCCTTACACAGCTGCTATGACCCAAACCAGACCCATGCAAGAGGACTACTTGCACTTCTGGATGACACACTACAGCTCTTTCTCTGTTCTCTCCCACAGATGCAAGTACTAAAGATTGTAAGTCATTGCAAAAACACTGCTTAAATTCTCCAATATATGGTCACAGTGTCGTTGCAAAGGTTTAGAAATCTTCAGGCAGACAAACTGAGCAAATTCTCAGAGAAAAGCAAGAAACTTCATTCTCCAAAAGACCATCCAGACCAGTTCTGTCCAGTTAGACTGATATTCTGCACAGTGTGCCCTTTTTGATAAAGGTGCAGAAATCCATTGAACTCTTACTGCACAGTAGTCAAAGCACATCGGCAGTGCCAGGACCTTAGGTAGGCAGAGTTAGGGGGAAAATCCATGGGCACGTGGCTGAAATCACTCCATTGCCACGAGAACCAGCAAAGCAGAAGAGAAATAGGCAGAGGTAAGGAAAGAGACAGGGTTCAAAGGTGATTAATACTTTAAGGCAGAAATAATGTGATGACTTTGCACATGTCCTTTCATTTATGACATTGGGAATTTCACTATAAAATTGTTTTAGTTACAGAAATCTAAGTTACCTTAGCTTCCATATGGGTTGCCTTTGCTTCATTTTAGCAGAAGTGGAATTCATCCACTGTTTGTGCCTTGGATGGCCCCTTAAACATTAAAAAAAAAAAGGGCAGAAAAAAAAAAAAAAGCTTGTGTTGCTTCTTACTATCTTCCTATGAAGTTTTCATCTGGGTTCATCACAGTCTTCAAGTTCACATTCAGACTTCCTTCTCATTTCTGAACCTACTGCCCAACTTCAGCAGCAAAAGAGAATCCAGGGTGTCTGGTAGTCTTCAAGGGCTGCTTGTCAGACAGTTTAACTACCATGAATCTCTCCCTGAATCCTCATGCTTACATTTTCAGACATACATTTACAGCAGTTTACAGGCATCATTCCTGAAGGAGACTATGGAGTTGTGATTATGGCAGGTAAAAATCACTAGTATAATATGTAATTAACAAAGAGCATACAATCCCAAAACTTGGCACAGAATCAGATGAATCAGATGCACGAACTCTGCAAAATCCAGTTACAATTTACTCTTGTGTTTATTCTCCTTCACCTGCATGCTTCAAGTTCAGTCAAAAGGACACTCCAGTTCCAGTACATTACAAATCAGGTACTGACACAGAATGCATATCAACTGAAATCTACCTAAATAGGAACAGGCTGTATATCTTAATACAGGAAATACAAATATGGTGTAGTAGTAATAATGATGTCAACTTGCAAAACTATTGTCCTATATACAGTGCAATTCTGTAGACACTTCTGTCTATGCATCTAGTTGTGCTTCTCTTCAGAAGGGCACTGGACACAGCAAATTCTCTTTCCAACTGTGTAACTTAACACATTTTACTTCTGCCATTTTAGGGAAAAGGGGAAGACAACAAAAGTCTTATTAGAAAAAAAAGTAGTAACACATTCCCTTCTGAAAGGGAATTTTGAAGTTGATAGACCTGGAAAACTGAAATTTAGCAGCTTTTTCTAAGCTGTCTCTGTTCTACCCTGTGTTATTTACACGGGCATTGCATCCACAACAGCTAAATCACAGCAGTCCCTGGGATGTGGCATGACTTCTGAAGGGAGCTCCAAGGGGACAAGTTCTGCCTGGGTCTAGTGGAAATGGGCAGAGCCTGACAGTAGGTACCTTCAACCAAGCACATTAAAAAAAGCAGGAGACAAACTGCCTCCTGACTGGGTTCACAACATAACTAAGCCATCCCATTTTCTGCTAGTAGGGGCAAAGCCTGCAAATCTGCTCCCTGGCTTGAGAGAAGAGGATGCTGCCACAGGGAAGGGAGGTCAGAGGTAAATCAAACCACGTGCCCATCTGGAACATGACCTCTGGTTAGTGGTGGATAGCAATTTCACCTTGTCTGATGCAACCCTGCCTCATAGCAGTGATGAAAGGAGCAGTCTTGTGATAGGATTGGCTTTGATGGGCAGATTAGATTTCATGCTAACAGTCCTACTGGGTCAGGGAGTAAAAAAATGAATGAAACAGTGATTGATGTTCCCTCTTTATTGTAGAAGAACTTTGATTGTCAGCTGATCTATCCTTTGGTTAAACATACCTTGGACATTAGGCCAAGGTGAGCCCCTGATTTTTTTCTTTTACAAATAACAACAAATCATCACATGTATCAAGTTCCTTTAGCTCTTCTTGTGCATTTTTCCCTCCCCCAAAAGCCAGGCTAGGGAAGAAACATATATAAACAAAATCCTGAGGAAAAAACCCTAGCAGCTCTCAAGGGCAGAGTGAAAGTCTGGACTTGTAAAAATACTTGGGCAACAGTCCAAGCAAAAGGCCCGATCTTTAGAACAACTAAACAAAGGAGAGTAGAATCTTGTCCCACATCAGTCTTTAAAGAACAGTGAGAATATGCTGAACTGTGGTTCCAAAGCATTCAGCATCAGAGGGTGTGAAGAATGGCCTCCTCCAAGAAATTTGGGACTGCTTCCCAAGAACCCATTGCCAACTTAAAGGAGATGGAAGGAGAAAGGTAACCCAGATACAGACCAGTGAATGTCAGCTTATTGTTTTAAACCTTCTCTACAATAACCAAAAGCTGAAAAGCACCAAGCTGGAATGGGTGGCACTGGGGCTTGTGTCACTTGGCTGTGATTGCCTTAGCGTGTTGTTTCATTCCCTCAGACAAGCTAGAAGCTTTCTTAGCAAAAAAGGTGGAGATTAAGCCATACGTAATCAGTAAAACCCACTAAATCCAACCACTTTCTTGGGAAGGGATAAAGACACATTGTTCCACTCCACAAAAACCCCACTGGCCATGACTGACAGATGTTGTAAACAAACCCTAAGCTGCACAACAGAGAAGGACCATACACAGCCAGGTCTGTTAAATTCTCATTTGCTGGTAACCTGTGTTGATCAAAATACAGAGCCATTCATCTCCTTGGGAGTTTATTTTTCTCCTTAGGAGAATTATCTGTTTCTGTGACTCCTATTCATTTTCCATTTGAGTTCCAGATTGCACAACTTCTGACACATCTTCTATAACTAGAAAGGACCAAAATTACTAGCAAAAGTACAGACATTGGTTTCCTCATCTGCCCCTTGCAATCTCTTCAGTCATTGCTGAAGTTGAGCTCTTATGACTGATCTAATTGATGCTCTTCACTAATTGTTTTTATAGAACCAAATCAAGATACGTCTGCAAAATGTTCACAAATAGATGACAGGACCGTTAGTGCTGCAGAGACAACTGCGGCCAAGCACTAGACAATTTCTGAACTTAACCATCATCTTGAGTCTTTCTTCACCTCCTCTCTAATCCCTCTAGCACTACCAGTGGGTGCAAAGGTCTCAATGGCCATTCAAAATGCCACATCAATGCAAAGACTCCATTTGAAAGGATTTGGTGTTTTTGAAGCATAGGTAACGCTCAGTTCCCCTGCACCATGAGCTCTCAGGATCCTACCCAGTCTCAAGGTTTTTGCCAACCATTTTCAGCATCAGGTAGTTTTCTCCATGAAGAGAAGGATGGAGAATGACACTGTCTCTTGCAGTGGGTCTAATACAAGTTGAAAAAGACCTTGGGTGAGGGTCCTGGGAATGTCCTTTCCCCTGCTCTGGCCTACATCCACTCCACTGACACATTGTCCTTCCTGACAAAAGGGTGGTGAGGGGGGGAAGTCACAGAATATCAATTGGGAGTGGAGAACTTCTTCAGGGAAGAGTGTTTTTTTGCAAGCAGAGGGTCTCCACGAGGCAAATGGAAATTTACTGGGAGCCTTTTCTGTCCCAGCATTATGCCATAGCGCAGGACTGCAGTGTTCCAAGAAGATTTAGATCTGATTTTACACTGGTGCCACTGATGTCAGAACTGGGCTGGCATGTACAAATAAATATGAAGTATTTTGTTGCTATGTCACAATGGCAGCAGCCTCTTTTCCATATTTATGACTGCAAAATGTTGCTCTGCAGAATTAGAGAGGACTTCTGTGCAATCCAGGCACCAGTGACAAGCCTCTTTTAATTGCACTCAGAAATATATTTTTAGGAATAAGACCAAGAAGTTAACGCAGCTTCCTCCTTGTTAAAAACTAAAATAAAAATGTAAAAATGTCTGATGGGCTGGAGTGAAGAAAAATTAAAGTGTTGATCAGCTCAACAGCTGGAAAAATGACTACTGGTACAAATAAAGTTTTTAAAACCCTGTTAATATTTTAAAGACTGTGTGACTGGAAAAAAGCAATTTTTTTTTTTTTTTTTGGGGGGGGGGAGGCGGGGGGGGGGGGTGGGTCACTGTTAGGGATTTACAGCTCCTGGAGTTTCAGGTTTCCATAAAAACCTATCTACTCTTTAATGCCACTAAAAGCCTGGTAAATTAACTTCTTAAATATTTAACATGTATAGATACTTACTTACTGGAAACCTCAAACCAGGCTAAAAAGATGTGATAACTACATCAGGGATTTTATTAATTTCAACATCAGATATGCTAAGGGAGCTGGGGGGAACAACTTGTTTTCTGTTAAAAGAGAAAACCAGTCTTGTCCTTGACCCCAGATAGCCTTCTGTTCCAACCTCCTACTACCAGGGAAGAGCAGGCTACAAAATAAAGTATAGGAGACCTGGGAAACCGGGTTATTGCTGTTGTTCCAGCTCTGACTGCCCTCGTAACATGAGTGAGTACATCAGATAGACAGGGCACTTAAATGTGTCTCCTCATTCCGAATGTCCAGCCTAAGGGAGAAAGCAGTCCTGGTATTCCCAGATATGCACCTTCCTTTTCCAGCTAAAGCCAAGGGAAGCTGCAGATGCTCTGAATCTCAGCTCAAGTACTTCAGGTCAAGCATGTAAAAGAAATTGTCCACAAAAATCAGAGGCCACTTCAGAAAAGGACTTCTATTTCTGTGCAGGTTCTCAGAGCAGTATATAAGATTTCCAGAGCATTTGTTTTTAGAATTTTAAGTCACCTTAAGCAAAGCTAAAGGTCAGCTTTAATAGATTACAAAACCTCCTCTCAATTCCAGTGCCAGCAGACAGAAAAACTGTGAAGCAGAACTGCTATTGCCAGCACAACTCATCCCTCATTTCTTCAGATCAGTGCAGCAAAGTTCTAACTTTACTATTAAGTACAGTTTTGGCTGCTTTCTTTAGAAACGATAAACAGCTGATCCATTTGTCTCAAAGTCAATAATAGTAAAAAAACCATAAATGCAGCCTAGTGATGTTGAACTCCTACTTTCTTAATTTCTTAAAGTCAAAGAGAATTACTACAGACAAATAACATTCTCTCTCAAATACTTCAACCTGCACTACTTTTCCTAGCTAGTGTTTTACTCCAGTCAAAGAATCCAAGCAAAAGAACTGTCAGAAAATAACACAGGGTTTTGGGGTTTTTTTTCTGTGCCATTTGTGCATGATTTATATTGATGATAATCATGCTAAAACCAGAAACAAGGCAGATTGACATTCAGACACCACAACATTTGCAGCACTGGCATTTATAAAAATTATTTTTCTTCACTATTCAACTGAGCAAATTTACTCTGCACTCCAAATAGCAAAAATGAATGAAAAAAAAAAGATGGAAGACTGATACCAACTTCACATGGATCATTTCTGGATTCCAGCCTCCATTCAACATTGCTTTGTCTTTGATCCTCATTTAAGTTCAAAAGTACATGTTTACATCAAGGTCATTACAGCTGACTCAATAATTCGGCAAGACAAAATGTTTGAAAGAAAATAAGTGGTTAAAGTAACTATTGAGGGTTTTGTTATCAGTTTATGTCATGCCATAAAGCAGAAAATGACCTTAAATACTGAAGGAAAAGACATGCATGAGAGATAAACCATAGGCAGCCAAAAGCACTGGGATTCTGGATAATAGTTTACCCTTGAACTGTTTAACTTTTACATGGTTTCAGAGCAGGAGAAACTCTAACACTGCAGCAGGCAGACTTTAACCCTAGAAAAAAAAACTGTTCAAAACCATGAGGTTCTTTCATCATCCCCCACTTGAAATTTTTTTCCCAGTTCTTTTCTATGTGAATTTTGAAAAGCTTGGGGGTTGCTTTTTTCACTCTCCTCCAGTTGAGCTTTGCAGGCTCTCATGGGCATAGATCTTCGACTTTTCCTTGAAAATGAGTTAACAGGTAAAAATGACAGAGATCTCATACCAGCTTCCTTTTCACAGGGTTATTACACTCCATGAGCTGGAATAGACACATTTAAGTTATCACCTACCCCCACTGAGCTTTGAGTGACCTGCAGTTAAAGGCAGCATCAAACACTAACAAGGAAGAGTGACTGTCTCCAACTCATATTTGGTGACAGAGCATCAGAGCTTCTGAGCATCCCTTGCATGACAACAATGAGAGGAATAGCAATAGCAAGAGTAATTAAGCATACATTGTCCTGGAAACAGGCTAACACACTCCCTGCATATCCATCATGGGGCTGCAAGGTGTTGATAGCTTGATACGCCACAGCTACAACATAAGGCAATCCCACAGTCTCCAGGCAAGAGCAAATGGATGCACAATGGTAGCAGTGCTTTTGCCAGGTAACTTCAAACACGGGAACATCACAAACAGTAATGAAGGCATGCATTTATCCAGTTTCAAAGTATTTTGCAGCCCTGGAGACTAAAGAGATGAGCTTTCTTCCATAGCAGCATAGTCACCTTGTGAGACACTTGCTTCTGTGGCTATGTGGGGAGAACATGACTCTCATATTGGTAAAATATAGCTCTGTACTTGCATCACAGTGGTAATCTGTGGTGTGATCTGTGTGCAGCCATGTGCTTCTCTGTCGTGAGAAGAAAAGAATACAACCCCCTTCTGTTTCAATTCTGATCAGATATCCAAGAGCTGGGGAAAAGGAAAATAGAGAGCAGGTTTGAGAGCTGGCAGAACAATTCAGTGATTCATTAGAAACTACACAGGTGCCACAAGAAAGATCACTCCAGTAAGAATTACTGTTTTGCCAAAAACCCAGCTACATACTAAAAAAACCCTCCTCCAGCCCCAAGTTTAACCCAGGCTTATCAACACATGATGGTATGGGCTAACTTTTTCCCATCTCCATCCTCTGAGACATATCCCTTCCACAGTCCTCGTCTCTCCACTGGTTTTAACATTTCCCTAAAGCCAGACTTACACCCATGCTCCATACCTAAACCCAGTCCCAAATGTCTCCTCAGTACAGTTTGTGACTTGGCTCCCACTAATGCTCTGAACTCAGCTCACTGCCTTTGATGAGATCTTTCCTCCCACTACAGCCTCTGATCAGCCCAGCTTTAACCTCTAGAGATTCACCACACAGATGCCCTCCCTCTTTCACTGTGTAGTTGTCACTAAAAGAATTGCATTGTCATGGTAGTTATTCTTCTGGCTTTGTAGCTTTATAGAATTGATGAAAAGACTCACTGACTGCATAAAGTTCCCAATGAATTGTTGTTTTGTGTATCACAATACTTAAATACAACAAGGAACCAGCAACTACAACTACCAAAACCCATTTACATCAACTCTTGAAATGCTGCTGAGAAAAGTTATATTACAGCGGGATTATTACTATAGCCCACACTCGCCTTCCATCTCAAGTAGAGTCACATTTGGCCACCTGATTTACCATCAGCTCCCTTATGCTGATACATATCCATCTGTTTGATAGACAGGCACCAACAGTGTAAGTTACTTCCACCTAATTCTATTGAACTCATTGACCAGCACACTCCATTGGACAGGAGTTCTCAAGTGACTCTGCAGGTCACATTCCTGCAGTTCATCGCTATCTCTGCATCCACACAAATGCCAGTGCTCTGATGGAGAACATCAATTAGCAGAGCATGTGAGATGAGGCAGGGGAGCAGCTTGCAAAGAGTGTGGCCACCCTGGCAGCACCTACAGAAACTCCTATTAGGTGGAGATTTAAAGTCAGCCAGGTCTTGTGTCATCTTTCATCAGTCTTCTTGGCTTTCCCTCTCTGTGAGCAAATGATGAATATGACCTTCTTTGTTTGAGTTCTTGCAATGAAGCACTGTTTGCATAAGGCTCTTTTTTATTTATTTTTTTCCTGTGGCTTGTTGACTTTTATAAGACATTCATAAATTTGTTCTGAGTGCCAGTGAGATGCTTAATGGTAGGTATTAAGGATAGTCAACTCATGTTAGAACAAGCCACTTGAAAGTAGCTATAAATATTTGTCTGGATTTCATTTTGCTAACAAACAGCTTCTTTTCTTTTTCTCCCCCCACCATCCCCCTTAAAGAGTTGATTTCATAAACAACAGAAGAATTTTCACATTAATATGAAAGCGCATGTCTGGGTTTATTTTCTTTAATAGAAACTTTCCTACTGGGGACATTTGAGTCCTTGTATTCTGTCTGCATGAAATCAGCTCCCTTTTCAGGAAAACCTTGGCAGCTTAAGACCTCCAGGGTGAGCTCATGTTCTTTTGCGCTCCCTCAAGCTCATCTCTGCTCTTTCATTGCTCTGGCAATGGGTTTAGGCTAGACTTAGGGACTGCAGTGTCCTAGAACGAAGCCAGTAGCTACACATCCCTTCTCATTTTGGTCATAGGCACACTGGAGGTTTTTAGATTCCTTCAGGACTGTAGCCACTGGCCACATAATTTGGAAACTCCACCCTCTGGTCCTGTTGCTCTAAGGTCACATTGACACAGACAGATGGAGAATATTCTGATCTTATTGTCTTTGGTACCAAAGTCCCTCTCATTAGGAACTATGACTGGTAACTGGGGGCCTACCGCTCATGTGTGGTCACCCTCCAGATCTCTGTCAGCCACAGGGCAGCAGAGACAGCTTTTTGCACAAGAATAGTCCAAAGCTACTTCTTGGAATCAGCAAGCATCAATGACGACTTGTCTCTGCCTCTGGCTTTGGACAGACGGGGCCCTTTCTTCCCAGAATAGTCTCTGCATGCCCTGAAAGACAGAAAATTGCATTGGTCTGAGAACCTCCGAATAGCTCCTGCTGGGACAGGAGAGCAGATAGCTCAGTGCTCAGCCAGCAGTAGATGAAAGGATGAAGGGATGCTCAGAGGAGCCAGGTGGGGAAGAGAGAAAGCCCCCCTCTTCAAACAGGGACCAAAAGTTGTGGGAAAGCAGGGTTTGGGAGAATCTTTTTTTTTAATGTGTTTTAACTGTGTGGCAAGAATGAGCTGTCAGTGCATTTTTTTATTTGTTTTCTTGGTGCTTTCACCAACCATAGCTTCTTACAGCTGTCCAGAAAGTACCACCAAGGAAATCTTGAACACTCATCTCAGATAACTCCCATAGGAGTCAGGGTGAGTTTCACCCCAGGAAGGACTGTCAGCTTTGGTCCAAGCTAGCAAACTGACTAACATTTTCAGCTTAAAGTCACTTCTAAAAAACATTCAAAACTAACATCCCCCAGAGAACTTCCCTGGACAGCAGGGGAAACACAGGAGGAAATAAACTTTTTAATACAGATCTCTAAACTGTGTCCATCGTTTTTTCTGGATACTTTTGGATTTTCTGTGTACGTGCACAGCTACATCCCAGCACTATCCTTTATAACACATCACTACATCACAAACAAACCCCATGCCTCCACCACAGTAATGGCAAAGACCTGGCAGATGGTCCAGACCAGCAGAGAAAAAGAGAAAACTACCACACAGCTAAGGTACCCTCCCTGGGGGAAGGATACAGTTACCTGCCAACATGCAGCTCGCTACTTCTGTTCTCCCTCCTCCCTTCTTTTGAAAATGCACATATATCCTTCAACCAGGTTTTCCAATCCATGGAAATGCTAATTGCCATGGTTTAAAACATTCTGTACTCCACTAGAATTAAATGACAAACCAGCAGTTCTGATTATATCATGGTGAATGATTTATCCAGTGATACACTACATTCCTGCAGCATGCTTAAGCAATAAGGTACACTGGGGAGAACATTTGAGCGAGTAGTTTGCCTCTAGGGTGGGCTACAGTCGAAGGTTAATGACATTGAGCACCCAAGAAGTTCAATTAATGCCTTGAAATGGACTACCTAGAAGACCTGACAGCTATTATTAAATGGAACATTAACACAAGGAACAATATTTCATGCCTTTACAAGCCTTTGTAAACATGGGTACAGTACTTCTCACATCCAAGGCACTCTAGCCGTGTTTCTAAATTAGGAAGCACCTGAAGAACAGTTTGTTGAGAGATGGGCCCCAACTGCATTATGGATGCACACTTCCACCATGACCACAAGTTTGGGCTGTTTAGAGAGCAGTGTTTGTGTTAAAAGACTTAGAAGAAGCTGTGGTTTCTGGTGCTATCAGGATGTAGGCAACGTGCAGTTCAATACTATCTCTATTTCTTCAGTCTCCATTCCCACCAAAATGCCCAAAAGCCTGAAACAAGAAAAGTGAAGAAGAACATATTCTTCAGAGTCCTCCTGGGGAATGCAAAGGAGCACTGACACTCCTTGAAGTAACTTGCAAACTTCAGCATTACTGATGACTACAGGGACAGACCCATCCCATCCACCACAAAGATTTTGCCACATGGACTCATTGCTTTGCTGCAATGAGTGGGCAAGAAATGAGTGCAATATGAGGGGAAGAAGTGTACACTGGCAAGAACCAAGAACTAGTTTGGCAGATGATTTATTAAAATACTCTAAGCAACCCATCAATATTTCCAACTAATGCCACCAACAGTCATATTCCTCCACTCCCTCAGATGAGTGCAGAGAGAAGCAGCCAGCTAATTCAGGGGCCAGAAGAAGCCCTCTTAAGGCACAGCACTAGCAAGAGTGGAGCCAGGAAGAAACCTCCAAGGAGGATGACTTGCACAGGAGCCACCCACTCCCTCAGTGCCCTTGAAGTCATACACACATGTTGCTCTCCCTCTAATTTCCCAGCTTCTTCTGCTGAAGACTGATGTAAGGCCTTTTTTCTACAAGCTCTCCATCCATTTTTATTTCATTTAAAGACTTTAACCTACACCACCTTCTTGGCCAAGACCAAGCCAGCTGTGATGCAACAAGGCATGAGTGTGCTACAGTACAACCAGCTCAGGTTTGCTCTTCTGAGGCTGCCTATCCCAGCTATAAAACTCCCTGCCAAGACAAACTGGATTAAGCTCTGGTCAGACTATGTGAGAGCTGGGTTTTTCACTTTAGCCTTTCTTCAGTAAAAAGAACTCCTGAGGCTCAGCATGACAAGAGAAGACAGAAAGAAGAAAGACTGAAGCCATGAAGAGAAAACTGGACTCCTGGGGAGAGGAGAACAAACAGAGATAAGATGCAAGGTAAATAAAAAGGCACAAGGGCTTAGTTGTGACTTCAGAGAAAGAAAGTGGGGGGCAAGGGGTCAAACTTTACACTAATTAACCTTGCATTAGCAACCACTCCAATGACTGCAGCATGGGCGGTCAAGTCTGGCCCATCTTCATCTTTTAAACTAAGGATGAAGAAAGTGACAAAAAAAGTGACAGTTCCACCTTCAGATCTCAGGCAGTTTGCTATGCTACAGGTCTGACCTGAAAATGGAAGTTTGCTCTCGAATCTCCCCACAGTGTCATGTTAACTTTGTAAGGAACAGCATTGTGAAAGTGTGCACCTGCTCCCTGATCCACCAGAGCAGAGACACGCGAGCTAGCCTTCAAACACAGGAGCCTCTGTTAACCGAGTCTGACTATTCACTATCTGAAGTTATCAAGCATTTACTTAAGTAACTTCCTGGATCAGGAGAAGCACTGTTGTGGGTGTCCTTTAGCTGCACAATTAATTGAAGCAGGACCTGATTCTGTCAATGCTGTTGACTGAATGGTAAAAATTATGCAACAAGTAACACAAATGTAGAAACTATAAAGACTAATACATAAAATAAATTGAATGTCCATGTCTTGCATAGTGTATATGTATGTATATAGCACACAGAAAAAGAGTGGTTTATATCTCTTGTCCTCAATGGCTAATAGCAAAATAGAAAGCCTAGTTTTAGTGTTCTGGCAAGTAGAAACAGTGTGATTACTATTTAATGTATTTACTTGTTGGCTTGGAAAGAAAATTCAAATTCTTGGTATATTAACATTGAAAAAACATCATAGAAAAAGGTGCTTCCTTCACAGAACAACCACCTTTATTCTGATAAAGAAAACTGATCTCCATAGCACACATCTGTCTTCCTTACAGAGTCCCTCCAGAGCAGAGGAACCCCAAAAACACTGGGAGATCCACTCAGAGCCTCTGCTTACAGCCTACAGAGAGTTTGCAGGGTGGGGAGGGAGTCATTATTGGTGTAGCACTGCATTACAATCACATATATTTGGAGTTACCACAATACAATTAACTTTTATATACAGTTACCAGGAAAGTCTGCTACCACCAAACAACCCCATGAACAAAATTGTGAGGACCCCTCTTTTTCAAGCTTCTGTCTAGAAATTTTGCACACCTTTTTTCCTCCTGCTACAGAATTTAAGTCCAAATTTTGCAAGACTTGTGGAAGTCAAGGTCAGTTCTGCCCAGTCCCTAGCACAGAACATACTAATTAATAATCACAGCAGAGGAAAGACCATAGCTGCGTTCCTGTCCTCGCAGTATGGGAGATGAGTGATTGAGAACTCCTGCCTCCTGAAAAGTCTCTTGCTTCCCAGTCCAGTTTGTATTTGTTTAAGCCTGAGGCAGGCAAACAGGACACAAGCCCCCAGGAATCCGTAACCACCCTGATGCTTCTGGGTTGCAAAGCATCTCCACCACCATCTGTTTTCAGTCACTCCAAAACAAGTTCTGAAGAGTCAATTGTTTTCTTCTAGGAAAAATAAACATGCAAGCTGCTATTCTCCTGATTTCCAGAAATTTTCTGCTGTGGGTAAATGTAGCTTCAGATGCTAGAACGAAGTCTCGTTCTCATCCAAAGAATTTTGCAATATAATTACCTCATTTTTACTGACTTGGATAACTGCTGCCCTTTAAAAAAAATAAATAAATCTGTAAAGTCTGCAAGACTAATTCCTCCTCCTGCAGCTTTGTTATAAAATCTTGGAACAATTGATAGTGATTAATCTCACTTGATATTTCTTTGGTTCTCTATTTGTTGATTTAAAGGCATTTTATGACGGATTGTTTTCAGTTGCTTGGACAGCTGTCAGATCTGTACTGTGGTTTGATTTGGCTTCCAGGGAGTAAAATTATTATTTTTCTTATTTTTACAGCTCTAACACATACTGGCTGACAGAGGTAGCCCTTCAAAAACCATATATGTGAAACCAAAACTACCTCCAGACTGGGAGAAGATTGCCTAGAGATTCTGCAGGCAGATTACACAAGCAACATGTGGAAGGCAATAATACAGTCTTTTTTATTATTATTATTTTATTACTAGTTTTTAAGATGCCCAGCTTGCACATTGAATGCACATACTGTCAAATACAGTGGCAAAATCCATCCTTAGATGCAACATCAGTGGCTTTACAGGAAGGACTTTGGCCTTTGGAGCAGTACTGGCAAAGCTGGTGGTGGGCTACATTTTTTGCCTGTTTGGGGGCTGGAGTGCTCCAGCCAAGCAGTGTCCCCACTCCAGCCAAGCAGTGTCCCCACCCTTGCATGCCTGGGAAAGGCTGTGTTCAGTGGAAGGAGCATGAAACAGGATCTAAGACTCTGGACCACAAAATGAGGACAACATGAGATATAAAAGAGCTGGAAGAACTCAAGAAACAAGGGTGTTAATACTTAACTGCTCCATATCCATCAGGTCCACCTCCCAACTGTCTCTAACATTGACCTGCGCCCTTTGACTCTGAACCTTACTTACCCTCAATTTTAGCCTGTTTTCATCTTTGCATCCTCCTTTTACCTGCAACTCACAGCTGTATCCTCCATGTGCCCACCCTCTCTTTCCTGGCTCTTCACTTTTCTCATGGTCCATCTACAAACATGGCCAACACCACTTGTATCTCATCCCTGGCTCACCCGCACGTCTCTCTGTCTGATTCCAGACTAAAGCCTCACCAGCCACTATCTCAAACAAATTATGGAGAAAGACCAATCATCTGTCAAAGTTCCTCCTCCAAAATATGCAGAGTAAAGTTTCACTAAAGCAGAAATCTTTGCTATTAGACAGTGCTTGCATCGCTTTCACACAATACTCACAAGTTTTTCTTGTTTTCACAGAATGTATAAAAACTGGGATTTATTCAGAACTTCAGGGCTCTGTGTGATTACCATAGCTGCATTTTCTCTGTGGCCTCCTGTGCTCATTTGTACACAGTATCAGCGCTAACAACATGCCCTAAAACAGAACGTACACATGTGTATGGAGAGAATAACTGACTGCTGCTGACCACAGTGAGCAAAAATGTAAGCACTGTTGCACACACACACAAAAAAAAAAAAAAAAAAAAAGAATGTTTTTACTGCCATGGTGTCTTACTGGACAGGTAATCTGATTTGCTTAACATATCTTCATGTTTGTCCCTTCCCAGTTAATAAACACTAGGAGGAGACTGCTTTAAGCCAAGAACTAGATGGTGGTGGCTTAGGGACACAGTCACAGCCCAGGGGCCACACTTACTTCTCCCTCCTCCTCCTTTTTAGTAATCTGTTGTTTCCACCACCCAAAGTTAGTAGCACATAAAGACAGAACAATTACTCAGAAATACAGTGAAGTGAAGGATGGGAATTGTTAACTTGTGCACTCCCATTTCCTACAAAGGAAAGTGCCTCCAGTTCTTTCCACCACCCGTAAACACCCTTCCACTGCTCTGGTTATTTCTTAGGCTGCCTCCACTGCCATTCCTAGTAGGCTGCATTACTACCAGCTCTCTTCAAAAAAAGTCTTTGTCAGCTGCCAGATTGTTATTCACCCTTTCAGCCCATTCTGAAGCATCCTAAATTATTTATATGAGATGCCTCTCTGGTTCTCCTCTTGAGCCTACAGCCCTGCTACTCTTTTCAAACTTCACACTTACATTTTTCTTGGACTTTTACTTTTCTTCTTCTAGTCCCCTCCTCCACAACACACTGCAAGCAGTGGAAGCAGGCCCTATATTATGCACTGAGAGACTATTTATAACAATAGACTTGAGTTTGGTTTTATTAAATCACTCATACCAACATCTTCACTTCTTTGCTTTCTAAACCATGGCCATAAATTACTGGAAAAACAGCTTGTATCTTCATGTCCATGCCTTTATCAGCTTCTCTAATGTACTATAAATACAGCCTATCAAATCCACCAGGCCACATGCAACCATGCACAACACAGATCTAGCATTACAGAATGGGTGAAGTTTCCCCCACCCTTGCTCACGTACAGCTCTTTCAACCCAATGGAGAGAACTGAGAATTCCTTCCCTAGTTCCACAAACCCAGTTGTTCCTGTCCCTTCCATCTCCAGTCATCTTCTTAGGGTACCATCTTCCACAGACACATGTATCACTGCTGCAGCAGTGCTGTTTTCTTCCAAGCCACTTGGATGCAGGATGGATTGAGACCATCTTTGAACAAATCACCACAATATTCACGTCTTCTGCTTTCCACTACTCTGGCCTCATTTCTACCATCTGATTCCTCTTTATACACATTGCCTATTCTCATACCCATTCACGTCACACATTTAAGAAGGTGACAAAGAATGTCAAATGTTTTTATAATCCAACTGAACCACATTTGCTGCTTCAACCACCAGCTTAGTTCACTGTTCTCCTTTTAAACAAACACAAACAACTCCAGAAGATCTAGTAACAACAGAAACAGGCAGGCAGCAGAGCAGTACACGCTGAAACTCAGCATGGTTCCCCATTAGGGGGAAAATTTCAAGTGCTTTAATCATGACAAACAGCACCACAATGAGTCAGTGGATATGACGGGTCAGCCTCTTGGCTGGTGCAGCGCCAACAGCTTCCACAGGGGTTCATCAGGCATGAATTGGCCCCATATGTGAAAACCCACTACAATTTGTCCAGTTTCTCCCATCCCTGTGGAGCAAAGTCTCCATATGTGAGATCCCACAGAGCTGTCAGCCAATGTCACATTTCAATAACAGCAAAAACAACCAGGGCTGCATAAACCAGCAAAGCAATCCCATTGCTCATAAACTGGCAAGTGACCTAGGTTGGCAATGCTTTTGTTGATCACAACCCTTTCTATGGAACAAAACATAGGAACTATCAAGCCAGAACAGACTCAGTGATCCATCTTCTCCTTGTCTCCAACAGAGGCCAACACCGATGCTTTAACAGAAGATTAGAAATGGATATACGAAACCTGCAAAGCACCTGGGTGAGTTGTGCAATATTTTGCCCTCGACCCAGGGCAAAAACTCCACTACTGTGATATACAACTGTGCAATATTATACTATGTTATCCCAGATATGAAAGACTGTCGGGTGCTGTCATAAAGAAATATATGTCAGAGGATTGTCCTTTCTTCTTCGCTCTTCCTTTTTAGTTTAGCTTAGTTAATGTAACTGCACATCCTCTTAAGATCAAACCTCTGACTTATCAATAGACTTGACTTTACAAATTAATTCAACTTTGTTTCAAAAAGCAGTACTATTATTCTTATTATGCTAATGTCTTCTCTTACAGAAGAGAAGTAGTTTCATAGGATTCTTTCTTGAACCTATACCTGTTTCACAGAGCTCTAATCCCTTTCCTTGCCTTATTCAACGCCAAATTAATGTTGGTCTATTTGATCTCTTTTTAGATTCTCTCACCCCAAACTTTATAAGCTTTTATTCTTTTCTACCTTTATTCCACATCATCTCAAACAAGGTTAATATAGTTCAGCTACAAAAATATGTAGCTCTATCCTAAACCAAGATTACATTGACAGTTCCTACAATGCAAACCAATAGATCATGTGAAAAATAAAAAGATTAAAAAAAGCCTGAAACAATATCTTCTGGCCTGTTGTGTCCAACGTAGGGTTTAGAGAAGCTGGAGATGATGATACTGATGGCTATAAAATGAATCACATTCTTTCTAAACTATGCCTCATTTCCAAAGCAGAGATCGTGATTAGGGGACTGTTTTATTCGTATGTCTTTTTGTCACAAAATGAATGATTTTGCAAATATTAAATCAAAAGAAAACACAGTCTGTTCTATTGTTTCTTCTATTTGTCCTATCTCTGAAACAAGTACTTTTTAAATGCTGTGCCTGCAAGTCTGGTAGAGTGTGTCAACATGAGTAACTTCTAAATAAATTAAAAAAAAATATATATATATATATATAGACACTTTTATGCTACTAAAATAAAAACATTGCCTCACTTAATTTATATATTATTAATACTCATAGCGTCTTTTGATTACAGAGCCTGAATTATAGAGGTAAAACACTTGCAGCCATCCCCAAGCTAAATATTTTCTGAAGTACCAACTGCCAATTCTGGCAGCCCCACCACCCTTGGTAGGTGATAAATTAATGTTCGCCCTCCCATTGTGCGCCCTGCCAGGCCAGGCAGAGCTCATGCAGGCAAAGCCACGCTTTGTCCAAACTGCACCCACCCTCTAGTGGGATGAGGAAAAAGTGCTGCTCCAGCCTCCTGCTCCCATCCTCTCCTGTACTGCTTTATCCTGCAGCACAGGACGATTTGCCATAATACCAAAAGAACATTCATACAGAATAAGCATGCTAAGATTTTTTTTTCCCCTTTGCTTCTCTCTACCTTCCACACATCATCTGCTAGACACGAGCCAATAAGACATGTTAGCTCTGAAAGACAGTTAGAGCTCTGATGAGCTTCACCAAGAAGCTTCAGGGGAATCTTTTCTCTCCAGCTTTGTCTTGCACTTTCAGTGTCGGTGCCATTTTAACTACAGTCTCATAGGTGACCAAGCAATCATTAGTCCAGTGAATTGGTGGCTGTAGCTATCATTATACCTTTCTTTTGCTATAAACAAACACAAACAAACAAAAATGCTTTAAAAATAAATCCAGCCCATTTGCCTCTATGTATTAGATAGACCAATATGATTAACTGTAAAAAGCAGAAAAGTGGAATATTGTTGCTAAACAAAGAACACTGCCTTTGTGGTATCATCTGCGAAAGAGCAGCAGAGATGTAAACAGGTTTCAAACCATGACCTAGGTCAGCTGAACAAAATATAACAAGTGAAGAGTCCTTAGGCAAAGCCACTCCTGAAAGTGTCTGCAGCAACTGAAGGCCAGATCCTGCTTCCCACAGCCAGAGAGCAGACCAAACAGGATGCTCTGCAAGGGACAGGTGAGCAGGGCAGCAGCCCCTAGCTAGAGGAACAGCCCCCACATACCTGGACAAGACCTGAGCAGATCTAGTGGCCCCAACCAGGGCCAGCCACAGTTCAGAGCCTCAGGAAAGTCCAAATCAAGCCAAAAAGTCAAGATACAAGGCTGAACACAACAGCTCCACACTCCCAAGGCTGAGCCTAAATGCAGATCAGGACCAGTGGGCACAGAGTGAATGGGGGGGGGTGGGTAGGGGCCCACGTGGAGCTGTTTAGGGTAGTCAGAGCCTATTGGCACCCTCTGGGGTCTGGCAAGTCTCTTCATAAACCCACACTAACGATCTCCATTGAGTTTAAGTGAGTCAAATTAGGGGCAAAAGAAAGAAGTAAAGATTTACTGCAAAGACACAAAGTGAAAACCTACTAAGAAATATATCCCATCCTCAAATCCAGAGCTAGGACTTGCAAATAAATCCCCTGCCTTTAGCAGTAAACCTTGATGAAAGCTGGAGATAAAGAATTGACTCTACAAACAGTGATGCCTTTCACTAGCCTGACTATTTTGTCCACTGCATGCCTGATAGCAAGGTGAAGGACAGAAATAAAGCAGCCAAGGCCATTAAAAGATGGGACGTGAAACAACTGAAGAGGACTGAAGAGAGTATGTTCCCTTCCTCGACATGATGCAATCGGTAGCTTCCAGCAGCCTGCTAGGCAGACTCGGGTCTAGAATGGAAACAGCATGAGGCAAAGGAGCTGGGGCTGGAGGGGGAGGGGGAATAAAAATAAAGCTATCTTTCATAGATCACATGGTCCCACCAGGAAAGACGGAAACCTCTGACTTGTCTGGCTCTCCGTCCCTCCCTCCCTATGGGTCTTCTGCAGAAAGCATAGCCTGTGTGCCCGTGAGGTGATGAAATCTCTAATGCTGTATGGCACATGGGGAATTTGGGGGATTGCAAAACAGGATGTTTCTTGGAGGAAATACAGTCTCAGCAAGCAAAAGGTTCAAGTACGGAACATCTCACAATGATGTAAGAGCTTGATTATGCATCTCGCTTAAAGCCCAGCTTAGGGTTTTAGTTCTAGTAGAACTAATGGGCAACACCTGCTGCGATGAAAACAATTTCCGTCCCTGAATTCTAGCAAAAGTGTTTATCTTTTGAGATAGAAAATGTTTCTCTAATGTCTGAACAAGACTCCAGGGACAGGAACATATGCCCAGAACTGACATTTCTGAGCATTAGACAGCTTATAAAAATGAGAATTAGAAAAACCTGGTATCATCAGACGTCTTATCCAATAAAGCCATTAAATGGAAAGTACAGAAAGGTTCCTCTAAGGTTTCCTCTCCCTGCCACTGTAGTCCTAGCTACTCTTTGTAGAGCAGAAACAGAGGCTACTGAAAACGCTTGCTGGAGTAAATTCTGAGTTCAAAATTCAGGGCTTTTCCAGACCTGTCCTTGGCAAAACTACCATTGGCTTAAATGGAAACTTTACCCAAATACGGGCCTCAGGACTTGGGCCTCTTGGTTTTAGTTACTAATTTTATTATTAAAGGTTAAACAGAGCTGTTGACAGTACAAACTATTTTCTTACGTAAGCAGTGAAAGGGAGAGTGTCAGATATACAAGATAAAACAACACTGCCAAATCAAGGCAATATAGGTTATGGGTGAATGTCCTTTCACAGAACATACTGCACCAAATCCCGAGTTCCACCCTCTTCCTCAAGCAAAACTCCCATTTAAATCAACTGCAGCTCAGTGTGATCAAGAGGCAGGGTCAAGCCTAAGAAAGGACCCCAGGGTGCAGCCATGGTTGCTACACGGGCTTTAAGAGACTGTAGCTGTTGGAGACACAAAAGCTCTACCTCTACAGAACAAAATGAGTGAGCAGTGAAAGTTCATTAAAAAACACATGCTTTGCTTTGCACCGGGAAAGAAAAAGGCACAAGTCCCAGGCTTGATCAACAAAGCTGAAGGGAGAAGCATTGCTTCATTTTGAACTTACAGGGACTGTTTGTCCTAATACACCCTAGAATGATAAGACCGAGCTGCCCTGCAGATGTAACTGCTGTACAGATTCATTATTTAATATCTATTAAATACTACAACTGCAAATTAAGTGTTTCAGCCATTCAGTTATACACACACAACCTTTAACAATAAACCCCTTGATAGGAATGTCAGGGTGGCCATGTAGGGCTTCCCTCCATACTTCTGCTATGATATTCTTTATCTAAAGCTTGGACAGAAACCAGAGACTTGTTTTTAAATCTTGACCAAAAATAATAACAGCAAATGATATGATGCTTAAAAATAATAACCATCCAGTCAAAAGCAAGCTGTTCTCAGTTCAGTCTAACAACACTTCATTGGTTTGGTGATTAAGTGGCAACCCAAAAGTTAACTTCCTGGAAAATCTACTGTTGTTATAATGAAATTGCACTGTCAGAGCCATATGATAGTTCTGCCTTTAATAACAATGAAACAGACATTGAGGGAAATTCCTGTGGTTGTCTGTCCTATTCAGATACAGTTATCATCCAATAGATCATCAGCTGTACAATAGTCAATGGTGTCACAAAGTTTTTGACACAGTTAACACATTAACACATTAGACAAATGTAGGATTTGAGCCAGTTCTCACCAAAGCCAATGGAAAAACTCCAACGGAGTTGTACTGGGCACAGGGATAGTGTGACACGTATTGTCAATCACGTCGGAAACAAGAGAATCACAGCAGCTCTCTTCTGACATCAGCGTCTGCCTCTACTTGAGGCTTTGGCAGAGCCAAAGGACTGGCTTTTTTTCTCATGTTTCTTTTAAACACCCTGAGAATCACTTGGGTTTGTTTTTTTGGCATAGGGCACTCAAAAGAACATCGTCAAAGAACTGAAATCTAAATCACTTCTGTCTTTTCTTCTTAAATTTCATATTCTTTTTAAAGTGTGATTTGATTTTTACCCTTATGCTTTACCCAATGCTTTTTTAAATATAAACCCTTGCTTTACAATCAACCCCACTACCATAAATCACAGGCCAGCTCTGATGATGTACTATTGAAGTGTGGTCATATCAGCAAACATGCCAGTATATCTAACCATGGAATGTATTTTCTGAGCAAATGTTTAGTAAAACTCACATCATTTGCTGAGTAAGAGTTCATTGGGATTGATCTGCTTAGGAAAGGAACATCACAGATGAAAACATACTGTTCCTTTACAGTCACAATATGAACACACAATATGAACAATTATCTCAACTGATAAATCAAGCCTAAAACAACAAAATCCTTGTGCAAATGGTGCACAGAAATATTAGAACTCCTAGTTTAAAATAAAAAGCTAGATAATAATGAAAAAGAGAGAAAGACTGTATATTAACCATTATGGCACTGATTCCTGCTGGGTTGAAGATCCAAATGAATGAGTGGGCAAGAGAACCTGATCCTGGAAATATGCTCACAGAGACACAGGTAGGAGTCTAAATCCAAGGTAATTTTCCCTTTTTGTAAAGTCAGGGCTTCGATAGTAGAAGGAAACCTGTACATTTTCCTATCAATATAGAAAAGTATTAACTCAAGGCTGAAGAGTCAGAGACAGAACAGATAATAGATGTCAATGAGATCAGACTCCCTCCCCCTTCCTCTCTCTTCTTCCCCATCCCTACCCCCACCCAAATTTGCTGTTACCTCTGATTTTGTGTGTTAGCACATCTGCACCAGCCCCTGCAGAAGGACAAGGTTAGCATGTGGGGACCCCAGTAGGGAGTTTCTTGCTCTCCATCCCCCTGCCTGAGAACTTGGCAGAGGCAGGAGCTGTGCAGGTGGAGCAGCAGGTCAGCAGCTGAGTTTGCGTGTCCCACTGCTGTGCTGCTCTCGCAGATGTGGCACCAGAATCAGCCCCGCTCCCAGGGAGGCTACAGCATGTCGTCTTCTGCACTGGCCAGACTTCGGGGGACTGTCCTAGCAGCAGGTGTGGCAAGCAGGAATGTGATTCCTCTCACCAGTACACTTTCCTCTGCAGATACTTGCTGTGTGGCATCTGTTTCTGACAGAGATCTTAGCTTTTGGCCTAATGCAGCACTTCAGTAGCCCTTGATTAAGTTGCCCTGAGAACAGAGCCTGTGTAAGCACTAACTAAAGGACATTTCCAGTCTCCTGTCTCAGAGCTTTCAAAGGAAAATGGTTGAAAAAGATGATAAGCAGGTAAAAAAAAAAGATAATCAGACTACTTAGTTGATGATGGTCCATCAGGATCAACTGCATAACAGCAGCATCCATTATCAAACTTTGCCCATCATAACAGCCTTATCCCCCAAATTCAAATCACTACAAAAATCCTCTTTTAATAAGGTAGAAATGTGTTCTGGGGTTATTATTTCACTGCAAAGAACACAATCAATTTATTTTTTTTTAGCTGAAATCCATAGAAGACTGACTGCATTACATGAGGAAATGGGGAATGAACATTCACTGCAGAGTGCCTGCAGAGGGAAAGAAATGACTTCTCAGAAAGGGCCAAGTTCGGGATTTCAGCCTGCACTTTAAGCAGGGGCTAAGAGTAAAGTCCTGCCTGCTGGAATTGTGAAATCTCTGTAAGCAAGTTTATAAGCAAGTATTAGCACAGCTGGCAAAGGCTTTCAGCTAGGAAAAAGCTGTTCTTCTGGTGAAGACTTGCAGGAGGGCGCAGATGAACTGGAGTCTGCAAAAGCACATCAGCTGTGGGGCTGTGGGGACTGGAGGGCTGCTGAGAAGCCACTGCAGCATTCATGAAGGATTTTAGGTCCTCATACCAAAATGCTTTAGCAATAGCTATTAGTAAAATATTTTTTCCTTTGTTCCCTGCATGGACTCTAGTTTTGCAGACAGCTACAATGAAAACCTTTTGAAATGCCAGCTGGAGGGAGGAGGTGGACCTGACATATAGCGTGCAGTGAGGAGACTAGTTTGGTAGGTCCTGATGGAGCACTTCAGCCCAGTGATGGCTCTAGGAAGCAGCTTGTACTGAGCCGAACAGAGAACTCGTAATAGGAAAAGATGCCTGTTCCTACAGGGGCTCCATTAAAAAAGCTTTTGTGAAAAGTCAGGTCATAAACAACTGAACGAAGGAACTTCAAAATCTACATTGGTGAAGAAAAAGAAGGTATGAAATGAACCTAAATTAGACAGATTCCCCCAGGAAGCAGAAATGGGGGTCGTGATAAAGCACCAGCTGTTAATTCCTATCTGTATGTAATTTCAGTTCCTATCGTCTATGTAGAATAAAGCCCTTCCAAAAAAGATCGTTAGTGAATTGGGTAAAAACTGGAGGAGGCCCAAGTGCAAGCTTGTGGTAGGTGTCCCACAGCTCAGAGGAGACTGTCTGTTTCCCACGTGGGTTTGAGGCCAGAGGCAAAGGTCGCCAGTGACAGGATTGCCCAAGTGTAGGGAAACCACATCGGAGAAAACTAGAAGTTGCTGAAGCAGCAGAGTCACCATCAGGAACTCTTCCCAAGGCCCAGGCAAAATGCTGGCCACCCAGCTGCCATTGAAGGTAAGACACTGACAGCTTGAAAGCCACATTGCTGATCAGAAGTAACTCCAACCCATGAGAAACGTGCACGGCTGAAGTACATGGGAACTGCAAGAAGTAAATAAACTATGATTATCAGCTACATCAGGAGAAATCCAGCTCTTAGTGAAGTTCATGTCTATATAAGGGGTGGACTTTTAGTAAAATGATCGCTGTCTCTAGTGCTGTGGGGTTTTGAGTGACCTTCAGCTACCCATTGTTTTACCACTGTGAACTGTAGCTGAGTAAGGTGCTGGTTTGGAGTGAGTTCATCCATCTTTTAACTGTGCTAATACATTTTCCCCTGGACAGTTTTCAGACATCTCCAGTGGATGGGAATAAGAACAAGTTCTGACCCTGGGGGCAACCCATGGTTTCCCCATCATTCCTCCAGGGTGACAGTGATGAACTGGTCCCCATGTGGACTCTGAGTAAAATTGTGGCAAAACCCATTCCTGATGCAAAGGATTCTTCATGTGCTGATGCCATTTCAACTGGCTGGTGGGAAACAGCTGTTCACTGCTGGACCAGTTCATGCTGGACCACAGACCATATTCTGGAGGAGAATGACATGACCAAGTAGCAGAGGTGGCTGGTGGAAAGTCATGTCACAGAGAACGGAGCTCAGTGTACCTGGTATCACAAAAGAAGAGGTTGGCTCTGAAATAGCTCAGTGAGTTAAAGGCTGGCAGATGTGACAGCAGAAGGAAGAGAAAGGACAAAACGAGAAGAGCAGCTCTCACAAAATGCTAGTCTCTTCTCCAGAAATGAAGAAGTTAGGACCTAGCCCTCATCCAACATTAGACTCGATCTAAACCAGGCAGAGCTCTCCAGAAGCTGTCATCATCGCCCTGGTCAGATGGCAATGAAAGAGAAATAAAATCACATCTTGGAGCACAGCCAGAGGCAACTGCCTAAACTGCCCTCAGCAGACCCGATCGCAGCAGTAAGAAATGCCAAGAGGTAGTTAAGCATATGCATTGACTATTGAAACCTTCATTTATGAAAAAATCTGCTGTTATCCCCATGTAGCAGACACCCAGGATCAAACACCAAGAGTGAAATATGTTTGTAGGTTAGATACGGTGCCTGTAACGCCATCGGACTAAAGCTGTACCCAAATACCAAAACAAAATGAGTGATGCTCTGGGCTACTGAATGTCATTCAAACCCATAAATGTTCAAGAAATACGTCAGAGAATGATACATGCTCTAGCCCAGGATTTGAGAAGTGAAAACATACTCATTTAGATTATATAATTTGTGTCTTCAAAACACAAAGGGAACTTTCGGTAGGGGAGTAACACACTCTAAATAATTTTAATGAGATAAAGTTTTAATTTGCAAGGACCAGACATCGATTTGAGAAAAATCATATCCTCCTGGTGGGATGTTTAATCATCTGATTATTTCAGGAGACACACATTGGCACACTAAGGTGATGGAGCTGTTTGTAGGCTCCAGGAAATTGTACAGGTTTGCTCAAAACTTCACAAAAGAGGCTGGAAAAAGGAATTCTCAATCTATTTTAGATAGTTAAAATTGCTTAAAATCAATCCCTTCTCATTTATCTGGATTCAAAGGACTTCAAAAGCAAGCTGATCTCAAACCACCAATCCTTCTTATCTCCCCCAAAATACCTTCAAGATGCTGTCCATCTTCATTTGAACCAGTTGAGGTGATTGGTAGGCAGGGATTGTGTCATCTGAGGAATCTAGAAAGGTTTGCAGAGCAAAATCAGTATTCCACTACTGAAATGGAGCCTATGGTTAGCAGAGATGTTTTATGTGAAGACCAAGAGTTAAGTTTGGAGTTCCCTAAGACGTGCTGTGTTCCCTCTACTCCCCCTGTTTTTGCAGGGTGGGTAACACACACAAACACAGTTGTGTTGAGCCACCCGAGTCTATATCTCCTTTGTTAGCTCTGTCGATGCACAAAATATAACTCAGGCTCCCTGACTTGCTCTTGCATAACACTCTCAGAAGACCAGTTTGAAACTATTCTCACTGCTCCTTGGCCAGCTGAGAACATCTGCACTGAAAGCTACTTTCCAGGCACATGGTGAGGAACGTATACACACAGAGTACGTATAGACATGTATACCCATGCAGCTCCAAGGGTGCCCTGGATTGTACTGTGTAAGGAGTGCTCTGGTGGGGGTAACACTGGGGTTTCTGTACCTGACAAATCTTACCCAGCAATGAAGGAACTGAACAGCCAATTTTTTTGCAAATGCAAAACCAAAGATTTTGGCCTGCTTAGTACATTGAGACTGCCACACACGCTCATTGAAAGAAAGGCAAATGCTGAGGGAACTCCGTAACCCTCCCAGACAGATACAGAAAAGAATTTGGAAATACCCCAGTGTGTTCCAACAGCCTATAATGGGAGACTGGCTGTGGAAGAAGAATTGCTGGTATGATCTCAGGATTCAACCCACTGTAGTCAGACAGTCTGCCCACAATGATGGGCCCAGCCAAGACAATACAAGCTCTATACTCACTGATAATCTAGACCCAAACACAAACAACACCCCCATGCCTGACTACGCTACTCAAGTGAGCAGATGAACATGGAAATGTAACATAGAAGATAGCAGGCTACCTGGTCTCCTAGTTTTCGTAGTTTCAACACCAGTGACATTTCTTTGCTGCATTCCAAAACTCCTAATGGGGCCAGTTGAAATGATGAATGTAAACAGCTCCTGTTATTATCCTGGATACTCCTACAAGTACTAAGCTCCTGTGTGTATAACACGGCCGCCTCTATTCAGGAGGCTAAAAAGAAGTTCAGTCCTGCTTGTATATGCTGGAATCATTACATACAGTGTTCCCATAAATCATATAAATGAGTATGACTATGTCACTAGTTAGGATGGTTGCTGTTATTATTGAAAAGCCTTCTGGCAATCCAATCCTACTGCCATCCAAGCCGAGGTTGGCCTCTGTACAATTTATACTGGTCTCAAGACTGTGCCCAGCAAACAGTTTCCGAAAAAGACTTTGGCAGCTCGACCGTCAGTATTAAGGCTGCTGCACCCATTCTCCATCATATTCCCCAAGCCAAGGGTGAGGCAGGTTGACACAGAGCCACATCACCATCCACACAGCACCAGGAGCTGCATACTCCTCCAGGCTGCTAGTGCTCTGTACCATTGGAGAGGGGTCTTCTCCATGGCCACTACACATTCGAGCCAGAGACAGCCTGGGATGAAACACCCTGTGTGTCACAGGAGACTGGGGAGAACCAACCCCAACCTTCCTGCTGGGGACATTATACACACAGATGAATCTCAGCCGATACTCTCAGGGTGTCCAGCAAAGCAGCTGGTGAAAGAAGACAAAAGCATAGGCAGTATTTACTTGATTAAACACGGAGAACTGCAAAAGGCAGAGAGGAGTCCTGGGAGGCAGCAGAAGACCATGGACATTCGGTCTGTGGTCTCGTTCTGCACATTCCACCCTCCAGTCAGCTCTGTCTGAACTGCTTACCCAGAGTCCAATTTATTCCTGTGGATTTTCAAGAAATATGAATCCTAAACAAGATGTACTGAAAGTTCAGTACATGGTATAAAAGCTAGTATCTGTCATGTCAATTCTGCCTCTCCAATTTATTCATTGTGCTTGTTATTATCATCTGACTATAATCTACTCATAAACAATACCCTTATGATTTTTTCCATGCCTATTTATTTCCTCAGTCATTGACTTGGTTTCCTGAGGCTATCAAAAAATATATATATAAATATTTATACAAACACATCTCTGTTTTGAAATGGTCCCTAACTACTTACAAATGCAATATGACATCAACCAAAAATCAAAGCGTGTTTTGCACATGGGACCTACTACTGGCTATGAAAATGGGTGTAGCTAAAATAGCCACAGGAAAGGACCCACCCAACCATATACAGAATCCATTTAAATAAATATAGGGTCCAATCTTGGTCCATACACTGGTGAAATTCTTAAGCGGGTGGGAGAAGAACCTGAACAACAGCACGGAGGGACATCTGTGCACCAGCCAGACATGCAGATGTAGTTGTTCATCACTGCAGCACCACAGCTTATTTATAGTTGGATGGGTGAGAGTGGAAGAATTTAATTCCATTCATGGACACATTTCCAGAATAAAATCTGATTACACTACAATAGAGAAGACAGCAAATATTATCTCTGAGGGTTTTTCTCACAGAAAAAAAACATCCAGCAATTCTTCCATTTTGGGTTACAGATTTAAAGTAATTTAGAACAAGGAGGAAAAAACCTTCTGAAATAATCCCTTTGCAGACATGAGAAACTACCATGTACGGTCCCATGCTGATGAGCCCAGCTATAATCCAGTCTTTGCTTTCTGCTGACTAGCTGAGCTCTCGTGGTTTCTTATGTCAATGGAACCCCTCAAAAGAATTATAGCCTTTTCTTTAGCTCTGAACCATTTCAAATAGTCTATTGGTCCCGCTATAACATTAGACAAAGTCTCAAGTAATTACCTATCTCTTCAAAGAATGTGTTTTCATTGGCATCAGATCCCACTGAAAGCAGGCGTGCGTGCTTGTGGATACACTGTGCATAATGTCCCCGGAGTAAGCACATGGCAATGTATAAACAACGGGACAGAGCTCCCGCCACCACAGCACAGCAAAATAAAAGGCTTCCACAGCAAGCAAAAATCTAATCCTAATTCATCGTAATAGAAACACATTAAATGATGCTCAGAATAAATACAGATATGGATGATGCAGGCAACACGTACGTCATAGTGGAAAACTGCAAGTTACTTTGTGATAAATAATAATTAAAGGAAGTTAATAAAGCTACTTTGAAAATAGATGTTAGCATCAGCACTGCAAAAGATGAGCTCGGACAGGTTGCCTGCATCCGAGAGGTCCCAGCAGAATCAGCAGACCCCAGGACAGCAACAGGACTTTAATTTGTGTTTTAAAAGTTGTCTGTTCCAGTATTGGTAACTGCTCATCTAACATCCACAGAGCAGCAGGACTGTGGCTCTATGACTCTGCTCACTACACAGAGCCCTGGTTTTTCTACAAACTGTCTGCAAGTGCTGATCGTAACTGGTAAGATTTGGGGAATCTTTTTAGTCTCATCTGCCTGGGCTTGACAATTAACTATTCACTGAAAAGCTGCTTTTTTTTTCCATATGAATTTCAACTCACAGTACTCATTATTTCATAGGGAAAATACAAACCCAAAAGTTGTGTCCTGGCACAAATTGACCAGCACATGCAAGTATCTCTAAGCCAATATGGTCTGTCAGAGCATCTGCCTAGATCCCATACAAGTGAGATGAGACGTCCCACCAAGAAATTCTAGTTATGCCATGGCAACAGTTAAAACTATGGGTTAGGTCTTGTCTGATCTGCACTGAAAAGTCTCCAAGTAGTGGGAAGACCATCTACAAGTACAAAGCAAAATGTGGTTAGGAAAAGCCAATGAGAGCCCAAGCTGGGACTGTAGAGGTGCTTTTCTGTCTTGTTGCTTCTACTTGCTCTCCAGAATTGCATTGAATTTGTTGGGTATGACATAAAAACAAAAACCAACCTTTAATTTCATCATCAGCTGTTGGCTGAAGTGCATGAGTGGAGAAAAAGCATCGGAGAGGCAAGCAAAACATCCATTCAATTTGTGTTTGCTGGCATCTGCACGGCCATTCACAGGAGAAGCAGATTCACTTTCAATCTGAGGTCAATCCAACTGAGAGCAGGACTGACGGGTAGGGAAATTTAAGAGCATTACATTGTTTGGACTCTGATTCTGGAATCATTGTACTCAGAGAGTCGTAGTTTGTGGGCGGTGACTACGGTGCTCTAATTACCACTCTAATTACACTGGCATGTTTCCTCCTTGGCGAGCCCCATGGAATTACAGTCCCGTTACCTGACCTGGGTTTCTGATAGTCCTAGCACAATGGATGATAGCTTTTTTTTTTTGGCCTGGCCACAAACTGGTAGTGTTAGTGTGAACCGGAAAGTCAGACTTGCCAAGACAGTCTCTTCCAGAGCAAAAAAAAAAGACAGTTTCTTCCAGCGCCCATGTCCACTTTGACTGCAGCTATCACTTGTGGCTCCTACAAGAGGTAAGGTGGAAGAGGAACCAAGGAACCAGAAGATCCAAAGGATCTGGCACAGTAAAGGAGAATGACACCTTGGGACTAGCAAATCTCACCCATCTTTAACTTCTGCCTCACATAACTGCATCATAAACACACATAAGCTGGGTGTGTCCGATAAATATATCAGCCCTGACACTTAAACTTAATTAAATTATTTGCATTGGGCTTTGCCATTAATATCGTAGTGGTAATTCTCCTCTCTCCTACAGCTATTGCTTCAGGATTTGGAGGGTTCAAAACCCCAAAAACATCTTGTGTTGCAGGTGGAACCTAGTTCACCTCTGGGTTTTGATTCTGCCCATAATGAAGTATGTGTTAACCTTGAATTGTGTAAAACCAAGAAGACACCACATATACCAGGTGGTCTTCTGACAGGGGGACCCAGGTAACACATTTTTGCTTTATATGAAAGCATGTTTTTCCCCAAATCAAAGAGAATTTCTGAAGAAGAGCTGTGATGAGTTTCCATGCTCCTCTGAGCAGGGTCTAACACTGCAGCCCTCGGTCAGCAGACAAAGCTTGCTGTGTCCCAGCAGGCCGTTGTCTGGATGAAACCAGAGACTCCACTGCAAATCTTTTGCAGATTCTCCTTTTCTTTACAGCACACATGGGGATTCGGTTTTGGTGACTTCGCTGAACAATTCTCTGAATCAAAGCTTCTTCTCAAAACTCTTTTCTCTAGTTTCTGATGTGTTTTTCTCCCTGCTGATATGGAGTCCAACCTGGGAATATGAGTGTTACATGATGTTCAGCACTTCTCTGCGTCAAGTCGCAGCTGACTGAGGTAGCCACTTCACACAAGGAAATTATTTGAGGTTTTCTGAGAGCCTCTTGACAGCAGGTAAAGATTGTTTCAGCTTGTGGGAGTGCCAACTAGAACCCTTTATAACCTGAATGACATGCAATGTCATAAAAACCCCTGCTAAAACGCACTCTGTCCTCTCAAGACAGCAATTTTGACGTCAATGTCTGTCTTTTCAACCATCATGTAGCAGCTCACCTGGATAAGAACCAGCAAGTTGAAGATTTCCTAGCATCTCCTAACAAGAGTCCCTTCCATGTATTATTTTAGTTAAGAATGTAACTCAGCATGTCTTGCAGATCTCTTCCCCATCCTCTGAGGGGGAAAAAAAAAATGTACTACTGTGAGAAAAGGAGAGAAATACATGCTTTTGGCCAGTGCTTATATCTGGTGACTAAGCAGACTGCAGTCTGATATGTCTCAATCTGAACAGCCACATTTTGACGACCCTTTCACACATAATTACCAACAGAGCTTCCATTTTTTTTTAGCTAGTGCAGTAGTCACAGAAATCATGACTGTTTGGCACTATCTGCCTTATATGAGTTGTAATCACATCCCATTTTTGTTTATATCCACAAGTAATAAAAACCATGCATATCTTTAGTTTGACTTAAAGAATAAAGTAAATACATAATTCTGGCAAATTGTTTGGAATTATAGTTTAACAGCATCTGGTTCAGATATTCTGTAGTAAATTGTTGGCACTGACATTTCCACTTTTTTTTTTTTTATTTGAACCAAAATGTTCTCAGAAACATGTGTTTTTCATCCAACTTCCATGTAATCCATTTTATGAAGGCCACAAAGCTTACAAAGTTTGAAAATTAAACTACCTGAGCAGAAGGGATTGTTTCTGGACACTCATTACACAGCTGATTAACTGAGGAATAAACAATTCTGGCATGCAACCTAGCGTGTCTGTTGTTTTGGCTTTTTGTCTCAAGGAGTTGTCTTTCTTGAAATACCTCCCCAGGTACAATGTGTACATTCCGCCCTGTTTTGCTCACAAATTACATACCTCTCTTTTATGTCAAGTCCAACTGCACCAGGTTTTCTTATTCCACATAAAAAGTAACCAATTACTTGAGTAAATACCTGTTTAAAAAATATCACAGAGTGGTTTCCTGCTGCTCTAAATACTAAAATGTTCATCAGGATTTCTGATCCTTATAAATCTTTCAAATAGTTCATATTTTATCAAAGAAGACAGACCATCTTTAAACCTGGTGCATAACTCATTGAGACCATTTCTCAAATACTTGACTTTTACACAGGCGAACAGGAAAAAAATGTAATTAGCTCTAACTTTTCTTGCATTTCAATCTCCGTGGTTTTATTGTCAACTCCCGTTCATTCATCATAAAAACTACAGTTACCAGAGATTCAAAAATACTAAATCAATGATAACTGTGGGAAAAGTGGCTTAAAAGACAACCCTTTGAAGCTTCCCAACAGACCTACATTTACTGAACCTACCAGGTTCTCCAGTGTCAAATCCCATTTCAGTTACTGTCAACAGCTTTATTCGCACCATCTGAGAACCAGCTTGTGGGAATTAAATCAACACGTTCCCAGAGCAGGTCCCGCACCAGGAGGAACCAAGTCCAAGAGGCGGCTTCCTCCGCTCTCCCTGACCACTTTCCCAGCAGTGCTTTGCAGCTCTGGGCTGGCTTCGTAATGATGTGTCATTTGCAAGTCAGCACCTTGCACTAAGCCCCGAGGTGGGGAAATTACCCAGGAGAAGAGGCAACAGTAAATTCCCCTGTCTTGCTTATTTTCTCAAGTCTGATGAAATCCCATTGCGCTGCTGGGTTTGCACAGCACAGCTTACTCTAACTGTGAAATGTGTTTAGTCACAGATAAAAAAAAAGCCAGAATCCAGACCTTGGCACACCTTCCTCACAGCATCCTCTTCTCTTTTGAAGTCATCAGACTCTCCATCCTTCATAACTGGGTGTGCTCGCTGTCTCTCAGTGTGATGGAGCTTCTTGCACTGCATTCGTCAGCCTTCACCTGCCTGAAATGGCTTTACATGGACACAGCCCTGTTAATAATCATGAAAGTAGCTCTTCTCCCTAAAAACCCCAAACAATTAAATGCTTCCTGTTTAAAGGTAGCTGAAAGACACTCTTGCTACTGCTTGATTGTATAAAATTTTAATCAAATTATGAAACACTTGAAAAGCAAAACCTATGCATGTTAGCAAAAGGGAACGCAAAAGTTTATTCCTAAAAGCCCACACTCATTCAAAACTGCTGGAAGAAGCTGTGATCCTCTCCAAAGTTACTCCTCAAACACATCATCAATCGCCTTGCAGCGGGACACCATCCTGCAACCACGTGCCTGCATCCACACAAGCTCGCTGCTGCTGGAGCAAAGCTGCAGTCTCAGTGCCTCTGGATCCAGGCATCCCAAATCTCCTGGAAACCAGCCTCTCAATCACTGGAACTGGTAACTATTCTATAAAATTACCTGGCACTCAAACTGGCAGTCGATCGTGCTGCCAGGGAGTGAGTGACACCACGCTCTGAGAGATGCCAAATTTGCTAGAGCATGACTTGCATGTCGTGAGCATTTCTCCTGGCAGCACCCACCTTTAAAATGCAGGCACAGCTTCTTGTCTTGCTAAGGGTGGGTTAAGTGGGACCAGATACTCTCATCCCAGGAGCACCCTGATGAGCGACCTTGAGAGAGAAAAGCAGGGAAAAAACCTAAAGCTCCGAGTGCCACCCGCTCCCAGAAATGTGTGCTGAGCAGGAAGAGATGGGAAATACTCAACTTGATGACGGCGGGCAGATTTCTTCACCAAATAGTGACACGAGGGGGTGCTATTTTAGACACCGTTTTGGTAAGGAAAAGAGACGTGAAAATAACCTTGGATGGAGCAATTAATGCAATATGGGCTGAAGGGGAGGACAACCCACACTAGGGCATCCAGGGATGCGTGGTTTGTAGGACATGTTCTGAGAAATGATGAGACCTGACTAGACAAGTCAAACAAAGGGAGGAACCCGGGGTCTGTCACATGGAGGACAGGCAGAATTCCTTAAGTTAAAAGGGTAAAACCCATCCAAAAATTGTTACTTTTAAAAGGGGCAGAAAGATTCATGAGGAATGGCTGCAGGAGAGCATCAGCCATAAAGCAGCAGGAAAAAAGCATCAGGAGAAAACATAATTTATGAAGCACAAGGAAAATATTAAAATATAAATTACATGTATTAAAATATATATTATATATGAACTTGCTGGTTCAGAACAGTGCATTGGTTGTAACCTCCTCCAACACAGAAAGACTGCTGTCCATTAAATTCTGCTGCCCATGCTCCCCCTGTGCTGCTCCTGAATTCATGCAGTGCCTGGTCTTTGAACACTGGAGATGAGAATTGCTAAAGCCAAGCTAGTTAGACCTAGCAAAGGCAATTAAATAGCAAAACTCTTCAGCAGTATAAATAGTAAGAGAACGAGGACAAAAGAAGTGCCACCAGGCACTCAGGGTGAAGTAAAAATGAAGAAGAAAAACCTATTCTTTTAATAGCCCTGCTGTCAAAAAGGGCAGAGCCCATCCCAGGGGCACCAGGGCTTTGCAGTTGTCCGCACTGGCACAGCAAGTTCCTTAGAGGAAAGCTGCAAGTTGCAGTTTACAAGGCAGCAGCGTCTTGATAAAAGGGAATTTCCACATCAGCTTGGCACCACCGTTAAGAATTTCAATCTTACAAAGATGTTTCGAAGTCAAACCCTAAAGAACGATAAACAAACTTTGCACCGCTCAGACCCAGCAAACAAACCTCCTGGCCTGGGATAAGACCAGGAAAGGCCCAGGCGAGGGGAGGTGGTGGGGATGTCTCGGGGGCTGCAGGGGGGGGATGTCAGAACGTGCCTGCCGATGCGCAGCCACGAAGCCATGGTCCTGCGGCGCGGTGTCACGTCCCGCCCAGGAGACCCTTGCTCGGGGAGGTGTGAGTGGATTTCCTCAAGTGCATTTTGACAGCTGTGAGGAAACGGGCGGCAGCAGCAGCTGGAGACATTCTTGGCTGCACCCCCCCACTCCCCGGCGGGACCCCTCCGCCCCCGGCCCAGCACAGCGCGGGAGCTCGGGGACTGCCGGGGGGCGGGAGCCGCGTGGGGCCGGCGGGGTCTGATGAAACGTCCGATGTGCATTACGGCAGGGCAAGGGGAGGCACGCACGCCCCCTCCCCAGCGAGCGCGGCACTTCTCATCACCTGCTAGAGATTTTCCTGCCTGTCCCCCCGGCCCCGCTCCAGCTACCGGACAAAAGGGAGCAGCCAGAGCTGGCTGTGGGGCTGCTTTGAGGGGGCTTGCAGGGGTGATGCTGTTCCCCCCGGTGGTGGGGCGGGGGGTCGAGGGGTGTCAAGGAAGGCAGCGCCCGGCTCTGGTCATCCGGCCGGGTCTGCGCTCAGGTACCACGTCCCCACTACCAGGTGATGGATTTGGCCCGAATCCCCTCGGAACTCGCGGGGTACAAAATCCCGGGGGGAGGGAGTGGAGGATTTCCAAGAAAGTCAGTGCAGTAGCTGCTTCGAAGAGTGATTTTTTTTTTTTTTCTTTTTCATCAAGTCTTGCAATGAGGCGGCAGTGCCGCAGGACCGCCGGCGCGGGCAGCCGGCTCTGGGCACGGGCACCCCCGCTGCTCCCCACGCTGCTCCCCGCGCAAGGGCCGCCGCGGCGGCTGGAGCGGCCCGAAGTTGCCTCCTCGGCCCCAGGGCTGCGGGGGGGACCAGCCGCGGGGCCTTGCCTCCCTCCTCCCTCCAAAGCAGCGCGCTTGTCAAAATCGCTCCTTTTCACCTTTTTTCGGGTTTGTTTTTTTTTCACCCCCTCCGCCCATACCACCGGGGCACCTTCGCACCCCCCCTCGCCGCTGCCGGGGGTGCAGCCCCTGTCCGCCGCCCCCCGCACGCCCATCCCCCGCGACGCGGCGAGGGGTGGGGGGGGGGAACCGGGGGAGGCGGGAGGCTGCAACCTGCCGGCGGGGCAGGGCCGGCCCCCGGCGGGCGGGCGGAGCGGGGCGGCGGCTGCCATTGGCCGCGGCGCGGAGCGACACCTGCTCGGCTCCCTCATGCGGGTGACACCGGGGCTCGGCGGGGATATTTGAGGCACCCTCCGGCGCCGTTGCCGACACTCCGCGCTCGCCGCCGCGCCGGGCACATGCGGTTCGCGGGGCCGCGGCGAGGAGCGCGCTGGGCCCGGGTGCGGCACCCCGCAGGGGAGGACGCGGCGGCGGCGGCGGGGGGAAGGCGCGACCATGTGCGCGGAGCTCCGCGGGAAGCTGCTGGCCCTGGCCCTGCTGCTTGGCAGCGCCCGGGCGGCCGCGGGCACTGAGGCCACGCACCCGCCGGAGGGGCCGCAGGACAGGACCCCGCAGCAGAAGGGGCGGCTGTCCCTGCAGAACACAGGTACGGGGAGGGAGGTGCGGGGTACGTGTGTTGCCCCCCTCGCTGCTTCTGAAGTGCTGGGGAAATAGCCGCGTTGAGTTATGACAGGCGTTTTATTTCGGTGTCCGACTGTCAGGCATAAATCATCAGAGGAAATAAGAGCTCGCTCCTAATTACCTTTAAAGCCCGGCTTTGCCAAGCACGTGTTCCCTTGCAACAGCCGCGGCAGCGCTCCGGGCCAAGCGCCTCCGCGCGGGGCACAGAGCCGGTGCCGAACGGGGCCGGGGGCGGCGGGAGCCCAGCGGAGCGGTGCCCGCCCCGAGGGGGGATGCCGCCCGCCCCGGGAGGCGATGCCGGGCTGGAGCCGCGGAGGAGAAAGTTTCTCGGCGCAGCGTGTAAAACCGGGCCGCGGTGGGAGTGGGGGGACACGGGAGGGAAGGGGAAGCGGCTGGAAATGTCCGGTGCTTTGCCTCCTCCGTAGGGAGCCGTGCAATGATGCAACGGACCGGGGGTTTCTCTCCTCTCCCGCCCCCTGCACTCCCTCCCCCGGGTGTTATCTGCCTAGAAAGAGAGAGCTGAGGCGTGCACTTTGCTGGATCGCTTCCCAGCCGTGCAAAGAGAGAGCGCGGGATCCAGACGCTTCCCTTCCCCCCTTCTCTCCCCCCCCCCCCCTTTTTTTTCTCTCTCTCTTTTTTTTTTTTTTTAACACTCTCAGTGCTGCGAGACGTGTTTAAACACACACGAGCAGGAATGCACGAATGCCCATTAGGGACTGCCACATGTGAATCACGGCACTGTGCAGTTCTCAGCACGCTGGAGCCAGGACATGTGATCCGGCAAAGGGTTTGCATCCGGATGCCAACACAAGCACTAAAGCTGAGCTCCCGGCCCCAAAAAAAGCCCAGCTCCGCGCTCTGCAGCGCTCCACAAAGAGCTCCATTACCCCCCACCTCCCCCACGCTGCCGGGGTGTTTGCGCAGCTTTTCGCGTGTGGCTGAGACAATCCCAGGAGCCGACCTCGGGGCTCCCGTCTCCCACCCCCAGATGCACTTAGGGGCAGGTAGAAGGAAGGCGAAAATAAAAATTAAAAAAAAAAAAAATTAGGCAGCGGCAGTGATTCGGTTTTGAGCTGGGGAGGGTTCATGTGAACTCCGTCAGACTCCGCATTTACATCCGCGGCTCCTCTCTCTGCCTCGCAGCGGGTTGGAATTAGCCCGAAAGTTGCTGTAAAGACTTGCAAATGGACCGCATGGCAAAGGGGGAGGCTGGGGATGTCTGAAACAGGCTGCGGTTCGGAGGGGGATTAGGCTGGCTCCCAAGGGCGAGCTTTAATTAAAGGTACCACTAGGGCACAGAGTACAGGAATTCTTAGCATCCTCAGTTCTGGTCTAAAAGCTGCCCCTGTTTAACTTTATCCCCACGCTTTTTCAGCAACCACCTTCCCTCTGGCAGTACTATCACTTTTTTTTTTTTTTAAGGACCAGAAGCTGTCTTGTTGAGAACTAGATTTTTGGGGTTTTTTTGGTAAGTGAGTATTAGACAGCATTTTTTTTTTTTACAGTGTTACATAACACCTGAAAGGGCAGAATAAACATGTATGTAACAGCTAGCTCCAGTAGGTCTATTTTATGTACTACATATGCAAATATATATATTTTCAATAGCTTTCTACATAGGTGAGGACATAGTTGCAGCTTTATGCAACACTCGGTGCAAAGGACTTTATTTATCAGTGGGAGTTTTGCCATTAACTTTGTAGACATCACAACAGGGGAAGCCCAGTGCTCTGTAAAAAAACATTGTGCTAAATCACCAGAAAATAGCTCAAAGTACCAGAAATGAGAAATTTTAGCTGGATGGGTCCTGAGCTTCTCGTTTTAGTACTTGAATGTGATGGGAGATTTTGTACAAGTCAGACAGCAAAAATCATGCCCGTCCTTTGCTCCTGAGGAATGCGAAAGCATTAGACAGTTCTCAAGTGAAATAGCTTGACGTAAGCATAGTGGATTTGGCATTTACTTCTTGGATATCACTTTCATAACATAATGCACTCAAGTTTTGGCCTAATTTCTGCCAAAAGCGGGCATGCTGTGGGTACAATAACTGTTGTCACATGTGTTTTTTCTTTTGAACTGATGATGTTAGCAAAATAACTCTTTCCCTCCCTACCCTACCCACCACCAGCTTCTGTGAACAGTTCTTCAAATTAACTGTAATCAATGCTCATTTTAGCTGAAATCCAGCACTGCCTGGTTAATGCTGGCGATGTGGGATGTGGAGTGTTTGAATGCTTTGAAAACAATTCTTGTGAGATCCGAGGCTTACATGAGATCTGCATGACATTCCTGCACAACGCTGGAAAATTTGATGCCCAGGTAACATGGTGAAATATCCTACATATCTACTTGTTTCCCATATACACATGGAATGTATTTTAGTTCTTTAACACATCTTTAAGGAAAAAAGTTACCATTAAGGAACAAATCTACTTTTACACATGACCAGCTTCAATAAGGATTTTTCAGTTGAAGGGCCCAGAATCCAGACCCAAGAACAGTAACAGAACAGTGGTGTGCAACCTGTCCCAGGAGACAGGCACTCTTTAGCTACTGCTCCCTGTGATCGCTTCCTCCTCCTGTACCCAGGATAACTAAATGGGAACACTAATGTAGCTGAACATGGTTTTCAGAAACACTAAGCAGCTTAAGCTTCTATACCATGTTTGTTCAAAGCTGATTCTGAAATCCAACTTGGGCACTCAGTTCATTTAGTTGTATAGAAATATTTCCCAATGGGCAGTTATTAAAGTTGGTTCTCAAGATGTGCGCACAACCAGTACAGGCAACTTCCTAAAGCTGCTGTATTCAAATCAGTCTTTGGTTCGAGCACTGGCGTTAAAATACATTACTGACGTGGTATGCAGTATTAAGTTTGTCTCCTTCATTTTCTCCCCAGACCATTTATGGGTCATTGAGACATCCTGTTATTATGTCTTTTAAACCTACTCTCCCATTTCAGTGTGGAGGGAAAAGAACATTATGATGGGCCAGCAGCATTTGGCTTGACCATGCAGTTTACAGTATAACTTGACTAAAAGCATCAGCCCATGGCACTAGTAGTAGCATGGTAGAAAGTAGAGCTGTCTTCAGGATTCAGCCTGTTCCATGAGGGATGGTGGGACCACCCAGTAGGAAACACTTTTGAAGTACTGGAATTCCAGGCTCAAATTCTCAAGGATGTACAAAGGGTCTTGGCTAGCCATTAAAATGGGAATTGTTTCTTCTGTGGGTATTCTGTGAGGGTGGTGAGACATTGGAACAGGTTGTCCAAAGAAGTTGTAGATGCCCCCTCCCTGGAAGTGTTCAAGGCCAGGCTGGATGAGGCTCTGAGCAACCTGGTCTAATGGAAGGTGTCCCTGCTCATGGCAGGGGGGTTGGAACTACATGATCTTTAAGGTCCCTTCCAACCCAAACCATTCCATGATTCCATTTGAAGATCTTCAATTTAATTTTCAGATGACTTCCAGAAAACACTTATTTATTTTTGCACAATATTCTGTCCGTGAACAAAGTTGCCCAAAGAAGAAAGCTGTGTTGGGAGAGGAGGGAAGCATGCCTACAAAGGCTAAGCATAGCTAGTGATGCCTTTTCCCCAGGATCCCCAGATGCTGCTAATCCAGTACAGCCTATTTCACATCCAGGCTGTCTCCATTGCAGTGGAGAAGTATTAAACCCCTGGAGCTTTATTTAATATAGAGGTGACTTTAGCCTCTGCTATGACGTGGCTTTTCACAGCTCATCTCTGTATTATCTACAGTTATTTCAGGCTGTGTTAAATGACAAGACTAACATTGGCCATTTTCTGTTCTCTGCCTTCTGCTCTCCTTGCCTCTCCCTGAAACCTGAGAACTGATATCAGGTTTGGTTTGCATATGAATCTTCTTTTTTATCCTTATTTGCCTAATGTGCTGTGCATGTTTGTTACTGAAGGGAAGGGCAAGTAAGTGCCTTTGGTAGAGGGAACAGAAAGGGATGATGACCAATGCAGTTCTTTGATCAGCAAGAAACATTTCTGGCTTGAAACAATTTGGGGACAAAATCTGCTTGCAGGTCTGAGTGAATTTAGTTAATGTCAGTTGAGCTGTGCCAGTGTACGCTTTGGATAAGGGTTAACAAAAATTTGATCTTCATGAAGCACTTGTATAAAATAATCTGAAGCTAGTGAAGAGATGGAGGCCATGCAGGAGGCTTCCATGCACCTATTGCTCAGCAAAGTAAAGGGCAGTCTGAGCCGAGCCGTCAGACTGCGACACATGCACGGTGTATGGCAGCCGTAGTATCAGATAGCAAAGAGAGAAGGGAGGGGGTGGTTCTGATGCCCATTAAGCAATTAAATGAAGGAATCACAAACAGTGGTTAAAGAGATGCTGCTAAAGCAGCTTTCCTGCAACTTTTTTAGTTTCTTAGTTTGATTTTCTTTTTTTTAATCTCACTTAGAATTTCTTGCAGCAAACAGATGTCAAGACACTGTACGATTATTAGTGCTGATTTGAGTCCCTTTCTGAGGAAGTGGTAGTAGAGAAAATACTGACAGATGGGGAATGGGGCAGGTGCATACATGTCTATGAGTTTGCAAACTAATTTTAAAATTAAAAAAACCCTTAATTTGCAGTTACTGAATGGGTATGTTCTTAGTGGCCTGGGGACCTCAGCCATGGCAGGATGCCCTCTTCTTTGTGTGAAGCTGCTGTACTGATACCCCAGAAGATAACAAAGCCAGTAACTCAAGCATTGAATTATTTTAGGGTGGTTATTTTTGCCTTTTCCTCTGTTGGGATAGAGGAAACTTAAAAATACCAGTGAGGAAGCCCTGTGTGTTCAGTTCTACTGGAATGGCAAGGCCAAGGTAACTTGGCATGATCTTTAAGGGCAGAGAAGCAAAGGGAAGAGGGGGAAAAGCCATTAAGTGGTACCCTTAGCAATCTAATAACCCTTGACATTGTCCTACAGAGGAGCAGCTAGCTGGGCATAAATCAGCTGCTGTGCTTAATGGACAAAAATACAGACCTACTCCATTTCTTTTCTTCTCAGGGAAAATCCTTCATTAAAGACGCTCTGAAGTGTAAGGCTCATGCCTTGAGGCATAAATTCAGCTGCATCAGCCGTAAGTGCCCTGCCATTAAAGAGATGGTGTTCCAGTTACAGCGGGAGTGCTACCTGAAGCATGACCTCTGCTCCGCTGCCAAGGAGAACGTCCAGGTCATTGTGGAGATGATTCACTTCAAAGACCTGCTGCAGCATGAGTAAGTGCAGTCAGAGGTGTGGGAGCTCCTTCCAGGAGCAGGATGGTGCCAATGAGCTGTGCAGCTCCCCAAGAGCTGTTTCACCTCCTGCTGGCCTTAAGCACATCTTGTTTTCCCATGTACCAGACCAAGGTAATGCTTTCTTCATTGAGGCCCTTGAAGATGAGTTTGTTCACAAAGGGCTAGATATGACTGTGGAAGGGAAATGAAATGGACTGAAGTTGGATCTGGCTGTCTCTTTGGTCCTTTAGCAAATGCAGTGTCAGTGTCTGCTGTTTCCAGAGGCATCTCACAATGTCTCTGTGCTTTCTGAGCTCAAAGGCACCATTTGTGACCCCAGTATCTTGATAAAGATGACAGCTAGAGGAGAAGGTGGAAGAAGGTCTATACAAAGTTGTCAGTAAGATACCAATTTCTTCTTTAAATACATACTTTCAAATGTCTGGTAGTTAATTGTCCCTGAAAGAGCTGCAGTCCCCCAGGTAATCTCCCATTCATGTTATTCCTTATTAATCTCAGATGCTTTTTAATAAAACATGGAGGTGTACAAAATGAAGGCACAAGTCAGATTTTGAGGAGTTTATGCCTCTTACTGAGAACACAGCTGCCCTCCGAGGAACGGCAGGCACGAATCCCATTTGGAATTGATCAAAGCTGGTACATGACAGCAACAAACCAGGCACAAGCTGTTAGTACCAACAATTTGTGCACAGATGCAAAAATCGGAGCCTGTTTTTCTTGCAGGTTAACATCTCACTCTCAAACAAGAAGGCTGAGCCACAGCTTGGCAGTAGGCTTACCTTAGAGCATTGTCCCACCACGCCTCTGTGCCTTCTTATCCTTAGTGGAAATGAGCACAGAAACTCCAAATCCCAGCAATCATGACAGATACTTTTCTTTTTTTTATGGAATTTTTTTTTTTTACTTTAGCCTTGCATTTTCATTAGTCTCCAAAGGAGTTGTACCCCAATTCCCTTGTTTTCTGTTGAAAATCGCTGTGCTAATACTTAAGCTGCAGTTACAGAGAGACGCTTTGATGCCAGTTTACTCTCAAATGCAGAATTGTTTGCTGTGGTTTATATGAGCTGAACATGATGGCCTGAAAGCAAGGCCCTTTCTGTGGGCATTGCTGAGGCTGGGATGGATCAGAGGCATGGCTGGTGGCAGACCTTGGCCTTGCCAGGGCTGCTGGCTGTGCCCAGGGTGAAAGGCAGCATCCCACTGCCTGCAGGAGAGGGGAAGCGGGGTCTGTCCTGCACAGCAGCCCCTTGCTGTGGGCACTGCTCAGGCTGTGTTAGTAGGCTATAAATTGGGTACTTGGTACCAGTTAAAGCCCCTCCCACATCGTTTTGAGATAAAAACTATGAAAGTCAAAGGCCTGTCCAAAGAGAAGTCAGTTATCCTTGTTTGACAAAAAAGCTAAGGCAGGAATTCTCAAAGGCAGCTGTCTATTTCTGGGGAGCTTAACTGGGGGGTGCTGGGTTTGGGAAGAGACAGATCATTCATCTGAACACCTATAATTTGCACGATCTTGTTTAGAGCTTCCTACACTTCATTTTCAGCATCTCACAGAGTCGGAGCTTAGCTTTCCCATACGGGACTCCCCAAATAGAAGCCAGCCAGCCTCCTCCTCCCCTCCCCTAAATTTAGAGGCCATCTCTGAAGCTTTTGAACTAAGGAACTTGTTCAAGATCAATAGGCAAGTGTGGCAGAGCTGGAAATAAAATCACATCTGCTGACTTGCAGCCTTGTGCTCAGTTCAGGTACTATGGTCAGGCCAGATGAAATGCAGAAAGTAAAACAGTGAAGGAGAAATGGGCCAGTATTAATCCGCAGGGCTCTGGCAGACTCTGAATACCTGAAATATTTGGCAGCTGAGACACTCTTTAGTCATACCAGCAATCTTTTTCTTCCAGAGATTTTTGTAAAGGTTATACTAACTTCAACAACTGATTTATCTTTTTTTTATCTTTTCCCCCCCCACCTCCTTCTGCTGGATCACTTTGTATGTGATGTGCTCGGTTCTCTCTCATCTTCTATTTTACGTTTAAAACAAAAACTATGAGCGAAGAAGCAAGTGGCAGCTCTCAGACTTTCTCTGACTATTTTATTCTATTTTCTCCTGATGAATGTTGAGGAACGTGATCGGGGTGGTGAAGTCTCCTCCTGAGTCAGCTGCGGTGGGGTGGGGGTCAAGCCAACGTGCTATGGTGGAAGTGGTGACAGGCCCTGGCAGATCGGTCACTGCTGCATTCCAAGTAACTTATTTTAAATGGCAGAAACAATCCAAATATGGGAAATATTTGGAGATAGGGGAGTAGGTGGCTCTCCAAGATTAGTCATTCAAAATGAGTTTAAGCAGTTGGGCAAAGTGAAGTCAGGGTAGCATCAGACACCGATCATCATCTATTGGGTTTCCTCATCTCTTCTGACTTAGTTCATGGGAAGAGATTTAGACTCATCCACAGCCACCAGAGCTGGTGGATGGTGTGCCCAGAAGGTGTGCTCCCACCACCCCATATGACCACGGCTGCTGACCTCGGGCAGTTCTCCACTTGCACTGTGGATGCTTCCTACGGTGGAAGACTTTTAAGCATGTTCTTCTGGGCCTGCTAGCAACTGGGTGGTTGTGTCAATAGACAACATCAATATTGACGCACAGAACTTGTGACTGCAACTATTTTAAAATCGCTGCACTCAGTGACCCGTGGCTGAGGAAGCCAAAGTGCCTGTGCTCAGCTGCCTTGTGCTGTGGAGGCACAGAGGAACAGGTAGGAAGCAGAACCAGTATTTGGCTGTGGCTCCTTGGGAGTCCTTGCTTGGCTGAGAAAAGGTATACACTGAAAGCTGTACTCGATAAGGAAATGAAGAAAGAAAAACTTGGTGTGGGAAGAAACAGTGCCACCAAAGTGGATTTCCATGTGTCTGAGCTCTGTGCAGTCTGATCCTGAGTCCAGATAGGATCATGTCTGTGGTGGAGATCAACATCTGGTGCTTCAGGGAATGCTAAAAATGGCAAGACTAGCCAGAGAGCCTCTAGATGAGTATGTGTTGCTCTTTGCAAAGGTGAGGAATTGCCTCCCTCTTGCAGACTAGTGATCAGTATATGCTCTGTACCAGCTGTTCACCTGGAGATAGCAAGCTGTTGGATGAAGTTGATGGCTCCAGACATGAGTAGGTTTCCTTTGTCGTGTATCCTGACTAATAAAGATGAAGGGGCATAGAAAGAGATAGAGGCAGAAGGTGTGAGATAGAAGTTCTTCCATTTGACAGCCCCATTTACCAAGTATGTAGACCTCATATATTCATCTGTACATTACTGTTCTCCCAGAGCATCTCTGGTGGGGGAGCAGTCAAGGCAGATCCAGCACTTGAGTGAAGCTTTGTTTGAGAGGATGCTATTGTGCATTTCTTACAGCAATATGGCAAATTAAAATATAATATATTGCATAATAAACATATGGTGCAGAATTGCTCTGCAAGGTTGCCGAGGCAGTGGGTAGCAGGGGGCTAGTGCTGCTGAGCTGTGCTGTGCACGGGGAGGGTGAGGCAGAGCAGCCGTTACACTTGTTCACTGACAGATAATACTTACATATTTTTTTTGACTCTCCTCTCACCGTTTCCTTTCTTTCTAGGCCGTATGTTGACCTAGTGAATATCCTGCTCACCTGTGGCGAGGAGGTGAAAAAGGCAATAACAAGAAGCGTCCAGGCCCAGTGTGAACAGAACTGGGGAAGTCTCTGCTCCATCCTGAGCTTCTGCACCTCATCTGTGCATGGTGATGCCATCCTGGGTGCTGAGAAGAAGCCAGGTGAAGCCAGCAAAGCTGCTGCTGGCCGTGGGGACATGCTGGCCCACTCCAACTCTGACCACAGGGAGAGTTCACGAGCATCTAAGGGAGAGAGAGGTACCAAGGGCCACTTGAATGCCCATGCCCGGGTGAAAGCTGGGGGCCATGGTCCCAAAGGGGCACATGGGATCATGGACCGGGCAGATGAACTGTCCGACTTCTCTGACATCCGGAGGTGAAAAAGGCACCAACTCCCTTCCCCCTCCACTGGAAACCTCCTCCCTTAAGTCCCATCTTCCTGTCTATGGACATTCCAAAGCATTTCCCATTCAGAGGTCAAGCACAGGGCATTGCACGATATATATGGACCTCAGCAACAGTGTATATAGTAGCAAAGGGAGAGCAGTGGCAATGGGTTATTGATCCAGCAAACTCCACACTTGAGCAGCCACCAAACGTGGCAAAATGTCTCCGACTAAATTCTTTTCCCCTTTTTTATGAAATGGACATCAGCTGAAATTTAGGATCTTGTTGGGGGGTTGTTGGGTTGTTTGGGGGGTTTGTTTGTTGGTTTTGTTTTTTTTCCTTGGTCCCCTTGGCTGGGGAGAAGGTTGAAGAGGGCTCTGCCAGATTGCATGCGGCTGCTTGTGGCTTAGCACCTCTGAAGGTTTAGGGCACAGTCTTACAGCAGATGGCTGAATTCCAGGGGGATTTGGTTTCTGCCTGTGGCTGAAAATGCAAGAGCTCAAGGCTCTCCATGTGACGCTCTCTAATGAAATAGCAACCCCGTCTCACACAGGAACCGTGCGGTCTGGAGCTCCACCGCTTTCTCTTAACTAAATTCTGAGCCATTGTTCCCATATGGGTGATGTTGCCTAGTTTAAGTGTCCCCTGTTTGTTTTTTTAACCACTGTATAACTTGACACTTGCTAATCCAGTCACTTCAGCATATTGAAGGCAAGTAGTCAGCTTCCAGACAAGGCAACATGACTGTTAAGACTTGCACAGTATGGAGGACACCCAAGAGTATGCTTGTGGACCTCTGAAAACCCTGTGCATATTCTCTGCTTATACCTGCCCGCTCAGTGATACAGGTCCTCCACCCAGAGGGACAGCCCAAGCTTAAAAGGATGGGCATAGGCTCAGACAGTGAAGGGCCCCATATACTCGGTTCTTCTGTAGGGCTGCGTTGAAGGCCCATCAGAAATCTGTCTCTCCTTAGCTGTAGCATGGTGTGGTTTGCTGGGATGTAGAGCCCCACTCTAACCTGCCTATCAGCTGTGGTTTATCCAAATGCCAAAGATAAGGAGAGGGGGTTGATGTGGGTTTTTTTTTTAGTTGTCATGCAGATAATGACCACCAATCTCTGCAAAATGAGTTATTAAAGATGAAGAGTGTCAAGAGCTTATTGTCTCTAAGCAGTTTTAAGTGTGAATAAGGTGTTTGGACACATCTCTCCTACCCCCTATGCAATTATAATTCTCAGGTTGCAGATCTGCAATCCTATATCCCCAGATACTGTACTGGAAATTGAGGTTACAGCATCCATGGGGACAGAAGGGTGAGCTCTTCAGCTTCCTCTAGAGAAAAAGTGAGTTTTCTTAGAAAGTGGGAATCATACCAGGGATTTGAGCCTCCTCACTTAGAAAGTTTGGGAGGAAAGCTGTGGGGGCAGGAAGGCAGTTCAGTAGAGACAGAACGTACCCAGTGAACTAGCGTACGTCTTGTCGCATGGTGGGAAGGAGCTGTATAAACAGTAGAGGGTGTTGGAATTTGGCTACAATTTCCAACTCAGATTTTAGTTACTGCTAAGTGAACACAGCTCCTAATAGCTATATTCAGGGTTTAATGCATGTATCCACCCGCAAGAGTTGCAGGCATTGCTTTTAATAGAAGCCACGTAGGAAGCAAGAGAGGACCATTAAGCTGAAAAGGTGTGTCTCTATGTAATCACCAGGTCTTTGTTTAAACAAAGACATGACCTCAATCCTGCCTGATTTTAGCTAAATTCTGTGGGGAAAAAAAAAAAATCAGTTTACTTAATTGGGAAGAGGTGGGATTGGGCCAAGTACTGTAGCAGTGAAGACCATGCTGACGTGAGGAGCAGAGCTCCTGGCAGTGAGTGCCAGCTGCCCTGCTGGGTTGTAGTACAGCTCTCCCACGGATGGGGCACCCAGGCTGTCCCAGAGGAGCTTGCCAAGGTTGGTTCAGCCCTGCCTCTGATGGCCAACTCCTCTGCTCCAAAATCTAAGTGGCTGCTGGTGGTACCATAAGAAGGTTTCTAGCTGTGCCTCCACGGGTTTCCTGTGAGCATCCTCTCCCCCTTGGTGGCGTAGAGCCACCATAAAGAACAAGCTCAAACCAAAAAGACAATCCAAGTGTTTTAGCAAAAAAAAAAAAAAAAAGCCAAACACAAAACAGAAGCAACAACTCGCTACCAACGCAATGTTCTTGCATTGAAACTCAAATTAGATCCCTGTCTCATTAGAGGTCTGATTTATCAATGGGAACCAAACATAGAGATCTACATCCTTGAATGTCAACATATCACCTCAGCATGCATACAGTTTTGTTTCATTTGTTCTGTGGGGAAAATTGTATATTCCCCTTGTTTAGTCAATGAAAGTTTGGGGGGGAGGGCAAGCTGTGGGTGGGAGGGATTTTTGTATAAGGCATAACTTTTTTTTCCTCTGTGTGTGAAGATTTTATGTGTTCATCTACTGATTCCACATATGCTATTATTGTAAATATTTAACATTTCTATTTATTATAGTGTCTCCATTTAAAAAAGAACACTGCTGGCTATGATAATTTAAACGTACGTCATGACCTGTGTTGTATATATTCATGCCACTAGTATGGGGTTTTTTTATGTTTAAAGCTGCGTAAATATAGTTTTATACAGTTCCATAATGTTATTGACAGCATAAATCATTTATTTATTGTTAAACCTTCTTTCATATCTAACAAATAGGGTGCGTTTTATGTGAGATTATTTTATTGTGACATCTACATAGCCTTAATTCTTTATAAAAACAGAAAAAAAAATCCATTTAGATACTGTATGATGCTTTAATTAACATTCCTTATGAACTTGCTGTTCATGAAGGAGGTTTAGCTAAAAAGCCAAGGTATGAATGTTTCCTTTACGCTTTGCATCTGGAATGAGCCTTGTTCTGGAATGAAAATACTGGGAGAAGCAAAATGCCTACTGGAAAAAGATAGCAGTAAACCCTGGAAAATGCTGTCCTAACTTAAAGTGCTGAACTAAAAGGAAAAAAAGAAAAAAGAAAAAAAAAAAAAAAAAGACAAACTGTCCTTAATTCCAAATCTCTGGGAGAAAAACATACTAGTTTTATCTTGTGTAGAATTTGCAGCCAAATAAGCTTGTAAAAAAAGAAAATGCATATGGCTTTAGACAAAGCTCTGTACCTTTCACATTATTATTTTCCTTAAACACTAATAAATGTTTTGAATAAGTCTGTGGCTGGGTTTTGTTTAGCTGGAATTTCAGCTGCTGTGATAAGGGGTAAGAAGAGCCCCCTGGATCTGGGCCAGCAGCTTCAGCCAAGGTGGGCAGAGGTGATCTGTCTGCTCGGCCCCCCCAAGCCCGTCCTGTCCCCTGTGCCAACTGGGCAGTGGCAGGGGTGTCCTGACTGGGGCAGGGCATGGGGACAGAGCCAGCCCTTCCTCTCTGTACACCAGGAGAGCCGGGACAGAGACCTCATCACCGCAGTGTCATTCCCCCAGGGGAGGGAGACCTCGTTGGCTGCTTAGCTGGGGCCTGGCAGCTTGGTCTGAGGGCAGAAAGGGAGATGCGGAACAGAGAGGATGAAAAACACGGGGAGCAGAAGCTTGTGCCCTTCTCGGGCTCAGACAAAGCCCCTGCTTGCTTCGGGAGGTTTTTCCCTTAGCAGGAGCCATGGATTGGGTTCACTATAGCAAGTTGGAGCCACCTCATCTTCTTTAAATTAATCTGTATTCAGGTTAAGAAGGGAGTAGGGGGATGCAGGCACATGTGGGTTCATTCTTCACACTGCCCTGATGAACTTGGATTATGAAAGTCCCTGGGGAGGTGGCACGCTGTGCTCAGCTGGGTTGGCTATAGATGCAACTCAGCATCCCATTAAGCGCATCCCATAAGGGCCAGGAAGGAGATCTGTGACTGACCGCAGCACCCGCCCATGGGCGAGGTGATAGCAGCCCCCCAGCACTGGGCCAAAGGCCTAAGTTCTGGATTTCAGCCAGACCCATTAACAAATACAACAGCAACACTTTCTAAAAGCTGTAACAGCTGATAAGACTTGTCTTGCATGTATAAAGACCCAGCCAGTTAATGTAATAGCAAGAGTTATCCCTTCAAGATTTTACCTTAAAAACAGAGGACATCCATTTGGCTCTCCACTGTCAGCTATTAATAATCTCTCACTAAGTACCGGACAGTGGCTCTGTAAGGGATGCAACAGGCACATACAGCAGCTGTAATTCTCTCTCAGATCACTCCATCACCATCCCAGCAATCATTAGATATCAAGATTTTAAATGCTTACTGGAGTTTGAGCAAAGGAGAAAAGCAAAATCCTAAGATTTACAAAAAGCAATCTGCAGAAGCAGCACTTTGTGTTGTCTCCAAAGTCATTTTCATACAGTGTCAGGGTGTAGGCAGCAAGGGGATGGGGAAATTATAGAATCATAATGTTGCGAGTTGGAAGGGACAAGGATCATCAAATCCAACTCTTGCCTTAGCATAGGACAGTCACAAGATTCAGACCAAGTATGATGAGAAAGCACCTCAGAACATAAAGCACAGATTTTTTTTTAAGACTGCTCGTATGAAAAAGCACATTTTTAACACTCCTTCTGTGGGGTTTAAAAATAACTAATCCAGTTGAAGCCTTTGGATGAGATGGGCTTCACAAGCCTAAATGTGCTTTGCAGCAATCTAGAACCTGTTGCATTTCTTCACCTTTAGGTGCAACAGCTCTTTATAATCCTGCCATGGATTGTCATCAAACACCAAAGGGAAAGTGCAGCTTGCCAGCAGCAATGTGACAGTTTGGTGGGATGTGATCTCAGACCAACCTGCAGTCAGGCTACAGCCAAGGAATAGCTTGTGCTGTTGGACCACTCATTGGCATTAAAGATCCTACTGCATTTTTTTGCAGGAGCTGGCCCCCACCGTGGCTGTGACGCAGCTAAGGTAACTGCATTCTGCCCTCTACCATCCTCCTTGCAATTTCAACTAGAAAAGTTATTTTTCATCTCCTGATGCGTAAAGCGGTGAGACTGCATTCTGCTGCAAAAAGTGGCTAGACATTAGTGATGGAGAAGTGACCCTTACCTTCCCTTAGGGCATCACATCTCACAAAATAGCACAGTAAGTAACAGAGTGCTGACATTAAAAAGTACAGAAGCACAGAGAGAAAAAGAAGCCCTAAAACAGACTGCAGAGCAAGGATTCTGCATTGCACAACCCTGAGAAGTGGATAACTTAAAATGTGTTTTAATACCAGCATACAAGTCTGCTTCAAGACTGGAGTGATCTTCGTTCAATGTGGTCTGAGTCACTTAACGAGTGAGCTAAGGAAAACTGAATCAAGGCAATTAAAATTGCAAGTGCACGTCCACACACAGGTCTCACCCAACTGAACCAGTCTCACCAAGATCCATACACGTAGTCCATTTGGATTTATTCTCCTACAGGCTCCCCGTCTAGCCTCCCAAAAGAACAAAATTAATTCCAGATATTGGCTTGCTCAGGCATACCAAAACATTTACAAATATATATGGCAATTTACATATGTCAGCCCACGTAGTGAGCTGAGTCAAACCTACTGCCAGTGCTTCTGCGTTCGTCTTTACAGGTTCTGAGGCACTGCCCTTCCGAGCCCACGCTGGGAGATGCCAGGAGAGCCAAGGCAGCTCCAGAGAACAGCTCTGGGCTGCGTCACACCTGATGAATTCATCACAGCAATCTTCCCAGGTGAGGGAACAGTTAAAGCTTGCTGGGAAGCCTCTCAGCAGTGCATTTTTAAAGCTATTTCCTGACACCTCACCAGAAACACAAATCCCACTCAGTTTTCACTGCTAGTTATGTTCGTGTTTCCATGCTCTCCTCACAGACTCTCGCTGGGAAGGTTTCTCTCACACCTGCTAAAGTCAGAAATTGCTGCATGCTTCCCCAGCAACAAATACAGCACATCTTGAGCCTTGAGCAATGCCAGGCAGCGTACGTCACCCAGACCCACCACGGTCACCTGCCCTGTGACCAACCAAAGATGAATGGTGGAGAGGGGGTGCCGGGGGGTGCAGCTGGATGTCCCTGGAGGCAGAAGCTCTGATGATGCCTCACAAAGTCCCTCCCAGGTCTGTTCCTGTGGTCCCAGCACTAACAGGTCCTGGCACAGGGTTGGGGATAAGCATAACCATATAATTAGTTAAATCCTAACAATTTGTGTTTCTGTACATTTTCTTTAGGGAAAAACATCCCAGCCAGTGGAGCATTTAATTTTGAAATTAAAACCTCATGTCTTTCTTGATCGGGAATGTAAAACGGGGACTTGAGGGTTTAAAGACATGACAAATTATGGGAAGCTGCAGGGGCTGAGAATTCCTATCTCCAAGGATGCCGACTGTTATAGCCTTGACCTTTTCTGCAAATACCATCCTCCCTTATAAAAACGTTGCTTGGAGTTTATTTAGAATTTTTTTTTAAATAAGAAGTCATCTTTGCAGAGTCTTCTGTGAGGTTCTCCACATAGAAGGGGATACAGCTTTTTTTAAGGGTATTCCTCCACAGCTGGAAAGTAGTGCCTTTGGGGCAGTGCCACTGCAGTGAGCACACTGGACCGCGACGGCAACAGCCCTGGTGACACTGCAGAGATCAGGTCTGAGATGTGGTTCTGAACAGGAACCTCAGTAGGGCTGAAATTGAGCCTGGATTGGCTTACATGGTGCAAGAACAAAATGCCACTGTGGTACATACAGTGCCAGCTTCCCTGGTGTCACTGGAAACACAAGCTAATGGAAAGGTTAAAACCAGGCTGCATTTGAACACAGCGCAGCATCAGCCCTCCACTAAGATATTATGGCACATAAACCCCACATCCATTTTTAAAATGTTCTGCAGTTTGTATCTGCTTTTCTCTATCCCACAATCACACCAAACTACATTTGTCACTCATGAATAATCCCACTTACACTGCAGAGTCTATTCCTACCCTGGAGAAAAACGCAGTAGGAGGTGTGGGGAAGCTCAGTGAAAGCTGACAGCCAGGAGAGACTGGGAAAGGCCTACAGAGTGCCTTATTTAGATGTCCTATTTTAAGATAAAACGAAGAGGAACTATGCACATTCAGCATTTTGTTAAATTGACATGAAATCAAGCCACTATGAAATCAGTTTGCAGAGGGGTGCGGTGCACATGCTTGAAGCCTTCTTGAGAATATTATTATTATTTATAATTGCGGTAGCTCCTAGCTGTTAGCAAGTCCCAACCTCGGGGCTACCAATCCATGTATCACAGGAGAGAGTCCTAGCCAAAAAGTTTCCATCACCATCAGTAAAAGAAAATGTTGTCCTTTGTCTCCACTCACAGAAAATTAAATAGTGTCCACCTGGGCACTCAGCACTAACTCACCACACGAGATGCTTCGGAACAGCAACCACAGGAATTACGAGTTTTTCTCTCAGATCTGCCACCTACACTGGCGGGTCCAAGCACTAACACTAGATGATGAGTCTGCAGAAGCCTGTTAATAACATTTTAGCCTGTACAAAAAGAGGGAGTTAAAGCAGCCAGGGTGCCTTGGAGCGGGGAGAGGATGTCCTGGGGAAGCTGAAACTGCTCTGCAGCAGGAAAGGGCTCCCGAGGGTCCGGGCAGCCCACGGCCGCAGCCGGCTGACTCCACAGATTCCTGGAAGAGAAGATGTATTTTGTGGCTATCTGCATTACATGGACTAGTGAAAGCTGGCCACAGCCAATGATCCAGGACCAGGGAATGGGTCTTGGATAATAATTAAAGGCCCGGTCTTGGGTTCACCAAATCCTCTCATAAAACATCTTATTGATAATAGTAGGACATCAGGATTAGGCTGGTGCTAGGAATCACTGCAGCTTTCCTAATTACATAGGCTTATCAGGAATAGTCTTAACAAAATAAAAAAAACAGATGAGGCTGAAAATAATCTGTTCTCAAACATCCCACATTCAGAAATGCCTGGATCTGAGGCGCGGGGTTTTTTTTGCAGTACCCCCTAAGCACAGACCACTTGCTAACCAGGGAAGAGCAGGCAATCCACAGTGTCATTCAACAGCATCCAGAATTGTACGACACTTTAAATATGACAAAGATAATACCTGAATGCTACTTTTAAAAACCTGAAATAAAGTTTACTAGGCTTTATGACAGTATATACCATATTGCTTGCATTCTGGGCATCCTGCACACAACAGCCTCTCCCTTTTCTTCTGTTGGTTACATAGCACAGCTCTGGTACAGCCTGGAAAAGCGGTCAGGCGCTCTCTTCAAGGCAGAAAAGATCAGATACCCTCCCAATGAAGATGGCAGCAGGACGATACCATTCCTTTGGGAAAATATAGTGACTATTCCAAGCAATAGCATAGAAGTCAAAAACTTGAAAGGTGGAGTAAAAAAAGACCAGGAGACAGTACTGAGAATATGTGATGATGCCATTTAAGCACATAAACTCATTTAGGAGCTTGCTTGGAACAAGCTGTTCTTACAGTATTGCCAGACTGACCAGAAACAAGAAGAGCATTAAGGTCCAATTGACCAATAAGTTGGTCAAACCTTCTCTCATGAGACTGCCAGCCAAATTTGTAAACATCGAAGGTCAGATAAACATACAAATGTTGCAACTTATTGGATTCACATTCCTCTGGTGATTCACCTATGTTTTCTTCTGTCGGGACGAAGGGTTCGAGTGGATGGTGGGCAGCTAACAGGAGGATCGTGTTCTCTAGCAGCATGAGGCACAGGCAGGACAGAGAGAGCAGAGCCTGCAATGGAAAACCTAAGCTTCAGAGGAAAAAGAAAGCCCGCTCCCCAAAGCAACACCCATCCTTATCTTCCAAAGAAAAAGGCAAGTATTTTCCAATCGTTGCAGTTCTCTCAAGGATGAGAAACTAAGCAAACTTAAAACCCTTCAGGGGCCATAAAACCTGACAAGCCATTGTAAACCATCTACTACCACCGAGGGATTGCTTTGGAGCAACATCAGCAAGAAGGGAGGACCTGTTCAGAGAGGTGGTTCATCTGCACCAGGCACGGCGTGTGCCCAGCAGCCTGAAAGCAGCAAGGACAGTGTGAGGCTCAGCGCTGCCAGGACAGCTACGTGAAAGGCACACGCTAGTTTAATTCAACAGACTCCCCCCGCCCCTTGTCCCTGCCTGCAGACCGTGTGAGTTGTTGTGGTGAGCACGCTCTGTCCTTCGGGCTGTAACCAGCAGAAGCCAGACGCTGTCACAGCTGCTGCAGGATCCAAGGTTGTCCCCTGGCTGCAACACCACAGGTGTAGCTGCACCGTGGTACACTCGTAGTAACTCTTGTGCAACCCTGGCTCTAATATGCTCAATGATACACACACCCGCAAACGCAGGTTACTCCTCTGGCAGAAATACAGTGAGGCCAGTCCTGGGGACCATCCTATGGGACTGGCAACTCTGCAGCCACACAACACAAGGGTTGGTGCCCCCAGTATGGTATCTGGTATTGGATAAATCAAAAATAATCCTGATTGCAATCTCACAACCCACCAAAATCACTGCAAAAGCATAAAGCTGGCTCCAAACTGCATGCTCTCACCAAAATATAAGTATGTTCGCATGGTGCATCTCAACAGGATGTATGCTGGGTCCTGCACTTGGGTCACAACAACCCCATGCAACACTACAGACTTGCAGAAGAGCGGCTGGAAAGCTGCCCAGCAGAAAAGGACCTGAGGGTGTTGGTTGATGGCTGAACATGAGCCAGCAGTGTGCCCAGGTGGCCAAGAAGGCCAATGGCATCTGGCTTATGCCAGAAATACTGTGGCCAGCAGGACCAGGGAAGTGATCATCCCCCTGTACTCAGCACTAGTGAGGCCGCACCTTGAGTTCTGTGTTCAGTTTTGGGCCCCTCACTACAAGAAGGACATTGAGGTGCTGGAGTGTGTCCAAAGAAGGACAACAAAGCTGATGAAGGGTCTGGAGCACATGTCTTAGGAGGAGCAGCTGAGGGAACTGGGTTTGTTTAGCCTGGAGAAAAGGAGGCTGAGGTGAGACCTTATTGCTCTCTACCACTACCTGAACAGAGGGTGTAGTGAGGTGGATCTCGGTCTCTTCACCCAAGTATCAAGTGATAGGACAAGAGCAAATGGCCTCAAGTTGTGCCAGGTGAGGTTTAGATTGGATATTAGGAAAAACTTTTTTACTGAAAGGGTTATCATGCATTGGAATAGGCTGCCCAGAGAAGTGGTTGAGTCACTGTCCCTGGAGGTATTAAAAGACAAGTAGATGTGGCACTTCGGTACATGGTTTAATGGGCATTGTGGTGCTGGGATGACAGTTGGACTCAATGATCTCAGAGGGAACCTTAATGGTTCTATGTTTCCAAGCAATCTAGTAGTGCACAGTCAGTTGGGTCTTTGATACCCACAGCATCAGCTCCCAAGTTACAGTAACTGAGAGCACAGTTAGCTAAAATGCTGCATCTGGCAGTAATGGTACCACAGGCCCCAGCGGAGGCTGCAATATCCTTGTCCTGAGTTCACATGAAAATGGCAAAAAAGGACTTAGAGTCCAACCAGATCAGGGGAAAAGGTGGAGAAGGGAAAATAAAGACAAAGAAACATTAATTCTTATCCACAGGATCATGCTGATTCCCACTCAGTGCTGTCTGCAAATGGAGCAAATCTGGCAAAAACAGAGAGGGAATCAGAGAGCAAGTGAGGATACATTGATAGTCATCCCTACACCTGTCCTGAAGGCTGGCTTTATGAAATGGTCAGTGAGGCACCAAATCCTCACAAGTCAAGGTTTTCTTTTCTGATTATGACCAAATGCCATTAGTTCCATTTCAGTATCTCTGTACCTAATGACTGACTGCAACCTGACAGATCTCTAACAACAGCAACTGTGTCTCTAAGCTATTGAAAAGCAAGAGAGAAAGAAGAGACACAAGAAAGAAGGCTATCTCTGCTATGTGTGACGCTGCTGCTAATCTCGTCCTGCAGTTTGGATGCTTTCAAGCTCCAGAAGGTAAGGAATTAGGGTTTATTCGTGTTGCAGAGCTGTGTTTATAAGGCAAATAGAAAGAAAGATATCAGAAGAAAAGGAGGATGGAAAGCAGCTGCCTTTAACTGCTTTGGTCTTTTGTCAGATGGTGGAACTGCCACCAAAACAAAGGCTAGGAAGGATAACCCCACTGTCTCCAGATTCAAGAAACAGTTGCTAAAGCCTATCCATGGTGGAAAAAAAAGCTGTGGGAGCATTTGCCAACGTCTTCACATCACTAGTCAGGAACTGCGCAATCAGCTGGGAGAAGGGTGGGTGGACCAGCCCAACATTAACAAGCCCGGCTGGCTCTGCCCTGTGCCCTTCTCAAGAGTTTCCAAAGACAGGGCAACCATTTACCATAAAGAGGCCCTGGGGCACTGACGCATTGTTTTATTTCTGGCTTTGAACTTCAGAAACATCCAGGATTCATGGCCGTGTGCCCTCGCTCACACCAGGTGAATTTACCCAGGGTCCCTGTTTCAGCCTTACAACCGTCGGAAAGCTTCAGTGCCTGCTTTCCATCTGACAGCAGCACAGCTGAACAAGAGAGATGCAAAACTAATCATATGGAGAAGGGAGCCAAAAAGGGATTCCAGCAACATGAAAACCAGAGGGAAATGCCAGAGTCATGCTATCTGTGATCAGTATCTGTGACCCTTCATTTTCCAAGAAGTAGCAATGACAAGGCAGCTCTGTCCAGGTGAAAGATATCAGCGGGGCTAATTGTAGCTGAGCAGACTGATTCTCATGGCAATGCTGTTATCTCCCTGGATTCCAGCTCCCAGCGGCTGCTGTCACTGCTCATAATATCCAGCAGCAAGACAGAAGGAGACAGGAAGAGAAAGGGGGGAGAAAGGACAGAGAAAAAATGAAGAAAGGAACAGAGAGGGAAATAACAAACAGAAGGGAAAGTGTAAGAACAGTCAAAAAAGAAAGGGAAGAAACTGAGAAGATATGGAAAGAAGTGAAGGCAAATGGGAACCCTTAGCTGCTCCACAATTTCCTCTTAAAGGAGTTTCAAGGGAGTGGAGCTGATGAAAGAAATTGCTCACTGTGGGTGGATGGCAAGAGGCAAACTCAACTCGTCCCTTCCCTGAGGAGGTACATCTTCTGTGAGGAGAGACTGGGCAGGTGTGGAAGACACAGAGAGTAAAGAAATTATTCCAGAGACATTGCCTCTGCTGACTCTGCCGGCTGCTTGGTGTGTGTAGAAGGGTCAAGAAGTTTTAAAACAGGTAATAAAAAAGGGAAGAGCACTACTAATGAGCTGCTGATGAGGCTTAGCCTGTGCACACAGCACAGCACAAAAGGATGGCTGCTCTGGTCCCTGAAAGCTCTGCCTCAAGAGCAAAAGGGTGTGCTTTCCAGAGGGGAGGGAAGGGAAAGGGAAAGGGAAAGAGAAGGCCAAAACACTGGTAACTTTGCGTCCACTACCACCACATCCCCTGCTATTCCTGCACCCATCCACCAATTTTCTGGTCCCCCCTGCCCATCCCTTACAGTGCCCTACTCTGTTTCCAGATTTTGGACAGCCCCAGCTTCAAAGGGGCAGGAGTTCTGGGCAAGCTGCCCCGCACAGTCCCGAGCCGTGCCCTGCGCACACTGGGAGCCTGCTGTGCACGTGCGTGGCCAGCTGGACCTGTCAGACTTGCTGCGGTTGGCAAGTGGGTCTGGGCCACATGATTATTACTCTTGTTATTCCTCCTCAGATCCAACTAAATACCTGGTACAAGACTCCATGGACCAAGGAGATGACACTCAAAAGAGCCACAGCAAAGGATTAAAGGAGCAGTGACAAGTGACTTGCTCAAGAACATACAAGAGAACAACAGTGATGACTAGTGCGAGATGGAAGGGATTTGTTGACAAAATACAGGTGTTAAGAGCTAGCTGATGCCTGTTAGGTTATCCAAGAACTCCATCCAGGGGTGGCAGGTATGACACAGGACCTCCTGGAGACCAGTGGCCTTCTGGAGCAGCAGTTGGAGGCCAAGTAGGACACCTAAATTTGCAAAATTGACTACAGGCTTGTTCTAAGAGCAGTGCCTGATGCCCCAAGCCAGGACTGGGGAATCCCCACACAAGGGTTCAACTCCCCACACTGGGGAAACACCTCCAGCCAGAATTTGTAAGCAGAGCCATGTGAGCTCTGAGGAAAAAGATCCAATCCCTCACAATAACTCTTAGGACCGTGTGCCTTAGGAATAAATGTCATGAGGATGAGAACAGAAAATAACACATTGTACCCAGTCAAGGCCAATCTCATCAACAAAACCAGTGTCAGCCTAAAAGGAACCTACTGGGTTATATATAGACAGCCAGTGGGTACTCTCAGTGTAGGCTAACATTAACTTATTCATTTTTTTTTTCATTTCACCTACATACATTTTAAATTACATTAGAAATAGAATCAAACTTATACCATAATCTGTGGAAATCCTTTGCATTATAGAGAAAAATTGCACAAATCATACTTGCTGACAGTATTTTAAAGGAAAGTCAAACTGCTGAAATGGTGGAAGCCACAGACTATGACCTGAACATGTCAAAAAACTCAACAAGCCTTTAATGACAATAACTTTTACTGCAAGTATGGAAAAGACAAGAGTTGTTCATTCTGATTTATTCAATCAGTTTGATTGAGGTTCTTTATCATTCAGGTGTTAATTAATGACCTGAAAAGCATTATTTTCCTCTTCTAGCCATGAAAAATTATTTCAGAATGCATTCTGCTAGTACTAAAACCTTGAAGACCCTGACCAGGAAAAATACCTCATTTGACTCACTACTTAAATAATCTTAATACATCAGCTTTACACGCAGAACAGGTCTCTGTATACTTACTTTGTTTTTAATATGTATTTGATACATTAGACAGTTTCATTTAGATAATAATTCCTTCTCGTGATTTCTTTTCTGAATTCCCATTTCAACCCTGATAAATTTTAAGATAAATCACAAAAGAAAACCAAGTCTGGCCAAAAAAGAAGAAAGGTGCTATGCATCATTTCCTTACATAATAAAATCTCCTCCTGAGAATCTGAATAAAGGTACTATAAGTTGCATAACTGTAAGTAAATGTGTACAGGCAGGGCAAAACCCAGAGAAAACGTAGTGCAAGGGCTGTATTTAGGGCTCTGACCCACATCCTCTGATTAACCACAGCAAACCAGTTGAAGATGCCCAGAGAATTTTGCTGTGGCTTGCTGACAACTTTCACCATTCCTGGAGCAAAACAGGCATCATGGGATATACACCTCCATCTCCAGAGCTCCAGAGAGGAGTTTGTTACATCAGCTTAAGCCATCGACAGAGGTCAGTTTGTCCCCTAAAAATCAAGCTATCAACCTGAAGAACTGGAAGTGCAGCTCGTCCTGTCCCACAGGAACACAAGATGGGAACTGGCACAGTAGTATCATAACCTGCTGCCACTGGATTCACCAGAGCTCGTTAGCCAGAAAGTCTGACTGCAAACAGTCCCAGCACTGCAAACCAGCAATTCTACAAGGAAATAACTATGACCTACATCAGCCTGGGGCAGGACTAGAATTCATGACATGAACATCTTGATTTAAAGCTTTATAATACCAGTCATCTTAATCACTCTGATATATACCAGCCCACCATGCCTCAAGCCAAAGCTGCTCTTCTCCTCCTGTGCATGACACAGAAAAAGGCACAGTGACACAGCATAGGCAGATAAGGAATTTCCACCCCTATTGCCCTGACACCCCCATATCTGCAGAGCAGGCAGGAAATGGGAGTGATCACCAGTGAGTCAGTTTTCTCTGGGCAGGCAGAATTGGGGTGGTTTAGATGCAACCCACAGCCCACCCCAGCGTTGTCGGAACTCGGCAGCCCTCCTTCTCCCTGCACCCCCAGGGCCCCCATTGCTGCCAGCAGCTCCTGCACCCACTCACAGCCATAAGCACAGACTTGGCAGGAAGGCCCTGTCCTCCAGCAGCAGTGTCTGCTGCAGACTCTGGCTCTCTCAGAGATGCATTTCCCTATTCTGCAGCACCATCTTGCAGCAAGAGGGAGGAAAGCACCTCTCGCAGGCAACAGGATGGAGAAGTGGACCTACAGGACAGTCTGCACTGCAGCTGCAAACAGGAGCAAACCAGGCAGTAGATGAAAGATTTTGATGGATGGAGAGTTACAGACTCTAGCATCCCAGAAAAACTCCAGCATCAGCACTGTCGCTCAACTGAACTTCGGAACAGATTACAGGATTCAGTATTTTATTGTTAAATTCTCCTCACAGCCCCTTTTTTTCCTGCCTCCCTTGCTGGTGACTTCTTGTCACCCAAATAAAACCAAGATATCTGCTAAATTCTCTGCTTGAACCCCCTGTGAGCACTGCTCCCAGCAGAGCCCTCCAGCACCCACCCACCTGCCCTGTACTGGCACAGCTACATCCATAATGGGAAGAAAACAAGTGTGACTCCTCAGCACAAAGGCAGCAGCGGGACTCTGAAAAGTCTAATATGTCCCCACAACCTCTAAAGTGTTGTTCCCCAGTCCCAGATTTTCCACGCTCCCTCCCACGCAGTTTTAGAGCATCAGGGAGAGCAAAGGATGCGACTGAAGCTGTAGCAGCAACAGCAGAAGGACCCTTTACACTGTTCTGCTTCCCACTGTTTAGGCAATATCAGGGGTGATGAGAATGGGGAAAGGACACAGAGAATGTGGAGATGTTTGCTTAAGGTTTTCAATTTGTTTGATGACACTCTTAGGTCTCCTCATTTCTGGAGGGGAACTCGGCTTTCCTCTGTCAGTATCTAGATTTCTCAGATAACTCTGAGAATAACAGCAAGGGAGGTACAAGTACTTAAAACAGGAAGAATATTAATTTAGGACCACCAAAAAATGGTCAGTGGGCTCTGAAACAGTGGAAACTTGATATTAACTTTAAATAAGCTCTAAGTGATTATTTCAAGAGCCTTTTTAGTAAAAGAAATTAAAATTTAAGAAGGCTATTTTCAGGAAAGTTACACTCAGACCATTTGTGTCATTAATTCTGAAGTTAGTTGTCTTTTTTTAATGAGAAAAATAGTCCAAATGGACCAAAATTACCTATCATCGAGACATTAGATTTTTTAATTCTCCAGTAAAAAAAAAAAAAAGAAAGAAAAAGAAAAAGGTGGCGTGACGTGCAGCTGGAAAACAGGGCAAAGCCCATCCTCCTGCACACTGCAGGGTGCATTTTCCCCTTTGTGGCAGTCAGTGTGAGTGCACATAAAAACTTATTTCTATTAAAGAAAAACCCTGAGATCTTAACCAAAGGAGGGAGGAGAAGAGCCACCACATTGTGTGTTGACTCTCGCTTCGTCTCCCTTTGGCAACACCAACTTTTCCCACAAAGCTGTGGCTCAGATTTGTAGGCAGCAGTAGGAAAGGAGTAGAAACTGTTTCTGAACTCGGTGGATTGCACAGGCCACCGATTATGGTCGGGAGTACCAAAGTTATGTACATTTTGTCAAATTATTGGGTGTTTTGGGGTTTTATTGTTGTTGTTGTTCCTGTGTCTTTTTTATTCACAGACTCTTGAGCTCCAAACTCTGCGTGTCCTGGCTCTAGCTGGGAGTGCAGCTCCTGAATCTGCCTCAGTCTTTCCAGATCTCCATAGTTCTCATCCTCCCCTCCCTGCAGTACCTTTCTGTTCTCACTTGAAGGCAACCTTGCACCACACATGTCTATAAAAAGAACAGGGCTGGGAAAGCATTGCAGCTGCTTCACCCAAGATCCATCCCACCTTACAGGTGGAAAGAGGCTGAGCTACGGGAGCAGAGGAGAAACATCTTAATTGTTCTTAGAAAGTTGGATGCATCAACATTTGCTCGCTGCTGACTTTTAATTTAGTGCCTCTAAATGTGATTTCACCACTCTCCGACCATGGTTTTATGAAGTGCAGGGAAGAGAGGATCTGCAGCTGCAGGGGAGTGCCCATGTCCCTGGGTGATGCCTCAGCACTCAACACCTATTTTGGCTCTTGTCTCTCTTCATGAAAAGCTCAACAGTGACTGCAGTTAATAACGGGGACAGAGCAGGAACTCAATTTTTAGCAGGGACAGAACAAGACGGAAAGTATGTAGATAAGAGTGATATTTCCCAATCAGCTGTCCCCTAGGAATTTTATCCTTGGATTCTCAGGGAGCCAGTTATCTCGGCCATTAGTGAACTTGTGAGGGACAGGTGAGATACCAGCAGACGGGCAAAGGGCAAAGGTAGCGTCTCTCTTCAGAAGCAGGGGATGGGAGGAACCAAACAATTATAAACCTTTCTGCTTAACTGTGATGCCAGGAAAAATATTGGGAAAAATAAGTACCCGAAAAAAAACAAGATGGACAGAAAGATCCACAGACTGGTCACCAGTAAGTGGTACAACGTGGTAATGTGTTTTGTGCAGAGAAGAATACAAGGAGATACAAGCGAGAAAAAACTAAGAGTCCAGGGCTTTGAACATGTCTTTTCCATTCATTTCAGGGAACAGACACATTGACAAATGATATACATCCACCTCTTGACACTACTTTGGAAAGAACAACCAATAACATTGCTGTGCATTAAGCTGCATTTATGAAACCACACTTCAAAGCAGAGCAGTATTTAACATTTTCTTCCTTTCCTTCTGCTCGAAATGACCATCTGGCAATAGACTTTCTGGAATGGAGCCTTTTCTCTGGTTTCTGTTTGGGGACAAATCCGTGCCAATTTCCAGCAGTTCATGTGATTTAGGGTTGCAGAATATAGTTCTCTTCTGAAACGTACGTGGGCTTGAAGTCAGATTCAGATACTGACAAGATCTGGTGTGAAGCAAGCTGTGGGTTACAATACAGTATTCCTCTGCGTGCCTGCAATATGTCAAACTAGAAAGATTTGCGTCCCTTTCCACGCAGTCTCAGGCTAAGTGGTAAATTCTGTGTATTATCCACAGTTACTTTATTTGCCCTAAACTAACCTCATCAAACTTGTCTGAAGTTTCATTTAAAACTTCTAGGAACTTTCATTTGAAACCATAGGATGCAAGACCTTCTCAGATATAGCAGGCACAGTTATGGTCAATTAACTTTTCTTTAAAAAAAAAAAAGGAAAACTGCAAGAAGCTAAGAGGTCTCAAAGGTCTCAAGGGCAAAACCTCCCCTTTCAGGAGGATGTGGGAGTCTGGGAAGACAGTGTAGACTATCCCTAAAGGAAGAACAATTCTCCCTGTGGATCAGCCTGTGTTGGTTTTAGAAGCAACATTTGAAACTTTTAAGAACTCAAGTGTAGTGCATAAGCTCAGCCATCACTGAATACACAGGACCCTGGAGACAAAGAGAGAAAAAAAAAGTCTCCTCTAATGACCTGCACTGCCTCTGTAACTATCTGGTCCCAATTCTGCCTGGTTTATGGGAAAAAAATAGTAGGAAATGAAATCTAAGACCCTGCCTGGAAATTTCAGGACAGGTTTCTGATCTTTTTTCCAAATGTCCCAGCACATTGGTGACAGAGCTTTGAAACCTGGCCATGTCCATCTGGGACACAGGAGCAGGCAAGGAGCTGCACAGCCAACTGGGAGAGAGCATCGGCATGGGGGCAGCCGGGCTCTCCAGGCTGGGGGTCATTGTAGGATTAAGCAGAGGACAGGCATGCAGCTCCCTGGGGAATGCCACCAGCCTCCTGTTATTTCTCAGGAAAGTCTCCAGGAAATTATCAATGACTTAAACTTCTTTTCTCAAAGGTCTTGTCTTTCTGAGTCTAAAATTTGGGAGGACATTCTTAGAGTATGTTATAAATTGATTAAAAATACCTTAACTTTCATTGCTTGGAAATCAAATGTGGCTAAACAGTATTTCCAAGGAAAGAGGTTGGTGTCTAAGTAGAGGAAAAGACAGTCTCCTTGCCTTTGCTAGCAGAATGAAATGCAAAAATAAATAGCAAAACCCAGGAGCAGAAAATTCCTTTCAGCTATAATAGTCCTAGCCTTTTATTTCCATTTATCAGATCTACTAAAGTAGGAGGCACAAGGAAAAAAAAATTAAAATAATCAAATCATGTTGCCTCTTTTCCAACAGCCCAGTAAGCAGTCCACAGTTTTCACTGAAGTTTTTACCTGTGCTTCATCTTTCCTTTTAGGAAATGACCACCTTAGAAGCCAGCCTAAAACAAAAAACAAAGGTCTGCCAATGAGCCTGAAAATAATGTTGCAAAGTATTTGTGTTGGTATTTTGTGGGGGTTTTTTTTAATAAAAGCTGTTACAACAGGTTACAGCCTAGTCCAGACCATGCTGGTGTGTGTGCAAGTGCTGCACAAACACGCACTAAATGGCAAATCATGCTCCAAGAACCTTCCCATCACTGGCAAGGAGATGGACAGGGTCTTACCACCATTTTGCAGGTGAAGCAGGGTCAGATTTTAATCCCCCCAGTGAGGAACCAGCTTGGCTGATATAATTAGGAAGGCTCTAAGCTCAAGAGAGGCAGTGGGAGCACCGCCCTGGAGCTGCCAGACCCACACCACAGAAAACCAGCCCTATAGCCAACATCAGACCCTTCCATGGGCTGTCTGTGGAGAGCCTGGGCCAAGCCTGCAGAAGAGCGAGGAGCAGAACTAGATATTCTGAGAGCCATTCCAGGGTTTAAAATAAAAACAGAGAGGAAATCTTCATGTCATTTTTTGTAACCCCGTAGGATTTTTTACAATGGCTCTTGATACATGATGAGCTGTCACCTACCCCTTGCATATCCTCTGTTTGTGGTAGGTCTGTCAGGGCTTTGTATATTTTAGAAGCCAACTGAGCCAGCTGCATCCAGCAGAAAGGTGTGTTTCCCAGCTAGGGGCGTTATGCTGTGAGAATATAGTAGCTCTACTGAGGTAACAACAGCACCGGAAGCATGTGGCTCTCAAATACGGGACAGCTACTCAATCTGCTCTAACTAGCTAATGTCACCAGCAAAATGGAACAAGTATGCAGTCTCTTGACCAACTCACCTTCAAAGTTGCGTATTTTTATGGTGAAGCTTTCTCCCTGATTTCCATTTTTCCTTCTGAGAAAGTCATTCAGGTTTTAAGTATGTCCATTCATACAAGAGCCACCTAAATTCCTGTACACCTATATCCCTGCATACGTAAGTGTGCGTGGCTCCTAGACTCAGCTGTGGAGGAAATAAGGTGCTGAGTTGGCTTTTTGACCACTTCTCAAATGCTTGGTGCTGCCTATGGTTGCAGACATGACTGCCTCCTGCCAAATAGTAAATAAGGCTGCTCCCCACTCTGAAATTACTAGCAGCTTGGTTTTCCTCCGTGCCAGACAGGCTGTAATCTAATCACACACCCTGTGGCTTTACCCAGAAATGGCTCTTTCCCTTCTACTGTCCCATCACATCACACAGGGATTCTTCAGCACGCACCACAGGTACACCAGGCTGGGACCTGCTCTGTGGCACATCCTGAGGCAGCCTCCTTTATGCACATGTATGGAAGCCAAAATAAGAGGAGGATGTGTGGATTCAGGGAGTGCTGGATCACAAATGTTAACACAGCAATACCCAACTGTGAAGCTGAGGGATGTTATTTGTCAGGAAACCCTGATACACAGTTTTCATTTCTCCCAAACAAGCAATAGCTCCAGCCCAGCGGTGGCAGTTGAATAGGAGCAGGTGGGTATTTGTTCACTGCCTACAGACCTCTCTGCTGTGGGTGCACGCTGCTTATGGGGGACTCCTGCTGATAAAACTCACAGCTATTTTTAACAGATACAAAAGCCACATGGTAGAGGTGAGGAACTACAGCAGGGCATTCATATCAAACAGATAGGGAAATAGACTGAATACGATGGTTCAAGCTGAAAAGAAAGGAAATAAAGGAGAGAAAGCAGCAGAGAAGGGATGGACATGGAGCTTGTGGAAAGGTTACCTAACTGCACTATTTTGCTTCAATTTTTTTTGGAGAAGACAACTAATACAATTAGCTTGTACATCCGAAAGCTGGAAGGGAGTCCTGGACAAACATCCAGGAGGTGTAGGCCAATGCATGTTTGTGGGTGTCCATGGTGTCACATGAACTGCATCATTTCTCCAGGAGATGCTGCAGCAGCCAAGTCAGATGGCAAGCAGCCAGCCTGGGCTTACTAAATACCCAAAGCAAGATCTGCAGGCCTTGCTCTCAGACAAGCAGGCACACTCATATCTAGATGCATCCTAGACTTGGACATATGGGCACATGGGCACGAGGGGCTTACCAGTGCCAAGGCTGACCCCTCCAAGTGCTTTGACAGAGCAGCAGGGCAGGCACAGAGAGAGGTTACTCCTCTCAGGACCTCCACAATCCTATCATTTCCTAGACTTGCACACATGCTCAAAAAGAAAACAACCTATTCCCCTGACTCCTCCTAAACCTGGCTGCAGGAAACATCCTCCATGCACTGGTGCCCTCCATAAACATCAGTTCACCAACCCATCCTCTGACATCCTGACCCCAAATAGTCACATCTCTCTGTGGATCTTACCCAGCACTAATTTTTTGCCCTTCTTCTCAGACCACCTCTCTAATTAGCTTTGTTCTGACATCACTGTTAACCTTCTGGATCCATTAAATCCAAAGCAGTGTGTTGGAGAAGCTGAATAAGAGAAACTAATGAACCTCCCTTCCCTGGACAACGTGCCCAGGCTGTTTTTCACCTGATTAAAACAGGGAAAGTCCCAGTTCCATGTACATGGACACAGATAAGAGGGCACATTACCTGCTGAAATCAGGCAGGAGCACAAGGCGTTGCTCTGTATTACAGGAGGAAAGAAGCTCTGAGTTTGCTTCATAGACAGCTGTCAGCTCCTTGGACCCACCAGCTGTGCTTTGGCCACAGCCAGGCTACAATCTACCAGTCATGTCAAATGTCTCATTTCCCCAAGTCTGCAGAGCTCAGAGAAAAGAGGATCCAGACAGTACTTTATCTTGGTGACAACTTTTCTGAAATCAGTTGGGAACAACACGTTCAGCTATTGCCAGAAAAGATCACCAACAGCTATTGGCATCATCAGTCCTCAGTTACATGGTTTCCCAAGTGGCACAAGGGATGACAGATTCATATTAATTCCAGTCAGCAAACGGATTATAAATACTGCTCCAGACAGTTGCCACCTGATAGGACTGTCCTTGAGTCTTCCAATTGTGGAAGGGAGTTGTCAACTCTAAATTTACCCACCAGCATATATTGTATAAAACATACTTCTCTCTGATCCTTGGTAGACACTTGTGCTGTAGCCCAACATGGATTAAACCAGAAACTGCTAGTTCCATCAACCAGACAGATGTCTCGCTATTGCTTATCTCAAGACTTCAATGGTGGAAAGGAGAGAGGGATGAGTATGACAGGATGTGTTGGTGTAGTGGTCATGCAATTGCCACAGCAGTCCCATCAAGTCAGAGTTAATAAAGTGATCAAAAGCTAGGCCCATCTAACACCTTTCTGATGAGGTAACAGCTTCTGTTCCTAAGGATAGCCTTTCCCATCACAAAAATGTACCACCATGACTGATATAAGTAAACCCACTCCAAGGATGGGGTGTCCAAAACCAGATAGAGCTGGTACAAAGCAGACCACAATAGTATTCCCTGTAAAAAGCAACAGGCAGGATGCTAAAATTGTGTACAAACAGACTATTCACTTGAGGAACTGTAATTAGAAAGATTTAACTTTTATAAAATGGAAAGTAAACAAAAAGAAAGCAAGCGAGAAGCTCCACTGTTTTCTAGCTTTAGAACAGTCCTAGTGTCTATAGATTGGGCAGATGCCCATGCTAGTGGCACCTGTCTGCAGTAGATTTTCTCACGCAAAGGTCTGTCTGAGTGGGAGGACAGTTTGTAAACAATAAGTTCAGGGCACTTACCTGAAGTAAGCCCATTTTTTTGCCTGCTGCTTGTTCGTGAAGAAGAGCTTTCCAAGCTCACCAGCTGGAGATAGCATCTCATCTCTGTTGCTCAATGGCCACAGATAAAATCTGCCCTCAGTTAGACAAAGACACGGGAGTTACATGGCTGTTGGGTGCTGCATGATATTTTGCTCCACTTCGGGCTTTTTATGATTTCATGCCCCAGGTTATTCTCTAGCTCTTCAGCACTCCTGAAGACAATCAGCCTCTCAGGCAGCAGCAAGAGCTTTCTGCTTAGCATCTGCACCCCCAGCCAGGGTACCCCCTTCCTCCAAACCCTGCAAGCCCTGGGGCTCCCAGGCAGGGCTGCAGGCCCCACAAGATGGCACTCAGCCACACAGTGAGGGACAGCAGCCCAACAACCCAGTGGCTACTCCTGGACAGAGCAGGCTCTCCTACCTAACAGATACTCGCCCCATATTTCCATTATTTTCACCTGCTGAGCAATTTTTAGTGGTTAAGCTAAAATGGTACCTGCCCTCTTTCTGGAAAACCTCAGGGTAAGGCAAGGCTGGAAAATGATGCATCACAAAATCCTGGGGATTTTTGCTTTGAGAAACTGAAGCACACATCTGCCTTAAGGAAAAGATTTGACCTTGTGCCTTTCTACCAGGAACAGGCATTTTTGACACCTACATGAGAATTGCCCTAAATGTAGCCAGTACCCTGCTATATAGCAATTTCTCCACACAGTTCCTCCATGCTTTCTACATACTTGGAAGATTGTAGCATCTTTTAACATCAAAAATACTTTTAACTCCCACTGCAGCTATCTCACCTGGGGTACCCCAAATCAATGGATGCTTTTAACCTCGAGTTCTGAACCTTAAATTCTTTAGCCAGTAGGGGTAAAGCTCCTGGATTATTTCCACCCCACATATGGGACAGGCAAAGGCAGAACCACTTGTACCTTCAAAGCAAGCAGACACCCCTGAAATAAAAGAGGAACTGAAAAGCTCCATCACTATGGTTTGTCAGTTTACTGTGGAACAAGGCTTGGACCTCAACAGGAGGGATAAAGCTAAATACCACACGGCTGCTTGTTGCAGAAGCACTGTGCATCCTGTGCACTTTGCAAGACAGAGGCTTCAGGAAAAAAGCAAAGCTGAAATAAAACCAAAAGCTCAATGGGGAATGTACACAGCAGGGTCACATCCTGAGTGCCGAGTGCCTGACGTTGCAGTTCACACAACACCCCTTTCGCCTCATTTTTGCCCATGTGTGATGCATATAAAAAGTACTTCAGCGTGACTCCAGTCACACAACAGGCTTTCTCAAAATGCAGACTTACTCCTGGGCTGTTGGAGCTTATCATAAAAAAATACACAGAGCCAACATCATTTAGTCCCACCAAAATGTAGAATAGAAATCTGTATTGCAGGACATTTTATCCTACTGGAACTTTAATCCAGCTAACGCTAACAAGTCATTCAGAATGAATGTGGTGGGAATGAGAACAGGAGAGAGAGTCAACTAAGCAAATGGATCTACTCTATTTCCTTTAGATCTCCACCACAGAGTTACTTACACCAGCAGTGACAAGTCCGTTGCCTCCTGCACGACACCTGAAGTCTCAGCACTGACGCAGCCAAGGATCAGTCTAGCAGAGGTTTCATGTCCCTGATGAAACTTGAGTTCCCAAGACAGGAACCACTGTCATTTTCCACTCTGTTTTGCCACGACTTCCATCACTGTTAAGTGCAGAGCGTTGCCTGAATGTGAACTACTGGATCAGGTTCATATTTTATAAATATTATTGTTATTTTATGAACCTTGGCATCAATGAGAACAAAGCTAGAGAGTCTGGAATATGATACAATGGTTTTGAGCTTGGCTGTTATTTGTCCATTTTTTAAGAATTGGGGAGGGAGAAGGAAAAGGATAGTTTAGAATTGTGGTTAAACACATTTTTTTTCTCTAGAGGCATTTAGGTTTTTGTCTTTGCTTTGTTTATGCTTCTTTGGGACTAAGTAAAGTCACATTTTTAAACATAGGACATCCCCCCTTTCCTTTTTAAATACTGAAATTCTAAGAGTCACCCTAGACACGGCTCAGGCTGCTCTGACTGCTTGGAGCCAAATGCATCTTTCAGCATGTTTTCTTGTGGCCTGAGAAAGTATTTATTTTCTCAGTCATTCCACTTGGAGGTACCTATGTTCACCTTCCAGGAATGGTTCAGTTTAATGACTTTTTTCTTTTAAATTGCAATATGTGATAGAGTTCTTAGTTTGGACCCCGGTTCTGTTATGATACTTCAAGCACGCAAGCAATCCTTGTAATTCAGTATTTAACATTTGACCAGCACTTTAGGATCTTACTGAATCAGCACTTACATATTTCCTTATTTCTCTTTTGGGGTTTATTATCTTTTTACTTTTCCTAAAAGTGGATGCATAATCCAGCTCCGATACATGCAAAACTAAGGGCACATTTTTACTAAAGCATGTTTTGACAGCATGAGCAGTGAAGATCAGGGCCCTGGCTGAAAGCACGGAGGTACCCCTCCTCTCTGGGATGGGCTGTGCCAAACAGAAGGGCTGGAAGCCACAAGGCAGCTAATCCTGAACTACATGTATGGGGGTAGTTGGGGAAACAACTTCTGCTGGACACAGTGAAGGGAAAAAGGACTCAGAAAATACTTTGGGATAGAAATTTCCACATCCTCAGGCTGGCTGTGCCTAAAATGTGTTTCCAAACTCGAGGAGCCGCAGCGAGGATCCTGGAGGTTTCAGTCCCCTGTGCAGACACCGCATCGAGTGACTCTTGGCTGGAGCGGGAGGTCACGAGTGCATCGCCCAAGCGAGTGTCCTGGGCACAGAGGGGCTGCACTGGGGTGGCCAGAGGGTTGGAGTGGAGGAGGCATCTGGGAAGAAGCAATGCAGAGCCTGACAGCTCAGAGACAGCCAGATGTTTTCATCATTATGGAAAAAATCTGTTGGTGCCTCTTTGCCCAGAGAAACATTGGAGGAGGAAATATCCTCTTGAGCTCTGATCAGGGCTGCATATTAAAACTAGTGATGGGCCAGGGTCAAAAAACAACCGAGATGGGAGGAAGGGATCTTTTCTGACTCCAGCCCTAACATTCAATGTAAAGGTGCCCCAAAGGCCACACCGCCTCCCCAGGTATCTTTTCCCGAATCACTGCTCAGACAGCTGGAGAGACAGGGCCTGAAAGAGGGGCCCAAGCGCTGTTTCTCCAGCACCCCGCCGGCTGCAGCAGGTGCTGTGTGTAACCCTGGAGCTGCCCGGCTCTGCAGACACAGCCTGGGGTGGCAAGGAGACGAGAGCACAGCAATAACACAACCAGGGGCTGGGGACCTCTGTTCTAGCTTACATCAGCACTGAGGGCAGCCCGCCCTGCTCCTGGCCCCAGAGACTCCTGCCCACCCCAAGCCCCACTTAGTGCCAGAACCAAGAGCAGAGCAAGACACAGGGCCGGGTTTTTCAGGTTCCAGCTTTTCCTTTCTCCCCTCACATCCCCTGCAGGCTCCGGTGTCCCTCAGCCCAAGCATCCCGATGGGCTGCAGGACACCAGGATGCAGCCGGCCCCACGGATCCCCGCTTCCCAAAACCAGCGCCGCCCCGTCCCCCGCCGGCTCCTCTCACTAATTTTAGCTTTCAGGCACGGTGTAATTAAAAACTAAAAGTAACCGCCGAGGACTGGCCAGGAGAAAAGAGTGCAAAACCATAAGAAAACACCAGCTGCCAAACCCAAATCCCTCCAGTTTCTGTAAGAAATAAACCGTACCCGCGAAATAAAAAGACGTTTAACGTTTCATGCATTTGACTTGGATTTTTTAATGTTCTTTAATCGACAAATACAAAAAGCGGTGGCGTCTGGGCTCGGGAACGGACGGCAAATAGCGCAGAACTGGCAGGTAGGGAGGCAGACACCGAGGGGAAGTCTTCCTCCTTTCCCCCCTTTCTATTTTTTACAGTATTGCTGGGGCTCCAAGGGAAAAAAAAAAAAAAAAAAAAGTCTGCTGTTTAAATAGTGCTTTTTCCTCTACCACTGAAAAACGGGATGATAATTAACGCAGGAACTGGGAAAAAAATGCAGATCTGTTTTTATTTATGTGACCTTCCTTTGAAATTTAAAGAGAGAGTTGTGAAGATAACCGAAATTTTCAAGTTTTACCAAAAAAAATGAAAAAAAAAAAAAGAATAAAAATCTAGAACTTTTACAAGATTTTCGTTTCTTTCCATCTTTTTCTTCTTGACACACACTTGAAATATAGCGTGTTTTATGTTCGGTGAATTGTATACTCACCACTTTCCTGCGCGTATATTTGCCATTTTTTCTCTCTCGTATATTTTAATTTTGCACGGATTTCTCCCCAAACGTTTTCCTCTCTGCAAAACGAGCCGCGGGAGCACTCGGAATTTCAGTTTTGTGGAGAAGACGCAGAAACGGGACCCTTCGCAGAAACCGACCCATTCCCCGTCAGACCACCACAAAAACGAACAACGGAAAATTTCCCCGTCTCGAGAAAAAGAACGACCCAAAGGCCCGATCCTGCTCCCGGGGAGGAACCGCCCGGGAGCCCCGCGCCGGGGGTCAGCGCCCCGGCCGGCCCCGGCCCCTGCCCCGCCGTTCTCCCGGCGCCTCCGTTTGCAGCATTCTGGGGTGGGAACGGAGGAACCGGCTTCGCCAAACCCGCGCGTTTCGGGGCAAAAATGAAAGAGGGTCCTAGCGTCCCGGGGCAACGGGCGTTATTTCCCTTTGTTGTTGTTGTTTCGTTAGCTTTTGTTGAGTTTGAGAGGTTTGGTTTGTTTGGGGTTTTGGGGAGGTTTTGGTGTGTTTTTTTTAAATTATTTACCTAGAAGACGCCTGGCACTCGCGCCAGGATCCGCAGCCACCCTGGGAGCGGGTGGGGGATTTTGCGGAACAGGGGTGAGATCTGGCCCGGCCCTGGGGCAGCCACCACGGCGAGTGCGGGAAAAGGAACGGGGCCGTCTCGGGAAAGCTGCCTTCCCGTTGCGGGGGGACGGGGAGGACAGGCAGAGTCACCCACCCGCAAAGACCCGGCGGGTGCGGAGGGGACAGCTCGGCGGGGACAGGGACATCCCCCACCCCACTCCTTGCCCTCGGGGCAGCCGATTTCATGCCTCTCGGTTGTGGGTCACAGGCTGGGCCCTCGCCGGAGCAGAGGTGGGGGTCAAGGCTCTGTAACTCTACTCGCCCGGGTCTCTCCCGTCCCGGAGGGTCCGGGCTGGGTCCTGCTGCAGGGAGCCCCTGGGGACCCCGCGGCCCGGCGGGGCTGAGAGTTGGCACCCTAGGCAGGGCAGAGCTGGGAACGCTGCCGGTCCCGCATCTCCGCGGGTGTAGGGGCGGGAAACATCCTTAAGGAAAATAAAGCCCCAACACCGTGTCATGTTAAATCCGGCTCCCCCCAGACTGCCCCTCCAGGCTGCGCTCCCCAGCCAGGCAGAAACCCCGATCCTGAGGGGGGGGGTCAGATCAGGGCCCCGCTGCCCCAGCCCTGCCCCACCCCCGAGGATCGCAAAGCGCGCACAGTGACTTCGCAAGACGGATGGGATTTGCACGGCCAGCAGGAAGTATCCGAGAAGCCAGACCTTTATCTCCTCTGGAAAACATCGTGCGGACAGACAAGCTGCAAACACCCTGACATCCCTGCGGCCGTCCCAGGCTGCCCAGCCAGGCGCGGCTCCCATTCCCGCTGGAGCCGCTGGGAACCTTCCGCCCAGGGGAGGTAGGTCGGGACAAAGCTCCCAGGGCAAGGCAACCCCACCGCATTTAGAGCTTTGTCCTTTCAAACAGCCCACGCCTCACAGTGCCTGGAAAGCATTTCGTTTTTAAAAGTTTTCTTGCCCATCGCTGGACACCAGCGCGTCCTGGCTACTGGGCGTGGTTGTCAAACCGTTGTCGCATTTACTAAAAGTGGGAGCTTCTTCGGTCGTTTAATTTTCCCGTCCCTAAAATAACTGTATTGCTTCTGCCCTGTGTGCATTCCCCTCGCAAACGTAACGAACAAGCGCTCTGGTAATTAACCGGCCGCGTTCAAAAGCTTTTGCTCAAGTGCAGGAAAGCGGCGGGTCCCGCACCAGCGCTAAAAACACGATCGCTACCGCAACGCCTGGCTGCTGCAGTAAGGACGAAAACCCAGATCGCTCCCTCTTCACCAGCGAACCCAGCACAGTTACAGGGAGAAAAAGTTATAGGCAGGGTAAAATTAAAGCTTTTGATTTATCTTTCCTCAGCTTTTGCTTCAGCCGAGGTAAAAAAACCCAGCTCCAGCATCTGAGGTGCAAGAGCCGGCTTAATGGTCAGATTCCAGGCACGGAGCCCAAGACAGAAAGGGAAAATCCACGGTGGCAGTTGCTATCCAAGTCCCCCTGCCCATGTCACCCTGCCCGAGCCACCGACGGAGGCGGAAAGCGGCGACTGAGCCGTGTCCCTGCTGCCTGCGGCCTGCCGGCAAAGCGGGACCGGGGTCCCAGACCCAACCCACACGGGACAGTTTTATTCCGGGCTTTGCACCACCCGCCCGGCAATGAAGGGCAGACACTGGGTGCTCTCTGGCTGCTGCATTCCCGTGCTGTGCCCAGGCACCGGCCCGCCCGCGCCAGCGCTCTCCAGCCCGTTGGCAAGGAAGAAAATGGCCTGATGCCCGAAGCTCGGCGGGGATGAGCTGGGGTCTGACACCGGCGGGAGGAGCCCCGGAGGCTGAGCAGCGGCGGCGGAAACGGTAGCGGAGCGGCAGCCTCTCCTCTGCCCCGCCGCCGGAGAGCGGGGCTGTCCCGGAGGAGCCTCCCGGCCCTGGCTCTCGGCGCAGCAATCCCGACCCCCGGGCACAGGCGAGGCCCCTCGCCAAGGCCTCCTTCACGTCAAGGTCAAAACTCTCTTTTTTCTTGCGCAGTGCCCGAGGACGGAGAGGCCGAGGCCGCGGAGAAAAGCCGCGGGCGGGCTGGCTTCGTGAGAGCTGGAAAGGACCGGGGGAAAAAATACAAGAATGAGGAGAAAAAAGAAAAAAAAAAAAAAGTAACAAGAAAAGTTGAAGGTTTTCGCTGCAGCAGAGTGGAGAGCCTGGACAGCTCCAAAGCCGATTTCCGCTGCAGAAATCCAGGGGTGGGTGAAAGCAAACACTTCCCCGGCCCCAGCCGACCCCCGCAGTCCCCAAACTCCCTCCGGGACCCCCAGTGGGACCCCGCCACAATGGACAGGCACAGCGGACCAGCTATCGCGTCAGAAGGATTTATTCAACCAGCGCTCGCCGTTTTGTAGCATTCCTTTCCAATCTTCTGGAAGAAGTACCTGGCCAAAAGACCTTGGGGAGCCCTCGGGGACCCGCAGAGATCCCAAAGTCCCAGCGGCTCCCGCCGCCCACGATGGGAACCGGGAGATTGGCACAAGTTCTCGCAAGGAAACCCTAATAGGCTATTTCTGGTCTACTGGCTCTTAACAAATCTATAGCACCTGAAGTGTTAGCACTCAATTAGTGACAAGGTTTCAAACCCCGGCGTTTACTGGTGAGGTATAAACAGAGTTCTCGGGAGATAGCCGGGAATTAGAGCAGGAGGGGGCCCTGGACATTTTAACCGACTGGGATTAAGAGGAAAACTTTTTTTAAAGGCCCCATCTCTCTCTCTCTCTAAACAGTTGGAGGTGTCGAAAGCTCAGGAGGAGAGAGGATGTGCTCTCCGGAGCTAATTGCGGGGTTGGGCATTTTTGTTGTTTGGTTTCAGCATGAAAATTTATTTTAAAAACAACAAAAACAAAACTGAATTGTATTTAGTAACCCCAGAGAGGAAGAACAAGCGGGTGTGGAAGATAACCCTCGCCTGTGAGGGGCTTTTCTGGGGACAGCGAGAGCGACCCACAAATCCCGTGGAGGCGGCAAGGGAGAGCTGGGTACCCCCCGCTTCCCCTTGCAGCCAGGAAAACAGCAGCGGCTCTGCTCATCCCGTCTCCCGCACATACACCCGTGCCCTAGGTCCTGATGGGTGGGCTGGAGCGGGTGTTTCAGGGCGCTCGTTCCTCCGGATCCTGTCTCTCGTTACTCCTTTTTGCGTGTTATTTAAACGCGATTCCAATTTCGCACCCACTGGCCTGCAATCGAAAGCGACCCCACAGAGGACAAGAGCGGTGCGGGAGAGGTCGAGGTGCGGGTGATTCCTCTGTTCCTCCCCCGCCCCGGGGGCTCAGCCGGCCGGGTCACCCCGGGCTGGGCAGGACGAGGACCGAGCCCGGCGCCCGTGGGCTCCGAGGAGGGCCCAGAGCTGAGTGAACCGATCACCGTTGTCCCATCTGCTCGGTTGCCCTCGGCCGAGACACCATTCGCTTCGGCGGGCTGCTGAGAGCACCGGGGAAGGGAGAAAGACTGTTTGAGGCGGGGGGAAATGGGTGCTGAGCCCCGACCCGGAAAGTCCGTGAGCTGCTGTATGTCAGTAACTTATTCATCAATCAGCCGGACACAGAGCAGACCTGGCCTCTCTTTGCGGAGTGTTTGCTTTTTCACCAATTATTGCGGCCCTGCAGCTCTTTTTGTTGATACAGTAGTTCTAAAAAGTGCTAATGTTCATTTATCAGGGGGCCGAGCCCGGGACTCCCACTAGTTGTGATTCTTCCAAAAATATAAACACGAAAAGAAGGGCTAAGGCTAAAGCCCCCATTTGTTTCTAAACTGCAGTATTAAAAGTGATGCATTGTTGAAGATAAAGCGGAGATAACGCTGTCTGTCTCCAATGAATGTCTCCCCGACGCATTAATGACATTCCAAATGATAGCTCCGGCTTATCATTCAATTAATCACTTCCACCCTCTGCAGCCGGGCCCACATCGATCGGGAGCCGCCGTGTGATTGGGGTCTGGAGGAAACCCGTCAGTCCTCGATCCGCAGCCGTTTGCCGGCCGCCAGCTCTCCCCCGGCAGAGGCAGAGCCCGCCGGCGGGGCCGCCCCTTCGGGGATGCGCTCCGGAACGGAACGGCTGGTCGGGGCCGCTTTCCCCTCCGGGCTCACCGGGCAGAGGGGGATCTGCGGGGCAGGAACTGCCCGAGAAGGGCGTTTTGAGCCCAGGGGGGAGGAAGGGAGCGCAGGACGCCGTTTGTCCCGTTCCGAGGGAGGTGGATGCCACCGGGGTCTGGATTTGGGGGATCTGGATCGCTTCGTTATTTTGGTATTTTTTAGATAGGTATCTAACCTATCCCAATTGACTCGTAATAAAAATGAGGCAAAGAGGTTAGAAAGACCGCCGGGCAGTGCAGAGGGCGAAGGGTGCCGCAGAGACCCCGCAAAGTCCCGCCGTAGAGCCCCTCTCCCGAGCAGGGCTGCCTCCACCTTCCCCGGGCACTTCACCCCTTCTCCCTCCACCAGAGAAAATCCCCTCCGAGCTGCCTCGGGAACCGGTTCTCCAGGGACCCCCTCCCCTCATTAAAAAGCAATATTTCAGGCCTCCCCGCGTACACTAATCGCTCCAACTATCATCGCAAGATCCGGACCTGGTTCGCGAACAATCCGCTCCCAGGACATCAGCAGACGGCTGCGGCAAGGGGCTGCGAGCGCCGGGGCTGCCGCAGCACCTGCCCCCGGTCCCCGGAGAGCGGGACCAAAGGCAGCATCGCCCGCACAAGTATCCTCAACTAAATTCCCCAGAAGGGATCCCGAGGGTGCCGAGGCACCAAATCTCAGGGGAGGACAGCAGCGGGTACGGTCAGGAAGGAGCAGCCCGGCGGGGGCAGGTGCCCGCGGTCTCACCCAGTTTCCTCCGTTTGCGGGGGGAGATTTGCGAAACTCGCCCTGTGACCCCGCGGCCTCCCCGGCCGAGGGACCCCGCAACTCACCGCATCCCTGCAGGGCTTCTCCGCCCGGCTCCGGCCTTATCTCCCACCGGAGAGGCCGAGCCGGTCCCCGCGCCTCTCGGGGCTGGACGGTCCGCACCGAAGAAGTGGCTACTGAAGATTTTTTTTTTCCTCTCGCCCCCCCCGCCCCCGAAGCCAAAAAGCGCCGTAACGCCCTTACTCGACCTGCGACTTTGCCGCTAAGGTTTATTTTAGCGACTTCAAGCGCGTTAAATTAATGAGCTCCCACTTCTGTTCCGCGAATCCAGGGGCCTGCGGGCAGCGCCCGCCCGGGCTGCGGGACCCAGCCAGCACCGGCTGCGCTGACTCGTTCCTCTCTTGCCCCCGGGACCCTCATATGTTTTGCGACACCTTCAAACCACTTTTCCCCCCCCCCCCCCCCCCCTCCAGACAGTGCTGGATTTTTGTTTGAAAACTTTACAAACAGGCGGGGGAAAACCCAACCGGCATTTCTCCCTCCAAAGCCAGGCAGGGGCTATTTAGGAGCTCCCTCCTATCAGCTGGATTTTGCGAGCGTTGTGCTGCTTCAGAATATCTGTATAAACCTTAAGCGCGGATTTCCCCTTGAGCGCGCTTCAAACACCAGTGAAACCCCGTTTTCTAGTTCCTGCGATAGGATATTGCAGAATACTAAAAACGAAACCTCCGTTCCCTCGCTTAAAAAAAAAAAAAAAATCAGCACATATTTGGTTGATGGTTTCCTCCCGGCCTGTTTATTTAATCTGACTGTATGATAGATGGCATCAGATAGTGGCTTTGTACACATTAGGCCATTCTGGATTTTTTTTTTTTTTAATGGATCAACAAACTCAGCGGGGAAAAGCTGGATAAATACAGTGCCGCCCCTTTAAATGAGTGGGGATGTTTTTGAGATGTATTACTATATTAGGTGACATGGAACTTTGCATCTCTCATACCATCACTGCAATGTTGGCCAATAGAAAGCTAAAGTCACCCAAAAACTGCCTAGTCCCTCCTTCCCTTCCCTTATGGTCTGGTCCTACCTGCCTCCAGTGCACAAGTCAAGGCTACTCGCGGGAATGCTATGTGCCCCCTCCGTGAGCCCACGCTCCACCACTGCTCCAGGTTGGCTGCTCCTCACCTCCTTTTCCATGACCCTGGGCTCCGGCCGCTGCCCCGCTCTCTTCCGCAATGTTTCCTAGCCCTGTGACTACGACACCCTTCTCGGTCAAGGATATTTTGAACCTGGAACAGCATCAGAGCGGACTGGCCTCCATGGAGCTCTCCTCCCTGTCCTCGTCCTCCTGCATGCTGGCTACCTTCAAGCAGGAGACGTACAGCGCCGAGCCCCCGGCCCTGCCCGACCTGCGGGACGAGCTGCCCGAGCCGCACCCGGCCAAGACCTCCGCCGCCGCCTTCCCCGGCTCCTACTACGTTAAAAGCTACGTGGAGATGGACTCGGCCAAGGACGCCAAGGCGGACAAGAAAGGTAAGGCCCGCGAGGAACGGCGGGGTTGGCCGGGGTTGGCCGGTGGCCTTTCAGCTGAGGGGGGAAGGCGGCCCCCGCCCGGGGCTGGGAGCTCGGCCGACGGCGGCTCGGGCTCCCCCGGGGCGGCAGGGACAGCGCGGGGCCGCGGACGGGAGGCACCGCATCCGGCCCCGGGCCCGGGGAGTGAAAGCATCTTCATCCCCTGCCAGGCCCCGCGGACCCCGGCCCGGGAGACACTCGCGGCTCCCCGAGCGGGGCTGCGGCCGCTCTGGCTGCCCGACGGGACGGGCAAAGCAGCAGGATGATACGCGAGGCCTCGAGCTTGTCCAAAAGTTAGGAGACAACTTTTATTTCTAATTCTCTCGGCTGAGTGTATGGCCATGGGGTTGGGGTGGGATCCAGTACAAAGTCTACAGGCGATAAATCCGGGCTGTGGCGCGGGCGGTCGCGTCTCAAATCAGTGCATGGACCATCCTTATTTTCAAACAAACAAAAAATGACCGACGGAAGACTGCTAAAGCGGTACGGGCCGGTCTCGCTGCCGCAAGAGCGACCGGCCTGCGGGGACGAGCGGGAGACGCGGGGCTGGCTCATCGTGCACGCGGTTTATTGATCATTGCTTTAATTTTTTTTTTTTTGCATCTCTTCCTCTCCCTTTTTCCTCTGCCCGTTTATTTTGCTGCAGAGCTGTGTTCCCTGCACAAAAGCCTGGAGCAGGAGAAAAGAGACCTGGAAGATTCCGAGCGCCCCAGACAGAGGAAAAGGAGGAAACCTCGCGTCCTCTTTTCTCAAGCCCAAGTCTACGAACTGGAGAGAAGGTTCAAGCAGCAGAAATACCTCTCGGCTCCCGAGAGAGACCATCTAGCGAACGTCCTAAAGCTCACCTCCACCCAGGTGAAAATTTGGTTCCAGAATCGAAGGTATAAATGCAAAAGGCAGAGACAGGATCAGACCCTGGAAATGGTGGGCATCCCTCCGCCCCGGCGGATAGCGGTGCCGGTGCTGGTGCGCGATGGGAAGCCCTGCCTGGGGGAGTCTTCTCCTTACAGTTCGCCCTACAATGTCAGCATTAACCCCTATAGCTACAACGCCTACCCCGCGTACACCAACTACAACAGCCCCGCCTGCAACGCCAACTACAACTGCAACTACCCCTCCGTGCAGACCATGCAGCCCTCGGCGGCCGGCAACAACTTCATGAACTTCAGCGTCGGGGACTTGAATTCGGTGCAGACGCCCATCCCGCAGGGGAACGCGGGGATCTCCACGTTACACGGGATCCGAGCCTGGTAGAGCCGCCCCGCACCCAGCCTGCTCCCCTCCGGGGACCACGGCCACCGGCGAGACGCCGGGGCCAGGGATGGAGGGGCTTCGGCCGCGCCTGCGAGCCGGTCTCGGGACATTTCCAGGCTGCGGGGAAGGGGGATGAGGACAGGTCAATGTAGCATCCCGGCGGGGTTCAGCAGCGTGGCGGCCATTTCCAGCGGGGAGGGCTTCACTGTTCCGGGCGGGCACGGCGCCGGGGGGCTCGGCTCTGCCCGCAGCTCTCGGCCCTTCTCACTCCCACTTCCACCGGGGTCTTCGTCCCGATAATTCCCCTCCTTCCTTCCTACGAAGCAGCCGGTCACTTTGCTTTACTTCTTCCCGACAACAGCTAGCCAAGCTCTACAACTCTCTTCATTCTAAATTTTTACGCTATAATTATCATTGAAATCCACGTTTAATTTTTGCACTTCCCGTACGGTTCCCGCTGTCCGGCCAATTCAGCATCTCGCCAGCTCCCAGGTTCCCCCCTGCGAGGCTGCTCATGCCGACCCCGGCTGAGCCCCGCAGGCGCCCGGTACCGGGCCGGGAGCAGCTCTCGCCTACGCAGGGATGAGGATAGCCCACCCCACCCCGGCCGAGGAATACAGACACCCCGACCTGCCAGGTCCCCGTAGGGTTCTGCACTAAAATGTCAGTTAGTATTGAAATGCACTGTCCGCCCCTCGCCCCGCCGCCCGTTCCTACGTGTTTCCCTTTGCTGTACAAGCTGATGGAGATCAGCGAGTTGTCATTAAAGAGAGTGGCTTAACCTTGCGCGTCTCTGGCGTTCCTTGTGCGGCCGGCCCCCCCCCCACCCCAGCATGCCCCCTCTCCCCGGGGGGCGGTAAGTGCGGAGCCTCCCGCCCCGGGGCTCTCACCGGCCGCACGCTGCCGCCTCCTCCGCTCCGGGAGCCTTTCCCTGCCGGTGTCCCGTCCCGTCCCCGCTTTGTCTAGCTATCCCGTAATGTCACCAATTCCCGTTTTGATGCCTGCAAATGGTGCTTGTATTTTAACGTATTTAAAAAATAATTTAAATGTTAATTTAAGATTAACTCTATCCTAGCAAAACCAGGACATAATGTGTTTCAAAAATAGTTTAAAAACCGCTTTTTGAGCTCACAGCGCAGGCAGGACCGCTACACACCGACCGGTACAAACACCCCAAGCCATAAACCAAGGGGACCGGGCCCTACCGGAGGGGAACTGCCCCAGAGCATCTGCGGGAGGTTTCCGCAGCCCGTCCGCAACCTATCCCCATGGGTGAGGGGCAAATGTCCCCCCGCCTGTCCCCATACTGCCCAGGAGCAGTGAGCGGGGCTCCCCACCGCGGAGCTCCCAGCCTCAGCCTCTCGGCCGCTTTTACAGTAGTCGCTATCAAATGTCAATTATTGGGAGTGAGAAACAACAAACATTGTAATTCAGCGCAGTCAAAACATCCTCTGAGTGTCTGAGATTGTCCGGCCCGGTGACAAGGCGATTAGGGGAACCTGCAACCTCTCCTGCCTTGGCCATATCGGCCCCATCAGTAAACAGGGATGGAGACAGGGTGGCTGTGGCCCTGGGACATAGGATGAAAGGCTGCTGGGGAATGGAAGCTGCCTGCAGCCTCTACCTCTCCTTCTCAAGGGGACCAAGCTCACACACCCCCCACGAGGTAGGATTGCACAGATAAGGAGCTCTGGCCTCCTTCCTATCTCTGCAAATGGAAGAGGAGCCCTGGGTGCTGCTCACAAAGCCCCTAATGCAGCATGGAGCACAGACACCTGCCTGGGGCTCAGGGATGGGCAAAGGGTGGCCTTTTGTCACCCCCCCAAGAGAGCCTGCCTTGGGTGCACTTAACCCAGAGGGGCAGAGGGACATTGGGTCTATTACAACACAGGGGACCAGAGCCTTCCAGCCTGAAGCAGTGACACAGGCCTGCCTGCCCCTAAGTGCACAGGAGCTGGGGGCAGCCCCACAGCTGTGCAGCCTGGGAAGAAGCAAAGGCTGCTTCTCCTCATTTGAAGCCTCTCAAATCCTGGTATCACTAGCTGCATGATGACTTTTGTCTTCTTCCCACACAGGCTTTGCATTGGAAGGACACACAGATTTCAGCAGATGGTAGAGAGGCAGCAGAAAATACTCTAAGAGGGACAGGGGTGTCTACCTTCCCGAGAGCCCCAGGCAAGCAGCATGGGAAGGGGCAGGAGAGGCTTGGGTTTGAACTGTTCAATGCTGTGGGGGATTCACAGTTTGGTACCTCAGTTTGCCTGATCTGTAAAAAGGGCACAATGCTGCCATCCCATTCTGTGACACAGTGTCACACTCTGTGACACTGGCAGTTGGATCTCGACACTGCAGAGCATGGCCAGGATCAGTGCTTAGAGGTAGCCCTCAGGAGACAGGACAAGTCCTGAGTTAACACGAGGGAACGCACTAAGATTAGCTAAAACTGGAACCTCTGCTTTCAGAAGCTGGCCTTGAGTAGGGTCATTTATTAAGTGGTCTATCAAGATGGACTGCACTGAGACTGAGGAAAAGCCACAATAAAAAGTACCTCAGCACATCAAAACAGCACCCTTCTCCACCTACTCCAAACAACCTTTCTGTTCCCCAGATCCCTTAATTTCTTCAAATCTGTTTATTTTCCTCCTGTAATATCTCAGAACCTCAGCTATCAGGGAATCTGACTGTCCATTTGGGGTTTAGCCTGCTGTTGCTCCACAGAGCCTGTTCTGGTCACCAGCTTTGGGTTCGATTTCCAGGACTGCACTGGGCTCATCTCAATAGGGACGGATGTACGACAGCCCCTGCCTGCACTGCTGCTCACACGCTCCCCTCCTCCCCACGCTTCCCCATTCCTGCGGGAATTGCATCACGAGCAGATGCATGGCAGGGTAAGACAGAGGCTTGGAACAGCAGCCGGAGCCTTGGAGCCAGTTCAGAAAGCGATTTAGGCAGAGGACACAACCGCAGCTGGCTGAGGCCGAGCGCAGGCGGCAGCCCAGCTCTGGCAGAGGCACCAGCAGCCGCAGAGTGGGGCCGGGTTAAAGACCTTTCATTAGCTGGATTAAGGGGAACTGCAAGAGAAAGACAATAGGCACTAACCCCCAGCACACTGATTTTGGCCAAGGGGGACTCACTGTTTTCACATGCACAGACACCTCCTTGCTACTAGTCCGGCTCTTCCAGCTCTGCCTCACCCCCGGCTGCAGCTCCCCAGCCAGAACAGCCCCCGCAGCCAGAACAGCCAACAGGGTCAGGCAGCACTAAAAGGTCCCCCCGGGACCGAGGCTGTTGGCACGCACCACAGCACAGTGATGTGCTCTCCTGAGTCCAATCCTCTCAAAGGTTTAGAAAAACTGAATGTATCGAACTTGCCATGTTGCTCTGCCTGAGCCTGAAGTGTTTCACATCTACAGAGCAGCATGGAAAGCCTGTACTTAGAAAACATTATTCCAGAGGAAAGTGTAGGATACTGGCATTTCCCCAGGGAACCTGAAGTCAGAGATCCTCTCTGTGTTTGGAGGCATGATAAGGGGTGTAGGAAAGAGGTTTTAATAAGATTTGCACTTGGATTTGGTCTCTCTGTCCTTTCCTCAGCTTTTTGTTTGTTTGTTTGTTTTTATTACACAGGCTGGCACTGGCATTAATTTCTCTGTTTTAGACCAGCTTTTTTAGAAGATTCAGTGCCCCAACTCCACCTGAAGGTACCAGGGCAAGTGCGGCTCACCACCACTTGTCTTCTTGAGACAAAATGCATATGGTAGGTTTATACAAACTATTTGGAGTTCATACAATTTGTACAGGAACAAGTTGTCAGCTGTAAGGGACTGATATCAAATCCCTTGCCTTTAGCAGTTTTGTAGGAACTGAAGTAATTGTTTTTTCCAGATAACACCCCTGCACTTCTTAAAGTGCATCTGTGGCCAGAATTTTATTCGTTAAGTTCAACGAGTTTTCACATAGAAAGTTACTCTCTGGAGTCAGAAAAGAAGATATGGTCCTGGCAGTAATTAGGTAAATGTTTCAAAGTTTCTCAGAAGCCCAGCAGGAAAACAACAGATCAACAACCCTCTCTCCTTAGCCCCTGCTTCTAATTCATCTCACTGACAACAGTTTAGATCAGTATCAGCAGTAAGAGATTTCTTGTTAATGGGGATTATTAAGAAGAATCAACACCTTTAAAATGCTACTCCACGATGTCTTCAAAGTGAGAAAGGGATAGGCTTTCAGGCTGGAGTCTGATTTTTCATTCCCAGGTGATTAGTTTTTGACTACAACACAAACTTAATACTCCATTTTGATGCAGAAAGAAGGGGAAGTGGAGATTTCTCCTAACAGGAGATCAAGCACTGGCAATACATTTGTGAAAGTTAATCAAAGTTTAGCAAAGTGACATGGAAGAAGTTACTTGAAAATCACTACCTATCTCCTTCAGTCACTTTAAACTCTGCCACTCCAGAGCATCATTCAGTAAGAAAGCCTCATTTAGCAACAAGATCATCCTCGGAGCAGTCCATCAGCCACAGGCCTTTCCTAACCTCTCCCTAGTTCACTGCCACACCAAAGAGAATTCCAGTGGGTTTTTTTCCACCAGCTTTTCCTCTCCCAAAACAGCTGGCTTTATTATTTTAGTACAAACTCCAGTCTGGCCTCAACAGAGGTCTCATCCTTACCACTTCCTCCACTTCATGGGTACTGCACTGATCCGCACAGATTCTTCCTTCTAGGCACCAACAAGGGGTCTTTAAGGATCTCCGACCCCCCTCTTCTCACTTTCTGCTGCAATCCTCAGAAAACACAGAGCAAAAGCATCAGCTGAACTAGACAACTGCTGCTGCTTCCAGCTCCAGCGGAGGCTGCACTGCTGTGCCTTAGCTAATCGACCACTTCCAAAGCATCTCTACCATCTCTATCACAGTACTGCACAGACTTGCCCCAGGCTGTTGCTTGAAATGGCTACTAGAGCCGATAGGCTGGCTGAGATGAGTCAAAATAGGTGAATTTCTCTGTCTTTGCATAAAGGAGTTACTGGAACTGCAAATCACATACAAGCCATGTCAATGGAGTTTGGATGAAGACGCTGAAGAGGCAGGACAAGGCAGAAAAAAGTTAAACTGTTTCCCAGAAACTGAGTAAGAGGAAAAGCTGACAGAAGCTCAGGAAGAGAGGAAAATTCAGAAAAGCAAAGCCAGGCATTTTTAAACCAGCTCTGTGTGCTGAGCAGTTGATGCACTGACTCTGCTGAGACTATAACACGTCTGTTAAGTCATCCCTGCTTAAAATAACATTTTTTTGGTGTCAGCAGAGAAGCATGGGCGACTGGCTAAACCACAAGTCTGTAAGCCAGGAGGTCTGGGCACTTTCCTCAGCTCTGTTAGAGAGGGGCATCATGTTTGCAGCTGGGTCATTGTAGGCAGACCCTCACTCCTACACAGCTCTAAGTGCAGGGGTTCACCAATACTATTTCCAGAGATGACTCAATACTTGCCTAGTTTGACGTGCTGGAAATATAAGTTGTCCAAAAGAAAAACTACCTTGCAAAGGGACAGAATCTCTTAGTGGCCAAAATAATTTATTTCTTAGCGTTGCATAAAATTATTTGGTCTTGGGGAGACATCCTGGAGCTAAATTATTATTTGGGTAGATGGGTAGGCTGAAGGAGAAACAAGCATGAATGACACTGCTGTACAGTGAGCAAAGTCAGGAGTTAACAGGCTCAAATAGGAAAAGAAAAGTTTTTCAAGTATTTCAAATTCTGTTAACTGCTCCAACTACTACTTGGTAACAACGTAATTTAGAAACGCATTTTAGAGTTTTAATCCTAGAACCAACAAATCTGGTTGTTGAATAAGTTATTAACTTCCACAGTTAAAAACACCTACACTCCAAAATATTTTCTAAGTGCTCTGCATATTGGGAACGGGATTTGGTACACTCTGTTGCCACAAGAATATACCATAGTTTATTACAGCACAGCAGACACTTCCTAAATAGGGTTCTTTGTCCTCTAGCATAAGCTTTGAGTAAGTTACAGTACTGGCTCCTAGAAATTGCCCTCAAATCCCATCTTCCTGGGATTTTTTTTGTACTCCTTACTATCTATGAAAAATAAAAGCTGCTTTCAGAGCAGTCGCTGCAGTCAGTGGAGATGCAGTGTACAGACATGTCCACAGTGCTGGCTGGCTGTCATCAAGAGAGGCCGTTAAAAAACAGGTGCCCCCCCTCAAAAAAAAAAAATCCAAATCCATTTAAGTCAAATAAGTAAGTTTCTTATATTTTAAATACTAAAAAAAAAATAGAATGAAGTCCTACTGCCTTCAGCAAGTCAGTTCTAATGAGACCAAGATGATGATTTATGCTATTCTAGGGAAGGAAAATATAAATCTTGGTTGACTTGAGGTTTCAGGTACTGCTTTATGCTTTGTGCAGGGTCAGCTGCTGCTTCCCACTCACCACATACCCACAGAGACAGGCCCAGATCCATCCTGCAATTACACACACTTCACTTTACGGACGTGGTTAATCCCACTGAAGATTCTCACACCGACACGGACAGCGTACGAGGGCTCAGAGTGGAAGTAGATGGACATGCTGACACCCAGCTACATTTCTGGCATCCTCCCATGCTGAGGCTCTAGTATCCTTCTGCTATTTATTTCTTCTTATGAGGGTTAGAGGAGCTATTATACTTGTTCTGGGTTACAAGGTAAATTTGAGTTTTTCTTTCCAATTACATGCCCAGAAATCAATCCATACCCTGTACATCAATAGATACTGCAACAGTCCCCATCCTATAGCTACTGAACATACAGAGATGCCATGCATACAGCCATGCTCAGAATGCAGGTTCCTGGCATCTTTACAGACAGCTCTTTTCAAGCAATACCAAAAAAATTGCTTTACTTAACTCTAGTTCTGAAGACATGAAAGCAGAATTGCTGCTATAAAAAGAGACGTTCTGCCATATCTCTCATCCAACACTCACAGGCATCCAGCGTGCCTGTCTGGGACCTTGGGCTAAATTCTCCTTTTAGGATCACAACACCAAAAAAAAAAAAAAAGGGGGGGAAAAAAAAAGAAAAAAAGAAAAATCAGTGAGAGCTGCTCGTCACCAGCACCTCTGAGAGCCAGGCCTGAAGTGACTACACTAATTTAGACCCCACCAGTATTTCACCTTGAGATTTTAAGCCTAAATGGTTTCTTACACAATGGTGCATTAGTACTGTAAACCACATTTCCCTATTCAGTGGTAACATTATCTATAGCATTTCATTTCTATACATGCAAACATTACTTCCCATGTAACAAGACCAAAGTAGATACTTGATATTTTTCCCCACCCAAAAAAAAAGAAAAAAAAAAAGAAAAAAGAAAAAAAGTGAGAACACATGGATCACCCCTCCTGCAGAATACTGGAACTACAGGGACAGTTGGATGATAATTTCCAAATATCCCCTTTCCTTTTCTTTCTTTCCTAATCCCATTTCCAGTCATATTGGTCTCAATATTCTGGTTGTGAAAGCACTGTGATCTCCTCCTTTGATCAGCTAGTGCAAAGCCCTTTCATGTCTTGCTGTCTTAATTACTTTACATTTTAATTGCTGGCCTTGCATGGGACAGACAGGTGGTACGAGGTCACAACAGGAGATGATGGATGGCTTTTGGCAGTGTGTGTCCGGATTACACGTGCTGAAATCAACCTGTGCGGCAGTAACCTGTCCTGCACTGGGGGATTGGGGGGGCACACACAACACCTGATGGCTACAGCCACCAAATACCTATTTTAGGTCCTATTAGAAAATAATAATGAACTACACTTCTTCAATTCTTTCAGATTAGCATTTCAAAGCACTACAGACACAAAGTTACTTATCCAAGCACCACCATCCCTACAAGCTACTGGGACCACCATTCACACCTTGATGAAATATACATCCAGAAACAGATTTAACTTGAGTTACTTAGAAGATCAGGCACTGTTACAGGTGCAACTCCAAAGTTTCACATCAAAGCTCCTGCACTGATGGCTGAGCTCTGATAGAGTGAAGATTTCTGAATAAAAGAATCCATTTCAGATACCAATCTTATTTCAAATCCCATAAAAATCACTGGGGAAATAGAAATGGGTTTCCTTTTACACACCCAGAGCTTCCCTTATTTTTTCTAGAAGCTGACAATTCGGTGCATCAGACCCCTGGGTGTAAAGGGACTTCAGTTTTACCCTGACTCCATGTACTCGCACTTAGCAAATGCATACACCCATCATTACCATGATGCAGAAGGTTTCTTACCCAGTGCATTTGACTTGCTAACTTTGTTGTGGCAAGAGTTACAGAACATTTGTTGCAAAGATAGCTATAGTGGATAGTAGGTACCATACTGCTATTTTATCTACTCAAACAGAGAAGGGGTAAGAAATCATACGGAGGAAGACACTTTGGACTATACCACAGAAGACATCAGGCTAGATCTTACTTGTCCTTTTTGGCCTTGAAAACCTTTAGATGGAGAAAATGGGCTCCCAAAGCAAAGCCTGGATACAAATACACTTCTAAACGTTATATAATTCAGACTCAAACTTGAGTTCAAGGCCCTTTATAATACAGAGAAGCCATGACTTCAGTTCTGGTGACACAGGATGTCCTTTGGGTGAAAGTCAATACTGCTCAACTTGTCTTGTGTAGAAAGGTATTTTGGGGGTAAGTCCATTCAAGCCTCAGTGTATAATCAGAAGAGAATAGAGAGGGTATTTTGCCAAGGTCAGACACTTATTTGCTCCCAGTAGTAAAGTGTATCCTTACTACAAGTGCAAAATTAATTGCTTTAAAGATTCTTCTGCAGGAAAGCCAAGTTGGCCCTCCAAGATGTGTCTTTAAAGACAGAGACCCTGATTAACTGCAGAGCAGGAAAAAAAGTCTCTGGACTGTTTTCTGCTCCTCCCCTTGCCTCCCAGATGGCCATTCCTTTCATTTTCTGGGCAGGTTCCTTCCCTTCACACAGCTGTTCCCAAGTGCAGCTGAAATCAAGACACTGGGACTCATTAGCTCTACTCGGTCCTTTCATCCAGAAGTCAATGTGACATGCTCAGGGAGCGTAAATGACAGGAGTCAGGTTTGGACTGAAGTACAGGTGTCTGGGACTGGAGAGGCCATTCAAGCAATTAGTTCGCACTTGCACCATCTTGTTCCTTTTTTTAGGTGAAATGACATCACACAGATTTTGCAGATTTTGGTATGTGCCAGTTGAAGAGCATTGTCCTCTTCAAAACGTAGTACCAAGATGCTTTCTAATCAAAAGTCTCCTTTGAGATCCTTTTTTATCACCCAGGATCGTGGTACCCCACCCACCTTCTGAGGGAAAATCAAAATATTTATAGGAGGTTCAAAATCAACTGAGAAAAACAATGTGGGCCACAGGACATCATTCTGTATTTTTATTTTTTCTTAAAAGCAAAACCGATGACTTGGGAATTTTTGAGTCACTGACATTTTGTGGAAAACTTTTTGGGAAAAGAAATAACTTAAATCACCCCGTGAAAATACAGCCTTGCTGTGATTACTGCTCTGCAGAGTGCTCCCTACCTACGCTTGTTACTGCTGCAGCACGCACTGCTTGTTGCTTTGTTTTTTTCAGTAAACTTGGAGCTGGCAAGATCTTGAAATTGGGGAGACCCTATTTTAACTGTAACTCTGACATTCATTTGATGCAGAATCTCGAGACAGTCATTTAACATCCCGTGTTGCATTACAGAGGAGGATAGTTCAGGTGAGGGTCCTCCATCCCCTGCTGAACACCAGCTGGCTGCAAAGACATGGACAGAAATCCCTGCTTCAGAGTGCTTGGATGGAAAAATGGATGGGGTGGGGAGTGAGTACAGGAAAGCCTTTGCACAGAGAGGAACTGACTTTTCAAAAGAGAAAAAGCTTTCTGATGACCTGAGCTAAAGATAGGATGAGCACAACCAGCAGCTTTTTAAAGCAGCAGAACTCGTCTTATCAGAAGTCCCTGAGGAGGGAAATGGCGCTTTCACTGAACACGGCGTTTTACAGAGCTCTTCCTCCAGACACTGGGATCACCCACAGGGCCAACATGTCAGTGAGCTGCTGGTCCTGCTGGGGACCTGGCTGTACCCCAAAAGGCTGGAGGGACCTTTCCCAGCTGCTCCCCCATTATCCTAGCGCTCCGCCTGGGTACCACAGGCGGATGCTTCCTTTATCACTTTGACTTTTAACCTTGAGATGGATGAGGCTCTGCCCTGCCACCAGCACCATTTCCATCCAGCCTAAACCCCCTCCGCTCCTCACGATGGGGATGCTTACAAAAAGGGCATCGTGGTGATAGATTTGTCAAGACCAAGGGTCAAGTTTATGTTGATCTACAGGTGTCAGAAGTGTATTGATCCAATGATTAAGGTCCTGGAGAGGTCACCATAAATCCTCAGGGGGATGAAAATACCACATAAGTTGCTTGCAGATGTTGCAGAAGTAACCAGAAAAAGCAACTGCCCAGAAAGTGTTAACAGACACCGTTAGAGCAACAGGTGATGCCACAATGTTATTTTGCTCTAAGCCAGGGTGGCCCAACTTACAAAAAGGTGAAAACATCAAGTGATTCAGGCCCTTGTCAGGGCAAAATAAGGACATTTGTTTCAGCTTAAACTGGGTCATCTTTGGCTTGCACGTGAGGAGAGACAGCCTTTAGTACAAACACTTTTCCCCTTTTGGTCAGCACTTCCCATGTGTTTCCCTGACAGTTGTGAATTATACCCAGCTTAACAAATGTTTTTGTGAACATAATTATTTTAGAACAGGATAGTTCAGTCTGAAGAGACCTACAATGGTCACCTAGTCCAATTGCCTGATTTTGCAGGTAGAAAAACCATTACATTAGGCACAGCTGTAGCAGACAGGTAAAAAGAATCTCCTTGTCCTAATTTCCAGCTCCTAAGCTAACCCTGATGCTGAAGCTCCCCGAGGCATTTGACAGTGGCCAGCATGCACACCATGATCCCCGAAGCCAGGGACCACGTGGACCTTTCCGGCAGGGGCTCAGGGTTTCTGTAACTCGAGTGTTTAAGCCCAGCAGTTACTGGGGAGCGTGATGCTCAATCTCTTTATCACATCTCCTCTCCCCACAGCAGCCAGAGCGGGGTCTAATTTTAAAAAGCAGTGATATGGCGCTGTCACAGGCACACACATTACAGTTAGCTGCTGGGTATTTAAATATAAACATGCATAAGCTGCTCTACAGTTCATATATTATACAGTTGACTATGTGGAGTTGAGTTAAGCAAAATGCAGAAAGTTAACTTACTAACTTGTTGAAGCTCAAAAGTTAAAATAGATGACAATTTTATTTTTAGAGTTATTTTGGAATTAATAATCTAAAGCATTTCTCTGATCTAACTAAAGTAATTTTAATGAAAACAAGTTAATACACAAAATCCAATTTTTACCTGAATTTGTTCCTTTGCAAGAATAACCCTTAACATTAAATCAAGACAATGTATTTTTCTTTGTGATATATTCGAATGAAAATTAGAAATATAATATATCTCATAGGAATTAATAAATCCTATTGAGACAGAAAAGACTCAGTTTAACTGAAAAGAATTTCAAGTATCAAACTGAAAATTAATATTTTAGACTCCATTCATAATTTCTCTATAAAAATTAGAAAATTATATTCCAATAAAAAGATTTTTTTATGAGAGCAAAATGCTTATTATGAGAATAATGTGCAATAAATCTGAGTACAGTACATCTCAGCTACCACACGCAGCTGTCACTGTCAAAGCACAAAGATTAATTTTAGAAATGTTTGTAGCATCTGCATTGCCGAGTTTTGGTGCTAACAGTCACTTATAAGCAGAATAAAACTGAACACGAATTTGTGCTTCCCGAGGAGGGCTTTCGCCTGTGTGAGCCTCTGGGCTGCTTCAGCAGCAGGAGCAGGCGGCTCACACACCTGGGGCAGGTACACCCTGGGGTATTTTGCTGAATAGCACCCAAAACATCAGAATCACACAATTGCCTAGGTTGGAAAAGACCTTTAAGATAATCAAGTCCAATAATTAAACCAACACTAGAAGTCCTTGACTAAACCATGTCCCTAAGAACATGTATAGTGACACGTGTACCATGGCTGGTTTCCCCCACACATGACTGTGGACCCAATACTGGAGAAAGTTTTAACCCCACCCTTCCTACCTTTACCTATCTTGAGCCCAAACACGCTGAAATTTGCACCGTCTTTGTTCTGCTGGGTAGAGAAGCTGGGAAATGGTGTGGGGCTCTGCAGAACTTTATTTCACAGTGCTACCTAGTGGTTTCTGGAATAAATGATCAGTTTGTCAAAACGCATTCTCCATACAGAACCTCAGTGTGAAGTAAATGCAAGTGTGTATAAAGTCTAAACCTCCACCACTGCCCGAGACAGGTAGGAGCTCCATATTTACACTGCAGGGGGAGGGGGGGGGAGAAGGAAAAAAATGCACAAGAACACTTGCAAATTAATCCCAAGCACTTCCAACTGGATATTCATACACATGTGCACATCAACAACCCCATCCCAACCTCTTGCAGCTGTATTGGGTGCACAGGCAGCACCTTTATTCAACCACCAGGATTTTTCCTCCCTCACCATTGCTGGGTATTAGTGCCAGACCATGGAGCTAGTGGCATTCACGGCCCTTCAGAGACTGTTCCTCCCCTTTTCATCCTCTCACACAGCATAGAATCATAGAATTATTAAGGCTGGAAAACACCTCTAAGATCATCAAGTTCAACCATCAACCCAACACAATGCCCACTAAAGCATGTCCTTAAGTGCCACATCTACATATCTTTTAAGTATCTTCAGGGATGGTTACTCAACCACTTCCCTGGGCTGCCTGTTCCAATGCTTGATAACTCTTTCAGTAAATAAATTTTTCCTAATATCTGGTCTAAAGATGGATGTTAATGCCAGACTCTGTGATCAGATTTTCCCAGATTTCCTGCCAGCAAGGGGACACTCAACAGAAAGAGCGACGAAGCCTCCTCCCCTCCAGAAACCCTTCCACACTCCTCTCAAACTTTCCTTTGCTCTGTAACAGTGATTGCTGAACCATCTTCTGTGCTGCTCAGCTCCCTGCTGTGCATCTGTCAATCTATATTGACCTCTAAACCGATCTATACGTTTTCCAGCATGGCAAGTGCGTTGGCGAAGGAGCAGCACAGTTGCCCTCTGTTTGCCCACACAGAAGACAGCACTGCCCAGGTGCCAGGGTGCTGGGTTTAGGTGCTACAGCAGCACAAATAAACAAAGTCCTGGTGAAAACTGACAGGGCAGACCGAGAGCCAAGTCTGGCAGGATTCAGTGGAAGATGTTAAACCCAAGCATGAGACACAGCCGCTGGACGTGACAGTTTTCCCATATTTAGAAAGAGGAGAACGGTACTTTCTTCCCTGGGCAATGCCTTATGATCAGCAGATGAAAGGAGTCGTGTAAGTACTAAGTAGTATTAATAGTCACAGGCGTAATATATATATATGAGAATAATATAGTCAAACAATACTTAACAGTTATTTCCAATAGCAACATTTGTATAATGCCATTGACACTCAACTGCTGATAAGTTGGACACACTTAAGGAATTTTAATAAGCCTTTGAAAAGTTTTAACTGATGTGAATTAAGCCCCGAGATAATTCAGACGCGGGGCTATCATTCTTCAGTTAAAAATAATTGATCTTGAATGTAAACGTCACGTCTTGCGCTCTAGTGTACAAAGGCAAAGAAAATGTCATTTGTCACCAGCAGCGTCTGGGGCTGATGAACGCCTTTCTAGAGAAGCTGCAGCAACTCCGAGCTGTGCCCGGGCCGTACGAGGGACCCCGCGGCTCCGTTCACCCAGGGGAAATTTTTTTCCCCACAGGATCACGGACAAGGTACCTGACAGGAATAAGATTTAGACATTTTAATTAACAATACATGTGTGGTTATTGCTACAATGACACTAAACCCAGTGCTCTTGGCATTGTGGGTGCGTGCAGAAAGGACTGCTAATGTCTTTTGGCTTTAATACACAAAAATAGCTCTGCTGCCACTCCCCTCTTGCAGAGGCAGAAGCAAAGTCTTCATCTAGAGCTTAGTACTGAACATAAAAGTTTTTTTTCTTTGGAAGAGGAGTATTCTGTATTTACTGCTTGTTGTGCTAGGCATTATGCTTTCCTAACTGGCAACTTCCCTCCCAAAGCACACTATCTTTTCTGGAATCCTCTAACAGACACATAATGTAATGTCTTTTTGACAAGGTGATAAGACCAGAAGCTTTTGCTGACATCTGCAAACCTAAACATCCGTCCACATCTTTATAGAAATAAATTAACTTGCAGTAATGAGAATGTAAGTTCCCACTTGCTGTCTTTCAGCATCAATATCACAGTATTGTCTACAAAGTTATTTACCATTTAGCCCATGAAAGATCAGGAACTAAGTTTGGATCAAAGCCTGCAATTACCAAAAATACCGGTGCAAAGACAAAACTATTTTAAACAAATCCAAAGACAATGAGAATTGCAGGGGTTTTCTTCTCCCCCTTCCCTCCTCCCCCTTTTTTTTCTGGCTAGTTGGTTTTGAATAAGCAGACAGATTACTGGCACAAACCAGTCAGTGAAAGCCAAGAGTCACTGGCATTAAGCTACTTGCATTTTTGTTTCAGCTATTTTCAAATATAATCTCTGACATTTAAACAAATGGGAATAATATTACAATCGTTAGCAGCATTTGCAATTTTATATCCAAATTAAACGAAGCAAAAGCAGCATGCTTTTAAGAACATGTCTCAGAAAGGAATGCTTCGTTGTTTAATCCAAAATATACAGTATTGATATACATATAAAAGATCACTTTTATATATATATATATATATATATATATATATATATATGTATACACACAAAATATAACAATATACAGAACAGAGGAAGACTTGCTCGTCTTGGAAATATTAAGTATTTGCTGTTATCACACACCGGACAGGAGGCCAACTGGATCAATAGACTTACTCAATATAGAAAAATCTTATCTTCATTTCAGACCAGCTAGCCATGATGTCAGCACCTAGATGCCACTGACAGAGTTATCTCCCATCAGCAGCAGCAGTAACTGTTTGGTAGTTGGGTGACACCCAGGAATAGTCAATAACCCAAACAAAAATTTTGTCTCCTGTCCACTTTGAAGACAAAGGGAAACCGACCCAGCCCGCCCTGGGCTTTGTGCATTTATCAGGACTATGAAATAACACTTTGCAGCCCGTGTGGGTTTTGGTTTCAGATCTCCATTCCCGTCGGGGCGATGCAAATGAAAGAACTTGTGGGTACAACGAGACCAGACCCCTGGAGGGGTCAGGTCCGAAAGCGTCCCTGGATGTGATACTTAGCCATCATGCTGTTGAAAAGAAGAAAGCAAAAAGCTTTCATGTTGTTCTATATATATGTGGTTCTATCTATAGGGCCTGGTGTGCGCTGATCCCCGAGGAGACGTTCTCCCTGCCTGCCCTTTGGGTGCTTATCGCAGGACCAGGGGGACGCATGCAGCATTATCACCAGGCCAGGCTCAGAGCAGCCGAGTGGCATTTTCCTTTCATGCAGCCACTGACACCAAGCGCAGGGCGAAGCGCTCCGCGGTGCCGCAGCGCAGCCCGCGACCCTGCCTGGCAGCCTCTGAGAGCGGGAGATAAGTGGGATACGCGAGTCAGCTCTGATGTTGCAGCAGGAGACAAAGGTCAGGAGTGATAACATCTGATCAGTCTCACCTTGCCAGGTTAAAAATAAAAGGAAACCCAAGTGGAAGTGAAAGACTATGATGGTTCTGGTACGGCAAGATGTAACAGAACCCCACGGAGAGACCTTCACCAGATTTGCTTCTCAACTCCTACCAAATTATTTTTAAAGACTTTGCATGACTGCATGAGCCTCATGATTCATCCAGCATTTTAGTACCCAAGACACCACCTTGAGGCAGATGCACGGCCATGATTACCACAGCTCTTGCTTTACCGCAGTACCCAAGGTCCACGTTGGAACGGTGCCGTTTTCCTCACCACCACTCAAGCCCTGTAAAGCCAGGCTGGGACCTTCCTGCTCACGTGCAGCAAGTGGAAATAGCCAGTGGGTCAGGATATAGCGAGGCAAAGAGAAATCAGCAATTGCTAATGCTCCAAGGTTGTGATTTAGGCACTCAACACTTCGGTGAGAGGCTTAAAATCATGACATTAAAAGCAAACCCCAAACCAGAGGCAAATAAAATTATAAGCTGCTTTTTTATGAAGCATTCCATAGGGTTCACATTTACGGTGTTTGTTTGCTACAAGCTTGTGTAGAATTTGATACTTTTCATGATAGATGGTGCCAGAAGCTGGGAGTTTATTTCACGTGCTGCTCACGCTGGTGGGACCAGCAGCCCCAGCCCATAGCACAGAGGAGGGACAGCAGCCTGCGAAATCAGTGCTGGCTTCGCTGCCCATAACCGAGTGCATTTACATGGAGACACAACTAGGTAACATTTTTTAGTTACTTTGCAGAAGTGTAAAGAATTCTAGACAGTAAAGGACTTTAATACTAACCACCTGCGCTGTGTCTCAGCTAACCTGAGTGGAGATCCCAGCGTACACCACACAAAGGGCCAAGCCCTAAACCCAATTAAGTCACTAAAGATTCCCAGTCCCTTCCTCAGACTGCAGCTCTCCCTTTATGTGGAAGAGGATCAAATCTTCAAGGCACAGCTACAACTCACCGGCACATCCAGAACATCTCTCTTGATGCATCACCCAAAGAAACTGGCACAAACTCTTCCACTGCATGATCCTGTGAGAAAACTAAAACCTCAGCTCAGTGGGACTGTCATTCCCTGTTTGTACCATTCTAGATAAGCTAGCAGGTAATAACAAAATTAGTTTATTCAGTGTAACAGTTTGTGCACTTGTCCAGGCTCAACCAGCTGCAGGGACAGACACTAAGCCAGTCCACAAACAGCTTTAGATAGCGGTAGGATGATGCAAGAGCCCCTGGATGCATTCATACAGCTGAAGACCTGATGGCACAATGGGACAGATGCAGAGAGAACAGATGGAGTCACTGGTTACGTGACGCCCAGTTGCAATTAGTCCGTAAGTCAAAGATCCCAGCACAGCCTGCAGCCAGGAGAACATCAGTTTTCAGGAATGGGTCATCCCTGTTTGTCGGGCAGTTTGGGAAGTGTTTATTCAGGGAATATTTAATGTGAGCGTGGACATTCACAGGACTCTGGGCAACTGGAAAGATAAAGATGATACTGTTCCAGATACCACAGTAACTACTTATACTACTTGCACAACATCAACTTAAATGATGAGATTTGTTCTCAGGAAGCATTGGCATTTTAATTTTTTTCCCTACTAAGCTTTGAGCAATGCAGTACACAGCAGAGAAAGGTGAGAAGTCTGACTTCTCCACCTGTGAAGATTTTAGGTTCAATTAAGCTTCTTATTTCTTTATAGATAAATGACAAATCCTGCAGCCATCAAATCTAGGAAAGATGACATCATCATCAACCAATCCCATTATTCCCTAACAAACATACCTTAAGATATAAATGATTGAGAAATATTCAATGATATCATCAACAGCTGTATTAGAAGAACTACACACTGTACTAAAATTTAAGGTATGAACACAAGCTCTTTTCACCTCTTTTAAGTTGAAATTATTTCTCAACTAATGCAAAAGTACCATACTTAAAAGTACAAATAAGGTTTGAATGGGGGCTGAGAGACCTGGGGCTGTTCAGCCCAAAGAAAGGCACCTTATCAAGGGGAAGGGGATCTTGCCCATCTATGGAAACACCTGAAGGGAGGGTCCACAGAGGAGGGAGCCAGGCTGTTTCCAGTGGTGCCCAGTGACAGGACCAGAAACAATGAACACAAACAGAGGAGGTTTCAGGAAACGTGGTTTTTACTGTGAGGGCAATGGAGCCCTGGAGCAGGCTGCTCAGGGAGATTGTGGAGTCTTCATCCCTGGAGATATTGAAAAGCCATCTGGACACAGTCCTGGGCATCAGCTCTAGGTGGCCCTGCTGGAGCAGGGGCTTGGACCAGATGACCTCCAGATGTCTCTGCCAACCTCAACTGGTCTGAGACTCTGAGGAACACAGATAACTGGGAAAACTTAACAGAGAAAACTGCCAGCCCTATTAAAGGGCTAAGTTTTGAAGCAAGGTTCCTGTCCTCACCAACCACCCTCAGAGAAAGAACTGCAGCAATCTTTTGGCAATTAGAAAAAAATTAATTGGAGATATTTGGCATTTATACCACAGAGCATCAGGACTGGCTCACACTGCAGCTGCCACCCTGCTCTGGCAGCACCAAGTGCCTCTGGTTGTGGAACACAGCACCTGCTGCCTGTTTGGAGAACACTTGTCTCACCTTTAAGGGACAGAAACACAGCAAGCACTCAGGCACCGATTACACAGAGGGCTCGGGGCACTTTGCAGCAATATACAATCCCAAAGACATCACAGCTTGCTAAAATATTTGCTTGAGATTTCTCTTCTGGTGGAATCACACCCTTACAAGTAGGGAGGTGAAGCAATGGTAAGCCAATTTCTGCACCCCCTTCCAAAGAAGAGCCCCACATATTTGCAGACAAGTATGCACATGTCCCCTGGATATTCTCAGCCCCCAAAGATTCCAGCCTGGCTTGCTCTGGACCACTTGGCATGTGATAGCAGCCGCGTACATTTGGCAGAGACATTTTTAGAAACTTCCAAGCTATGAATTCACCCTTCCATTTTGGTAAAGCCAGTTATGCAGAAAGCATTTCAAAAGCAGAACTTCAAATACAGACTCAATTTCCCCTCAGTTCTTAGAAGGGGAAAAAGATAAAGAATATTACACTCTTCATCTATTTTCCCACAGAGAATTATCCTGCAATGTTTCTGTATTTGCTGACAATATAACCACTAACAAAATAATTATAAGTCAAATAAAATAAGTTTTTTCAGCACAGTTATACCATATGTTAAAACTATTTCCAATTCTTTCCCTCAGGTCCATGTTTTATTGCAATCACTAAAAGGGGACTTTAATTGAAAACACACATCTAACTAAATGCTTAGGAAGTGACCTTCACGCCACACACTTCAGGGATGTACCAGGGAGATGCCCATGACCCCAGCTACAGCAACACAGACACCCAGCAGGCGCTTGCTCCTGCCCACTGGCTTTCCACTGTGGCCATGAAGGAACAGAGACCAGGACCACATCTGCATCCACAGCCTGCTAGCCACATGCTGGCAACACAACTAAATATTGACAGTGCTGTCTGGCTCCTGACACATCCAGGGTCAACTTCCAGGCATTTTCCCCTTTTCCACAAGCATTCAGAAAAAGCAAACTGATTTAGTAGGTTGGACTCCATAGGCAGGACCTGACATGGATTCCTGCAAACTAGCAAGCTCTAAACTTCTAAATCCACTGAGACATCAGACCTGCCCCATCTTCATCCCTAAATGGCTCCAGCTGCACCACAAAACACCCACAGTCCTTTAGACATCTTCAGCCCCCTTTGCCAGGAGGACACAGGTAGTTAACCTGTGATGAGCACTCAGCCGATGAGCAGGAGTTCATTAACCCACAGCTACCAGCTGTGCATCTCAGCCCCTGGACTCCAGGGCAAGGAGGTTTCAGGCCCTTTTTAAGCTCACAGTAATTCCTTGCTCCTTGTTTTAAAGGAGTGTTATTCTTCGAATGAAAATGATTTTCACTGCAACTGATTTGTGACAGTGAATCCCACTACCAGCTTGCAGCAACCATATCTGATGCCTGCCTGGGGAGAATGGTCCACATAGCAACAGGAGCACTCCTGTTTGCTTGCACTTGTGTGTGAATCATAGAATGAATCATAGAATGGTTTGGGTTGGAAGGGACCTTAAAGATCATGTAGTTCCAACCCCCCTGCCGTGAGCAGGGACACCTTCCACTAGACCAGGTTGCTCAAAGCCTTATCCAACCTGGCCTTGAACACTTCCAGGGAGGGGGCATCCACAGCTTCTCTGGGCAACCTCTGTGAACCCTCCAGCACAGCCCTGAACACCTCTCCAGAGCCCTCTTTCTTATGCTAAAGATCCCCAAACACCTCCTGCTTCTGCAGTCCTGGAGCTCCTGGTCTCTGGAGGGCTCCAACCCTTGGCCCCCAGGTCACACCAGAGGCCATCCTTTTCTCACCATCCTTGTTGGGTCTGCTGCACTTGTCAGGGCAAACTCGAAGGGTGAAGCACCTAAGAAAATGCTACTCCCTTTCAAATAAATTGCTGTGATGCCAGTTTTCACCCTTCACAACACAACTTTGGGCATACAGCAAAAGCAAGACCCTGAGATGCACTATCCTGTGTGATTCAGACCCCATCTTCATATTCAGAGGTGGCCATGGACACCAGTGGGCTGTCCAAAAAGCACAAAAGGGAAATATAAATCCCCCAGTAGACACAGAACTGCACAGGCCCAACTTTCTACACTCCCTGGATAAACATGGCAAGTATCAGACAACAAAAAGCCAGGCACAACCACCTCCTCTTCCCATAGTACTGCTCCTGCTCACTTATTCAAAAGATCAGATACAGAGACCTACCTTCAAGCCAGGAACAAGGTCTATAGGTGAGGAGCAATCCAGTCACCATGCTGCAGCCAAGAGGGATGAGGTTTGAGCATGCCCACTCAGCCATCCCCAGCTGCAGGCCAAATGGGCCAATTGAGACATACCACCGTGCCTGGGAGGGATCTGAGGCACCTACCACCAAAAACTGGTGCTCCAGCACGCAACCACCAAGCCAGGGTGTCTTCTGGGGCACCACTGGGGGTGGTTGGCCACACATGTGAGAGATGGTGCTTCACCAGATCACCCTGCTTACCCCAAGGAGGAAATAATCAGCTGTCTCCACTGTTTCTTTCTTTTCAGGTCTGTGGCCCAGCAGGAGCCTGGATGGTTTCTGGCTGCCTATGGAAGGAAATGGTTCAAGTACCAAGTGCTGCAGGTCGACCGATTGCATCCCAGGGAGAATCACTACTCTTCCCCTCTCCCACAAAGTCCAGTTGTCCTTGATCTTTTTTCACTTATTTCCTGTGTCTCTAAGGACTGTAAATTGACAGTCAGTTTACACAGAGCAGGTAGGTATGTTTACAAAAAGACTAGATTTTTTTTTAAACGAAATCAGGATGCAATAGAAAGCAAACGTCATTAGGAAGGTCCTTAAAAGATATTTTTTGCCCTCAGTGTTCCAGCAGCTCAAGGTCTGAAAGCTAAAATTTCAGTAACAAGATGAGAACAGAGCAAAAACTGAGACATTCAGCAACAGACCTTTTATTTTCCCCCAAACTGCTACATTACAATCCCCACCCAAAAAGATCAACCCTTTAAAACAAACTTTACTGAAATTCTCAACGCAGCGAGAAAGCTGCTGCTTTTGTTCAGGTTGATCTCTGTTCTGACGGGAGCATGCCGCAAAGATAAACCCAGGGAGACTTCCTGCAGACAGTCACACTGCACCACTACGTGCAGCAGAGCTCTCTCCTCTGCTTAGTGTCCCAGTACCTCAGAGATCAGCAACAACCTGTTTTTATATTGCATCCACGTGAGGGAGGAAATACCGAGCCCGCCAGTGTTTGACCACCTGCAGGTACCGTGTTTCAGAAAGACGAGTCCGTTTTCAAGCTGGCTGAAAAAACCAAAGCCACCCTGCTGCAGCTGGCCTAGGAGCAGTAAGTAGTGCATAAAAAGAGAATTTTATTGACTGCTCTGAAGTTGCATAAAACAGCACTGCACCGCTGATTTGGAAAACAAGAACTGTTGCACAGCAATTAATTGGAAATGTATTTATCATCTAAATAATCTTAATGTCTTAAATATTATTTTCATTTAAAGCCAAATATGCCAAGACTGCGAGACAGGTGGACACACTTTTATCACCCTTTGTAGTTTGTACAGATCTGTGCAGAGGGGCGAGCAGGCTCCAGAGAGGGCAGGAGCCTGACACTAGAGATGATACGTGTGAAACACAGCAGCCAGCATCACTGAGCTGGACAAAACTTGCTCCATCGTGGCCCCAACTTGCTAAGTACACAACGCTCTCCTTGGTCAGCAGCCTGCTCATCAGAAGACTTCTTCCAAAGCAAGGCTTTTGTTATTATTAAAGAGCACATGTGTTGACTTTGTGCAACGTTATTGTTTTTAAGCCAAATAATTTCTCTCTTATTCAAAATCAGCACACGCACTCTGTCAGTTCATTTCAAACCCTGTGTAGTTCTGTACCTCGCGAAGGGCTGTTACGAAGGCTGCACCGAAATACAATGAATGTACGATCCGGAAAAAGCCACTTCCATTCTGTCTTGCCTGTGTGAAACAGGACTTCCAGGGAGAGAAAACACTCCGGACTCGCATGCAGGAGTGCCCTCTGCGGGATGTACCAATCCTACTGCAGAGGCTTCCAAATCCCCCCAACCAAACCCAGGACACTACCCCAGGAAGAAAGGCTCAGGGATCAACTCCTCAGGCAGAGCCTTCGATTTTAAACTCGACTACAAGTGCCAACTTTTCTTATTTATGCGTGTAGCCACGCAATCGCCACTTCAGCTGTCCCGTACTCTGGTTCTGATTACAACCTACCGCCACTTCTGTGTCTAACCAAGCTTGCAGCAGCTGCCAGCAAGAGGGTAAGTTGTGACCACTGATAATATTTAGTAAATGAATATTACAATGACAAGATAATCAACTGGTGACCTCTTCTCTCTAAACTTACTACTGAGAACTAACTACAAAGGAAACCCCTAGCCTCAAATTTCACATAAACTTTCATACCACAATTTGCTTGACATCATATTTCTTATGATACATGTAGCACTGCCTTTTAAAAAGGTTTACTTCTAACTACTAAATGAAGGCTGAGAGAATTTCCTGAACAGAATCTCAACTTTACCGGTTAGCTCTGAAGCAATCAAACAATTTCCAGAGGGAAAGGCAACATCAGTTTTAAGAACATTGCAAGCGCAGCTATTGATACTTCAAGGTACTACATGGAGTGTGGCAGCTGGTATTTATGTTGTTAAACCAAATCAACTCCCATTACTAAAGCACAAGAGATAGGGAGGATAATCATGGTAAAAGATTTTACTAACTGAAAAAAGGTCAATCCTATGAGCAAGAAAAAGTTTCAAATGTAAAACTTGGCAGTATTTTGCAAATATAAAGTGGAATTTTATAAAGAAAATGAGCAAAAAGGCTTTTGATTTCAACAGATTTGCAACGTAATTCTCCAATATAGTGCGTGAATTACCAGTAACAAATGGGGCTCCCACTTTCACTGTGGTCAGAACCCTCCCAAGGCCAGAGGAACAGAGCCAGGCTGCATGGGTGCTATGCTCTCAGAAAAAACAGTCCATAGGCAACCACTGCTGTTAAGCATTAAGCAGAATTTTCATACTGGAAGTTATTCAGGTTCTTTCAATCCATTAGAATTTGTTTTTCAACAAAATTCAAGTTTACATGGATACAATAAATAGTTTATTAAAGGAATGTATGTGAGTTTCTCTCTTCCATCCTTCCTCTGACTCTCAGCACCTTACACACAGATGTCAAAGCAGCTTCCAGCCCAAGCCACGGACAAAAGTTAATTTCAAGGCAAAAAGAAGAGAGGTTGAAAGTTAAGACTGGCACCTTTGAGTGCCTAGTTCCATAAGTGTTTGTGTGGTTCCTCAAACCTACAGGCAAATCGGTGTTTCTTCTTTCCACACCTTGATCCACCTGCCTCTTCCTAACTCGTGCTCATTCCACTTCTTCTCAGGCAGGTCGTGTGCTCCATGGGGACAGTATAACGTCATGCCTGCCCTAACGCTCCCTCAGCTATCACAGTATCCCTTTATTGTTTTATGTAAAAACCCTACCGTTATTATGCCACCTCTTTCTGATTTTTTGTAACAGTTCAGTTTAGCTTTGCTATTTTACAAAAATGGAAAGAGTCTTTTTTTCAAAATGTAGAGCACTGTGGCCAGGAATAAGGCAAGGGCGAGAAAGATCAGCAGCTTGTCCGTCAGTTCCCTGCGGTTGTACTTTGTTATTAGCTTTCGCCCCAGCTGAATTGTCCCAGACATGGACTTAAATTCTTCATTTGCTTCCAGGATGGTTCGTGAAGAATTGGCTGAAATTAAGGGGGAAAAAAAAGAAATCAGCTGGTTGCGCTTCAAAAATACATGACAAAGGATATAAGCATGCAATATTCGGCAATACAGACAGTGCCTGTGAGATCCTTCTGGGTCAGACTGACTTATGGGTGAGAAAAATGCAGTCTGTGTTCTTGCAGAAGCTTTCACAACTCAGAGGTCCTGATGTGCTAAGGAATAATGCAAAGCAAAATAAGAGTGCTGAATGGCTTAAAGGCCCTATGTCCTGTTCCTGAATTTTAAATTTTTACGTTACTAGATCAAATCTAGTTCACATTTTTAATGAACAAAGACAGTGCTACCTGAGAGCTCGCTGGAAGCAGAGCGAAATAAGAATGGTGCTAGAACCACTAATTTAAGAGAAAAATCACCATCACTATCCACATCAGTTCCAACAGCAGCAGGACTGGTCAATACTTGAATATATTAATTGTACAACTGAAACTGTCCCCCACGAGCCAGAGCAGTAAATCAGTGTGATTCAGATGGGGTTGCATAAAGTGAAAAAGCAGCATGCAGCAGTAAGAGTTCCCTCATTATTTAGCTCAAACAATTTTAAAAGGGGTTTTTTTTTTTGACAAACATAATTTTTGTTTTTTCCCCTAAGAGAAAAAAAAAAGAGAAAATCAACTAGAGGCAAAGTGTGTTGTCTGGTCTCAGCTAAAGATAGAATTTGAGAATATGCCAAAACAGCAAGAAGGAACATTGGTCCCTTTCAACTTCTCTTTCCCTGTGAGAAAACAAACAAAAAAAATGCTCCAAACTCCTGAGACTTCCTCCTTTCAAATTACTAAATGGAAACAAAAGCTCAGGAGCCCCTTTTTAATTTTATTACAGAATGCATACCCTGTATGACAGTGCCTGCCAGTACATCACTCTACACTGAACAGACTGATTAAAGAAAGGTCACACTCCAAGCATATTGTCTGGTTCACAACAACAAGCATAACAGAAACTAATATTTTGCAAACCATTATGTTCCATCTTAAAGAAACATTCTGATCCAAGTGAAAATAGAAAACCCCTTTCCCATTGTTAACGACAAAGCAGAGCTTCCCTGCTCGCCAGCCGCGTGTATTCGCTGCGGAACAGGAAAGGACTTGCTCAGAAAAAAGAAATTTTAACTACAGATTCAGAATTTGCAGCTGGGTTTTGTAAATGACCTTCGCTAGTTTTTCCCTTGATGAACTCCAAGTGCTGTTCAGTCAGAAACAGGGTGAAAAAGTGTCTGCCAAACTGTCTTTTTAATGGGAGAAGAAACACGCTACTTTTGCATGAACAAACTGTGCCCAGCTGCCATCCTGAGATGGGGGCAGAACCCAAGGAGGGCAAAAGTTGTTATTTATCCTTGTCTTTAAACTGTTCTCTCTTCTGCCTGAAAGCACAGCTAGTAAGAGGCCCAGGCAACACAGATCCAACTTCTAAATGCTTCATGAATCATCAGTTCTGACAGGTCACTTGATTTATTGTCTTAGGAGTCTGAGCCAAAGAACTGGGTGAAATCTTGGTTTCACAGTCCCTGATGCACTGCTGACAGAGCAAGTGACCTCAGGTTCAAGTCACTTGATCTCCTCGTCTCTTAGTCATCCCAGCTGGAGACTGGGTGAAAACAGTCTTCCAGCCCTACTAAGTTTCCTCTGTGTATGGACTTGTACCTACGCTTTTATTTTCTATGCTATTACCAAATGCAAGCCAGGACAGTAGCACAGAGTAACACCAAACACGCTCTTAGCACCGTGTGAACTCACATGGCTTTTACAATTGCTTTTATGTGAAACTGAAACAAAAGCTCCTCATCCTGCCCCCTTTTCCTGCCTCCTCTTCCTTTTCATAGTCATGAAATGGAAACTCCAACAAACAGCTCCACACAACATACATAATTATTTTCTGTTTATGTCCAACTGTTAGAGGAGCTCTGCTGGACGGTCCTTTCATTATCATCGTAGGATGTTCTTCTACAGCAAAGCAGCTTTGCATTATGCTCTGCACCATGTCAGTTTGCCTCTCCCCAGCCTCACAGAACCGGCAAAAGGTGCTTCAATCATCTAATCCATACCCAAACACCCAAATAACATCTGTACCTAGGGTTTGCACGGTCTCCTCGCTCTGCTGGACTTGCTGTGACATCATCCTGCTAATGCCCATCAGGCTCTCCGTGATGTTACTTGCACTTTCTGCCAGACTTTCCTTTGTAGTCTTCCTGAAAAAGAAAGGGGAAAAAGTAAAGCACAAAGGGATAAAATCATGTCTTTGGGTACTGTGTGGAAAATGCTGCTGCCAGGGATCTTGGCACCAAACATCTCTGCCAACATACAAAAGACACAACTAGTTTTTACTGCATAAGAAATTCAGATTATCTTCACTAAACAACCAAAAAAACAAAACCACAAAACCAAAAAAAGTCATGAGCCAAAACAACTGCTAGTGGCTCAGAATCTCACAGGGGCCCATATTTCACTACTTATTCATCCATGATTGTACAACTTCATGAGCTGGTTATGGAAGCACTGATAAAACTACCTTTATTATCCTGGGTATCCCATTTGTTGCTTCATTATACTAAATATGCCAACTTTCAATACAGAAATTATGCAAGCTTACATCCAGTTCTGCATGTGAAAACAGCTTGTGTAACGACCCATTATTTGTATATAACCCTGACTGGAATTAATGTAAAAGATGGTCCTTAACAGCTTAAACCTCCACAAAAGATAAATGCATTCACAAAAGAAAAGCTATGTTCCAGATACAAATAAGTAAGTTAATTAACATTATGTCACTTCCATTTAAAACTAGTGAATACAGCATACACTGTAGATCTCAGATTGCACACTGGAACAGTCCAATACCTTTGCCTTAAGGAGTCTCTTCCCTGCAGCAGTTGATCTTTCTCAGAGTTGTCGATAGCAATTTTGCAAGCTAGATTTGCCTTTCTCCAAGCTGCCTGATTGCTGAAATCACAAGAGTACAACGTTGTAACACAATGGTAACACCTTGCAGGCAAAACCAATCTGCACAAAACAATCACCGCTGTAACTGAACACCCAGATAAGTGCATGGACTTTCTCTGCATTACACCACACAGCAACAATATATTGTCCTGTCATTTCTTCTCCTAAGTGTATTGTGTATGGAGCAAGGGAAGAAGAAAACTGTGCCAGCTGCCAAATGACAAACTCTCACCAGCTGTCAAATGACAGTCTCTCTAGTCACCTACTTACATGCTCAACTGCTCAAAGGGACAGACCATGGTTAAGGAGTCAGGGCAAGAGAGAGGAAAGGAGAAGGGAGTCCTACCCTTTCCATCCCTTAATCTCTCTTGGTCTAGGGCAAAACAGCATCATGTCAGTGATGGTATTTGCAAAACAGGATCTGAAAGACGCTGTACATACATCAGATATGTCTGTTTACAAGGGACCTACAAGCAGCGCCAGCTGCCCGACCCACCTGAGCATTTGTTTCTTATGGTTTTCCACTTCCCGCAGTAAGGCTTGTTTCTCCGACTCTTTATCTTGCTCCTTCGCCATCTGCTCGAGCTCCTTTGGCGGAAAGCAGAAACGTAAAAATCTGATCAACAGCAGCTGCCACCTGCAGCTCGCACACCCCACCCCGGGCCGGGGAGTGAATGATCAGCAGGCGGGTGCCATGGGCTGTCACCCCACGGCCGGGGCTCCCCACCGCCCCCCGAGCAGGCCGCGCGGTGCAGCCCGCAGCAAAGGCCGGTCAGCGGAGCGGCGCCCGGCCGGGAGCCTCACCTGGATGCGGCCGCGGAGGTGGCGGAACTTCTCCTTCACGGCGGCGTTGAGCTCCGTGAGAGCGCTGAGCGGCCCCGGGCAGTCCCGTATGTCCTGGAAGACAACGGCCCGGTCAGCGCGGCCCGCGGCGGGCATCGCCCGGCCGGGGCTCCCCGCGCAAGGCGGCGGCCGTCCCGCAGCCCAGGCAGAGGGGACCCGCCGCGGGGGCGGGCGGCGGTACCTGCACGGCCGCCTTGATCTCCAGGTCGAACTTGACGATCTCCTGGTGACAGACCCGCACCGGCACGCAGGCGGCCGCCGCCATCTTGCAAGGGAGGGGGAGGCCGCGTCCCCGCCGCCCGGCCCGCGGGCGCCCCCTGCGGGCAGCGAGAAGGGCACAGGAGGCAGCCGCACCCCGGGCTAGTCCCGCCCACTGCGGGGGAGTCCCGGGGCGCAGCGGGGGGCGCGGGGCGCCGAGCTCCGCCGTGCGGCGGCTATGTTGGCCAGCGGCTGTCGTGTCCCCTTAGCGCTGCCCCTATGACAGGCTCTGTAGCTCTTCGGGTAGCGAACGCTCCTCCAAGCGCCTTGAAGCGGAAGGAAAAGCGGTTTATTGCCTGCCGAGAGCCACGGTTGGTCCCTGAACCCGCATGGGCTAAAAAAAGGGCCCGCAGCAGCACCCACCGTGACAGCAATGGTGAGGTTAGTGCTGTACCGGCCCCAGAAGCTGCAGTTTTATACCGAACAGACCTGGGCAGGCAGACTAGACCGATCGGGTGTCTGTCCCTCAGGAGCAGGGAGGATGGCCGGTGTCAGCGAGAGGCAGTAGGGGACACCATGAGGTACCTCCTGCACCCCCGAAAGGAGGAAAGCGGAGGCAACGCAATGGCCCGTTGGCTTTTTCCGTACACTCCTCCCCGGGTGCCGTGTCTTATTCCTCCTCCTGCCCTCAGACTGTGCTGTGTGACAGCCCAGGGCTGGACAAAGCCAGCCCGTGTTGAGGATGGAGACCATTCCCATGGCCACTGCAGAAAGCCAGTCAGTGGACCTGCTGGGTTTCAGTCCCGCTTGTCCTGATGGTCCCAGCATGCCGACCCAGCAGCCTTGCACTGCCGCTGTTAGTACCAGCGCTGACCCGAGCAGGGGAAACAAATTATTTCCCTTCCTAGCTCTGATCCCTCCCGAAGGAAAGTTGCTGACGATACCAGGAGACCGAGGGGATTTACTTCAAGGGAGCCCAGGCCATTCACTATGGCTCCACACAGAAAACGGTCCGAGACAGAATTTCCTCCACAATTTTTATTTTAAATTACAAAGGATGTTGCATACATTGATGAATTTGTATCTGAATAGAAGTGCTAGGGATCAAGGGTGACAGTAAATAAAGTCAATAGTTTAATTGTGCCTCTTTTCAAAAAAATAAAAACTGCACAACTATTAACCAACATTAAACATTGCAACTCTTAACAGATCATGCTTTTAACAAGGTAAATTTATTTTCTAACAGAGACAAGACTTTCAGTAAGGTTTTCTGAGCTCCAGTTGGAAGTTGGTTATAGAATATAAAGGACAGCATTATACAATCCTGACCCCAAGCATAGGCAGAACAGGATGCCATGTTTTGTTTAAAACACTTTTTTTTTTTTTGCTTGTCAACCACCCACATCCGCATGTGCCATCAGCCTTCAGAGTCCACCCAACCACAAATACTGAGCACTAAGTTTTACTTGGACATAATATTCTGGGAGGATAGATGACTCAAATCAGAATGTATGAATATCCATCATTATAAGATTAATAAAGTGCTACTATTAGGTTCTTTTTCTTAATCAGAACATTTTGGTAGTGCGGAGTGTGCTTTTGCCAATTACCAAATCCAATCCGGAAGTTTTCCTTACAGCAGCTAGTTCACTTACCCAAATTTGACTTACACAGATAACCGACTACAAAATATTCTTAACTCAAGAGAAACTCTAAACACTGATGTTACCTGAAAAGTTTGGAGTTTTGGTTTTTTCTTATGAAAAAAAAAGTGAGGCTTAAAATAGCTCTGGCTCCACTTTTAGCTCCACAGCTCATTAGAAAGTCAATAAATGCATAGTCAGTATTTGTTTTTGTGGAAGTCCGTGAATGTCTAAGAGGCTGAGGATTATAATTATTCAGTGCACACACACACCTTCTTATCATGCTAGAGGCATTGGGGGAAAAACATGGCAGATTGTGAAATGCAAGTTGTAGAAAGACAGAGACATTTTTGTATGCTGCAAAGAAGATTTAACCTAAAAGTGCCATCTTTCATTAACGACATTTAAAAATCCCAGTTTATACTGGAATATATTAAAGAGTGGTGTTTTCTCAACATACTAATGCCCTTAACACAGTTACAAGAAGAATCAGTCACTGAAGCAGTAACTGTTTGAAATGTACTTCACACGATCCCTGGGGTAAACAAAATAAACCTCAGCTGTGTGCAAGGCTGTATCAACAAGCCAAGACCACACCTAGCAGCACACTTAACTAGATGATTCCAACTGAAGCCTCCAACTTAAAACCAAAATAAAACCATGATTAGATGCATTCTTGAAGTTCAGGTTGCAAGGCCAAATACAGATCCTAACATTGACGGTACATAATTGGGTTATGCCTCAACAGAATTTCAGGAAGACTGGCAAGCACGTTTGAGGAACAGAATTGCATCTGCTATTTCTGCTGAAGGCAACTTGTATACAACACTTTGAAATTCTCTTGATAAAGCCTTTTAGAGCTTTAAAAAAATAACTATGTTTAAATTATGTATGGAAAAGAAAAGCACATCCAGTCTTTATATTTCGTGAATAAGCTAACTGTTTTATTAATGAAGGCAAATATCAGATAAATATTAGGGGGGGATCTTTTTAAAATAAAATCAAAACTGACACCACTGCATTTCACAGAAGTGTCTGGTTGCTTTTAGGTTAGTTAAAAGACCCTTCATCCATTTTAGGGTTTTTTGGGTGGTTGGTTGTTGTTTTTTTTTTTTTTAAACCCTTTTTCCTGGCCCTCTTAGTATGGAAAAAAGTCTTATCTATAAAGAATTAGGAACTGAACACAGCTGAGCCCGACTCTCACATCAGCTTTACAGCAATACAACTTCATTAAATCACAATTATTTCCACTGGTACAATAAGAAAATCCAGCCCATCCACACGTAAACATAGCTTTAGTAGTAAGTCTCTCTCATCCAAAAAAAAGTACTCACCAAGTATCAGTAAATGTGTTCAATAAACCATAAAAGGAAGCATTAGCAAAAGGGGTTTAGGGCTAAAAAACACCCTTCATGAGCAACCCCACATTTTGCAAGGCCATTCAAAAACTAGTCTTCCATATAAATACAAAAGGACTACTACTGAGAGAAACTGAAATCAGATCTATCCAGACTTTCTTCAGGATGCTTTTATCAGTTCTGATTCCATTTCAGAGGGGTTAAGTTTGAAGAGTTCAGAGGGAATGAAAAACATTTAGTTCTAGATGTACAAGTAAGGCACAATATAAAGCCACATCATCATCTGTCATGAAGGAAGTAGGAAAGGACGAGAATCATACATGGTACAGCAGAACAAGCAGTCCATCAATTCAAAGTGTGGCACCTAAGTTCAGACTGACGAGATCTCAACAAGAGCAGTTAAGACAGCATGCTTTTAATATGGAAACAAATTCTAGAGAATCCAGTGTATCAGAAAAAGGAAGAGCTTTTGTTTGTATTAAATCAAAAAATGTATAATTGTTTTTGGATATAGGATTAAAAGTGAATATTCACAATGCCTACACTCAAAAACAAACAGAAAAAAATCCAGGACTTCATTAAGATCCACATACCATGTATGAACACTGAAAATCTTTAGAAAATGGTCTTCTCTAAAGATCATCCAAAAATGCATGCCACAATTGCCAAAAAACAGAACATGTACATTTGTTGGTTTTTATACCCTTATAAGATTTTTGTTTGTGATAAGTATACACTAACTGTATATATTTTAATGACACTAGAGGAAGCAGATTGTTACTGGCATTAAAGTACAACCATTTCTAGACGGTTTAAATGCCACAGAGTCCCCTGGTTAAAATGTAAAGCTGCACAGCTTGCCTATGTCACCTTTATGATAAAGTTAAACCAGCAAAAGGTCTTATCTTTACTCTACATTTTACTGCCAGGTTTTATTTATATCAAGTATCGCTGCAGCATTCTGACCAGCCCAGAGTTAGCAGCAAGTGGCAGGAATCATATAAAACGCAGTTTCTTTTTTTTTGTTTTGTTTCTTTTTTTTTTTTAAACAAAGTGCTTTTCTAAGATATACATACATATAAATAGGTACAAAATAAAGTGTCAACATTAAAAAGCTCAACTATTTAAAAGCTTTAACTTAAAATAATACATAGAAAACACTGAAATGCAAGGGTATGGAATTCACTAAAGATTCAAAGTCTACTTTGAAATGCTAGACCAAAATCATATTCTGGTTTTCAGACAAAAATAAAAAGTTATAAAGTTCTATTTGCCCAGTATTTCTGAGCAGGAAAAAAGGGGCTTTTTAAATACCTTGTCAGTTTGTCACAGAATTTTTTACCTGATCGCAAAACTGCTCTCTTAACATTTAGAAACGCTGCCTTGTCTACACAGTTTGGATGTAGCGTAAGGACCTCTCATATCTGCGCAGTGTGTTAACACCACTCATCAGAGAGGAACAACAGTATTCAAACCCTGGTACAGACACAGCCTCAGCTTCACAAGAGACATTCCTTGTCGGGGTTCTATGGGCCAAATGCATCTCCAGAATAACTGCAACGCTGGCAATAGTTACAACGGGAACACATCTGACCCACTGTGTAAAGCAGCTGCCAACTCGCACCTCACCCTAACAACAACAAAAACACCTGAAACAAAACCACCCACATTCCACTCAGATTTTGCAAGTCTTAAGTGGATTTACAAAGTTTTGCCTAAATTGCCCTGGGTGTTTGTTCAGTCTCTTGTAGGAAAGATTTTCTGTACAGCTCAGTAGTGGTATTTTGGCCTCCTCCTCCCTTTTGAGTCTTCCAAAATATTCAGATACAAAGTAAGCTGTGTGCACACCCCCAAGTACGGGGCAGGACTGCCACCTTCATCGGCCACTCTTACTGCACTATTACTGATTCAGACTTCTTTTTTTTTAATAGTACAAGCTTGGATATAAAAATAATCTACTTATAAACAAAAAGGAATCACAGTACAAACAAACTTAGACAAACTAGAAACGAAGTGGAGAAATCCCCCAAAGGGAGTGGGGAGAAAGCCTTCATGGACTTTTGCATTTTTTTTCAGCAGCTACATTTGAAAATATTTGGTATTTCTATTTTCAGTAAACAGTGTTTTGTCATCTTTAAATAGGGAGAGAAAGAACAGGGAGGAAAGGAGGGGGGGGGAGGTCCATGAAACCAGAGAATGATCTTGCCTTGAGATAAAGGACTTTCTCATCAAAGGCTAAAGCTTTTAATCTGTACGTTAACACTGACTACAAAGCCAACTCTTATTAGCAGAAGAGCAAATAAGAACTGTGTTAATATTCCTCAATCATAGAAACTACTGAATTAACAAGAATAAGTCACATATAAGTTTGAAGAAGCTAGTTTCGAAATACCTGTACAAAAATATAAAAGTCTATAAATTTTTTTGTTTTGTTTTGTTTGAAGCCTGTGTTGATCCTTGGAAACATCACATGCATAATAATACATTAACTGGAAAAGTGGCAACTAAGGAATTAGATATCTGTAGCTCTTTTTTCTCTTTACATATATACACATTACAATAAAAATAATTTTATTTTGGTTGTTTGGTGGAAGTATACTACAACAAGCTAAATATTTTTTTTTAAATTCTCAAAGTTGAAAACTATTTTACCAATAGCTTACTAAAATCCAAATATATTAAAATCTCCTACAGTAAGTGCAGAGAAAAAAAAAGATTTAAAGACTCCGAGACGGCCACCAACTTATCTACCATGGAAGCGAACTACAAGAACAGCAAAACAATATTGTTATGTATGAATGCTCCTTCTGTAGATAATTGGACCCAAACAAAAAAATTCACAGTTCAGTAAGATCCCTAACCCTGACCTTTAATTTTTTTTCTTTTTTTTTCATTTGTTTTTACATTCAGTACAGTATCATATAAGCTGTGCAAAACTTTACTTAGACTGGCAGTTCGCCATATCAGTTGCATTTGTCTTTGGTACAAAAATAAACAATCGCATTAATGTGCAAGTATTTGTTTTCTTCCGGCCAAAGTACCGAAATTGAGTTTTCTAGAGCCATCTTTTATACAATACATAGACTCTGTGGCATATATCTACATTTTCAACATATTCCTATATACATTCAAAAATTTTAAGAGCTGGAACAAATACATTAAAACCTATAATCTTCCCATCTATACATCTTGGTTTTTCCCCTCAGGGTTTTCTTCATACAAAACTTTACCAGCTTACACTGATAGCTCTCCCCCCAAAATACAAGGCACAAAGAAGATACTTTTTTTCTCTTGCTTGCACAGACATTTAAATACTCTATTAAGCTCAGAAAATTAAAGTCTTATATGGCACACGAGCTCTAAAGCCACGTGTGCTATGTACAAGTTAATGGTTGCAAAGAAAGCTTACTGTTTTTTAAGAAAAAAACAAAATAAAATTCAATGATTAAAAAAAAAAAAGAACATAAAGCTCCCTAAACTGACAACTTTGCCAAAAAAACCCCCAAAAACCAAAAAAACCCCACACTTCCTCTTATTTTACTTGGAGCATAAACTTGTCACAATGTCTTGCATATACTAAAAATTTTTACTAGCAAAACCATGTTTTTGCTTCTAAAACAGAAGTGATATATTCTGGTCCTAGATAATTTTAAAAAGAATCCTCATCTGTGTATTTAAGCTTAAAGCAGCTTTGAAACTATCTGGTTTATGCTCCAAAAATGCTATTAAGCATTTTATATCATGCTTTGATTTGTTTTACTACATTGTTACTCAAAAACAATGGAACCTAAATGTAAGTGTTTACATAATGCTAAACTGACATGCAGACCAGAATGCAGTTTACAATGAAGTACTTGACAACACAGGTAGAATCTGACCGATGGGAACAGCTGAAAGTCAGGTCTTAAACTTTAGACATCGGTATTCGTAGCCCTACAAGGCCACCGGTGGGGTCTCCTCCTGCAGTCTTCTCTAAAACTTGATTCACAAATTCCGATGTCTGTCCAGCTACAGGTAGTCCTAAAAAGGGAGGGTAAGAAAACGTGCAGTGAGGTTCCTGTTCATTGCATGTATTCCTACATTCCCCTAAGTAATATAAAGCCAATGAACGCTTTGGTTAATAACCAACCCAAAGGCACAGACAACTGAAATTAGGAAATGCTTCTTTCTTTTCTCTATTCCAGAAATTGTTTGCCATCTAACGTGTCACAGATTGTATGTCTCTTCACACACATGCAAATACACTTTTACTGCTTACCAAGAGTGTCTTTAATAAGGACGTTCAACTTTTGTTCCATGTTGACTCCTCTGTCGTCTTTAGGTACCTGCACCCAACTAACTATTTCTTGTTTAATGGAGTTGATCACAAACAATAAATTATCTGCAAAGAAAACAAACCTGGATTAGATTTACAGCACATTCCCCCTAGAGCAAAAGAGATCCACAGTTGTCCACACACTGTTATCTGTTAAGTGTCAAAGGTGTCACATCACACTCACTGTAACATCAAGATGTAATGGTTTACATCTGTAAAGGTATTTTCAAAAATATTTACATTCCATGCATACATTTACATAATTTACATCTGTAAAGTAGCTCAACACTGCAGGTAACCCAATTTATGTACATTTTACGGAGTGGACTGGTTTTGTACCAACAAAATTGTTGGGTTTGTACCAACCCTGTTTTTCTATAAACTCCCAGGTATGACCCAGGTTACATGATGGTGCAAAACACAGACTTGTCTGAGCAAAAGAAAAATTAAGATGTGAAGAGTTGTATTTACCATATTCCGTGTTGAGACCCCAGAGTTTTACTTTATTGGCTTCATACTGGGCTTTCTTTTTTAGTCTACAAGCCCTATAGTAAGAAGAGGGGAAGAATTAGAACACTAACAAAAATGCCAGAATACTACGAGCATCTGTTTGTTTGCCACACAAACTTATCAACCAATACTCCCAGAGCTGTGACGTACAAAATCATCTACTCACTCACCTTCACTGAAAGCACTCTGCTACCTGTATTTGCTTACATTTCACACTTGTGGATTTTATCACTGTATCAATCATTTGCCCTGCAGCTAAGTAAGCCAGCTTCCAGTGGAAATACATTGTTATCTGTATCTCCCAAGTGCCAGTTGCCCTGCTTTTTGATAAACTGGTAATTAGACTGTTGCAGGAACTGCCACAACGAAGCAGGATCTCTTCAGGCAAAAATTAGTTCGATCTTAATCATACAGTTGTAGTAATCTGAATTTACTCATCCATGTAGTGTTATCTAATACATACCTGGAAGCCAGCTTGTTCTTTTCTTTTCTTGACCTCGGTCTGGCAGTTAAGGGAAGTTCACTGACTGGCGTCAGGTCACTGATCACCTTATTCAGCTTCCTCAGTTCATTACCAATCTGCAGAAGTTTTCTGGGGTTGGGAGTCAGGTCTTCCACATCAGGCCTCCGTGATTTCTTTGCTGCATATTTTCCTGTTTTAAATACGCAGAAAATTGGGTTGGGAAGTGACACAATACGTACACAAACCTGTGAAAAAACATTCTTAAATATGTATTTTTTTTGGGTGCAGTTTAAGTTCCTTTGTTCATTACAAGAGAATGGATGGGAATCATGTGATCCCTATGACCTTTCACAATAGAAAGAGCATTTCCAGACAAACTGCTTTGTACAATTCATATTATATCCAGATCAGATAAGGGCAAATACTGCTGGGCAGGCTACTGGATGTGACAGACAGCATACACACAACTGTGCTGAAAAAGATGTATGTCACAAGTTCAAACACGGTTATTTTGCCCCAACTGTAACTTGCTAACTCATGTGTTCACCCAGCATATCCTCTTGCACACTCATGTTGATTAAATTTCTAAATAATCTTATTGCTAAAGTTCTGTATTAAGAAAGAGTGTTGAGGCCTGGTACCAAAACAGTCATCAGTGATATTAAGTTTAAATGGCTAGTTAACCCCTTTTATATTTATTCAAAGCTACTGAAGGCCTGGTTTTCCTCAGGAAATACACATACTCCCAACAGATCTTTACTCCTTAAGATTCCCTGTCATTGCCATGTGTCTTTTTCTAAATTTCTATTTACAAAATGCTGGTTGTTACAGACACTTGCAGGAAAATGCTAATAAAACTAGTAAAACCTGTTCCAGAAATATTTATTAGAGAACTAGCATGATTTATCTGAGGTAGTAGATGACCTTGGTACATGTCTGCATACGAAAATAAAAAAATCCTGCTCGTGTTTATATTCTGTAGCTTCTGGGCTTTGGGTATTTAAACCCTCACACGTGCACCTGACTTAAAGGTCATTTGCTCCTCCAAGTGTCTGGTGGGACTGAGTCCTCATTGCATGTTTGGTTATTTGTTGTTTACTATGAAGTATAGATATAAGCCTTCATAAGAAGGAACAGTGATAGGGACTTTAGATATTGATATTTAACTACAAGACAAATAAGCATATAAAAACTAAGGAGGTAAAAAAAAAGTTTTCTTTCCTGAATAAATTTACAAGGAATAACAATGAAAAAAATATTCTGGTTTAACAGAAGGTAAACTGCAACGTTAAAGATAGTAATTTTAAACTGTAAGGGAACATTAACATTACAACCAGACAAGCTGGTTTCATTTTCTCCTTCAAAGCCAAAATCAAATGGAGCAGCCTACCAAAGAGGTCCTGTGACAGGAAAACAAACATTACTCCTGAGAGTGGTTTGTTCTGGGTGATGTTAGTCATGTGTGCGCTACAGCAAATTGCTCACCAAAAAGTTACGGGAATAAAACAGAGTCATCAGACCAATTGTTTTAAGTTTCTAAGAGGATATTTTAAAGAAATAGTTTATTCACAGAAAAGTAACTGCTGTGCTGCATTCACATAGGTGGGAGAAACAAGTAGGGAGGAGCAAAGAGAGACAGTTACACCTTATTGCTTGTCCTTTAGCTCATACTGCAGTTAACGTGAACTGTGCATCTGAGGTCACTTCCAGCTTACTTCTAACACAAGCAAGATGGAAACTAACAGCTACAAGGAGCAAACATCAGTCAAGCGAGCTGTCCAATGTGTTTGCAGTATCACACTGAGAAAATTTTGAACTTGGGGTTTCACTGAAAGCCCTTGGAAGTTACAATTCTCAATTCATCCACCTTCCTCTGGAAGAAACCACACGGAAAGTTACTACTGTACGTTCACTGTGCCTTCCCTGGACACTGCGCAGAAATGTGCAGACTTACAGTGTTTTAATGATTTATTTTCATGGCCAAAACACAACTTCTCAGCCCTTGCAAGTATGGGAGTTTGGCTACTGAGGGTGTCAGAGTAGAAGATGTTCACTTGTAACTAGGCTTCTTATTCTTACCATGATGGAGACCGTTCTTCTGATACACGTTACTTGGCAAGGTATCCCGATTCCACTCAGACGGCCTCAGCATTCTTTCCTGTTGCGATGGCGTTAGCTGCTCACTGTTCTCCCAGAAGTATCTTCGCTTGCCTCTTTTCCGACAGGATATTGCAGTCATTTCTTTTAAATCCTCCACGGAATCATTTTCATACCCTAAAAGGATACATTGAATTGTTTATATAATGTTGACAAAACTGTTTCTAGCCCTTTAATGGTGGATTGAGTATTCAATTTAAGAGCAAAACCACATATGAGGTCTGTTTTACATTATCTAATACACTTGGTTTTCAGTGTCAACTACTGCTGGATACATGCCTTAAATCCAGGGATAGACACTGAGCCAGTGATGGTACTTCATTAGTTGAAAAGAGACAAATTACTTATGCATTGAAAGCCCCTCTATGTTCTCTGACCCCTTAAGCTCTATGGCTCTTCTCCCCCACAACCCCATCGCTGCAGAGTACAGACGACAGCTCTTGAAGAGTGTTATTCCATTCTTACAATTTTCTCCACAAATTTGCAGGAACATAATCCTAACTTAACTCCACATT